>CM055117.1:159914-755701 GCA_029206835.1 Rana muscosa | reverse complement strand
GAGGAGGTGTGAGATTAAGTAGGGGTAGAATGAGGGAGTTGGAAGGGGGTATAGAGCTGAGAAGGGTGAGACTGGAGGGGGGCGGGGGATTGGGAAGGGGGATGGTAAGGGGGGTGGGGTGAGAAGGAGGGGAGGGGTACAGGGGGAGGAGGTGTGAGATTAGGTAGGGGTAGAATGGGGGAGTTGGAAGGGGGGTATAGAGCTGAGAAGGGTGAGACTGAAGGGGGGGGGTGAGAAGGAGATATAGGGGGAGGAGGTGTGAGATTAGGTAGGGGTAGAATGGGGGGGTATAGAGCTCTGAGAAGGGTGAGACTGGAGGTGAGAAGGAGGGATAGAGGAGGGGAGGGGGTGTGAGATTCGGCAGGGGTAGAATGGGGGAGTTGAAGGGGAAGGGACAGGTGAGACTGGAGAGGGGGGTATAGACAGGGGTATAGGGGTGAAGCGTGAGAAGGAAAGGAGGGGGATTGAGGGGGAAGGGTGTAGTTGGTGGAGGGGGGTGGTATAGAGTGGTATAGAAGAGACAGTAGAGGGGGGGTAGTTGGTGGAGGGGGGTGGTATAGAGTGGTATAGAAGAGACAGTAGAGGGGGGCAGTTGGGGGAGGGGTGAGGTTGGGGAGGGGTATAGAAGAGACAGTAGAGGGGGGCAGTTGGGGGAGGGGTGAGGTTGGGGAGGGGTATAGAAGAGACAGTAGAGGGGGGGCAGGTTAGGGGAGGGGTGAGGTTGGGGAGGGGTATAGAAGAGACAGTAGAGGGGGCAGTTGGGGAAGGGGTGAGGTTGGGGAGGGGTATACAAGAGACAGTAGAGGGGGCAGTTGGGGGAGGGGTGAGGTTGGGGAGGGGTATAGAAGAGACAGTAGAGGGGGGCAGTTGGGGGAGGGGTGAGGTTGGGGAGGGGTATAGAAGAGACAGTAGAGGGGGGCAGTTGGGGGAGGGGTGAGGTTGGGGAGTGGTATAGAAGAGACAGTAGAGGGGGCAGTTGGGGAAGGGGTGAGGTTGGGAGGGGTATACAAGAGACAGTAAAGGGTGGCAGTTGGGGGAGGGGTGAGGTTGGGGAGGGGTATAGAAGAGACAGTAGAGGGGGGCAGTTGGGGGAGGGGTGAGGTTGGGGAGGGGTATAGAAGAGACAGTAGAGGGGGCAGTTGGGGGAGGGGTGAGGTTGGGGAGTGGTATAGAAGAGACAGTAGAGGGGGCAGTTGGGGAAGGGGTGAGGTTGGGGAGGGGTATACAAGAGACAGTAAAGGGTGGCAGTTGGGGGAGGGGTGAGGTTGGGGAGGGGTATAGAAGAGACAGTAGAGGGGGGCAGTTGGGGGAGGGGTGAGGTTGGGGAGGGGTATAGAAGAGACAGTAGAGGGGGGCAGTTGGGGGAGGGGTGAGGTTGGGGAGGGGTATAGAAGGGACAGTAGAGGGGGGCAGTTGGGGGAGGGGTGAGGTTGGGGAGTGGTATAGAAGAGACAGTAGAGGGGGGCAGTTGGGGGAGGGGTGAAGTTGGGGAGGGGTATAGAAGAGACAGTAGAGGGGGGCAGTTGGGGGAGGGGTGAGGTTGGGCTTCTCCCCATATAATGTATATTTGTCGCCCCCTGTCTGCAGGGTATTTTGGGTCCAGGCGGAGAGGCTTCCAGCGAGGAGGACGAGCTCTTCCATCGGAGGACACTCAGCTCTGCTCTTCATGGTGAACGATGATGGGGGAGGGGGGGCCCTTGGTGGATTGTACCCCCCCAGAAGCTGCTTCTATCGGACCTGCGTGCAGAGGCCCCGAGGCTTGTGGATTCAGTGGTGTCGGTGGTGTCTGTGTACCTGGAGCTCTATGGGAATAGAGGATATGGTGGGGGGTGGTAAGAATAGTGGTGAAGGAGGTGGAGTCCCTCCCATCTGCCGCACTTTATGGGAATCGATCGCCGGCCCAGCCAACGAATGTGAAAGTGCCTTCTGACTGGCTGATTGGAGATCCCCTTTAAGCTGAGCCCCGCCTCTCTGTGTCACCGGTCATAGACACAGCAATCCCGGTGTCTACAGTTCTCTACAGCCTGAGGATACTACACAAGCCTGTACATCCATGGAGGGGGAGGGGTCTCTGTGCCTCGTCCCGCCTCTCTTGGTGGACAATCTTTTATTATTTATATCTATTTATATTTGAAATCTGGAACTTTCTACATAAAGATATTCTCTATACTGCGGCTGGTCAATCATTCAATTCTTCTCTTTCCGTGACGGGGGGGGGGGGGGGAATGACCATGATGCAGGGATTGGATTGGATGTGGGTGGAGTGGCTGATCCCCGGGGGCCCCTTTGCATTGGATGGGGGTGGAGTGACTGATCCCCGGGGGTCCCTCTGCATTGTATGAGATAAGAGCTAAAATGATGCGTAACGCCCAGGTCAGCATAGACAGCAGCGCCACCTGAAGTGCAACACCGATCTAACAATTTGCTGGGACTATACTGCCAATGTGTACTAATGGCGGCTGTACCAGTCCTAAGCTGGGTGGGCACTGTCCATAGAAAATGAGGAAAAGGGGACTTGATGGTTGGTTTTACTGGAGGGGCAGTTCTTTATGTTGTTCTTCTGCTGGCTATTGTTGGGGCCCTTTAAGAAGCGTTGGTGCACTTAACGACAGTTTTAGTAAAGGTGTGGTATACCTAATGTCCTGCCTCCAGCCCCTATTAGCAGTGTGAAAAATGGGCAGTGCCCCCTCACCAGTCCTTGCGGTGCATCGGTGAATGCTCGCTGTAGTAGGGACCCCTTCAGTCTCTCCACAGAATGCCTCCAGGGATCAGCGGTGGGAAGCAGAGGGTGAGAGGATACTCTGGTCTCCTTGCGGCAGCGGTCTGTGCTGCGCTGCTGGTGTCTCCACCCCCAAGTCTCAGGTCTCCCTACAGCTCACTGCTGGTGTCTCCGCCCTCAGGTCTCCCTGCAGCTCACTGCTGGTGTCTCCGCCCCCAGGTCTCCCTGCAGCTCACTGCTGGTGTCTCCGCCCCAGGTGTCAGTCTCTGGTCTCCCTGCTGTTGTATCTGCCCCCAGGTCTCCCTGCAGCCCACTGCTGGTGTCTCCACCCCCCAGGCCTCAGTTTCTGGTCCCCCTGCAGCTCACTGCTGGTGTCTCTGCCCCCCAGGGCTCAGTCTCTGCTCTCCCTGCAGCTCACTGCTGGTGTCTCTGCCCCCCAGGGCTCAGTCTCTGCTCTCCCTGCAGCTCACTGCTGGTGTCTCCGCCCCCAGGTGCCAGTCTCTGGTCTTCCTGCAGCTCACTGCTGGTGTCTCCGCCCCCAGGTCTCAGGTCTTCCTGCAGCTCACTGCTGGTGTCTCCACCCCCAGGTCTCAGTCTCTGGTCTCCCTACTGGTGTCTCCGCCCCCAGGTCTCAGTCTCTGGTCTCCCTGCTGGTGTCTCCGCCCCCAGGTCTCAGGTCTCCCTGCAGCACAATGCTGGTGTCTCCGACCCCAGGTGCCAGTCTTTGGTCTCCCTGCAGCTCACTGCTGGTGTCTCCACCCCCAGGTCTCAGTCTCTGGTCTCCCTGCTGGTGTCTCCACCCCCAGGTCTCAGTCTCTGGTCTCCCTGCAGCTCACTGCTGGTGTCTCCGTCCCCCTGGTCTCAATCTCTGGTCTCACAGCTGGTGTCTCTGCCCCCCAAGTCTCACTCTCTGGTCTCCCTGCAGCTCACTGCTGGTGTCTCCACCCCCAGGTCTCCCTGCAGCTCACTACTGGTGTCACCGCCCCCAGGTGTCTCCGCCCCCAGGTGCCAGTCTCTGGTCTCCCTGCAGCTCACTGCTGGTGTCTCCGCCCCCAGGTGCCAGTCTCTGGTCTCCCTGCAGCTCACTGCTGGTGTCTCCGCCCCCAGGTGCCAGTCTCTGGTCTCCCTGCAGCTCACTGCTTGTGTTTCTGCCCCCAGGTCTCAGTCTCAGGTCTCCCTGCAGCTCACTGCTGGTGTCTCCGCCCCCAGGTCTCCCTACAGCTCACTGTTGGTGTCTCTGCCCCCAGGTCTCAGTCTCTGATTTCCCTGCTGATGTCTCCGCCCCCAGGTCTCAGTCTCTGGTCT
Source organism: Rana muscosa (assembly GCA_029206835.1). Taxonomy (NCBI): domain Eukaryota; kingdom Metazoa; phylum Chordata; class Amphibia; order Anura; family Ranidae; genus Rana; species Rana muscosa. The sequence continues at coordinate 751,677 of CM055117.1, read as the reverse complement.
CCCTGCTGGTGTCTCCGCCCCCAGGTCTCAGTCTCTGGTCTCCCTGCAGGTCACTGCTGGTGTCTCTAGTGGCTCCCCCTGTAGATGATTTGCGTGCACCAGGACTGATGTGCACACCTCGGCTCCCAGCGATGCAACAGGGAAAAGGTCTCCAGTGCGGTCCAGTAAAAGCTGTTCCACCACTCCCCTTCCTCCTCAATGTCCTATGGCACAGGTGTCAAACACAAGGCCCACGGGCCAAATCCGGCCCTCCAGTCCATTTCATGTGGCCCTCGCCCTCCTCTGGTCCTCCTCCAGACCCTGTACTTTCTGCTTTTAAGAAATGCATCCAGCTTCTTCCCAGCAACAGCATAAGGAAAGGGGGGTGCCCTGTGATGTAAGTGTAGCTCCCAGCGGGTTTTTATTTCTTCTGTTTCTCTCTTGGGGAACTGGGCTTCCCTCCACCCCTGCAGCTACGCCGGATCCCCACACTTTGTTAAGTGTGAAATTCCACTGATTAATTACCTTTTGGGTCTGCAGCAAAATACCTCTCATGAGTGGATCCCCGGTCTCCGTCGTCTAGGCGGAAGTCCCTTTGTAATAAAGCCAATGTCCACACAGGTGTAAAACCTAAGCAGTGAGGTTTTATTCTTTTATCTTGAGGTAAAACTTTGAGAGAGAGAGAGAGAGAGAATAGGCGAAGTAGGGAAAAGGTTCAGGCACGCAACACTTAAGACTCAGTACCGTCGCCACTCTGAGTGGGCCTTGCTCTCCCGGATAGTCCCTCTTCAGAGAAGTCCTAGCAGCCGGAGTAAAGCACGAATCAATCTGTCCTTTATGAAATGGGGATGCGATTGGGAATCCTCTGCCACAGGATTATCCAGTCCCAAACCTCCCAGCCAAGAAACAATGAGAGAAACCTTTAGGGTATTGCAGGGCTTGTATCAGAGATGATGGATCCCTCTTGGTAGTCCTCCAGGCCTCTCCCCGAGACAGCAGTACCGTCGCTATCTCCGCCAGGACTGATCTTCCCCTGGAACTCCTTTCCTAAAGTTGGGCCCCCTTCCAATGGGCAGCCTGGGATCCTTCTGTGAGGTGTAGGCCCTAGCCAGCCGAGCCAGGCCCACCAAGCAGCGATGCAGCCTCGGGCTAAAGGTGCCCGGGACTGAAACACACGCATGCACCCCCAACCATGAGGCTAATGGCGTCTGTCCCTTATGTACCCTCCCCCAGCATGCACAGCGGGTCAACCACTCCCACTGCACGGCTGCCGAGAGAGGACACCCAATGGTGCTGTGATACCTCCTGTGGTTCAACCTGAGCCAGCGTTGACAGCGCCACCTACAGACAACAGGGAACTGTACTGCCAGGCAGCATCACACTCAGAGCAGAAGCAAATAATTAAAAATGTAATTGGTCTGAGCCCAACTATTGGCTCAGACTACCCCTAAATCTGTACACAGCGACCTCAAATATTGTGTAGCGGGGCGCTATATTTAAGGGAAGTATCTGAGTGGTAAAAAGGCTCAGATACACCAATTGTTAGGGTTCATGGACCATTTCTGTCCCTGGAAGATAGTATTGATGTGCAGTTCCCTGGGGCCTATAGGTGGCGCTGTTGCCATGGGCCCGGGTTGAACCACAGTACAGGGTTGTGCCTTTTCTTATCCCCTCTTGACAGCAGTGCAGCGGGGCGGGGAACCTGCTGTGCCTGTCGGGAGAGGGTATAAAAGGGGACGGCCATCTTTCAGAGGGTAGTTCGGGGTTGCGCCCAGGCACCTTAGGCCTGGGTGTGTGTGTGTCGCCTCCGGGTGCCCTAGGCCCAGAGGCCTGGCTGTCGGTTGTGGTTCGGGGTCGTGCCCAGGCACCTTAGGCCTGGGTGTGTGTGTGTCGCCTCCGGGTGCCCTAGGCCCAGACGCCTGGCTGTCGGTTGTGGTTCGGGGTCGTGCCCAGGCACCTTAGGCCTGGGTGTGTGTGTGTCGCCTCCGGGTGCCCTAGGCCCAGACGCCTGGCTGTCGGTTGTGGTTCGGGGTCGTGCCCAGGCACCTTAGGCCTGGGTGTGTGTGTCGCCTCCGGGTGCCCTAGGTTTGGAGGCCTGGCTGTCGGTTGTGGTTCGGGGTCGAGCCCAGGCACCTTAGGCCTGGGTGTGTGTCGCCTCCGGGTGCCCTAGGCCCAGAGGCCTGGCTGTCGGTTGTGGTTCGGGGTTGTGCCCAGGCACCTTAGGCCTGGGTGTGTGTCGCCTCCGGGTGCCCTAGGTTTGGAGGCCTGGCTGTCGGTTGTGGTTCGGGGTCGTGCCCAGGCACCTTAGGCCTGGGTGTGTGTCGCCTCCGGGTGCCCTAGGTTTGGAGGCCTGGCTGTCGGTTGTGGTTCGGGGTCGTGCCCAGGCACCTTAGGCCTGGGTGTGTGTGTCGCCTCCGGGTGCCCTAGGTTTGGAGGCCTGGCTGTCGGTTGTGGTTCGGGGTCGTGCCCAGGCACCTTAGGCCTGGGTGTGTGTCGCCTCCGGGTGCCCTAGGCCCAGACGCCTGGCTGTCGGTTGTGGTTCGGGGTCGTGCCCAGGCACCTTAGGCCTGGGTGTGTGTGTCGCCTCCGGGTGCCCTAGGTTTGGAGGCCTGGCTGTCGGTTGTGGTTCGGGGTCATGCCCAGGCACCTTAGGCCTGGGTGTGTGTCGCCTCCGGGTGCCCTAGGCCCAGAGGCCTGGCTGTCGGTTGTGGTTCGGGGTTGCGCCCAGGCACCTTAGGCCTGGGTGTGTCGCCTCCGGGTGCCCTAGGTTTGGAGGCCTGGCTGTCGGTTGTGGTTCGGGGTCGAGCCCAGGCACCTTAGGCCTGGGTGTGTGTCGCCTCCGGGTGCCCTAGGCCCAGAGGCCTGGCTGTCGGTTGTGGTTCGGGGTTGCGCCCAGGCACCTTAGGCCTGGGTGTGTGTGTCACCTCCGGGTGCGGAGTTGCTGTTCCATCCCAGACACCTTCAGTCTGGGGTGAGGTACTAAATAGGAGGCCCAGCAACCTTCGGCTGGGGTCTGCTAATGATCGAGAGCTCTCAGGGTGCCGCCTTGCGAAGGGACCCGTATCTTGGATTGAGGAGGCCAGGGAGGTGACCCTTTCTGAAGACCCAGCGCAGAGTCGTGGTGACAGAGGGGGCCTCTGGTAACTCTCCGGAGGGATGTTTTTCTCCTTGACATGGGCCAAGTTCTCCAAGAAGGAAGTGCATGTTCTGTAGGTCATAGTGGCAGTGACTCTACGCACACCAGGTCCGTGACAGTGACCATCCTCTTCAACAAGTCAGTGGCAGTGACTTCCATATTCATGAGGTCTGTGATAAAGATCGTACGCCAAACCTGTTCGTGAAATCAGAACAGTAAGAGAACCAAGATTAAGTTTGTGCCTGGACCTCCTCCCACCTTATCTGACCCGTGTCTCGTCTCAACCTGTCTGCTCTCATAGAGACTATTTATTATCCATGTGAAATAAATACAGAAGTTGGACTTTCAGTTGGTGTGGACAGTGGCTTTACTGGGGAGGATTAAGGACTTGTTTCTGGCCAAGGCAGAAGTGAGATCAGTTCGGGAGGAATCTATCACCAGCCGCAGGCAGGCCCGAGAAAACTAACACTGCCCAACCTCCCCATCCAGGAGGGTACGGCATGTAAAGGTCCTTAAATCCCATTCTGTGACTGATGCTTCAGACTACAATTCCCATGATCCTCACTGTTCTGCATAATTAAGCCATTGGCTTTCCTGGCAATGTTCCGCCCCCTGTTGCCTGGAGCCGGTAGTGCAACACAACATCCAGCATAACAGTATAAAGGGAAATTAAACTGATTGTAAAGAGGACAACGTCTCCTCCTCCATGTTTCTGTAGTCCAGCACCTGGCTACACGTTCACTACAATATACAAAAAAAAAATCCGCGCTGCTTGTGAACGTGAGCAGCTACAAAACCAATAGACAAAGGTGCAAACAGAAAAACAAAAAAATGTAGCGCTAGTACAAATAGGGTTGCCACCTTTTCTTCAAGCCAAACCCGAACACGTTATTGCTGTACGCCAATTTATTTTAAGGGGGAACGCTGTGGACTCCGGTATAAAGAAGAACTCTGATGTAAGGGGGTTTCTGCTAACCTAAGCTCCCACTTAAGAGTTCCCAGCATTTCCCCTTAAATCAGGGTTCCCAAAGCCCCCCTTACACCAGAGTCCCCCTTATCTTAGTGTACACACTCGTTTAGAGGCAAGAGAGAGAAGAGAGGAAGGGGGATCAGATATTGGAGAGGAGGAAGGGGGATCAGATATTGGAAAGGAGGAAGGGGGATCAGATATAGGAAAGGAGGAAGGGGGATCAGATATTGGAAAGGAGGAAGGGGGATCAGACATTGGAAAGGAGGAAGGGGGATCAGATATAGGAAAGGGGGATCAGACATTGGAAAGGAGGAAGGGGGATCAGACATTGGAAAGGAGGAAGGGGATCAGATAATGGAAAGGAGGAAGGGGGATCAGATATTGGAAAGGAGGAAGGGGGATCAGACATTGGAAAGGAGGAAGGGGGATCAGACATTGGAAAGGAGGAAGGGGGATCAGATATTGGAAAGGAGGAAGGGGGATCAGACATTGGAAAGGAGGAAGGGGGATCAGACATTGGAAAGGAGGAAGGGGGATCAGACATTGGAAAGGAGGAAGGGGGATCAGACATTGGAAAGGGGGATCAGACATTGGAAAGGAGGAAGGGGGATCAGATAATGGAAAGGAGGAAGGGGGATCAGATATAGGAAAGGAGGAAGGGGGATCAGATATAGGAAAGGAGGAAGGGGGATCAGATATTGGAAAGGAGGAAGGGGGGATCAGATATTGGAAAGGAGGAAGGCGGATCAGACATTGGAAAGGAGGAAGGGGGATCAGATATTGGAAAGGAGGAAGGGGGATCAGATAATGGAAAGGAGGAAGGGGGATCAGATAATGGAAAGGAGGAAGGGGGATCAGATATAGGAAAGGAGGAAGGGGGATCAGACATTGGAAAGGAGGGAGGGGGATCAGACATTGGAAAGGAGGAAGGGGGATCAGACATTGGAAAGGAGGAAGGGGGATCAGACATTGGAAAGGAGGAAGGGGGATCAGATATTGGAAAGGAGGAAGGGGGATCAGATAATGGAAAGGAGGAAGGGGGTCAGATATAGGAAAGGAGGAAGGGGGATCAGATATTGGAAAGGAGGAAGGGGGATCAGATATTGGAAAGGAGGAAGGGGGATCAGATATTGGAAAGGAGGAAGGGGGATCAGATAATGGAAAGGAGGAAGGGGGATCAGATATTGGAAAGGAGGAAGGGGGATCAGATATTGGAAAGGAGGAAGGGGGATCAGACATTGGAAAGGAGGAAGGGGGATCAGACATTGGAAAGGAGGAAGGGGGATCAGACATTGGAAAGGAGGAAGGGGGATCAGACATTGGAAAGGAGGAAGGGGGGATCAGATATTGGAAAGGAGGAAGGGGGGTCAGACATTGGAAAGGAGGAAGGGGGATCAGACATTGGAAAGGAGGAAGGGGGATCAGACATTGGAAAGGAGGAAGGGGGATCAGACATTGGAAAGGAGGAAGGGGGGTCAGATATAGGAAAGGAGGAAGGGGGATCAGACATTGGAAAGGAGGAAGGGGGATCAGACATTGGAAAGGAGGAAGGGGGATCAGACATTGGAAAGGAGGAAGGGGGATCAGACATTGGAAAGGGGGATCAGACATTGGAAAGGAGGAAGGGGGATCAGATATTGGAAAGGAGGAAGGGGGATCAGATATTGGAAAGGGGGATCAGACATTGGAAAGGAGGAAGGGGGATCAGATATTGGAAAGGAGGAAGGGGGGATCAGATATTGGAAAGGAGGAAGGGGGATCATCAGACATTGCAAAGGAGGAAGGGGGATCAGATAATGGAAAGGAGGAAGGGGGATCAGATATTGGAAAGGAGGAAGGGGGATCAGATATTGGAAAGGAGGAAGGGGGATACTACATTGGAAAGGAGGAAGGGGATCAGATATTGGAAAGGAGGAAGGGGGATCAGACATTGGAAAGGAGGGAGGGGGATCAGACATTGGAAAGGAGGAAGGGGGATCAGATATTGGAAAGGAGGAAGGGGGGATCAGATATTGGAAAGGAGGAAGGGGGATCATCAGACATTGCAAAGGAGGAAGGGGGATCAGATAATGGAAAGGAGGAAGGGGGATCAGACATTGGAAAGGAGGGAGGGGGATCAGACATTGGAAAGGAGGAAGGGGGATCAGATATTGGAAAGGAGGAAGGGGGGATCAGATATTGGAAAGGAGGAAGGGGGATCAGATATTGGAAAGGAGGAAGGGGGATCAGATATTGGAAAGGAGGAAGGGGGATACTACATTGGAAAGGAGGAAGGGGATCAGATATTGGAAAGGAGGAAGGGGGATCAGACATTGGAAAGGAGGGAGGGGGATCAGACATTGGAAAGGAGGAAGGGGGATCAGATATTGGAAAGGAGGAAGGGGGATCAGATATTGGAAAGGAGGAAGGGGGATCAGATATTGGAAAGGAGGAAGGGGGATCAGATATTGGAAAGGAGGAAGGGGGATCAGATATTGGAAAGGAGGAAGGGGGATACTACATTGGAAAGGAGGAAGGGGATCAGATATTGGAAAGGAGGAAGGGGGATCAGACATTGGAAAGGAGGGAGGGGGATCAGACATTGGAAAGGAGGAAGGGGGATCAGATATTGGAAAGGAGGAAGGGGGGATCAGATATTGGAAAGGAGGAAGGGGGATCATCAGACATTGCAAAGGAGGAAGGGGGATCAGATAATGGAAAGGAGGAAGGGGGATCAGACATTGGAAAGGAGGGAGGGGGATCAGACATTGGAAAGGAGGAAGGGGGATCAGATAATGGAAAGGAGGAAGGGGATCAGACATTGGAAAGGAGGAAGGGGGATCAGACATTGGAAAGGAGGAAGGGGGATCAGACATTGGAAAGGAGGAAGGGGGATCAGACATTGGAAAGGAGGAAGGGGGAACAGACATTGGAAAGGAGGAAGGTGATCAGACATTAGAAAGGAGGAAGGGGGATCAGATATTGGAAAGGAGGAAGGGGGATCAGATATAGGAAAGGAGGAAGGGGGATCAGATATTGGAAAGGAGGAAGGGGGATCAGACATTGAAAAGGAGGAAGGGGGATCAGATATTGGAAAGGAGGAAGGGGGATCAGACATTGAAAAGGAGGAAGGGGGATCAGACATTGGAAAGGAGGAAGGGGGATCAGACAATGGAAAGGAGGAAGGGGATCAGACATTGGAAAGGAGGAAGGGGGATCAGACATTGGAAAGGAGGAATGGGGATCAGATATTGGAAAGGAGAAAGGGGGATCAGATATTGGAAAGGAGGAAGGGGGATCAGACATTGGAAAGGAGGAAGGGGGATCAGATAATGGAAAGGAGGAAGGGGGATCAGATATTGGAAAGGAGGAAGGGGGATCAGATATTGGAAAGGAGGAAGGGGGATCAGATATTGGAAAGGAGGAAGGGGGATCAGACATTGGAAAGGAGGAAGGGGGGTCAGATATAGGAAAGGAGGAAGGGGGATCAGACATTGGAAAGGAGGAAGGGGGATCAGACATTGGAAAGGAGGAAGGGGGATCAGACATTGGAAAGGAGGAAGGGGGATCAGACATTGGAAAGGGGGATCAGACATTGGAAAGGAGGAAGGGGGATCAGATATTGGAAAGGAGGAAGGGGGATCAGATATTGGAAAGGAGGAAGGGGGATCAGACATTGGAAAGGAGGGAGGGGGATCAGACATTGGAAAGGAGGAAGGGGGATCAGATATTGGAAAGGAGGAAGGGGGATCAGATATTGGAAAGGAGGAAGGGGGATCAGATATTGGAAAGGAGGAAGGGGGATCAGATATTGGAAAGGAGGAAGGGGGATCAGATATTGGAAAGGAGGAAGGGGGATACTACATTGGAAAGGAGGAAGGGGATCAGATATTGGAAAGGAGGAAGGGGGATCAGACATTGGAAAGGAGGGAGGGGGATCAGACATTGGAAAGGAGGAAGGGGGATCAGATATTGGAAAGGAGGAAGGGGGGATCAGATATTGGAAAGGAGGAAGGGGGATCATCAGACATTGCAAAGGAGGAAGGGGGATCAGATATTGGAAAGGAGGAAGGGGGATACTACATTGGAAAGGAGGAAGGGGGTTTAGATATTGGAAAGGAGGAAGGGGGGTCAGACATTGGAAAGGAGGGAGGGGGATCAGACATTGGAAAGGAGGGAGGGGGATCAGACATTGGAAAGGAGGAAGGGGGTTTAGATATTGGAAAGGAGGAAGGGGGATCCGACATTGGACAGGAGGAAGGGGGATCATACATTGGAAAGGAGGAAGGGGGATCAGATAATGGAAAGGAGGAAGGGGGATCAGACATTGGAAAGGAGGAAGGGGGATCATACATTGGAAAGGAGGAAGGGGGATCAGATAATGGAAAGGAGGAAGGGGGATCAGATATTGGAAGGGGGATCAGATATTGGAAAGGAGGAAGGGGGATCAGACATTGGAAAGGAGGAAGGGGGATCAGATAATGGAAAGGAGGAAGGGGGATCAGACATTGGAAAGGAGGAAGGGGGATCAGACATTGGAAAGGAGGAAGGGGGATCAGACATTGGAAAGGAGGAAGGGGGATCAGATATTGGAAAGGAGGAAGGGGGTTCAGATATTGGAAAGGAGGAAGGGGGTTCAGACATTGGAAAGGAGGAAGGGGGATCAGACATTGAAAAGGAGGAAGGGGGATCAGACATTGGAAAGGAGGAAGGGGGATCAGACATTGGAAAGGAGGAAGGGGGATCAGATATAGGAAAGGAGGAAGGGGATCAGATATAGGAAAGGAGGAAGGGGGATCAGATATAGGAGAGGAGGAAGGGGGATCAGATATTGGAAAGGAGGAAGGGGGATCAGACATTGGAAAGGAGGAAGGGGGATCAGATATTGGAAAGGAGGAAGGGGGATCAGATATAGCAAAGGAGGAAGGGGGATCAGATAATGGAAAGGAGGAAGGGGGATCAGACATTGGAAAGGAGGAAGGGGGATCAGATATTGGAAAGGAGGAAGGGGGATCAGACATTGGAAAGGAGGAAGGGGGATCAGATATTGGAAAGGAGGAAGGGGGATCAGATATTGGAAAGGAGGAAGGGGGAGCAGATATTGGAAAGGAGGAAGGGGGATCAGACATTGGAAAGGAGGAAGGGGGATCAGACATTGGAAAGGAGGGAGGGGGATGAGACCTTGGAAAGGAGGGAGGGGGATCAGACATTAGGAAGGGGGATACTACATTGTAAAGGAGGAAGGGGGATCAGACACTGGAAAGGAGGAAGGGGGATCAGACATTGGGAAGGGGGATCAGATATAGGAAAGGAGGAAGGGGTATCAGACATTGGAAAGGAGGAAGGGGATCAGATATTGGAAAGGAGGAAGGGGGATCAGACATTGGAAAGGAGGAAGGGGGATCATACATTGGAGAGGAGGAAGGGGGATCATACATTGGAGAGGAGGAAGGGGGATCAGACATTGGAAAGGAGGAAGGGGGATCAGACATTGGAAAGGAGGAAGGGGGATCAGACATTGGAAAGGAGGAAGGGGGATCAGACATTGTAAAGGAGGAAGGGGATCAGATATTGGAAAGGAGGAAGGGGGATCAGACATTGGAAAGGAGGAAGGGGATCAGACATTGGAAAGGAGGAAGGGGGATCAGACATTGGAAAGGAGGGAGGGGGATCAGACATTGGAAAGGAGGAAGGGAGATCAGACATTGGAAAGGAGGAAGGGGGATCAGACATTGGAAAGGAGGAAGGGGGATCAGACATTGGAAAGGAGGAAGGGGGATCAGATAATGGAAAGGAGGAAGGGGGATCAGACATTGGAAAGGAGGAAGGGGGATCAGACATTGGAAAGGAGGAAGGGGGATCAGATAATGGAAAGGAGGAAGGGGGATCAGACATTGGAAAGGAGGAAGGGGGATCAGACATTGGAAAGGAGGAAGGGGGATCAGACATTGGAAAGGAGGGAGGGGGATCAGACATTGGAAAGGAGGGAGGGGGATCAGACATTGGAAAGGAGGGAGGGGGATCAGACATTGGAAAGGAGGAAGGGGGATCAGACATTGGAAAGGAGGAAGGGGGATCAGACATTGGAAAGGAGGAAGGGGGATCAGACATTGGAAAGGAGGAAGGGGGATCAGACATTGGAAAGGAGGAAGGGGGATCAGACATTGGAAAGGAGGAAGGGGGATCAGACATTGGAAAGGAGGAAGGGGGATCAGACATTGGAAAGGAGGAAGGGGGATCAGATATAGGAAAGGAGGAAGGGGGATCAGACATTGGAAAGGAGGAAGGGAGATCAGACATTGGAAAGGAGGAAGGGGGATCAGACATTGGAAAGGAGGAAGGGGATCAGACATTGGAAAGGAGGAAGGGGGATCAGACATTGGAAAGGAGGAAGGGGGATCAGACATTGGAAAGGAGGGAGGGGGATCAGACATTGGAAAGGAGGAAGGGAGATCAGACATTGGAAAGGAGGAAGGGGGATCAGACATTGGAAAGGAGGAAGGGGATCAGACATTGGAAAGGAGGAAGGGGGATCAGACATTGGAAAGGAGGAAGGGGGATCAGATATTGGAAAGGAGGAAGGGGGATCAGACATTGGAAAGGAGGAAGGGGGATCAGATATAGGAAAGGAGGAAGGGGGATCAGACATTGGAAAGGAGGAAGGGGGCTCAGATATTGGAAAGGAGGAAGGGGGATCAGATATTGGAAAGGAGGAAGGGGGATCAGATATAGGAAAGGAGGAAGGGGGGATCAGATATTGGAAAGGAGGAAGGGGGATCAGATATTGGAAAGGAGGAAGGAGGATCAGATATTGGAAAGGAGGAAGGGGGATCAGATAATGGAAAGGAGGAAGGGGGATCAGACATTGGAAAGGAGGAAGGGGGATCAGACATTGGAAAGGAGGAAGGGGGATCAGATATTGGAAAGGAGGAAGGGGGATCAGACATTGGAAAGGAGGAAGGGGGATCAGACATTGGAAAGGAGGAAGGGGGGATCAGACATTGGAAAGGAGGAAGGGGGATCAGACATTGGAAAGGAGGAAGGGGGATCAGACATTGGAAAGGGGGATCAGACATTGGAAAGGGGGATCAGACATTGGAAAGGGGGATCAGACATTGGAAAGGAGGAAGGGGGATCAGACATTGGAAAGGAGGAAGGGGGATCAGACATTGGAAAGGAGGAAGGGGGATCAGACATTGGAAAGGAGGAAGGGGGATCAGACATTGGAAAGGAGGAAGGGGGATCAGACATTGGAAAGGAGGAAGGGGGGATCAGACATTGGAAAGGAGGAAGGGGGATCAGACATTGGAAAGGAGGAAGGGGGATCAGACATTGGAACGGAGGAAGGGGGATCAGACATTGGAAAGGGGGATCAGACATTGGAAAGGGGGATCAGACATTGGAAAGGGGGATCAGACATTGGAAAGGAGGAAGGGGGATCAGACATTGGAAAGGAGGAAGGGGGATCAGACATTGGAAAGGAGGAAGGGGGATCAGACATTGGAAAGGAGGAAGGGGGATCAGACATTGGAAAGGAGGAAGGGGGATCAGACATTGGAAAGGAGGAAGGGGGATCAGACATTGGAAAGGAGGAAGGGGATCAGATATTGGAAAGGAGGAAGGGGATCAGATATTGGAAAGGAGGAAGGGGGATCAGACAATGGAAAGGAGGAAGGGGGGATCAGACATTGGAAAGGAGGAAGGGGGGATCAGACATTGGAAAGGAGGAAGGGGGATCAGACATTGGAAAGGAGGAAGGGGGATCAGACATTGGAAAGGAGGAAGGGGGGTCAGATAATGGAAAGGAGGAAGGGGGATCAGATATTGGAAAGGAGGAAGGGGGATCAGACATTGGAAAGGAGGAAGGGGGATCAGATATTGGAAAGGAGGAAGGGGGATCAGACATTGGAAAGGAGGAAGGGGGATCAGACATTGGAAAGGAGGAAGGGGGGATCAGACATTGGAAAGGAGGAAGGGGGATCAGACATTGGAAAGGAGGAAGGGGGATCAGACATTGGAAAGGGGGATCAGACATTGGAAAGGAGGAAGGGGGATCAGACATTGGAAAGGAGGAAGGGGGATCAGACATTGGAAAGGAGGAAGGGGGATCAGATATTGGAAAGGAGGAAGGGGGATCAGATATTGGAAAGGAGGAAGGGGGATCAGACATTGGGAAGTAGGAAGGGGGATCAGACATTGGGAAGTAGGAAGGGGGATCATACATTGGAGAGGAGGAAGGGGGATCATACATTGGAGAGGAGGAAGGGGGATCAGACATTGGAAAGGAGGAAGGGGGATCAGACATTGGAAAGGAGGAAGGGGGATCAGACATTGGAAAGGAGGAAGGGGGATCAGATATTGGAAAGGAGGAAGGGGGATCAGACATTGGAAAGGAGGAAGGGGGATCAGACATTGGAAAGGAGGAAGGGGGGATCAGACATTGGAAAGGAGGAAGGGGGATCAGACATTGGAAAGGAGGAAGGGGGATCAGACATTGGAACGGAGGAAGGGGGATCAGACATTGGAAAGGGGGATCAGACATTGGAAAGGAGGAAGGGGGATCAGACATTGGAAAGGAGGAAGGGGGATCAGACATTGGAAAGGAGGAAGGGGGATCACACATTGGAAAGGAGGAAGGGGATCAGATATTGGAAAGGAGGAAGTGGATCAGATATTGGAAAGGAGGAAGGGGGATCAGATATTAGAAAGGAGGAAGGGGGATCAGACATTGGAAAGGAGGAAGGGGGATCAGACATTGGAAAGGAGGAAGGGGGATCAGACATTGGAAAGGAGGAAGGGGGATCAGATATAGGAAAGGAGGAAGCGGGATCAGACATTGGAAAGGAGGAAGGGGGATCAGATATTGGAAAGGAGGAAGGGGGATCAGACATTGGAAAGGGGGATCAGACATTGGAAAGGGGGATCAGACATTGGAAAGGAGGAAGGGGGATCAGACATTGGAAAGGAGGAAGGGGGATCAGACATTGGAAAGGAGGAAGGGGGATCAGACATTGGAAAGGAGGAAGGGGGATCAGACATTGGAAAGGAGGAAGGGGGATCAGACATTGGAAAGGAGGAAGGGGGATCAGACATTGGAAAGGAGGAAGGGGATCAGATATTGGAAAGGAGGAAGGGGATCAGATATTGGAAAGGAGGAAGGGGGATCAGATATTGGAAAGGAGGAAGGGGGATCAGACATTGGAAAGGAGGAAGGGGGATCAGACATTGGAAAGGAGGAAGGGGGATCAGACATTGGAAAGGAGGAAGGGGGATCAGACATTGGAAAGGGGGATCAGACATTGGAAAGGAGGAAGGGGGATCAGATATTGGAAAGGAGGAGGGGGGATCAGATATTGGAAAGGAGGAAGGGGGATCAGTTATTGGAAAGGAGGAAGGGGGGATCAGATATTGGAAAGGAGGAAGGGGGATCATCAGACATTGCAAAGGAGGAGGAAGGGGGATCAGATAATGGAAAGGAGGAAGGGGGATCAGACATTGGAAAGGAGGGAGGGGGATCAGACATTGGAAAGGAGGAAGGGGGATCAGACATTGGAAAGGAGGAAGGGGGATCAGACATTGGAAAGGAGGAAGGTGATCAGACATTAGAAAAGAGGAAGGGGGATCAGATATTGGAAAGGAGAAAGGGGGATCAGATATTGGAAAGGAGGAAGGGGGATCAGACATTGGAAAGGAGGAAGGGGGATCAGACATTGGAAAGGAGGAAGGGGGATCAGACATTGGAAAGGAGGAAGGGGGATCAGACATTGGAAAGGAGGAAGGGGGATCAGACATTGGAAAGGAGGAAGGGGGATCAGACATTGGAAAGGAGGAAGGGGGATCAGACATTGGAAAGGAGGAAGGGGGATCAGACATTGGAAAGGAGGAAGGGGGATCAGACATTGGAAAGGAGGAAGGGGGATCAGACATTGGAAAGGAGGAAGGGGGATCAGATATTGGAAAGGAGGAAGGGGGATCAGATATTGGAAAGGAGGAAGGGGGATCAGACATTGGAAAGGAGGAAGGGGGATCAGACATTGGAAAGGAGGAAGAGGGATCAGATATTGGAAAGGAGGAAGGGGGATCAGACATTGGAAAGGAGGAAGGGGGATAGTACATTGGAAAGGAGGAAGGCAGATCAGATATTGGAAAGGAGGAAGGGGGATCCGACATTGGACAGGAGAAAGGGGGATCAGACATTGGAAAGGAGGAAGGGGGATCAGATAATGGAAAGGAGGAAGGGGGATCAGACATTGGAAAGGAGGAAGGGGGATCAGACATTGGAAAGGAGGAAGGGGGATACTACATTGGAAAGGAGGAAGGGGGATCAGATATTGGAAAGGAGGAAGGGGGATCAGATATTGGAAAGGAGGAAGGGGGATCAGATATTGGAAAGGAGGAAGGGGGATCAGACATTGGAAAGGAGGAAGGGGGAACAGATAATGGAAAGGAGGAAGGGGGATCAGACATTGGAAAGGAGGAAGGGGGATCAGACATTGGAAAGGAGGAAGGGGGATCAGACATTGGAAAGGAGGAAGGGGGATCAGATATTGGAAAGGAGGAAGGGGGTTCAGACATTGGAAAGGAGGAACGGGGATCAGACATTGGAAAGGAGGAAGGGGGATCAGACATTGGAAAGGAGGAAGGGGGATCAGACATTGGAAAGGAGGAAGGGGGGATCAGACATTGGAAAGGAGGAAGGGGGGATCGGACATTGGAGAGGAGGAAGGGGGATCAGACATTGGAAAGGAGGAAGGGGGGATCAGACATTGGAAAGGAGGAAGGGGGATCAGACATTGGAAAGGAGGAAGGGGGATCAGACATTTGGAAGGAGGAAGGGGGATCAGACATTGGAGAGGAGGAAGGGGGATCAGACATTGGAAAGGAGGAAGGGGGATCAGACATTGGAAAGGAGGAAGGGGGATCAGACATTTGGAAGGAGGAAGGGGGATCATACATTGGAAAGGAGGAAGGGGGATCAGACATTGGAAAGGAGGAAGGGGGGGTCAGATATAGGAAAGGAGGAAGGGGGATCAGACATTGGAAAGGAGGAAGGGGGATCAGACATTGGAAAGGAGGAAGGGGGATCAGACATTGGAAAGGAGGAAGGGGATCAGATATTGGAAAGGAGGAAGGGGATCAGATATAGGAAAGGAGGAAGGAGGATCAGATATTGGAAAGGAGGAAGGGGGGTCAGACATTTGAAAGGACGAAGGGGGATCAGATATTGGAAAGGAGGAAGGGGGATCATACATTGGAGAGGAGGAAGGGGGATCAGACATTGGAAAGGAGGAAGGGGGATCAGATATTGGAAAGGAGGAAGGGGGATCAGACATTGGAAAGGAGGAAGGGGGATCAGACATTGGAAAGGAGGAAGGGGGATCAGACATTGGAAAGGAGGAAGGGGGATCAGACATTGGAAAGGAGGAAGGGGGATCAGACATTGGAAAGGGGGATCAGACATTGGAAAGGAGGAAGGGGGATCAGACATTGGAAAGGAGGAAGGGGGATCAGACATTGGAAAGGAGGAAGGGGGATCAGATATTGGAAAGGAGGAAGGGGGATCAGATATTGGAAAGGAGGAAGGGGGATCAGATATTGGAAAGGAGGAAGGGGGATCAGACATTGGGAAGTAGGAAGGGGGATCATACATTGGAGAGGAGGAAGGGGGATCAGACATTGGAAAGGAGGAAGGGGGATCAGACATTGGAAAGGAGGAAGGGGGATCAGACATTGGAAAGGAGGAAGGGGGATCAGATATTGGAAAGGAGGAAGGGGGATCAGACATTGGAAAGGAGGAAGGGGGATCAGACATTGGAAAGGAGGAAGGGGGGATCAGACATTGGAAAGGAGGAAGGGGGATCAGACATTGGAAAGGAGGAAGGGGGATCAGACATTGGAACGGAGGAAGGAGGATCAGACATTGGAAAGGGGGATCAGACATTGGAAAGGAGGAAGGGGGATCAGACATTGGAAAGGAGGAAGGGGGATCAGACATTGGAAAGGAGGAAGGGGGATCACACATTGGAAAGGAGGAAGGGGATCAGATATTGGAAAGGAGGAAGTGGATCAGATATTGGAAAGGAGGAAGGGGGATCAGATATTGGAAAGGAGGAAGGGGGATCAGATATTGGAAAGGAGGAAGGGGGATCAGACATTGGAAAGGAGGAAGGGGGATCAGACATTGGAAAGGAGGAAGGGGGATCAGACATTGGAAAGGAGGAAGGGGGATCAGATATAGGAAAGGAGGAAGGGGGATCAGACATTGGAAAGGAGGAAGGGGGATCAGATATTGGAAAGGAGGAAGGGGGATCAGACATTGGAAAGGGGGATCAGACATTGGAAAGGGGGATCAGACATTGGAAAGGAGGAAGGGGGATCAGACATTGGAAAGGGGGAAGGGGATCAGACATTGGAAAGGAGGAAGGGGGATCAGACATTGGAAAGGAGGAAGGGGGATCAGACATTGGAAAGGAGGAAGGGGGATCAGACATTGGAAAGGAGGAAGGGGATCAGATATTGGAAAGGAGGAAGGGGATCAGATATTGGAAAGGAGGAAGGGGGATCAGATATTGGAAAGGAGGAAGGGGGATCAGACATTGGAAAGGAGGAAGGGGGATCAGACATTGGAAAGGAGGAAGGGGGATCAGACATTGGAAAGGAGGAAGGGGGATCAGACATTGGAAAGGAGGAAGGGGGATCAGACATTGGAAAGGGGGATCAGACATTGGAAAGGAGGAAGGGGGATCAGATATTGGAAAGGAGGAGGGGGGATCAGATATTGGAAAGGAGGAAGGGGGATCAGTTATTGGAAAGGAGGAAGGGGGGATCAGATATTGGAAAGGAGGAAGGGGGATCATCAGACATTGCAAAGGAGGAAGGGGGATCAGATAATGGAAAGGAGGAAGGGGGATCAGACATTGGAAAGGAGGGAGGGGGATCAGACATTGGAAAGGAGGAAGGGGGATCAGATAATGGAAAGGAGGAAGGGGATCAGACATTGGAAAGGAGGAAGGGGGATCAGACATTGGAAAGGAGGAAGGGGGATCAGACATTGGAAAGGAGGAAGGGGGATCAGACATTGGAAAGGAGGAAGGTGATCAGACATTAGAAAAGAGGAAGGGGGATCAGATATTGGAAAGGAGAAAGGGGGATCAGATATTGGAAAGGAGGAAGGGGGATCAGACATTGGAAAGGAGGAAGGGGGATCAGACATTGGAAAGGAGGAAGGGGGATCAGACATTGGAAAGGAGGAAGGGGGATCAGACATTGGAAAGGAGGAAGGGGGATCAGACATTGGAAAGGAGGAAGGGGGATCAGACATTGGAAAGGAGGAAGGGGGATCAGACATTGGAAAGGAGGAAGGGGGATCAGACATTGGAAAGGAGGAAGGGGGATCAGACATTGGAAAGGAGGAAGGGGGATCAGATATTGGAAAGGAGGAAGGGGGATCAGATATTGGAAAGGAGGAAGGGGGATCAGATATTGGAAAGGAGGAAGGGGGATCAGACATTGGAAAGGAGGAAGGGGGATCAGACATTGGAAAGGAGGAAGAGGGATCAGATATTGGAAAGGAGGAAGGGGGATCAGACATTGGAAAGGAGGAAGGGGGATAGTACATTGCAAAGGAGGAAGGCAGATCAGATATTGGAAAGGAGGAAGGGGGATCCGACATTGGACAGGAGGAAGGGGGATCAGACATTGGAAAGGAGGAAGGGGGATCAGATAATGGAAAGGAGGAAGGGGGATACTACATTGGAAAGGAGGAAGGGGGATCAGATATTGGAAAGGAGGAAGGGGGATCCGACATTGGACAGGAGGAAGGGGGATCAGACATTGGAAAGGAGGAAGGGGGATCATACATTGGAAAGGAGGAAGGGGGATCATACATTGGAAAGGAGGAAGGGGGATCAGATAATGGAAAGGAGGAAGGGGGATCAGATATTGGAAAGGAGGAAGGGGGATCAGACATTGGAAAGGAGGAAGGGGGATCAGACATTGGAAAGGAGGAAGGGGGATCAGATATTGGAAAGGAGGAAGGGGGTTCAGACATTGGAAAGGAGGAACGGGGATCAGACATTGGAAAGGAGGAAGGGGGATCAGACATTGGAAAGGAGGAAGGGGGATCAGACATTGAAAAGGAGGAAGGGGGATCAGATAATGGAAAAGAGGAAGGGGATCAGACATTGGAAAGGAGGAAGGGGGGATCAGACATTGCAAAGGAGGAAGGGGGATCAGATAATGGAAAGGAGGAAGGGGGATCAGACATTGGAAAGGAGGAAGGGGGATCAGACATTGGAAAGGAGGAAGGGGGATCAGATATTGGAAAGGAGGAAGGTGAATCAGACATTGGAAAGGAGGAAGGGGGATCAGACATTGGAAAGGAGGAAGGGGGATCAGACATTGGAAAGGAGGAAGGGGGGATAGGACATTGGAGAGGAGGAAGGGGGATCAGACATTGGAAAGGAGGAAGGGGGGATCAGACATTGGAAAGGAGGAAGGGGGATCAGACATTGGAAAGGAGGAAGGGGGATCAGACATTTGGAAGGAGGAAGGGGGATCATACATTGGAGAGGAGGAAGGGGGATCAGACATTGGAAAGGAGGAAGGGGGATCAGACATTGGAAAGAGGAAGGGGGATCAGATATTGGAAAGGAGGAAGGGGGATCAGATATTGGAAAGGAGGAAGGGGGATCAGACATTGGAAAGGAGGAAGGGGGATCAGATATTGGAAAGGAGGAAGGGGGATCAGATATTGGAAAGGAGGAAGGGGGATCAGATATTGGAAAGGAGGAAGGGGGATCAGATATTGGAAAGGAGGAAGGGGGATCAGACATTGGAAAGGAGGAAGGGGGATCAGACATTGGAAAGGAGGAAGGGGGATCAGATATTGGAAAGGAGGAAGGGGGATCAGATATTGGAAAGGAGGAAGGGGGATCAGATATTGGAAAGGAGGAAGGGGGATACTACATTGGAAAGGAGGAAGGGGATCAGATATTGGAAAGGAGGAAGGGGGATCAGACATTGGAAAGGAGGAAGGGGGATCAGATATTGGAAAGGAGGAAGGGGGATCAGACATTGGAAAGGAGGAAGGGGGATCAGACATTGGAAAGGAGGAAGGGGGATCAGACATTGGAAAGGAGGAAGAGGATCAGACATTGGAAAGGAGGAAGGGGGATCAGACATTGGAAAGGAGGAAGGGGGATCAGATATTGGAAAGGAGGAAGGGGGATCAGACATTGGAAAGGGGGAAGGGGGATCAGACATTGGAAAGGAGGAAGGGGGATCAGACATTGGAAAGGGGGAAGGGGGATCAGACATTGGAAAGGAGGAAGGGGGATCAGACATTGGAAAGGAGGAAGGGGGATCAGACATTGGAAAGGAGGAAGGGGGATCAGATATTGGAAAGGAGGAAGGGGGATCAGATATTGGAAAGGAGGAAGGGGGATCAGACATTGGAAAGGAGGAAGGGGGATCAGATATTGGAAAGGAGGAAGGGGGATCAGATATAGGAAAGGAGGAAGGAGGATCAGATATTGGAAAGGAGGAAGGGGGGTCAGACATTTGAAAGGACGAAGGGGGATCAGATATTGGAAAGGAGGAAGGGGGATCATACATTGGAGAGGAGGAAGGGGGATCAGACATTGGAAAGGAGGAAGGGGGATCAGATATTGGAAAGGAGGAAGGGGGATCAGACATTGGAAAGGAGGAAGGGAGATCAGATATTGGAAAGGGGGAAGGGGGATCAGATATTGGAAAGGAGGAAGGGGGATCAGACATTGGAAAGGAGGAAGGGGGATCAGACATTGGAAAGGAGGAAGGGGGATCAGATATTGGAAAGGAGGAAGGGGGATCAGACATTGGAAATGAGGAAGGGGGATCAGACATTGGAAAGGAGGAAGGGGGGATCAGATATTGGAAAGGAGGAAGGGGGATCAGATATTGGAAAGGAGGAAGGGGGATCAGACATTGGAAAGGAGGAAGGGGGATCAGACATTGGAAAGGAGGAAGGGGGATCAGATATTGGAAAGGAGGAAGGGGGATCAGATATTGGAAAGGAGGAAGGGGGATCAGATATTGGAAAGGATGAAGGGGGATCAGATATTGGAAAGGAGGAAGGGGGGATCAGATATTGGAAAGGAGGAAGGGGGATCATCAGACATTGGAAAGGAGGAAGGGGGATCAGATAATGGAAAGGAGGAAGGGGGATCAGATAATGGAAAGGAGGAAGGGGGATCAGACATTGGAAAGGAGGAAGGGAGATCAGATATTGGAAAGGGGGAAGGGGGATCAGATATTGGAAAGGAGGAAGGGGGATCAGACATTGGAAAGGAGGAAGGGGGATCAGACATTGGAAAGGAGGAAGGGGGATCAGACATTGGAAAGGAGGAAGGGGGATCAGACATTGGTAAGGAGGAAGGGGGATCAGACATTGGAAAGGAGGAAGGGGGATCAGATATTGGAAAGGAGGAAGGGGGATCAGATATTGGAAAGGAGGAAGGTGAATCAGACATTGGAAAGGAGGAAGGGGGATCAGACATTGGAAAGGAGGAAGGGGGGATCAGATATTGGAAAGGAGGAAGGGGGGATCAGACATTGGAAAGGAGGAAGGGGGATCAGACATTGGAAAGGAGGAAGGGGATCAGATATTGGAAAGGAGGAAGGGGGATCAGACATTGGAAAGGAGGAAGGGGGATCAGACATTGGAAAGGAGGAAGGGGGATCAGACATTGGAAAGGAGGAAGGGGGGTCAGACATTGGAAAGGAGGAAGGGGGATCAGACATTGGAAAGGAGGAAGGGGGATCAGACATTGGAAAGGAGGAAGGGGGGTCAGACATTGGAAAGGAGGAAGGGGGATCAGACATTGGAAAGGAGGAAGGGGGATCAGACATTGGAAAGGAGGAAGGGGGATCAGACATTTGAAAGGAGGAAGGGGGATCAGACATTGGTTAAGGAGGAAGGGGGATCAGACATTGGAAAGGAGGAAGGGGGATCAGACATTGGAAAGGAGGAAGGGGGATCAGACATTGGAAAGGAGGAAGGGGGATCAGACATTGGAAAGGAGGAAGGGGGATCAGATATTGGAAAGGAGGAAGGGGGATCAGATATTGGAAAGGAGGAAGGGGGATCAGATATTGGAAAGGAGGAAGGGGGATCAGACATTGGAAAGGAGGAAGGGGGATCAGACATTGGAAAGGAGGAAGGGGGATCAGATATTGGAAAGGAGGAAGGGGGATCAGATATTGGAAAGGAGGAAGGGGGATCAGATATTGGAAAGGAGGAAGGGGGATACTACATTGGAAAGGAGGAAGGGGATCAGATATTGGAAAGGAGGAAGGGGGATCAGACATTGGAAAGGAGGAAGGGGGATCAGATATTGGAAAGGAGGAAGGGGGATCAGACATTGGAAAGGAGGAAGGGGGATCAGACATTGGAAAGGAGGAAGGGGGATCAGACATTGGAAAGGAGGAAGAGGATCAGACATTGGAAAGGAGGAAGGGGGATCAGACATTGGAAAGGAGGAAGGGGGATCAGATATTGGAAAGGAGGAAGGGGGATCAGACATTGGAAAGGGGGGAAGGGGGATCAGACATTGGAAAGGAGGAAGGGGGATCAGACATTGGAAAGGAGGAAGGGGGATCAGACATTGGAAAGGAGGAAGGGGGATCAGACATTGGAAAGGAGGAAGGGGGATCAGACATTGGAAAGGAGGAAGGGGGATCAGATATTGGAAAGGAGGAAGGGGGATCAGACATTGGAAAGGGGGAAGGGGGATCAGACATTGGAAAGGAGGAAGGGGGATCAGACATTGGAAAGGAGGAAGGGGGATCAGACATTGGAAAGGAGGAAGGGGGATCAGATATTGGAAAGGAGGAAGGGGGATCAGATATTGGAAAGGAGGAAGGGGGATCAGACATTGGAAAGGAGGAAGGGGGATCAGATATTGGAAAGGAGGAAGGGGGATCAGATATAGGAAAGGAGGAAGGAGGATCAGATATTGGAAAGGAGGAAGGGGGGTCAGACATTTGAAAGGACGAAGGGGGATCAGATATTGGAAAGGAGGAAGGGGGATCATACATTGGAGAGGAGGAAGGGGGATCAGACATTGGAAAGGAGGAAGGGGGATCAGATATTGGAAAGGAGGAAGGGGGATCAGACATTGGAAAGGAGGAAGGGAGATCAGATATTGGAAAGGGGGAAGGGGGATCAGATATTGGAAAGGGGGAAGGGGGATCAGATATTGGAAAGGAGGAAGGGGGATCAGATATTGGAAAGGAGGAAGGGGGATCAGATATTGGAAAGGAGGAAGGGGGATCAGATATTGGAAAGGAGGAAGGGGGATCAGACATTGGAAATGAGGAAGGGGGATCAGACATTGGAAAGGAGGAAGGGGGGATCAGATATTGGAAAGGAGGAAGGGGGATCAGATATTGGAAAGGAGGAAGGGGGATCAGACATTGGAAAGGAGGAAGGGGGATCAGATATTGGAAAGGAGGAAGGGGGATCAGATATTGGAAAGGAGGAAGGGGGATCAGATATTGGAAAGGATGAAGGGGGATCAGATATTGGAAAGGAGGAAGGGGGGATCAGATATTGGAAAGGAGGAAGGGGGATCATCAGACATTGGAAAGGAGGAAGGGGGATCAGACATTGGAAAGGAGGAAGGGGGATCAGATAATGGAAAGGAGGAAGGGGGATCAGACATTGGAAAGGAGGAAGGGAGATCAGATATTGGAAAGGGGGAAGGGGGATCAGATATTGGAAAGGAGGAAGGGGGATCAGACATTGGAAAGGAGGAAGGGGGATCAGACATTGGAAGGAGGAAGGGGGATCAGACATTGGAAAGGAGGAAGGGGGATCAGACATTGGAAAGGAGGAAGGGGGATCAGACATTGGAAAGGAGGAAGGGGGATCAGACATTGGAAAGGAGGAAGGGGGATCAGATATTGGAAAGGAGGAAGGGGGATCAGATATTGGAAAGGAGGAAGGTGAATCAGACATTGGAAAGGAGGAAGGGGGATCAGACATTGGAAAGGAGGAAGGGGGGATCAGATATTGGAAAGGAGGAAGGGGGGATCAGACATTGGAAAGGAGGAAGGGGGGATCAGACATTGGAAAGGAGGAAGGGGATCAGATATTGGAAAGGAGGAAGGGGGATCAGACATTGGAAAGGAGGAAGGGGGATCAGACATTGGAAAGGAGGAAGGGGGATCAGACATTGGAAAGGAGGAAGGGGGGTCAGACATTGGAAAGGAGGAAGGGGGATCAGACATTGGAAAGGAGGAAGGGGGATCAGACATTGGAAAGGAGGAAGGGGGGTCAGACATTGGAAAGGAGGAAGGGGGGTCAGACATTGGAAAGGAGGAAGGGGGATCAGACATTGGAAAGGAGGAAGGGGGATCAGACATTGGAAAGGAGGAAGGGGGATCAGACATTTGAAAGGAGGAAGGGGGATCAGACATTGGAAAGGAGGAAGGGGGATCAGACATTGGAAAGGAGGAAGGGGGATCAGACATTGGAAAGGAGGAAGGGGGATCAGACATTGGAAAGGAGGAAGGGGGATCAGACATTGGAAAGGAGGAAGGGGGATCAGATATTGGAAAGGAGGAAGGGGGGTCAGATATTGGAAAGGAGGAAGGGGGATCAGATATTGGAAAGGAGGAAGGGGGATCAGACATTGGAAAGGAGGAAGGGGGATCAGACATTGGAAAGGAGGAAGAGGGATCAGATATTGGAAAGGAGGAAGGGGGATCAGACATTGGAAAGGAGGAAGGGGGATACTACATTGGAAAGGAGGAAGGGGGATCCGACATTGGACAGGAGGAAGGGGGATCAGACATTGGAAAGGAGGAAGGGGGATCATACATTGGAAAGGAGGAAGGGGGATCATACATTGGAAAGGAGGAAGGGGGATCAGATAATGGAAAGGAGGAAGGGGGATCAGATATTGGAAAGGAGGAAGGGGGATCAGATATTGGAAAGGAGGAAGGGGGATCAGACATTGGAAAGGAGGAAGGGGGATCAGATAATGGAAAGGAGGAAGGGGGATCAGACATTGGAAAGGAGGAAGGGGGATCAGACATTGGAAAGGAGGAAAGGGGATCAGACATTGGAAAGGAGGAAGGGGGATCAGATATTGGAAAGGAGGAAGGGGGATACTACATTGGAAAGGAGGAAGGGGATCAGATATTGGAAAGGAGGAAGGGGGATCAGACATTGGAAAGGAGGAAGGGGGATCAGATATTGGAAAGGAGGAAGGGGGATCAGATATTGGAAAGGAGGAAGGGGGATCAGATATTGGAAAGAAGAAAGGGGGATCAGATATTGGAAAGGAGGAAGGGGGATCAGACATTGGAAAGGAGGAAGGGGGATCAGACATTGGAAAGGAGGAAGGGGGATCAGACATTGGAAAGGGGGATCAGACATTGGAAAGGAGGAAGGGGGATCAGATATTGGAAAGGAGGAAGGGGGATCAGACATTGGAAAGGAGGAAGGGGGATCAGACATTGGAAAGGAGGAAGGGGGATCAGATATTGGAAAGGAGGAAGGGGGATCAGACATTGGAAATGAGGAAGGGGGATCAGACATTGGAAAGGAGGAAGGGGGGGATCAGATATTGGAAAGGAGGAAGGGGGATCAGACATTGGAAAGGAGGAAGGGGGATCAGACATTGGAAAGGAGGAAGGGGGGTCAGATATAGGAAAGGAGGAAGGGGGATCAGATATTGGAAAGGAGGAAGGGGGATCAGACATTGGAAAGGAGGAAGGGGGATCAGACATTGGAAAGGAGGAAGGGGGATCATACATTGGAAAGGAGGAAGGGGGATCAGATATTGGAGAGGAGGAAGGGGGATCAGATATTGGAAAGGAGGAAGGGGGATCAGATATTGGAAAGGAGGAAGGGGGATCAGACATTGGAAAGGAGGAAGGGGGATCAGACATTGGAAAGGAGGAAGGGGGATCAGACATTGGAAAGGAGGAAGGGGATCAGATATTGGAAAGGAGGAAGGGGGATCAGACATTGGAAAGGAGGAAGGGGATCAGATATAGGAAAGGAGGAAGGGGGATCAGATATAGGAAAGGAGGAAGGAGGATCAGATATTGGAAAGGAGGAAGGGGGGTCAGACATTGGAAAGGAGGAAGGGGGATCAGATATTGGAAAGGAGGAAGGGGGATCATACATTGGAGAGGAGGAAGGGGGATCAGACATTGGAAAGGAGGAAGGGGGATCAGATATTGGAAAGGAGGAAGGGGGATCAGACATTGGAAAGGAGGAAGGGAGATCAGATATTGGAAAGGGGGAAGGGGGATCAGATATTGGAAAGGAGGAAGGGGGATCAGATATTGGAAAGGAGGAAGGGGGATCAGACATTGGAAAGGAGGAAGGGGGATCAGATATTGGAAAGGAGGAAGGGGGATCAGACATTGGAAAGGAGGAAGGGGGATCAGATATTGGAAAGGAGGAAGGGGGATCAGACATTGGAAAGGAGGAAGGGGGATCAGATATTGGAAAGGAGGAAGGGGGATCAGATATTGGAAAGGAGGAAGGGGGATCAGACATTGGAAATGAGGAAGGGGGATCAGACATTGGAAAGGAGGAAGGGGGATCAGACATTGGAAAGGAGGAAGGGGGATCAGATATTGGAAAGGAGGAAGGGGGATCAGATATTGGAAAGGATGAAGGGGGATCAGATATTGGAAAGGAGGAAGGGGGGATCAGATATTGGAAAGGAGGAAGGGGGATCATCAGACATTGGAAAGGAGGAAGGGGAATCAGATAATGGAAAGGAGGAAGGGGGATCAGACATTGGAAAGGAGGAAGGGAGATCAGATATTGGAAAGGGGGAAGGGGGATCAGATATTGGAAAGGAGGAAGGGGGATCAGACATTGGAAAGGAGGAAGGGGGATCAGACATTGGAAAGGAGGAAGGGGGATCAGACATTGGAAAGGAGGAAGGGGGATCAGACATTGGAAAGGAGGAAGGGGGATCAGACATTGGAAAGGAGGAAGGGGGATCAGATATTGGAAAGGAGGAAGGGGGATCAGATATTGGAAAGGAGGAAGGGGGATCAGATATTGGAAAGGAGGAAGGGGGATCAGACATTGGAAAGGAGGAAGGGGGGATCAGATATTGGAAAGGAGGAAGGGGGGATCAGACATTGGAAGGGGGATCAGACATTGGAAAGGAGGAAGGGGATCAGATATTGGAAAGGAGGAAGGGGGATCAGACATTGGAAAGGAGGAAGGGGGATCAGACATTGGAAAGGAGGGAGGGGGATCAGACATTGGAAAGGAGGAAGGGGGATCAGACATTGGAAAGGAGGAAGGGGGGTCAGACATTGGAAAGGAGGAAGGGGGATCAGACATTGGAAAGGAGGAAGGGGGATCAGATATTGGAAAGGAGGAAGGGGGATCAGACATTGGAAAGGAGGAAGGGGGATCAGACATTGGAAAGGAGGAAGGGGGATCAGACATTGGAAAGGAGGAAGGGGGATCAGACATTGGAAAGGAGGAAGGGGGATCAGATATTGGAAAGGAGGAAGGGGGATCAGACATTGGAAAGGAGGAAGGGGGGATCAGATATTGGAAAGGAGGAAGGGGGGATCAGACATTGGAAAGGAGGAAGGGGGGATCAGATATAGGAAAGGAGGAAGGGGGATCAGATATTGGAAAGGAGGAAGGGGGATCAGACATTGGAAAGGAGGAAGGGGGATCAGACATTGGAAAGGAGGAAGGGGGATCAGACATTGGAAAGGAGGAAGGGGGATCAGATATTGGAAAGGAGGAAGGGGGATCAGACATTGGAAAGGAGGAAGGGGGATCAGACATTGGAAAGGAGGAAGGGGGATCAGACATTGGAAAGGAGGAAGGGGGATCAGACATTGGAAAGGAGGAAGGGGGATCAGACATTGGAAAGGAGGAAGGGGGATCAGACATTGGAAAGGAGGAAGGGGGATCAGACATTGGAAAGGAGGAAGGGGGATCAGACATTGGAAAGGAGGAAGGGGGATCAGATATTGGAAAGGAGGAAGGGGGATCAGATATTGGAAAGGAGGAAGGGGGATCAGATATAGGAAAGGAGGAAGGGGGATCAGACATTGGAAAGGAGGAAGGGGGATCAGATATTGGAAAGGAGGAAGGGGGATCAGATATTGGAAAGGAGGAAGGGGATCAGACATTGGAAAGGAGGAAGGGGGATCAGACATTGGAAAGGAGGAAGGGGGATCAGATATTGGAAAGGAGGAAGGGGGATCAGATATAGGAAAGGAGGAAGGGGGATCAGATATTGGAAAGGAGGAAGGGGGATCAGATATAGGAAAGGAGGAAGGAGGATCAGATATTGGAAAGGAGGAAGGGGGATCAGATAATGGAAAGGAGGAAGGGGGATCAGACATTGGAAAGGAGGAAGGGGGATCAGATATTGGAAAGGAGGAAGGGGGATCAGATATAGGAAAGGAGGAAGGGGGATCAGACATTGGAAAGGAGGAAGGGGGATCAGATATTGGAAAGGAGGAAGGGGGATCAGATATTGGAAAGGAGGAAGGGGGATCAGATATTGGAAAGGGGGAAGGGGGATCAGACATTGGAAAGGAGGAATGGGGATCAGACATTGGAAAGGAGGAAGGGGGATCAGATATTGGAAAGGAGGAAGGGGGATCAGATATTGGAAAGGAGGAAGGGGGATCAGACATTGGAAAGGAGGAAGGGGGATCAGATATTGGAAAGGAGGAAGGGGATCAGATATTGGAAAGGAGGAAGGGGGGATCAGACATTGGAAAGGAGGAAGGGGGATCAGACATTGGAAAGGAGGAAGGGAGATCAGACATTGGAAAGGAGGAAGGGGGATCAGATATTGGAAAGGAGGAAGGGGGATCAGACATTGGAAAGGAGGAAGGGGGGTCAGACATTGGAAAGAAGGAAGGGGGATCAGACATTGGAAAGGAGGAAGGGGGATCAGACATTGGAAAGGAGGAAGGGGGATCAGACATTGGAAAGGAGGAAGGGGGATCAGACATTGGAAAGGAGGAAGGGGGATCAGACATTGGAAAGGAGGAAGGGGGATCAGATATTGGAAAGGAGGAAGGGGGATCAGATATTGGAAAGGAGGAAGGGGGATCAGATATAGGAAAGGAGGAAGGGGGATCAGACATTGGAAAGGAGGAAGGGGGATCAGATATTGGAAAGGAGGAAGGGGGATCAGATATAGGAAAGGAGGAAGGGGGATCAGATATTGGAAAGGAGGAAGGGGGATCAGATATAGGAAAGGAGGAAGGAGGATCAGATATTGGAAAGGAGGAAGGGGGATCAGATAATGGAAAGGAGGAAGGGGGATCAGACATTGGAAAGGAGGAAGGGGGATCAGACATTGGAAAGGAGGAAGGGGGATCAGATATTGGAAAGGAGGAAGGGGGATCAGATATAGGAAAGGAGGAAGGGGGATCAGATAATGGAAAGGAGGAAGGGGGATCAGACATTGGAAAGGGGGAAGGGGGATCAGACATTGGAAAGGAGGAATGGGGATCAGATATTGGAAAGGAGGAAGGGGGATCAGATATTGGAAAGGAGGAAGGGGGATCAGACATTGGAAAGGAGGAAGGGGGATCAGATATTGGAAAGGAGGAAGGGGGATCAGATATAGGAAAGGAGGAATGGGGATCAGATATTGGAAAGGAGGAAGGGGGATCAGATATTGGAAAGGAGGAATGGGGATCAGATATTGGAAAGGAGGAAGGGGGATCAGATATTGGAAAGGAGGAAGGGGGATCAGATATTGGAAAGGAGGAAGGGGGATCAGATATTGGAAAGGAGGAAGGGGGATCAGATATTGGAAAGGAGGAAGGGGGATCAGATATAGGAAAGGAGGACGGGGGATCAGACATTGGAAAGGAGGAATGGGGATCAGACATTGGAAAGGAGGAATGGGGATCAGATATTGGAAAGGAGGAAGGGGGATCAGATATAGGAAAGGAGGAAGGGGGATCAGATATAGGAGAGGAGGAAGGGGGATCAGATATTGGAAAGGAGGAAGGGGGATCAGACATTGGAAAGGAGGAAGGGGGATCAGACATTGGAAAGGAGGAAGGGGGTTCAGATATAGGAAAGGAGGAAGGGGGATCAGATATAGGAGAGGAGGAAGGGGGATCAGATATTGGAAAGGAGGAAGGGGGATCAGACATTGGAAAGGAGGAAGGGGGATCAGATATTGGAAAGGAGGAAGGGGGATCAGATATAGGAGAGGAGGAATGGGGATCAGATATTGGAAAGGAGGAAGGGGGATCAGATATTGGAAAGGAGGAAGGGGGATCAGACATTGGAAAGGAGGAATGGGGATCAGATATTGGAAAGGAGGAAGGGGGATCAGATATTGGAAAGGAGGAAGGGGGATCAGATATTGGAAAGGAGCAAGGGGGATCAGATAATGGAAAGGAGGAAGGGGGGTCAGATATTTGAAAGGAGGAAGGGGGATCAGACATTGGAAAGGAGGAAGAGGGATCAGATATTGGAAAGGAGGAAGGGGGATCAGATATTGGAAAGGAGGAAGGGGGATCAGACATTGGAAAGGAGGAAGGGGGATCAGACATTGGAAAGGAGGGAGGGGGATGAGACCTTGGAAAGGAGGGAGGGGGATCAGACATTGGAAAGGAGGAAGGGGGATGCTACATTGTAAAGGAGGAAGGGGGATCAGACACTGGAAAGGAGGAAGGGGGATCAGACATTGGGAAGGGGGATCAGATATTGGAAAGGAGGAAGGGGGTATCAGACATTGGAGAGGAGGAAGGGGGATCAGACATTGGAAAGGAGGAAGGGGGATCAGACATTGGGAAGGAGGAAGGGGGATCATACATTGGAGAGGAGGAAGGGGGATCAGACATTGGAAAGGAGGAAGGGGGATCAGACATTGGAAAGGAGGAAGGGGGATCAGACATTGGAAAGGAGGAAGGGGGATCAGACATTGGAAAGGAGGAAGGGGGATCAGATATTGGAAAGGAGGAAGGGGGATCAGACATTGGAAAGGAGGAAGGGGGATCAGACATTGGAAAGGAGGAAGGGGGATCAGACATTGGAAAGGAGGAAGGGGGATCAGACATTGGAAAGGAGGAAGGGGGATCAGACATTGGAAAGGAGGAAGGGGGATCAGACATTGGAACGGAGGAAGGGGGATCAGACATTGGAAAGGGGGATCAGACATTGGAAAGGAGGAAGGGGGATCAGACATTGGAAAGGGGGATCAGACATTGGAAAGGAGGAAGGGGGATCAGACATTGGAAAGGGGGATCAGACATTGGAAAGGAGGAAGGGGGATCAGACATTGGAAAGGAGGAAGGGGGATCAGATATTGGAAAGGAGGAAGGGGGATCAGACATTGGAAAGGAGGAAGGGGGATCAGATATTGGAAAGGAGGAAGGGGGATCAGATATTGGAAAGGAGGAAGGGGGATCAGATATTGGAAAGGAGGAAGGGGGGATCAGATATTGGAAAGGAGGAAGGGGGATCATCAGACATTGCAAAGGAGGAAGGGGGATCATCAGACATTGCAAAGGAGGAAGGGGGATCAGATAATGGAAAGGAGGAAGGGGGATCAGACATTGGAAAGGAGGGAGGGGGATCAGACATTGGAAAGGAGGAAGGGGGATCAGATAATGGAAAGGAGGAAGGGGATCAGACATTGGAAAGGAGGAAGGGGGATCAGACATTGGAAAGGAGGAAGGGGGATCAGACATTGGAAAGGAGGAAGGGGGATCAGACATTGGAAAGAAGGAAGGGGGATCAGACATTGGAAAGGAGGAAGGGGGATCAGATATTGGAAAGGAGGAAGGGGGATCAGATATTGGAAAGGAGGAAGGGGGATCAGATATAGGAAAGGAGTAAGGGGGATCATACATTGGAGAGGAGGAAGGGGGATCATACATTGGAGAGGAGGAAGGGGGATCAGACATTGGAAAGGAGGAAGGGGGATCAGATATTGGAAAGGAGGAAGGGGGATCAGATATTGGAAAGGAGGAAGGGGGATCAGACATTGGAAAGGAGGAATGGGGATCAGACATTGGAAAGGAGGAAGGGGGATCAGACATTGGAAAGGAGGAAGGGGGATCAGACATTGGAAAGGAGGAAGGGGGATCAGACATTGGAAAGAAGGAAGGGGGATCAGACATTGGAAAGGAGGAAGGGGGATCAGATATTGGAAAGGAGGAAGGGGGATACTACATTGGAAAGGAGGAAGGGGATCAGATATTGGAAAGGAGGAAGGAGGATCAGACATTGGAAAGGAGGAAGGGGGATCAGACATTGGAAAGGAGGAAGGGGGATCAGACATTGGAAAGGAGGAAGGGGGATCAGACATTGGAAAGGAGGAAGGGGGATCAGACATTGGAAAGGAGGAAGGGGGATCAGACATTGGAAAGGAGGAATGGGGATCAGATATTGGAAAGGAGGAAGGGGGATCAGATATTGGAAAGGAGGAAGGGGGATCAGACATTGGAAAGGAGGAAGGGGGATCAGATATTGGAAAGGAGGAAGGGGGATCAGACATTGGAAAGGAGGAAGGGAGATCAGATATAGGAAAGGGGGAAGGGGGATCAGATATAGGAAAGGAGGAAGGGGGATCAGATATAGGAAAGGAGGAAGGGGGATCAGACATTGGAAAGGAGGAAGGGGGATCAGATATTGGAAAGGAGGAAGGGGGATCAGATATTGGAAAGGAGGAAGGGGGATCAGATATTGGAAAGGAGGAAGGGGGATCAGATATAGGAAAGGAGGAAGGGGGATCAGATATAGGAAAGGAGGAAGGGGGATCAGACATTGGAAAGGAGGAAGGGGGATCAGATATTGGAAAGGAGGAAGGGGGATCAGATATAGGAAAGGAGGAAGGGGGATCAGATATAGGAAAGGAGGAAGGGGGGATCAGATATTGGAAAGGAGGAAGGGGGATCAGATATAGGAAAGGAGGAAGGAGGATCAGATATTGGAAAGGAGGAAGGGGGATCAGATAGTGGAAAGGAGGAAGGGGGATCAGATATTGGAAAGGAGGAAGGGGGATCAGATATTGGAAAGGAGGAAGGGGGATCAGACATTGGAAAGGAGGAAGGGGGATCAGACATTGGAAAGGAGGAAGGGGGATCAGACATTGGAAAGGAGGAAGGGGGATCAGATATTGGAAAGGAGGAAGGGGGATCAGATATAGGAAAGGAGGAAGGGGGATCAGATATTGGAAAGGAGGAAGGGGGATCAGATATAGGTGTAGCGGGGTCCTCAAATTGATGGGATACACCTGGGGAATAGTGTGACCCAGGTGTATAATTGTGTTAGGATTCAGACCCCTTTTTGTTTCGTGGAGGACTGGAGGATGTAATATTCTCCTTTGCCTGTGGGTGGCGGGGTACCCACAGGCTTCAGGTAGAATCATCTCCTGCAGTGCTCCCTGTTTTGTCCCTTCCCGGAGATGGTATGGCTGGGGCGGGGAACCCGCCGGGCCGTTGATGGGAGGAGATAAAAGGGGGAGACGCCCTTACCACGAGGTGGTCGTCGTGTTGCGGAGAAGGAGGTCCTCGGAGGAGGAGGGTTGCGGTCAGCACCCAGGCCCCTCAGGCCTGGGTGCTGGAGATCCAGGAGTCTGGTCCAGGTGCCCATGGCCTGGTCCGGAGTCATGTTGGCGTCCATCCCAGGCACCTTTAGCCTGGGGTGAGGTACTATCGAGGAGGCCTGGGGCCCAGTACCTTCGACTGGGTCCCGCTAGGGTGGACTGTCCGAGGGTCCCTGGGCGGAGGGACTCGTACCTGAGGTGAGGAGGCCGGGGAGGTTACCCACTGAAGACCCGGAGCAGCACCAACCCGGTGACAGTGGGCCTCTGGGAACTCTCTTGGGAGGACACATCCCCCTGATAGGGGCCACAGCGTATCGAAGAGGGCTCCACTGCTGTTCATAGGGGTTGCTGGAAGAGACCCCATCTTCCTGTTCTGTAACAGCCGGATTGGCTTAGGCGCCGCTGGTCATAGTACAGTGGCATAGAACTTAAACTTTAGGAAGTGCCTCGATCTGCTCGCCCCACCGTTGGCAAGGTTATAGGTCCCAACCAGTTTGCTGCAAAAGAACTGTTTATTGTGCTTTGCGTATTGGAGTGTCAAATAAACAAGTGTTGGACCTTTCTTCGGTGTGCGAACTCCAGTTACTGGAAGCAAAGGGGAGGCTGGTGAGCTTGCAATTACAGACTCAGTGCATTCACAGAACACACCGGCCCGAGGAAACATCAGGAAGTGGCCTTCACCTCCCTACTACAATGGGGAGGACATGGGCCGTGGCGCATCTCACTCTCACAACCCAGGAACCCCTAGACATGAGCTGGAGTGTAACCGATAAAGTCGAAGAGGGAGTGAGGCCGCTACACGTGGGGGCTCGTGAGTCCGGGATAGAGTGTGTTCTAAAGATGGACTTGAGAATGTCTACATTTGAACTTTGCTGCCCAGAGGAGTTCCGAGCAGATCGGCCATATTACTGGCCAAAGTGCGTCCCTGCTCGGAGTTGTGGAAATGACCCTAACACGGGAAAGGCCCATGCGGAGGAGCGGAAAAAGGGAGAGGTCCAGCCGTGTGACGTACTGCACGTGGGGACTGTTAACGCACTGCGCCACGAGGCACCCCATGGCGACATCGTTCGTGGGCGGAGTCAAGAGGAAGCCCGCGAAAATGTACAGCTCATGGGAGGAGTCTGGCCAAGTGTGGGGATACACGTGGAGACTCCGGCGCGGGGTCAGTGCATGATGGAGCAGCAGATAGTCGGGATGACCTCAAGTGCCCCGTGGATTATGGTTCCTCACCCCACGAAAATGACTTCCTTTGCTGCCCCCATCACAGACACGGGGATAAGACTTAGGCCCCGAGGGCGGTTGGCTCTGTACACTTGCAAGACACGGAGGCCCTCAGTGTGATCTGTCCCGGCTGCTCGGGACTGGTGGTCACCCTGAAGCCATTCGGGCGATGTGAGGAGTGCAGAGAATTCCTTTTTGAGGTCGAGTCGTCCACAGCAAGACCCCGGGCCCTTCGCCTCAACCACCTCACGGGTACTGCTACTCCGGAAGGGGAGATCAAGGCCTCTGTCGAGGTTCCCGTGCGCGCTGACCAGGGCGATGGACTGCCCAACAGAGAAAAATCCGAGGATGCTGCCTCGGTCGCCACAAGTTCTCTGCTCCCACCCCCGAAGAGGAAAGTTGGCCTAGTACAGGCATCCTATGGACGTGGTCGAGCTTCACCCCGCTGCTTGCCTGGCCTGGATGGCGCCGGTCGAGAAGGAAGTCCCGGACTTCCCAGTCCTCTACAAGGGTCAGGTGAGCCAGGGGCTGTGTCAGGAAAGGCATTTACATAATCTGCCTGGCAACAGCAGCATCAAAAGAATGCCTGCTTTTGGAGGAACTGTTCGGCGCATGCGCGTGCGCGATAGCGCAACGGGTGCGCGCGCACGCACGCGCGCACGCACGCGCCCGCGGGAGCGCGCACGCACGCACGGTGACGGCGCTTGGCGCCAGAATCGGGTATTTAAACTCCCCTGTCATGCTGCCCAGTGCTGTCTGGTCTACAGCGTTTCCTGAGACCCCTGCTGATTGATACCCCGCTGCTGAACTTCCTACCTGATCCGGCTTCCCTCTGTGTATCCTGTTTGCTGCCTGCCCTTCTGATCCCGGCTTGCCTTGACGACTCTTTTGCTTATCCCTCTAACCTGATTTCTGCCTGCCCAACGAACTGACCCGGCCTGGACTCTGACTCCCGTTTTGGATCCCGCTTTTGTACCTGAACCAGCCTGCCAGTGTTTGACCCGGTCTGTCCTCACCTGCTCTGCTGCTCTCCCACGAGTGTTCCACTACTGCACCCTGCCGTGGACTACAGCTTCTGCTCAAGGCCCCTACTCAGCTTACCAGTCAGGCACTTGTGCCCTCTGCCCTTGCGAGCCCCTGTTCCCACTACCAGGGCCTCGTGAATCAGAGGCTACGAGAAGCCGCTCCCTGCACATTGGGCTCGTCTACCAGGTACGTGACAGTACCAGACAGCCATGTCCGAGCCCACGCAGGGAGCCTCTCCAATGGAGGACTTGTGCCGCCACCTGGACGGACTTACCTCGGCCGTCAGAAGTTTGCAAGAGGGGTACACCCGTCTGGAGGAACAAGTCCGGACCTTATCCACCCCGGCCTCTGGAACTTCTCCTGCGCCATCTGTGGTAATGCTGCCACCAGAACCTAGGGTCCCCACTCCGGAAAGATTCTCGGGGGACCGCAGCAAATACAGGGCCTTCCGTAACGCCTGCGAACTGTTCTTTGCGTTACAGCCCCGGACATTCTCGCTTGAATCCACCAAGGTGGGTTTTGTCATTTCCCTACTTTCAGGAGAACCCCAGACATGGGCCCATCGTCTCTTGGAACACAAGGACGTCTGCCTGGACCTGCTAAGTTCCTTCCTTCAAGCAATGGACCTCCTCTATGAGGACCCCCTTCAGGCGGCCACTGCAGAAGCCGCATTATGCTCCCTACAACAAGGCCGCAGGGCCGTGGAAGATTACGTGTCCGAATTCCGGCGTTGGAGCGCGGATACTAACTGGAATGACGCTGCCCTGCGTCACCAGTTCCGCCTAGGCCTCTCGGAACCTCTTAAGGATGAACTGGCCCGGGTGGGCATCCCCGCAACGCTTGACGCTCTGATTCTGCAGGCTACCCAAATCGACAGACGGCTAAGGGAACGAAGGGCAGAACGCACCACGGGTCCTTCTCGCCCTGTCTGGATGCTTCCCCGTGTGTTTAACCCAAACCTTCCTCACTCCGCTCCTCCGGCGTTCGCTCATACGCCCACCGACGTTCCAGAACCCATGCAGCTTGGTTTGCTTCGACCCTCGCTTACTCCCGAGGAGCGTCAACGCCGGCGGAACAACAACCTCTGCCTGTACTGTGGCGAACCGGGACACTACGTGAGGTCCTGTCCCGCCAAGTCCCGTAAGTCTTCCTCTGTTTGTTCTACCTGCTCACCTGTTTCATTTGATAACGCAACTCATCTGGCTGTTTCAATTTCCCTACAGCTTCCAGGAGGGAATATCCAAGCTACCGCCCTAATTGACTCCGGAGCGTGTAGCGGCTTTATGGATGCATCTTTCGCCAGCAAGTTCCGAATCCCCCTACAACCCAGAGCTAAGGGCCTATCCATCCACCTGGCCGACGGATCGGCCATCAAATCCGGGCCTGTTACCCAGGAGACGGCCCCTCTGGACACAATCATCTCCAATTGCCACCGGGAATGGCTTTGCCTGGACATTATTGAGTCCCCCTTGTTTCCCATTATACTGGGTATGCCATGGCTGAGGGCTCACAACCCCAAGATTGACTGGACTACTGGAAAGATCTGCTTCCGCTCTCCTTATTGCCGCCAGCATTGCCTATCGAAAAACACTGATACGCCTTCTTCGCTACTGTGTCTCGATGCTGATACCGAGACCCGCCAATCTGTCCCCAAAGCATACCACACCTTTCTGGATGTATTCAGCAAGAAAGGTGCAGAGACATTACCCCCACACAGGCCTTACGACTGCCCGATTGAACTCCTCCCTGGGGCAGAGGTACCGTTCGGGAGGATCTTCCCTCTGACCGAATTGGAGCTGGGGACTCTCAAAACTTACATTGATGATAATCTGAAAAAAGGGTTCATCCGCCCTTCCACCTCACCG
Source organism: Rana muscosa (assembly GCA_029206835.1). NCBI lineage: Eukaryota > Metazoa > Chordata > Amphibia > Anura > Ranidae > Rana > Rana muscosa. The sequence goes on along the minus strand of CM055117.1, from coordinate 714,921 downwards.
GCAGGAGCGGGGATATTCTTTGTCGAGAAGAAGGACCACTCACTACGCCCTTGCGTAGACTACCGTGAGCTTAACAAGATTACGATCAAAAATCGTTACCCCCTTCCTCTGGTGCCTGAACTCTTCCAGAGACTCGGAACCGCTTCTATATTCACCAAATTAGACCTACGTGGGGCCTACAACCTAGTCCGGATTCGAAGCGGGGATGAATGGAAGACCGCCTTCCGTACCCGATTCGGGCATTTTGAATACCGTGTGATGCCCTTCGGTCTATGCAACGCCCCAGCTACATTTCAACATTTTGTGAATGAGGCCTTCAGAGACTATCTTGACCTGTTCGTTATCGTCTATCTAGACGACATCCTAATTTTCTCTCCCTCTCTGTCCATCCATCGGGAACATGTTGGGAAGGTACTAACCCGACTCCGTCAACACGGTCTGTATGCGAAGCCTGAAAAATGTGTCTTCGAGCAGCAAAGCATCCAATTCTTAGGGCTGATTATCTCCGTGGAAGGCATCAAGATGGACCCACAAAAGGTCTCCGCCATCCTGGATTGGCCAGCCCCTACGGACAAGAAAGGGATCCAGCGGTTTGTGGGGTTCGCGAATTTCTATCGCAAATTTATCCGGGGTTTTTCCACCATCATCGCCCCCATCACCAGCCTGACAAAACAAGGCACGCGCTTCAACTGGACCCCTGAGGCCCAGGCTGCCTTTTCTACCCTCAAGGGTCAGTTCATCTCAGCCGCTGTCCTAAGACACCCAGACCCAGCCCTGCCCTATACCCTAGAAGTAGATGCCTCAGAGATTGCCGTGGGAGCAGTACTCTCCCAGAGGCAGGGTCCCAAGGCTCTGTTACACCCTGTAGCTTTCTTTTCTCGTAAGTTGTCTGAAGCAGAAAGAAACTACGATGTCGGGGACAGAGAATTACTCGCAATTAAGGCAGCACTGGAGGAATGGCGCTACTTGCTGGAGGGGGCAGCACACCCCATTTTGGTCTACACAGACCACAAGAACCTGGAGTACTTGAAAACCGCCAAGAGACTGAGACCACGTCAGGCTAGGTGGGCACTTTTTTTTACCAGGTTCTCATTTCACATTACTTACAGGCCCGGGTCAAAGAACACAAAACCTGATGCACTTTCCCGGATGTTCAGTGAACCTCAAACCTCGTCACTCCCGGACACCATCCTGACGCCTGGAAACTTTCTTTTATTACAAGAAGACGTACTATCTCAGATCAAACGAGCTTACACAAGTGAATTACACCTACCGGACGTTACCTTACAGCGGAGAAATGACCTGCTGTGGTTCCAGGACAGGATTTTCGTACCTCAACAAGCACGAGTCAGGGTCCTTAAGTCTTGCCACGACCATGAACTGGCTGGCCATTTCGGTATCCGCAAGACATCTGAACTTCTTCAGCGCATGTTTTGGTGGCCTCGCCTATTGAAGGACTGTAGAGACTACGTGGATTCATGCGCCGTTTGCACCCAAAACAAGGGCAGCAAGGCCAAAGCATGGGGACTATTAAAACCCCTACCCATTCCAGAAAGACCCTGGAGAATGATTTCCATGGATTTTATTGTTGAGTTACCTCCATCCGAAGACTGCACTACCATTTTTGTGGTAGTAGACAGACTATCCAAAATGGCCCATTTTTTGCCTATGAGAGGCACACCATCCGCTCCTGAAACCGCAAAACTGTTCATCAAGGAAATAGTAAGGCTGCACGGTATCCCTTCAAACATCGTATCCGATCGAGGAGTGCAGTTTACGTCCAGATTTTGGAGAGCACTTTGTGGATCCTTAAAAATTGACCTGTGCCTTTCTTCGGCTTATCACCCGCAGACCAATGGGCAGACTGAACGAACCAATCAGACGCTCGAACAATATCTACGCTGTTTCTCAGGCTTTTCTCAGGACGATTGGGTACCCTTACTACCTCTTGCCGAGTTTGCGTACAACAACTCTGTCCACTCAGCTACCAAACAGTCCCCCTTTTTCGCAAACTACGGTTTCCACCCCTTGTTCCTATCCAATAATATACCGGAATGTGCAGTTCCAGCCGCCCAAGAGACTCTGAACTTCTTTAACGATAACAACAAACTACTACAAGAAACAATGGCAAGGACCCAGAAATATAACAAAGAGATATTCGACAGGAGGAGGAGGGGGGAGCTTAACCTAGTGCCCGGAGACCAAGTCTGGCTGTCCACGGTGAACTTGAAATTAGCATGCCCTTCCAAGAAATTGGGCCCCAAATTTGTGGGCCCCTTCCCTGTTTTAAGACGGATTAACGATGTGGCTTATGAGTTGAAACTGCCGGAATCCTTCCGAATACACCCGGTGTTCCATGTGGCCCTACTCAAACCTGCAGTTCCAGATCCATTCTCCGATCGGGGTATAGGCCCCCCAGAACCAGTACTAATCAATGGGGAAGAGGAGTTCGAGGTCGAATCCATCCTAGACTGCAGGAGGAGGCGCAACCAAACCCAGTACTTGGTAAAATGGAAGGGCTATGGCCCAGAAGAAAATTCCTGGGAACCAGAGACTAACATCCACGCAGAGAGACTAATTCTGGCCTTCAAAAGATCCCACCCAGTTAAGATGGCCCAGTTGGGCATCCGGAGGCTGCCCGTTGGAGGGGGGCAATGTCAGGAAAGGCATTTACATAATCTGCCTGGCAACAGCAGCATCAAAAGAATGCCTGCTTTTGGAGGAACTGTTCGGCGCATGCGCGTGCGCGATAGCGCAACGGGTGCGCGCGCACGCACGCGCGCGCCCGCGGGAGCGCGCACGCACGCACGGTGACGGCGCTTGGCGCCAGAATCGGGTATTTAAACTCCCCTGTCATGCTGCCCAGTGCTGTCTGGTCTACAGCGTTTCCTGAGACCCCTGCTGATTGATACCCCGCTGCTGAACTTCCTACCTGATCCGGCTTCCCTCTGTGTATCCTGTTTGCTGCCTGCCCTTCTGATCCCGGCTTGCCTTGACGACTCTTTTGCTTATCCCTCTAACCTGATTTCTGCCTGCCCAACGAACTGACCCGGCCTGGACTCTGACTCCCGTTTTGGATCCCGCTTTTGTACCTGAACCAGCCTGCCAGTGTTTGACCCGGTCTGTCCTCACCTGCTCTGCTGCTCTCCCACGAGTGTTCCACTACTGCACCCTGCCGTGGACTACAGCTTCTGCTCAAGGCCCCTACTCAGCTTACCAGTCAGGCACTTGTGCCCTCTGCCCTTGCGAGCCCCTGTTCCCACTACCAGGGCCTCGTGAATCAGAGGCTACGAGAAGCCGCTCCCTGCACATTGGGCTCGTCTACCAGGTACGTGACAGGCTGGGACTGTGGTGGTGGTTGGAGGTGTCGGGGGCCATTGGAGGTGGAGCCCCCCAGGGAGGTTGATTCTGTGTCCACCGGAAGATATCTGCCTGCGGAGATGTATGACACCTCCGACCTAGAGTCACTGTCTGATTGCGGAGATGATGGCGAGATAGACGAACTGTTCAGCCGCAAGGGCTGGGATAGAGTGCCACTTCTTGCTTCCCGTGCGGTACGGGATTCACCTATGTACACAGGAGACAGCACGCCTCGGGTGGAAGACCCGCAGCTTACGAGGGAACCTACCCCTCCACCTGTGTCCTCATCTACTGTTACCTCACCTACTTTGGTTGAGGGGACACCCCGCGCTTCTCTGAGAGCGCCGAAAGTCAGTTTCAGGGAGCTGGTAAAGGCACCTCGGCATCCGGAAGCTATTGTGCTGCCTGGAACTGGAGAGAAAGCCACTATGCCACCTTTGGCCCGCTTGCAGAGACTGTTTTGCCACAAAGTAGCTCGGGAATATGGGTGGGAGTACCCGTATCTGCCCCGGGACTTGCTGTATGAGGTGGAAGTCTGGAGAGCAAGATGGTATGACGAGTTTGTGTGGGACAAGTTGAAGGTGCCTCATGCTCGTAGGTACCTGGAATGTGTGCCGGCAGTGTCTAAGAGGTTTGAGGACTGCAGAGCTGAATGGAAATTGGGGCGCCATATCCATGCTGACAAGATAGTCATTTGCAGAAGAGAAGGAGAAGATGTCGAGTATTCGATAGAGGCATTTGACAAACACCTGAAACCCCTGTACCTGCCGGATCCAAAGTTTTACTTGTAGGAGAAAAGAACTCCTGTTTATTCCCTTTGTGCACTTGAACTTTCTGGAAGAGCCATTCCCAGACACCCAGGACTGTGCCCTGCTTTTGTTTTTGTTTGGGCTTTTCTTTTTCTCGTTGGAGACTTGGGGACTGTTGTGTTTTCGTGTTTCCCCTTTTCTTCATGTGCCAAAGGCAAGGACATTTGGGAATAGTGGCAGAGTAGGGAAAAGCTGGAAGAACGAAGACTCGTTGAGTGTCATGACCGCGGCGTTGTCACCAGGTGGCAGTGTTGCGCAACAAATGTTTGAAAATGTTTCACACACACATCACCTTGCTTGTTGGAGTGAGTGGGTCTCTCGGCTGACGGGCCCACTCATCCCAAATGACACGAAATTATGGTAGGATGTTGTTTTTTTCTTTCCCCTGCAGGAGGATCGTCAATCAAGATCATTAAGAGTGGGTGGCTCTTAGACAGTGTGGGAGAGGGGCTGTGACTATGCAGATGTTTAAAGTGTTTTATGACATAAGTTGTTTTATATGTTCCCCATTCCCTGAGCAGGTCTTGGCACTTGGGAAAAATTTAGAGGAACTGCCTCAGGGGTTTCACTCCATGTCACCACTTTATGGGAGGCATGGGTGTGCACCTGACGCTGGGGACCAGCGTCCAATCACAGGGGGGAGTGTGTAGCGGGGTCCTCAAATTGATGGGATACACCTGGGGAATAGTGTGACCCAGGTGTATAATTGTGTTAGGATTCAGACCCCTTTTTGTTTCGTGGAGGACTGGGGGATGTAATATTCTCCTTTGCCTGTGGGTGGCGGGGTACCCACAGGCTTCAGGTAGAATCATCTCCTGCAGTGCTCCCTGTTTTGTCCCTTCCCGGAGATGGTATGGCTGGGGCGGGGAACCCGCCGGGCCGTTGATGGGAGGAGATAAAAGGGGGAGACGCCCTTACCACGAGGTGGTCGTCGTGTTGCGGAGAAGGAGGTCCTCGGAGGAGGAGGGTTGCGGTCAGCACCCAGGCCCCTCAGGCCTGGGTGCTGGAGATCCAGGAGTCTGGTCCAGGTGCCCATGGCCTGGTCCGGAGTCATGTTGGCGTCCATCCCAGGCACCTTTAGCCTGGGGTGAGGTACTATCGAGGAGGCCTGGGGCCCAGTACCTTCGACTGGGTCCCGCTAGGGTGGACTGTCCGAGGGTCCCTGAGCGGAGGGACTCGTACTTGAGGTGAGGAGGCCGGGGAGGTTACCCACTGAAGACCCGGAGCAGCACCAACCCGGTGACAGTGGGCCTCTGGGAACTCTCTTGGGAGGACACATCCCCCTGATAGGGGCCACAGCGTATCGAAGAGGGCTCCACTGCTGTTCATAGGGGTTGCTGGAAGAGACCCCATCTTCCTGTTCTGTAACAGCCGGATTGGCTTAGGCGCCGCTGGTCATAGTACAGTGGCATAGAACTTAAACTTTAGGAAGTGCCTCGATCTGCTCGCCCCACCGTTGGCAAGGTTATAGGTCCCAACCAGTTTGCTGCAAAAGAACTGTTTATTGTGCTTTGCGTATTGGAGTGTCAAATAAACAAGTGTTGGACCTTTCTTCGGTGTGCGAACTCCAGTTACTGGAAGCAAAGGGGAGGCTGGTGAGCTTGCAATTACAGACTCAGTGCATTCACAGAACACACCGGCCCGAGGAAACATCAGTAAGTGGCCTTCACCTCCCTACTACAATGGGGAGGACATGGGCCATGGCGCATCTCACTCTCACAACCCAGGAACCCCTAGACATGAGTTGGAGTGTAACCGATAAAGTCGAAGAGGGAGTGAGGCCGCTACATAGGAAAGGAGGAAGGGGGGATCAGATATTGGAAAGGAGGAAGGGGGATCAGATATAGGAAAGGAGGAAGGGGGATCAGATATTGGAAAGGAGGAAGGGGGATCAGATAATGGAAAGGAGGAAGGGGGATCAGATATTGGAAAGGAGGAAGGGGATCAGATAATGGAAAGGAGGAAGGGGGATCAGATATTGGAAAGGAGGAAGGGGGATCAGATATTGGAAAGGAGGAAGGGGGATCAGACATTGGAAAGGAGGAAGGGGGATCAGATATAGGAAAGGGGGAAGGGGGATCAGACATTGGAAAGGAGGAAGGGGGATCAGACATTGGAAAGGAGGAAGGGGGATCAGATATTGGAAAGGAGGAAGGGGGATCAGACATTGGAAAGGAGGAAGGGGGATCAAATATTGGAAAGGAGGAAGGGGGATCAGATATAGTAAAGGAGGAAGGGGGATCAGACATTGGAAAGGAGGAAGGGGGATCAGATATTGGAAAGGAGGAAGGGGGATCAGATATTGGAAAGGAGGAAGGGGGATCAGATATTGGAAAGGGGGAAGGGGGATCAGATATTGGAAAGGAGGAAGGGGGATCAGATATTGGAAAGGAGGAAGGGGGATCAGACATTGGAAAGGAGGAAGGGGGATCAGATATTGGAAAGGAGGAAGGGGGATCAGATATTGGAAAGGAGGAAGGGGGATCAGACATTGGAAAGGAGGAATGGGGATCAGATATTGGAAAGGAGGAAGGGGGATCAGATATTGGAAAGGAGGAAGGGGGATCAGACATTGGAAAGGAGGAAGGGGGATCAGATATAGGAAAGGAGGAAGGGGGATCAGATATTGGAAAGGAGGAAGGGGGATCAGATATTGGAAAGGAGGAAGGGGGATCAGATATTGGAAAGGAGAAAGGGGGATCAGATAATGGAAAGGAGGAAGGGGGATCAGATATAGGAAAGGAGGACGGGGGATCAGACATTGGAAAGGAGGAATGGGGATCAGATATTGGAAAGGAGGAAGGGGGATCAGATATTGGAAAGGAGGAAGGGGGATCAGATATTGGAAAGGAGGAAGGGGGATCAGATATTGGAAAGGAGGAAGGGGGATCAGATATAGGAAAGGAGGAAGGGGGATCAGATATAGGAGAGGAGGAAGGGGGATCAGATATAGGAGAGGAGGAAGGGGGATCAGATATTGGAAAGGAGGAAGGGGGATCAGACATTGGAAAGGAGGAAGGGGGATCAGATATTGGAAAGGAGGAAGGGGGATCAGATATAGGAAAGGAGGAATGGGGATCAGATATTGGAAAGGAGGAAGGGGGATCAGATATTGGAAAGGAGGAAGGGGGATCAGATATAGGAAAGGAGGAAGGAGGATCAGACATTGGAAATGAGGAAGGGGGATCAGATATTGGAAAGGAGGAAGGGGGATCAGATATTGGAAAGGAGGAATGGGGATCAGATATTGGAAAGGAGGAAGGGGGATCAGATATAGGAAAGGAGGAAGGGGATCAGATATAGGAAAGGAGGAAGGGGGATCAGATATTGGAAAGGAGGAAGGGGGATCAGACATTGGAAAGGAGGGAGGGGGATGAGACCTTGGAAAGGAGGGAGGGGGATCAGACATTGGAAAGGAGGAAGGGGGATCAGATATTGGAAAGGAGGAAGGGGGATCAGATATTGGAAAGGAGGAAGGGGGATCAGACATTGGAAAGGAGGAAGGGGGATCAGACATTGGAAAGGAGGGAGGGGGATGAGACCTTGGAAAGGAGGAAGGGGGATCAGACATTGTAAAGGAGGAAGGGGGATCAGACACTGGAAAGGAGGAAGGGGGATCAGACACTGGAAAGGAGGAAGGGGGATCAGACATTGGGAAGGGGGATCAGATATTGGAAAGGAGGAAGGGGGTATCAGACATTGGAGAGGAGGAAGGGGGATCAGACATTGGAAAGGAGAAAGGGGGATCATACATTGGAGAGGAGGAAGGGGGATCAGACATTGGAAAGGAGGAAGGGGGATCAGACATTGGAAAGGAGGAAGGGGGATCAGACATTGGAAAGGAGGAAGGGGGATCAGATATTGGAAAGGAGGAAGGGGGATTAGACATTGGAAAGGAGGAAGGGGGATCAGACATTGGAAAGGAGGAAGGGGGATCAGATATTGGAAAGGAGGAAGGGGGATCAGATATTGGAAAGGAGGAAGGGGGATCAGATATTGGAAAGGAGGAAGGGGGATCAGATATAGGAAAGGAGGAAGGGGGATCAGACATTGGAAAGGAGGAAGGGGGATCAGATATTGGAAAGGAGGAAGGGGGATCAGATATTGGAAAGGAGGAAGGGGGATCAGATATTGGAAAGGGGGAAGGGGGATCAGATATTGGAAAGGAGGAAGGGGGATCAGATATTGGAAAGGAGGAAGGGGGATCAGACATTGGAAAGGAGGAAGGGGGATCAGATATTGGAAAGGAGGAAGGGGGATCAGATATTGGAAAGGAGGAAGGGGGATCAGATATTGGAAAGGAGGAAGGGGGATCAGACATTGGAAAGGAGGAATGGGGATCAGATATTGGAAAGGAGGAAGGGGGATCAGATATTGGAAAGGAGGAAGGGGGATCAGACATTGGAAAGGAGGAAGGGGGATCAGATATAGGAAAGGAGGAAGGGGGATCAGATATTGGAAAGGAGGAATGGGGATCAGATATTGGAAAGGAGGAAGGGGGATCAGATATTGGAAAGGAGGAAGGGGGATCAGATATTGGAAAGGAGGAAGGGGGATCAGATATTGGAAAGGAGAAAGGGGGATCAGATAATGGAAAGGAGGAAGGGGGATCAGATATAGGAAAGGAGGACGGGGGATCAGACATTGGAAAGGAGGAATGGGGATCAGATATTGGAAAGGAGGAAGGGGATCAGATATTGGAAAGGAGGAATGGGGATCAGATATTGGAAAGGAGGAAGGAGGATCAGATATTGGAAATGAGGAAGGGGGATCAGATATTGGAATGGAGGAAGGGGGATCAGATATTGGAAAGGAGGAATGGGGATCAGATATTGGAAAGGAGGAAGGGGGATCAGATATAGGAAAGGAGGAAGGGGATCAGATATAGGAAAGGAGGAAGGGGGATCAGATATAGGAGAGGAGGAAGGGGGATCAGATATTGGAAAGGAGGAAGGGGGGATCAGATATTGGAAAGGAGGAATGGGGATCAGATATTGGAAAGGAGGAAGGGGGGATCAGATATTGGAAAGGAGGAAGGGGGATCAGATATAGGAAAGGAGGAAGGAGGATCAGACATTGGAAAGGAGGAAGGGGTATCAGATATTGGAAAGGAGGAAGGGGGATCAGATATTGGAAAGGAGGAAGGGGGGTCAAATATTGGAAAGGAGGAAGGGGGATCAGACATTGGAAAGGAGGAAGGGGGATCAGATATTGGAAAGGAGGAAGGGGGATCAGATATAGGAAAGGAGGAAGGGGGATCAGATATAGGAAAGGAGGAAGGGGGATCAGATATTGGAAAGGAGGAAGGGGGATCAGACATTGGAAAGGAGGAAGGGGGATCAGATATTGGAAAGGAGGAAGGGGGATCAGATATTGGAAAGGAGGAAGGGGGGATCAGACATTGGAAAGGAGGAAGGGGGATCAGACATTGGAAAGGAGGAAGGGGGATCAGATATTGGAAAGGAGGAAGGGGGATCAGATATTAGAAAGGAGGAAGGGGGATCAGATAATGGAAAGGAGGAAGGGGGGTCAGATATAGGAAAGGAGGAAGGGGGATCAGACATTGGAAAGGAGGAAGGGGGATCAGATATTGGAAAGGAGGAAGGGGGATCATACATTGGAAAGGAGGAAGGGGGATCAGATATTGGAAAGGAGGAAGGGGTTTCAGACATTGGAAAGGAGGAATGGGGATCAGATATTGGAAAGGAGGAAGGGGGATCAGATATTGGAAAGGAGGAAGGGGGATCAGATATTGGAAAGGAGGAAGGGGGGATCAGATATTGGAAAGGAGGAAGGGGGATCAGACATTGGAAAGGAGGAAGGGGGATCAGACATTGGAAAGGAGGAAGGGGGATCAGATATTAGAAAGGAGGAAGGGGGATCAGATAATGGAAAGGAGGAAGGGGGATCAGATATTAGAAAGGAGGAAGGGGGATCAGATATTGGAAAGGAGGAAGGGGGATCAGATATTGGAAAGGAGGAAGGGGGATCAGATATTGGAAAGGAGGAAGGGGGATCAGACATTGGAAAGGAGGAAGGGGGATCAGATATTGGAAAGGAGGAAGGGGGATCAGATATTGGAAAGGAGGAAGGGGGGTCAGATATAGGAAAGGAGGAAGGGGGATCAGACATTGGAAAGGAGGAAGGGGGATCAGATATTGGAAAGGAGGAAGGGGGATCAGATATTGGAAAGGAGGAAGGGGGATCAGACATTGGAAAGGAGGAAGGGGGATCAGACATTGGAAAGGAGGGAGGGGGATGAGACCTTGGAAAGGAGGGAGGGGGATCAGACATTGGAAAGGAGGAAGGGGGATCAGATATTGGAAAGGAGGAAGGGGGATCAGATATTGGAAAGGAGGAAGGGGGATCAGATATTGGAAAGGAGGAAGGGGGATCAGACATTGGAAAGGAGGGAGGGGGATGAGACCTTGGAAAGGAGGAAGGGGGATCAGACATTGGAAAGGAGGAAGGGGGATACTACATTGTAAAGGAGGAAGGGGGATCAGACACTGGAAAGGAGGAAGGGGGATCAGACATTGGGAAGGGGGATCAGATATTGGAAAGGAGGAAGGGGGTATCAGACATTGGAGAGGAGGAAGGGGGATCAGACATTGGAAAGGAGAAAGGGGGATCATACATTGGAGAGGAGGAAGGGGGATCAGACATTGGAAAGGAGGAAGGGGGATCAGACATTGGAAAGGAGGAAGGGGGATCAGACATTGGAAAGGAGGAAGGGGGATCAGATATTGGAAAGGAGGAAGGGGGATTAGACATTGGAAAGGAGGAAGGGGGATCAGACATTGGAAAGGAGGAAGGGGGATCAGATATTGGAAAGGAGGAAGGGGGATCAGATATTGGAAAGGAGGAAGGGGGATCAGACATTGGAAAGGAGGAAGGGGGATCAGATATTGGAAAGGAGGAAGGGGGATCAGATATAGGAAAGGAGGAAGGGGGATCAGACATTGGAAAGGAGGAAGGGGGATCAGATATTGGAAAGGAGGAAGGGGGATAAGATATTGGAAAGGAGGAAGGGGGATCAGATATTGGAAAGGAGGAAGGGGGATCAGATATTGGAAAGGAGGAAGGGGGATCAGATATTGGAAAGGAGGAAGGGGGATCAGATATTGGAAAGGAGGAAGGGGGATCAGACATTGGAAAGGGGGAAGGGGGATCAGACATTGGAAAGGAGGGAGGGGGATCAGACATTGGAAAGGAGGAAGGGAGATCAGACATTGGAAAGGAGGAAGGGGGATCAGACATTGGAAAGGAGGAAGGGGGATCAGACATTGGAAAGGAGGAAGGGGATCAGACATTGGAAAGGAGGAAGGGGGATCAGACATTGGAAAGGAGGAAGGGGGATCAGATATTGGAAAGGAGGAAGGGGGATCAGATATTGGAAAGGAGGAAGGGGGATCAGATATAGGAAAGGAGGAAGGGGGATCAGACATTGGAAAGGAGGAAGGGGCATCAGATATTGGAAAGGAGGAAGGGGGATCAGATATAGGAAAGGAGGAAGGGGGATCAGATATAGGAAAGGAGTAAGGGGGTTCAGATATTGGAAAGGAGGAAGGGGGATCAGATATAGGAAAGGAGGAAGGAGGATCAGATATTGGAAAGGAGGAAGGGGGATCAGATAATGGAAAGGAGGAAGGGGGATCAGACATTGGAAAGGAGGAAGGGGGATCAGATATTGGAAAGGAGGAAGGGGGATCAGATATAGGAAAGGAGGAAGGGGGATCAGATATTGGAAAGGAGGAAGGGGGATCAGATATTGGAAAGGAGGAAGGGGGATCAGATATTGGAAAGGGGGAAGGGGGATCAGACATTGGAAAGGAGGAATGGGGATCAGATATTGGAAAGGAGGAAGGGGGATCAGATATTGGAAAGGAGGAAGGGGGATCAGACATTGGAAAGGAGGAAGGGGGATCAGATATTGGAAAGGAGGAAGGGGGATCAGATATAGGAAAGGAGGAATGGGGATCAGATATTGGAAAGGAGGAAGGGGGATCAGATATTGGAAAGGAGGAAGGGGGATCAGATATTGGAAAGGAGGAATGGGGATCAGATATTGGAAAGGAGGAAGGGGGATCAGATATTGGAAAGGAGGAAGGGGGATCAGATATTGGAAAGGAGAAAGGGGGATCAGATAATGGAAAGGAGGAATGGGGATCAGATATTGGAAAGGAGGAAGGGGGATCAGACATTGGAAAGGAGGAATGGGGATCAGATATTGGAAAGGAGGAAGGGGGATCAGATATTGGAAAGGAGGAAGGGGGATCAGATATAGGAAAGGAGGAAGGGGGATCAGATATAGGAAAGGAGGAAGGGGGATCAGATATAGGAGAGGAGGAAGGGGGATCAGATATTGGAAAGGAGGAAGGGGGATCAGACATTGGAAAGGAGGAAGGGGGATCAGATATTGGAAAGGAGGAAGGGGGATCAGATATAGGAAAGGAGGAATGGGGATCAGATATTGGAAAGGAGGAAGGGGGATCAGACATTGGAAAGGAGGAAGGGGGATCAGATATTGGAAAGGAGGAAGGGGGTTTCAGACATTGGAAAGGAGGAATGGGGATCAGATATTGGAAAGGAGGAAGGGGGATCAGATATTGGAAAGGAGGAAGGGGGATCAGATATTGGAAAGGAGGAAGGGGGATCAGATAATGGAAAGGAGGAAGGGGGGTCAGATATAGGAAAGGAGGAAGGGGGATCAGACATTGGAAAGGAGGAAGGGGGATCAGATATTGGAAAGGAGGAAGGGGGATCAGATATTGGAAAGGAGGAAGGGGGATCAGATATTGGAAAGGAGGAAGGGGGATCAGACATTGGAAAGGAGGAAGGGGGATCAGACATTGGAAAGGAGGGAGGGGGATGAGACCTTGGAAAGGAGGGAGGGGGATCAGACATTGGAAAGGAGGAAGGGGGATCAGACATTGGAAAGGAGGAAGGGGGATCAGACATTGGAAAGGAGGAAGGGGGATCATACATTGGAGAGGAGGAAGGGGGATCAGACATTGGAAAGGAGGAAGGGGGATCAGACATTGGAAAGGAGGAAGGGGGATCAGACATTGGAAAGGAGGAAGGGGGATCAGATATTGGAAAGGAGGAAGGGGGATCAGACATTGGAAAGGAGGAAGGGGGATCAGACATTGGAAAGGAGGAAGGGGGGATCAGACATTGGAGAGGAGGAAGGGGGATCAGACATTGGAAAGGAGAAAGGGGGATCATACATTGGAAAGGAGGAAGGGGGATCATACATTGGAGAGGAGGAAGGGGGATCAGACATTGGAAAGGAGGAAGGGGGATCAGACATTGGAAAGGAGGAAGGGGGATCAGATATTGGAAAGGAGGAAGGGGGATTAGACATTGGAAAGGAGGAAGGGGGATCAGACATGGGAAAGGAGGAAGGGGGGGATCAGATATTGGAAAGGAGGAAGGGGGATCAGATATAGGAAAGGAGGAAGGGGGATCAGACATTGGAAAGGAGGAAGGGGGATCAGATATTGGAAAGGAGGAAGGGGATAAGATATTGGAAAGGAGGAAGGGGGATCAGATATTGGAAAGGAGGAAGGGGGATCAGATATTGGAAAGGAGGAAGGGGGATCAGATATTGGAAAGGAGGAAGGGGGATCAGATATTGGAAAGGAGGAAGGGGGATCAGACATTGGAAAGGAGGAAGGGGGATCAGACATTGGAAAGGAGGGAGGGGGATCAGACATTGGAAAGGAGGAAGGGAGATCAGACATTGGAAAGGAGGAAGGGGGATCAGACATTGGAAAGGAGGAAGGGGATCAGACATTGGAAAGGAGGAAGGGGGATCAGACATTGGAAAGGAGGAAGGGGGATCAGATATTGGAAAGGAGGAAGGGGGATCAGATATTGGAAAGGAGGAAGGGGGATCAGATATAGGAAAGGAGGAAGGGGGATCAGACATTGGAAAGGAGGAAGGGGCATCAGATATTGGAAAGGAGGAAGGGGGATCAGATATAGGAAAGGAGGAAGGGGGATCAGATATAGGAAAGGAGGAAGGGGGTGTCATGGATATGCAGTAGTGTTTGTCTGCCATCTTACCTTCCTCCTCATGTGTTCATCTAGAGACCAGACCTCCTTCACCTGGCTTCCTTTATAATCTCCTCCCAGCCTGACTCCACCCCAGGCCCTATCACTGAACACTATATTAACCTGTGCACTGCAAGCCTGCTTTGCTGATCAACGTGTTTGTTAGGCATTGTGTGTTTGGGTTCCTGCCTGCCGTGTGCTACGTCTGTCTCTCTGTTACGTTATTGGCTTGTCCCCGACCATCCCTGTCTGCTCGTGACCCTTGACCTTCGGCTCGTTCTTCGTTATCCTTGTCTGCTTGTGGCCCCTGACCTTCGGCTTGTTATTCGGTTCTCTCTATCGTGTGCTGCTGCTTCCCCTTATCCTACGGGGCGTGAGCTAGGAAACTCCAGGGGCCGCGACCTGGTCCCAGCCTGCAGCGTAACATCCTCACCACTAGAGGCCCTGGAGAAGACCAGCTGGGTCTTAGACTCCGCGCCCTGGGGAATCTTGGCTCTCGCTTCCGTTGGGATCCCGGTTGTGCTCCTCTGGTCCCGCTTTCCACAACCACCCAGTTTCCTATCCACAGAAGCCAGCCATAGGGTTCACTACCTCGCGGTGCACTCCTGTCCCCCTACGGTGTGCATCTGTCACCTGGCCACAGGTGACCCTGACAGTTTGATCAGCCATGGACCCGGCTGACATCCCGATCCCCGCGGATGATCCATTGCAGGGCATAGTCCACAGACTTGAAACCCAGGAATCGAATCAGACTCAGGTGATGCGATTCCTCCAGGATCTGGCTTCTCGATTCGAGCAGCTTCAGGCCTCCTTGGGAACCCCGAATCCGCAACCTCAAGTACAACCAGCGGTGGTACCTATCGCACCAGTCGCAGCCACACACTCACTAATACTGCCAGCTCCGTTCCGTTTCTCTGGGGACTCCAAGGCCTGCAGAGGGTTCCTTAGCCAATGCACGATTCATTTTGAGCTTCAGCCTCAAAACTTTCTGTCTGATAGGGCAAAGGTAGCCTATATCATTTCCCTCCTCTCCGGTGAAGCTTTAGCCTGGGCAGCCCCTCTGTGGGAACTGAATGATCCAGTGGTTTCTAGCCTGTCTGGCTTCTTGAAACTTTTTCGGAATATCTTTGAAGAACCGGCTCGTGTCTCTTCAGCGGCCAGCGCCCTTCTACGTCTCCGCCAAGAGTCTGCTTCAGTGGGACAGTACGCCCTTAATTTCCGCATACTGTCGGCTGAGTTGAGCTGGAACAATGAGGCCTTAGTCGCAACCTTTTTGCATGGCCTTTCTGATAGAGTGAAGGATGAATTAGCAGGAAGAACCATCCCCACTGATCTGGACGGAGTTATCTCCTTGTGTAACCAGATCGATATTCGCTTTCAGGAAAGGACCCTAGAAAAGCGGCGCCAGCACTCCTTGGTCCTTAGTCAGCCTGAGCTCCCCTCTCCTCGACCCGTGGAGCATCTCCTGCCAGCTGAGGAACCCATGCAGCTGGGCAGGACCAGGCTATCCCCAGAGGAACGTGCTAGGCGCAGAAATCTAGGCCTGTGTCTCTACTGTGGGGGCAAAGGTCATTTTCGTGACACTTGCTCTCTTTGTCCAGAAAAACGTTTGGGTCCACTTCATCTGGAAAGTGGAGTATTGGACCCAGAAATATCACCTTCCCCTTCTCGTCTTCTGCTTTCTGTGTTCCTTCATGTTGGTGCTTCTTCTCATTCGGTCTCAGCATATCTGGATTCCGGAGCCGCTGGTAATTTCATGGACTGGGAAATCGCATCGTCCATGAGACTTACTCTTTTGCCCCTCACCACGCCATTGGTGGTCTTGGCGATTGATGGTACTGTTCTCCCAGGGGGACCTATCCGCTTCCAGACCCTCCCTGTTAAGATGTCGGTGGGTACACTCCACCAGGAGTGGATATCCTTCCTTATCTTACCCAAGGCCTCAACGCCTATAATTTTGGGTCTCCCATGGTTACAGCTCCATTCTCCTCATGTGGACTGGACTACTGGACAGATCCTGGCTTGGGGTCCCTCCTGTTCCTCGTCCTGCCTACCCAAGGTTGCCCCCTGTGAATCTGAGCCGGTCATTCATTCCAGGTTGCATAACCATTTACATTTCTCTGTCCCTAACCACCCTTGGACGCACAGCCAGGCTAGCTTGTCTACCAGTCCTGCAGTCGCTACGTCTTGCGATGCGATTCAGGTAGTCGCTACACCTGACTCAGCTATTCACTCTGCCTCTGTACTAGTTATGCCAGTCCAGCCCATGCCCAGTGAGCCTCTCACTTTTTCTTGTTCGGGACATTCTGCTTGTCCTTCAGCTATTCAGCTTGACTCCGGCGACATGTCACCTTCTAACCAACCTGACTTCAGGGTTCCACTGACATCTGCCCAGTCTGATGGTCCTGTGCAAGATGACCAGTTCCCCTTTAAGGGTCTAGGGGACCCTCCTCAGATTCCTGTTGATCGTCTCATGCCCTTGCTTATTCCTAGAGAGCCTTTGGTCCTCAATAGATCTTCTTGTCATCTCCCTACCTCGTTTTCAGTCTCTGAGGATAATCTTAAGTACGAGGTTAGACAAGTTCTGGATTCTCGGCTCTGCAGAGGCATTCTTCAGTACCTTGTGCATTGGAGAGGTTTTGGTCCTGAGGAGGCGTCTTGGATCGCTGCATCTGATGTCGCTGCACCTCATCTGTTGAGAAGGTTTCATCAGAGATTTCCCTTTAAGCCTGGGTCCAGGCGGGGGAGGGCCCATAAGAGGGAGGGTACTGTCATGGATATGCAGTAGTGTTTGTCTGCCATCTTACCTTCCTCCTCATGTGTTCATCTAGAGACCAGACCTCCTTCACCTGGCTTCCTTTATAATCTCCTCCCAGCCTGACTCCACCCCAGGCCCTATCACAGAACACTATATTAACCTGTGCACTGCAAGCCTGCTTTGCTGATCAACGTGTTTGTTAGGCATTGTGTGTTTGGGTTCCTGCCTGCCGTGTGCTACGTCTGTCTCTCTGTTACGTTATTGGCTTGTCCCCGACCATCCCTGTCTGTTCGTGACCCTTGACCTTCGGCTCGTTCTTCGTTATCCTTGTCTGCTTGTGGCCCCTGACCTTCGGCTTGTTATTCGGTTCTCTCTATCGTGTGCTGCTGCTTCCCCTTATCCTACGGGGCGTGAGCTAGGAAACTCCAGGGGCCGCGACCTGGTCCCAGCCTGCAGCGTAACATCCTCACCACTAGAGGCCCTGGAGAAGACCAGCTGGGTCTTAGACTCCGCGCCCTGGGGAATCTTGGCTCTCGCTTCCGTTGGGATCCCGGTTGTGCTCCTCTGGTCCCGCTTTCCACAACCACCCAGTTTCCTATCCACAGAAGCCAGCCATAGGGTTCACTACCTCGCGGTGCACTCCTGTCCCCCTACGGTGTGCATCTGTCACCTGGCCACAGGTGACCCTGACAGGGGGGATCAGATATTGGAAAGGAGGAAGGGGGATCAGATATAGGAAAGGAGGAAGGAGGATCAGATATTGGAAAGGAGGAAGGGGGATCAGATAATGGAAAGGAGGAAGGGGGATCAGACATTGGAAAGGAGGAAGGGGGATCAGATATTGGAAAGGAGGAAGGGGGATCAGATATAGGAAAGGAGGAAGGGGGATCAGACATTGGAAAGGAGGAAGGGGGATCAGATATTCGAAAGGAGGAAGGGGGATCAGATATTGGAAAGGGGGAAGGGGGATCAGACATTGGAAAGGAGGAATGGGGATCAGATATTGGAAAGGAGGAAGGGGGATCAGATATTGGAAAGGAGGAAGGGGGATCAGATATTGGAAAGGAGGAAGGGGGATCAGACATTGGAAAGGAGGAAGGGGGATCAGATATTGGAAAGGAGGAAGGGGGATCAGATATAGGAAAGGAGGAATGGGGATCAGATATTGGAAAGGAGGAAGGGGGATCAGATATTGGAAAGGAGGAAGGGGGATCAGATATTGGAAAGGAGAAAGGGGGATCAGATAATGGAAAGGAGGAATGGGGATCAGATATTGGAAAGGAGGAAGGGGGATCAGACATTGGAAAGGAGGAATGGGGATCAGACATTGGAAAGGAGGAAGGGGGATCAGATATTGGAAAGGAGGAAGGGGGATCAGATATTGGAAAGGAGGAAGGGGGATCAGACATTGGAAAGGAGGAAGGGGGATCAGACATTGGAAAGGAGGAAGGGGGATCAGACATTGGAAAGGAGGAAGGGGGATCAGATATTGGAAAGGAGGAAGGGGGATCAGATATAGGAAAGGAGGAATGGGGATCAGATATTGGAAAGGAGGAAGGGGGATCAGACATTGGAAAGGAGGAAGGGGGATCAGATATTGGAAAGGAGGAAGGGGGTTTCAGACATTGGAAAGGAGGAATGGGGATCAGATATTGGAAAGGAGGAAGGGGGATCAGATATTGGAAAGGAGGAAGGGGGATCAGATATTGGAAAGGAGGAAGGGGGATCAGATAATGGAAAGGAGGAAGGGGGGTCAGATATAGGAAAGGAGGAAGGGGGATCAGACATTGGAAAGGAGGAAGGGGGATCAGATATTGGAAAGGAGGAAGGGGGATCAGATATTGGAAAGGAGGAAGGGGGATCAGACATTGGAAAGGAGGAAGGGGGATCAGACATTGGAAAGGAGGAAGGGGGATCAGACATTGGAAAGGAGGGAGGGGGATGAGACCTTGGAAAGGAGGGAGGGGGATCAGACATTGGAAAGGAGGAAGGGGGATACTACATTGTAAAGGAGGAAGGGGGATCAGACACTGGAAAGGAGGAAGGGGGATCAGACATTGGAAAGGAGGAAGGGGGATCAGACATTGGAACGGAGGAAGGGGGATCAGACATTGGAAAGGGGGATCAGACATTGGAGAGGAGGAAGGGGGATCAGACATTGGAAAGGAGAAAGGGGGATCAGACATTGGGAAGGAGGAAGGGGGATCATACATTGGAGAGGAGGAAGGGGGATCAGACATTGGAAAGGAGGAAGGGGGATCAGACATTGGAAAGGAGGAAGGGGGATCAGACATTGGAAAGGAGGAAGGGGGATCAGACATTGGAAAGGAGGAAGGGGGATCAGACATTGGAAAGGAGGAAGGGGGGATCAGACATTGGAAAGGAGGAAGGGGGATCAGACATTGGAAAGGAGGAAGGGGGATCAGATATAGGAAAGGAGGAAGGGGGATCAGATATTGGAAAGGAGGAAGGGGGATCAGATATTGGAAAGGAGGAAGGGGGATCAGATATTGGGAAGGGGGATCAGACATTGGAAAGGAGGAATGGGGATCAGATATTGGAAAGGAGGAAGGGGGATCAGATATTGGAAAGGAGGAAGGGGGATCAGACATTGGAAAGGAGGAAGGGGGATCAGATATTGGAAAGGAGGAAGGGGGATCAGATATAGGAAAGGAGGAATGGGGATCAGATATTGGAAAGGAGGAAGGGGGATCAGATATTGGAAAGGAGGAAGGGGGATCAGATATTGGAAAGGAGGAATGGGGATCAGATATTGGAAAGGAGGAAGGGGGATCAGATATTGGAAAGGAGGAAGGGGGATCAGATATTGGAAAGGAGAAAGGGGGATCAGATAATGGAAAGGAGGAATGGGGATCAGATATTGGAAAGGAGGAAGGGGGATCAGACATTGGAAAGGAGGAATGGGGATCAGATATTGGAAAGGAGGAAGGGGGATCAGATATTGGAAAGGAGGAAGGGGGATCAGATATAGGAAAGGAGGAAGGGGGATCAGATATAGGAAAGGAGGAAGGGGGATCAGATATAGGAGAGGAGGAAGGGGGATCAGATATTGGAAAGGAGGAAGGGGGATCAGACATTGGAAAGGAGGAAGGGGGATCAGATATTGGAAAGGAGGAAGGGGGATCAGATATAGGAAAGGAGGAATGGGGATCAGATATTGGAAAGGAGGAAGGGGGATCAGACATTGGAAAGGAGGAAGGGGGATCAGATATTGGAAAGGAGGAAGGGGGTTTCAGACATTGGAAAGGAGGAATGGGGATCAGATATTGGAAAGGAGGAAGGGGGATCAGATATTGGAAAGGAGGAAGGGGGATCAGATATTGGAAAGGAGGAAGGGGGATCAGATAATGGAAAGGAGGAAGGGGGGTCAGATATAGGAAAGGAGGAAGGGGGATCAGACATTGGAAAGGAGGAAGGGGGATCAGATATTGGAAAGGAGGAAGGGGGATCAGATATTGGAAAGGAGGAAGGGGGATCAGATATTGGAAAGGAGGAAGGGGGATCAGACATTGGAAAGGAGGAAGGGGGATCAGACATTGGAAAGGAGGGAGGGGGATGAGACCTTGGAAAGGAGGGAGGGGGATCAGACATTGGAAAGGAGGAAGGGGGATCAGACATTGGAAAGGAGGAAGGGGGATCAGACATTGGAAAGGAGGAAGGGGGATCATACATTGGAGAGGAGGAAGGGGGATCAGACATTGGAAAGGAGGAAGGGGGATCAGACATTGGAAAGGAGGAAGGGGGATCAGACATTGGAAAGGAGGAAGGGGGATCAGATATTGGAAAGGAGGAAGGGGGATCAGACATTGGAAAGGAGGAAGGGGGATCAGACATTGGAAAGGAGGAAGGGGGGATCAGACATTGGAGAGGAGGAAGGGGGATCAGACATTGGAAAGGAGAAAGGGGGATCATACATTGGAAAGGAGGAAGGGGGATCATACATTGGAGAGGAGGAAGGGGGATCAGACATTGGAAAGGAGGAAGGGGGATCAGACATTGGAAAGGAGGAAGGGGGATCAGATATTGGAAAGGAGGAAGGGGGATTAGACATTGGAAAGGAGGAAGGGGGATCAGACATGGGAAAGGAGGAAGGGGGGGATCAGATATTGGAAAGGAGGAAGGGGGATCAGATATAGGAAAGGAGGAAGGGGGATCAGACATTGGAAAGGAGGAAGGGGGATCAGATATTGGAAAGGAGGAAGGGGGATAAGATATTGGAAAGGAGGAAGGGGGATCAGATATTGGAAAGGAGGAAGGGGGATCAGATATTGGAAAGGAGGAAGGGGGATCAGATATTGGAAAGGAGGAAGGGGGATCAGATATTGGAAAGGAGGAAGGGGGATCAGACATTGGAAAGGAGGAAGGGGGATCAGACATTGGAAAGGAGGAAGGGCATCAGACATTGGAAAGGAGGAAGGGGGATCAGACATTGGAAAGGAGGAAGGGGGATCAGATATTGGAAAGGAGGAAGGGGGATCAGATATTGGAAAGGAGGAAGGGGGATCAGATATAGGAAAGGAGGAAGGGGGATCAGACATTGGAAAGGAGGAAGGGGCATCAGATATTGGAAAGGAGGAAGGGGGATCAGATATAGGAAAGGAGGAAGGGGGATCAGATATAGGAAAGGAGTAAGGGGGGATCAGATATTGGAAAGGAGGAAGGGGGATCAGATATAGGAAAGGAGGAAGGAGGATCAGATATTGGAAAGGAGGAAGGGGGATCAGATAATGGAAAGGAGGAAGTGGGATCAGACATTGGAAAGGAGGAAGGGGGATCAGATATTGGAAAGGAGGAAGGGGGATCAGATATTGGAAAGGAGGAAGGGGGATCAGATATTGGAAAGGAGGAAGGGGGATCAGATATTGGAAAGGGGGAAGGGGGATCAGACATTGGAAAGGAGGAATGGGGATCAGATAATGGAAAGGAGGAAGGGGGATCAGACAATGGAAAGGAGGAAGGGGGATCAGACATTGGAAAGGAGGAAGGGGGATCAGATATTCGAAAGGAGGAAGGGGGATCAGATATTGGAAAGGAGGAAGGGGGATCAGATATTGGAAAGGGGGAAGGGGGATCAGACATTGGAAAGGAGGAAGGGGCATCAGATATTGGAAAGGAGGAAGGGGGATCAGATAATGGAAAGGAGGAAGGGGGATCAGACAATGGAAAGGAGGAAGGGGGATCAGACATTGGAAAGGAGGAAGGGGGATCAGATATTCGAAAGGAGGAAGGGGGATCAGATATTGGAAAGGAGGAAGGGGGATCAGACATTGGAAAGGAGGAAGGGGGATCAGATATTCGAAAGGAGGAAGGGGGATCAGATATTGGAAAGGGGGAAGGGGGATCAGACATTGGAAAGGAGGAATGGGGATCAGATATTGGAAAGGAGGAAGGGGGATCAGATATTGGAAAGGAGGAAGGGGGATCAGATATTGGAAAGGAGGAAGGGGGATCAGACATTGGAAAGGAGGAAGGGGGATCAGATATTGGAAAGGAGGAAGGGGGATCAGATATAGGAAAGGAGGAATGGGGATCAGATATTGGAAAGGAGGAAGGGGGATCAGATATTGGAAAGGAGGAAGGGGGATCAGATATTGGAAAGGAGGAATGGGGATCAGATATTGGAAAGGAGGAAGGGGGATCAGATATTGGAAAGGAGGAAGGGGGATCAGATATTGGAAAGGAGAAAGGGGGATCAGATAATGGAAAGGAGGAATGGGGATCAGATATTGGAAAGGAGGAAGGGGGATCAGACATTGGAAAGGAGGAATGGGGATCAGATATTGGAAAGGAGGAAGGGGGATCAGATATTGGAAAGGAGGAAGGGGGATCAGATATTGGAAAGGAGGAAGGGGGATCAGACATTGGAAAGGAGGAAGGGGGATCAGATATTGGAAAGGAGGAAGGGGGATCAGACATTGGAAAGGAGGAAGGGGGATCAGATATTGGAAAGGAGGAAGGGGGATCAGATATAGTAAAGGAGGAATGGGGATCAGATATTGGAAAGGAGGAAGGGGGATCAGACATTGGAAAGGAGGAAGGGGGATCAGATATTGGAAAGGAGGAAGGGGGTTTCAGACATTGGAAAGGAGGAATGGGGATCAGATATTGGAAAGGAGGAAGGGGGATCAGATATTGGAAAGGAGGAAGGGGGATCAGATATTGGAAAGGAGGAAGGGGGATCAGATAATGGAAAGGAGGAAGGGGGGTCAGATATAGGAAAGGAGGAAGGGGGATCAGACATTGGAAAGGAGGAAGGGGGATCAGATATTGGAAAGGAGGAAGGGGGATCAGATATTGGAAAGGAGGAAGGGGGATCAGACATTGGAAAGGAGGAAGGGGGATCAGACATTGGAAAGGAGGGAGGGGGATGAGACCTTGGAAAGGAGGGAGGGGGATCAGACATTGGAAAGGAGGAAGGGGGATACTACATTGTAAAGGAGGAAGGGGGATCAGACACTGGAAAGGAGGAAGGGGGATCAGACATTGGAAAGGAGGAAGGGGGATCAGACATTGGAACGGAGGAAGGGGGATCAGACATTGGAAAGGGGGATCAGACATTGGAGAGGAGGAAGGGGGATCAGACATTGGAAAGGAGAAAGGGGGATCAGACATTGGGAAGGAGGAAGGGGGATCATACATTGGAGAGGAGGAAGGGGGATCAGACATTGGAAAGGAGGAAGGGGGATCAGACATTGGAAAGGAGGAAGGGGGATCAGATATTGGAAAGGAGGAAGGGGGATCAGACATTGGAAAGGAGGAAGGGGGATCAGACATTGGAAAGGAGGAAGGGGGGATCAGACATTGGAAAGGAGGAAGGGGGATCAGACATTGGAAAGGAGGAAGGGGGATCAGACATTGGAACGGAGGAAGGGGGATCAGACATTGGAAAGGGGGATCAGACATTGGAAAGGAGGAAGGGGGATCAGACATTGGAAAGGAGGAAGGGGGATCAGATATTGGAAAGGAGGAAGGGGGATCAGACATTGGAAAGGAGGAAGGGGGATCAGACATTGGAAAGGAGAAAGGGGGATCAGACATTGGGAAGGAGGAAGGGGGATCATACATTGGAGAGGAGGAAGGAGGATCAGACATTGGAAAGGAGGAAGGGGGATCAGACATTGGAAAGGAGGAAGGGGGATCAGACATTGGAAAGGAGGAAGGGGGATCAGATATTGGAAAGGAG
Organism: Rana muscosa; assembly: GCA_029206835.1. Lineage (NCBI taxonomy): Eukaryota > Metazoa > Chordata > Amphibia > Anura > Ranidae > Rana > Rana muscosa. Next base: position 690,731 of record CM055117.1, on the reverse strand, counting down.
GAAGGGGGATCAGATATTGGAAAGGAGGAAGGGGGATCAGACATTGGAAAGGAGGAAGGGGGATCAGACATTGGAAAGGAGGAAGGGGGGATCAGACATTGGAAAGGAGGAAGGGGGATCAGACATTGGAAAGGAGGAAGGGGGATCAGACATTGGAAAGGAGGAAGGGGGATCAGATATTGGAAAGGAGGAAGGTGAATCAGACATTGGAAAGGAGGAAGGGGGATCAGACATTGGAAAGGAGGAAGGGGGATCAGACATTGGAAAGGAGGAAGGGGGATCAGACATTGGAAAGGAGGAAGGGGGATCACACATTGGAAAGGAGGAAGGGGATCAGATATTGGAAAGGAGGAAGTGGATCAGATATTGGAAAGGAGGAAGTGGATCAGATATTGGAAAGGAGGAAGGGGGATCAGATATTGGAAAGGAGGAAGGGGGATCAGACATTGGAAAGGAGGAAGGGGGATCAGACATTGGAAAGGAGGAAGGGGGATCAGACATTGGAAAGGAGGAAGGGGATCAGACATTGGAAAGGAGGAAGTGGATCAGATATTGGAAAGGAGGAAGGGGGATCAGATATTGGAAAGGAGGAAGGGGGATCAGACATTGGAAAGGAGGAAGGGGGATCAGACATTGGAAAGGAGGAAGGGGGATCAGATATAGGAAAGGAGGAAGGGGGATCAGACATTGGAAAGGAGGAAGGGGGATCAGACATTGGAAAGGAGGAAGTGGATCAGATATTGGAAAGGAGGAAGGGGGATCAGATATCGGAAAGGAGGAAGGGGGATCAGACATTGGAAAGGGGATCAGACATTGGAAAGGAGGAAGGGGGATCAGACATTGGAAAGGAGGAAGGGGGATCAGACATTGGAAAGGAGGAAGGGGGATCAGACATTGGAAAGGAGGAAGGGGGATCAGACATTGGAAAGGAGGAAGGGGATCAGACATTGGAAAGGAGGAAGTGGATCAGATATTGGAAAGGAGGAAGGGGGATCAGATATTGGAAAGGAGGAAGGGGGATCAGACATTGGAAAGGAGGAAGGGGGATCAGACATTGGAAAGGAGGAAGGGGGATCAGATATAGGAAAGGAGGAAGGGGGATCAGACATTGGAAAGGAGGAAGGGGGATCAGACATTGGAAAGGGGATCAGACATTGGAAAGGAGGAAGGGGGATCAGACATTGGAAAGGAGGAAGGGGGATCAGACATTGGAAAGGAGGAAGGGGGATCAGACATTGGAAAGGAGGAAGGGGGATCAGACATTGGAAAGGAGGAAGGGGATCAGATATTGGAAAGGAGGAAGGGGATCAGATATTGGAAAGGAGGAAGGGGGATCAGACATTGGAAAGGAGGAAGCGGGATCAGACATTGGAAAGGAGGAAGGGGGATCAGACATTGGAAAGGTGGATCAGACATTGGAAAGGAGGAAGGGGGATCAGACATTGGAAAGGAGGAAGGGGGATCAGATATTGGAAAGGAGGAATGGGGATCAGACATTGGAAAGGAGGAAGGGGGATCAGACATTGGAAAGGAGAAAGGGGGGATCAGACATTGGAAAGGAGGAAGGGGGATCAGACATTGGAAAGGAGGAAGGGGGATCAGACATTGGAACGGAGGAAGGGGGATCATACATTGGAGAGGAGGAAGGGGGATCAGACATTGGAAAGGAGGAAGGGGGATCAGACATTGGAAAGGAGGAAGGGGGATCAGATATTGGAAAGGAGGAAGGGGGATCAGATATTGGAAAGGAGGAAGGGGGATCAGACATTGGAACGGAGGAAGGGGGATCATACATTGGAGAGGAGGAAGGGGGATCAGACATTGGAAAGGAGGAAGGGGGATCAGACATTGGAAAGGAGGAAGGGGGGATCAGACATTGGAAAGGAGGAAGGGGGATCAGACATAGGAAAGGAGGAAGGGGGATCAGACATTGGAACGGAGGAAGGGGGATCAGACATTGGAAAGGGGGATCAGACATTGGAAAGGAGGAAAGGGGATCAGACATTGGAAAGGAGGAAGGGGGATCAGACATTGGAAAGGAGGAAGGGGATCAGATATTGGAAAGGAGGAAGTGGATCAGATATTGGAAAGGAGGAAGGGGGATCAGATATTGGAAAGGAGGAAGGGGGATCAGACATTGGAAAGGAGGAAGGGGGATCAGACATTGGAAAGGAGGAAGGGGGATCAGACATTGGAAAGGAGGAAGGGGGATCAGACATTGGAAAGGAGGAAGGGGGATCAGATATAGGAAAGGAGGAAGGGGGATCAGACATTGGAAAGGAGGAAGGGGGATCAGACATTTGAAAGGGGGATCAGACATTGGAAAGGAGGAAGGGGGATCAGACATTGGAAAGGAGGAAGGGGGATCAGATAATGGAAAGGAGGAAGGGGGATCAGACATTGGAAAGGAGGAAGGGGGATCAGATAATGGAAAGGAGGAAGGGGGATCAGATATTGGAAAGGAGGAAGGGGGATCAGATATAGGAAAGGAGGAAGGGGGATCAGACATTGGAAAGGAGGAAGGGGCATCAGATATTGGAAAGGAGGAAGGGGGATCAGATATAGGAAAGGAGGAAGGGGGATCAGATATAGGAAAGGAGTAAGGGGGGATCAGATATTGGAAAGGAGGAAGGGGGATCAGATATTGGAAAGGAGGAAGGGGGATCAGACATTGGAAAGGAGGAAGGGGATCAGACATTGGAAAGGAGGAAGGGGGATCAGACATTGGAAAGGAGGAAGGGGGATCAGATATTGGAAAGGAGGAAGGGGGATCAGATATTGGAAAGGAGGAAGGGGGATCAGATATAGGAAAGGAGGAAGGGGGATCAGACATTGGAAAGGAGGAAGGGGCATCAGATATTGGAAAGGAGGAAGGGGGATCAGATATAGGAAAGGAGGAAGGGGGATCAGATATAGGAAAGGAGTAAGGGGGGATCAGATATTGGAAAGGAGGAAGGGGGATCAGATATAGGAAAGGAGGAAGGAGGATCAGATATTGGAAAGGAGGAAGGGGGATCAGATAATGGAAAGGAGGAAGGGGGATCAGACATTGGAAAGGAGGAAGGGGGATCAGATATTGGAAAGGAGGAAGGGGGATCAGATATAGGAAAGGAGGAAGGGGGATCAGACATTGGAAAGGAGGAAGGGGGATCAGATATTCGAAAGGAGGAAGGGGGATCAGATATTGGAAAGGAGGAAGGGGGATCAGATATTGGAAAGGGGGAAGGGGGATCAGACATTGGAAAGGAGGAATGGGGATCAGATATTGGAAAGGAGGAAGGGGGATCAGATATTGGAAAGGAGAAAGGGGGATCAGATATTGGAAAGGAGGAAGGGGGATCAGATATTGGAAAGGAGAAAGGGGGATCAGATAATGGAAAGGAGGAATGGGGATCAGATATTGGAAAGGAGGAAGGGGGATCAGACATTGGAAAGGAGGAATGGGGATCAGATATTGGAAAGGAGGAAGGGGGATCAGATATTGGAAAGGAGGAAGGGGGATCAGATATTGGAAAGGAGGAAGGGGGATCAGACATTGGAAAGGAGGAAGGGGGATCAGATATTGGAAAGGAGGAAGGGGGATCAGACATTGGAAAGGAGGAAGGGGGATCAGATATTGGAAAGGAGGAAGGGGGATCAGATATAGGAAAGGAGGAATGGGGATCAGATATTGGAAAGGAGGAAGGGGGATCAGACATTGGAAAGGAGGAAGGGGGATCAGATATTGGAAAGGAGGAAGGGGGTTTCAGACATTGGAAAGGAGGAATGGGGATCAGATATTGGAAAGGAGGAAGGGGGATCAGATATTGGAAAGGAGGAAGGGGGATCAGATATTGGAAAGGAGGAAGGGGGATCAGATAATGGAAAGGAGGAAGGGGGGTCAGATATAGGAAAGGAGGAAGGGGGATCAGACATTGGAAAGGAGGAAGGGGGATCAGATATTGGAAAGGAGGAAGGGGGATCAGATATTGGAAAGGAGGAAGGGGGATCAGACATTGGAAAGGAGGAAGGGGGATCAGACATTGGAAAGGAGGGAGGGGGATGAGACCTTGGAAAGGAGGGAGGGGGATCAGACATTGGAAAGGAGGAAGGGGGATACTACATTGTAAAGGAGGAAGGGGGATCAGACACTGGAAAGGAGGAAGGGGGATCAGACATTGGAAAGGAGGAAGGGGGATCAGACATTGGAACGGAGGAAGGGGGATCAGACATTGGAAAGGGGGATCAGACATTGGAGAGGAGGAAGGGGGATCAGACATTGGAAAGGAGAAAGGGGGATCAGACATTGGGAAGGAGGAAGGGGGATCATACATTGGAGAGGAGGAAGGGGGATCAGACATTGGAAAGGAGGAAGGGGGATCAGACATTGGAAAGGAGGAAGGGGGATCAGATATTGGAAAGGAGGAAGGGGGATCAGACATTGGAAAGGAGGAAGGGGGATCAGACATTGGAAAGGAGGAAGGGGGGATCAGACATTGGAAAGGAGGAAGGGGGATCAGACATTGGAAAGGAGGAAGGGGGATCAGACATTGGAACGGAGGAAGGGGGATCAGACATTGGAAAGGGGGATCAGACATTGGAAAGGAGGAAGGGGGATCAGACATTGGAAAGGAGGAAGGGGGATCAGATATTGGAAAGGAGGAAGGGGGATCAGACATTGGAAAGGAGGAAGGGGGATCAGACATTGGAAAGGAGAAAGGGGGATCAGACATTGGGAAGGAGGAAGGGGGATCATACATTGGAGAGGAGGAAGGGGGATCAGACATTGGAAAGGAGGAAGGGGGATCAGACATTGGAAAGGAGGAAGGGGGATCAGACATTGGAAAGGAGGAAGGGGGATCAGATATTGGAAAGGAGGAAGGGGGATCAGACATTGGAAAGGAGGAAGGGGGATCAGACATTGGAAAGGAGGAAGGGGGGATCAGACATTGGAAAGGAGGAAGGGGGATCAGACATTGGAAAGGAGGAAGGGGGATCAGACATTGGAACGGAGGAAGGGGGATCAGACATTGGAAAGGGGGATCAGACATTGGAAAGGAGGAAGGGGGATCAGACATTGGAAAGGAGGAAGGGGGATCAGACATTGGAAAGGAGGAAGGGGGATCAGACATTGGAAAGGAGGAAGGGGGATCACACATTGGAAAGGAGGAAGGGGATCAGATATTGGAAAGGAGGAAGTGGATCAGATATTGGAAAGGAGGAAGTGGATCAGATATTGGAAAGGAGGAAGGGGGATCAGACATTGGAAAGGAGGAAGGGGGGTCAGATATTGGAAAGGAGGAAGGGGGATCAGACATTGGAAAGGAGGAAGGGGGATCAGACATTGGAAAGGAGGAAGGGGGATCAGACATTGGAAAGGAGGAAGGGGATCAGACATTGGAAAGGAGGAAGTGGATCAGATATTGGAAAGGAGGAAGGGGGATCAGATATTGGAAAGGAGGAAGGGGGATCAGACATTGGAAAGGAGGAAGGGGGATCAGACATTGGAAAGGAGGAAGGGGGATCAGATATAGGAAAGGAGGAAGGGGGATCAGACATTGGAAAGGAGGAAGGGGGATCAGACATTGGAAAGGAGGAAGTGGATCAGATATTGGAAAGGAGGAAGGGGGATCAGATATCGGAAAGGAGGAAGGGGGATCAGACATTGGAAAGGGGATCAGACATTGGAAAGGAGGAAGGGGGATCAGACATTGGAAAGGAGGAAGGGGGATCAGACATTGGAAAGGAGGAAGGGGGATCAGACATTGGAAAGGAGGAAGGGGGATCAGACATTGGAAAGGAGGAAGGGGATCAGACATTGGAAAGGAGGAAGTGGATCAGATATTGGAAAGGAGGAAGGGGGATCAGATATTGGAAAGGAGGAAGGGGGATCAGACATTGGAAAGGAGGAAGGGGGATCAGACATTGGAAAGGAGGAAGGGGGATCAGATATAGGAAAGGAGGAAGGGGGATCAGACATTGGAAAGGAGGAAGGGGGATCAGACATTGGAAAGGGGATCAGACATTGGAAAGGAGGAAGGGGGATCAGACATTGGAAAGGAGGAAGGGGGATCAGACATTGGAAAGGAGGAAGGGGGATCAGACATTGGAAAGGAGGAAGGGGATCAGATATTGGAAAGGAGGAAGGGGATCAGATATTGGAAAGGAGGAAGGGGGATCAGACATTGGAAAGGAGGAAGCGGGATCAGACATTGGAAAGGAGGAAGGGGGATCAGACATTGGAAAGGTGGATCAGACATTGGAAAGGAGGAAGGGGGATCAGACATTGGAAAGGAGGAAGGGGGATCAGATATTGGAAAGGAGGAAGGGGGATCAGACATTGGAAAGGAGGAAGGGGGATCAGACATTGGAAAGGAGAAAGGGGGGATCAGACATTGGAAAGGAGGAAGGGGGATCAGACATTGGAAAGGAGGAAGGGGGATCAGACATTGGAACGGAGGAAGGGGGATCATACATTGGAGAGGAGGAAGGGGGATCAGACATTGGAAAGGAGGAAGGGGGATCAGACATTGGAAAGGAGGAAGGGGGATCAGACATTGGAAAGGAGGAAGGGGGATCAGATATTGGAAAGGAGGAAGGGGGATCAGACATTGGAACGGAGGAAGGGGGATCATACATTGGAGAGGAGGAAGGGGGATCAGACATTGGAAAGGAGGAAGGGGGATCAGACATTGGAAAGGAGGAAGGGGGGATCAGACATTGGAAAGAAGGAAGGGGGATCAGACATAGGAAAGGAGGAAGGGGGATCAGACATTGGAACGGAGGAAGGGGGATCAGACATTGGAAAGGGGGATCAGACATTGGAAAGGAGGAAAGGGGATCAGACATTGGAAAGGAGGAAGGGGGATCAGACATTGGAAAGGAGGAAGGGGGATCAGATATTGGAAAGGAGGAAGTGGATCAGATATTGGAAAGGAGGAAGGGGGATCAGATATTGGAAAGGAGGAAGGGGGATCAGACATTGGAAAGGAGGAAGGGGGATCAGACATTGGAAAGGAGGAAGGGGGATCAGATATAGGAAAGGAGGAAGGGGGATCAGACATTGGAAAGGAGGAAGGGGGATCAGACATTTGAAAGGGGGATCAGACATTGGAAAGGAGGAAGGGGGATCAGACATTGGAAAGGAGGAAGGGGGATCAGATAATGGAAAGGAGGAAGGGGGATCAGACATTGGAAAGGAGGAAGGGGGATCAGATAATGGAAAGGAGGAAGGGGGATCAGATATTGGAAAGGAGGAAGGGGGATCAGATATTGGAAAGGAGGAAGGGGGATCAGACATTGGAAAGGAGGAAGGGGGATCAGATAATGGAAAGGAGGAAGGGGGATCAGACATTGGAAAGGAGGAAGGGGGATCAGACATTGGAAAGGAGGAAGGGGGATCAGACATTGGAAAGGAGGAAGGGTGATCAGATATTGGAAAGGAGGAAGGGGGTTCAGACATTGGAAAGGAGGAAGGGGGATCAGACATTGGAAAGGAGGAAGGGGGATCAGACATTGAAAAGGAGGAAGGGGGATCAGACATTGGAAAGGAGGAAGGGGGATCAGATAATGGAAAGGAGGAAGGGGGATCAGACATTGGAAAGGAGGAAGGGGGATCAGACATTGGAAAGGAGGAAGGGGGATCAGACATTGGAAAGGAGGAAGGGGGGATCAGACATTGGAAAGGAGGAAGGGGGGATCAGACATTGGAGAGGAGGAAGGGGGATCAGACATTGGAAAGGAGGAAGGGGGGATCAGACATTGAAAAGGAGGAAGGGGGATCAGACATTGGAAAGGAGGAAGGGGGGATCAGACATTGGAAAGGAGGAAGGGGGATCAGACATTGGGAAGGAGGAAGGGGGATCATACATTGGAGAGGAGGAATGGGGATCAGACATTGGAAAGGAGGAAGGGGGATCAGACATTGGAAAGGAGGAAGGGGGGATCAGACATTGGAAAGGAGGAAGGGGGATCAGACATTGGGAAGGAGGAAGGGGGATCATACATTGGAGAGGAGGAAGGGGGATCAGACATTGGAAAGGAGGAAGGGGGATCAGACATTGGAAAGGAGGAAGGGGGATCAGATATTGGAAAGGAGGAAGGGGGATCAGATATTGGAGAGGAGGAAGGGGGATCAGATATTGGAAAGGAGGAAGGGGGATCAGACATTGGAAAGGAGGAAGGGGGATCAGATATTGGAAAGGAGGAAGGGGGGTCAGATATTGGAAAGGAGGAAGGGGGATACTACATTGGAAAGGAGGAAGGGGATCAGATATTGGAAAGGAGGAAGGGGGATCAGATATTGGAAAGGAGGAAGGGGGATCAGATATTGGAAAGGAGGAAGGGGGATCAGACATTGGAAAGGAGGAAGGGGGATCAGACATTGGAAAGGAGGAAGGGGGATCAGATATTGGAAAGGAGGAAGGGGGATCAGACATTGGAAATGAGGAAGGGGGATCAGACATTGGAAAGGAGGAAGGGGGATCAGATATTGGAAAGGAGGAAGGGGGATCAGACATTGGAAAGGAGGAAGGGGGATCAGACATTGGAAAGGAGGAAGGGGGGTCAGATATAGGAAAGGAGGAAGGGGGATCAGACATTGGAAAGGAGGAAGGGGGATCAGACATTGGAAAGGAGGAAGGGGGATCAGACATTGGAAAGGAGGAAGGGGATCAGATATTGGAAAGGAGGAAGGGGGATCAGACATTGGAAAGGAGGAAGGGGGATCAGACATTGGAAAGGAGAAAGGGGGATCAGACATCGGGAAGGAGGAAGGGGGATCATACATTGGAGAGGAGGAAGGGGGATCAGACATTGGAAAGGAGGAAGGGGGATCAGACATTGGAAAGGAGGAAGGGGGATCAGACATTGGAAAGGAGGAAGGGGGATCAGATATTGGAAAGGAGGAAGGGGGATCAGACATTGGAAAGGAGGAAGGGGGATCAGACATTGGAAAGGAGGAAGGGGGGATCAGACATTGGAAAGGAGGAAGGGGGGATCAGACATTGGAAAGGAGGAAGGGGGATCAGACATTGGAAAGGAGGAAGGGGGATCAGACATTGGAATGGAGGAAGGGGGATCAGACATTGGAAAGGAGGAAGGGGGATCAGACATTGGAAAGGAGGAAGGGGGATCAGACATTGGAAAGGAGGAAGGGGGATCACACATTGGAAAGGAGGAAGGGGATCAGATATTGGAAAGGAGGAAGTGGATCAGATATTGGAAAGGAGGAAGTGGATCAGATATTGGAAAGGAGGAAGGGGGATCAGATATTGGAAAGGAGGAAGGGGGATCAGACATTGGAAAGGAGGAAGGGGGATCAGACATTGGAAAGGAGGAAGGGGGATCAGACATTGGAAAGGAGGAAGGGGATCAGACATTGGAAAGGAGGAAGTGGATCAGATATTGGAAAGGAGGAAGGGGGATCAGATATTGGAAAGGAGGAAGGGGGATCAGACATTGGAAAGGAGGAAGGGGGATCAGATATTGGAAAGGAGGAAGGGGGATCAGATATTGGAAAGGAGGAAGGGGGATCAGACATTGGAAAGGAGGAAGGGGGATCAGACATTGGAAAGGAGGAAGGGGGATCAGATATAGGAAAGGAGGAAGGGGGATCAGACATTGGAAAGGAGGAAGGGGGATCAGACATTGGAAAGGGGATCAGACATTGGAAAGGAGGAAGGGGGATCAGACATTGGAAAGGAGGAAGGGGGATCAGACATTGGAAAGGAGGAAGGGGGATCAGACATTGGAAAGGAGGAAGGGGATCAGACATTGGAAAGGAGGAAGTGGATCAGATATTGGAAAGGAGGAAGGGGGATCAGATATTGGAAAGGAGGAAGGGGGATCAGACATTGGAAAGGAGGAAGGGGGATCAGACATTGGAAAGGAGGAAGGGGGATCAGACATTGGAAAGGAGGAAGGGGGATCAGATATAGGAAAGGAGGAAGGGGGATCAGACATTGGAAAGGAGGAAGGGGGATCAGACATTGGAAAGGGGATCAGACATTGGAAAGGAGGAAGGGGGATCAGACATTGGAAAGGAGGAAGGGGGATCAGACATTGGAAAGGAGGAAGGGGGATCAGACATTGGAAAGGGGGATCAGACATTGGAAAGGAGGAAGGGGGATCAGACATTGGAAAGGAGGAAGGGGGATCAGATATTGGAAAGGAGGAAGGGGGATCAGACATTGGAAAGGAGGAAGGGGGGATCAGACATTGGAAAGGAGGAAGGGGGATCAGACATTGGAAAGGAGGAAGGGGGATCAGATATTGGAAAGGAGGAAGGGGGATCAGACATTGGAAAGGAGGAAGGGGGGATCAGACATTGGAAAGGAGGAAGGGGATCAGACATTGGAAAGGAGGAAGTGGATCAGATATTGGAAAGGAGGAAGGGGGATCAGATATTGGAAAGGAGGAAGGGGGATCAGACATTGGAAAGGAGGAAGGGGGATCAGACATTGGAAAGGAGGAAGGGGGATCAGATATAGGAAAGGAGGAAGGGGGATCAGACATTGGAAAGGAGGAAGGGGGATCAGACATTGGAAAGGGGATCAGACATTGGAAAGGAGGAAGGGGGATCAGACATTGGAAAGGAGGAAGGGGGATCAGACATTGGAAAGGAGGAAGGGGGATCAGACATTGGAAAGGAGGAAGGGGATCAGATATTGGAAAGGAGGAAGGGGATCAGATATTGGAAAGGAGGAAGGGGGATCAGACATTGGAAAGGAGGAAGCGGGATCAGACATTGGAAAGGAGGAAGGGGGATCAGACATTGGAAAGGTGGATCAGACATTGGAAAGGAGGAAGGGGGATCAGACATTGGAAAGGAGGAAGGGGGATCAGATATTGGAAAGGAGGAAGGGGGATCAGACATTGGAAAGGAGGAAGGGGGATCAGACATTGGAAAGGAGAAAGGGGGGATCAGACATTGGAAAGGAGGAAGGGGGATCAGACATTGGAAAGGAGGAAGGGGGATCAGACATTGGAACGGAGGAAGGGGGATCATACATTGGAGAGGAGGAAGGGGGATCAGACATTGGAAAGGAGGAAGGGGGATCAGACATTGGAAAGGAGGAAGGGGGGATCAGACATTGGAAAGGAGGAAGGGGGATCAGACATAGGAAAGGAGGAAGGGGGATCAGACATTGGAACGGAGGAAGGGGGATCAGACATTGGAAAGGGGGATCAGACATTGGAAAGGAGGAAAGGAGATCAGACATTGGAAAGGAGGAAGGGGGATCAGACATTGGAAAGGAGGAAGGGGATCAGATATTGGAAAGGAGGAAGTGGATCAGATATTGGAAAGGAGGAAGGGGGATCAGATATTGGAAAGGAGGAAGGGGGATCAGACATTGGAAAGGAGGAAGGGGGATCAGACATTGGAAAGGAGGAAGGGGGATCAGATATAGGAAAGGAGGAAGGGGGATCAGACATTGGAAAGGAGGAAGGGGGATCAGACATTTGAAAGGGGGATCAGACATTGGAAAGGAGGAAGGGGGATCAGACATTGGAAAGGAGGAAGGGGGATCAGATAATGGAAAGGAGGAAGGGGGATCAGACATTGGAAAGGAGGAAGGGGGATCAGACATTTGAAAGGGGGATCAGACATTGGAAAGGAGGAAGGGGGATCAGATATAGGAAAGGAGGAAGGGGGATCAGATATTGGAAAGGAGGAAGGGGGTTCAGATATTGGAAAGGAGGGAGGGGGATCAGACATTGGAAAGGAGGAAGGGGGATCAGATAATGGAAAGGAGGAAGGGGGATCAGATATTGGAAAGGAGGAAGGGGGATCAGATATTGGAAAGGAGGAAGGGGGATCAGACATTGGAAAGGAGGAAGGGGGATCAGATAATGGAAAGGAGGAAGGGGGATCAGACATTGGAAAGGAGGAAGGGGGATCAGACATTGGAAAGGAGGAAGGGGGATCAGACATTGGAAAGGAGGAAGGGGGATCAGATATTGGAAAGGAGGAAGGGGGTTCAGACATTGGAAAGGAGGAAGGGGGATCAGACATTGGAAAGGAGGAAGGGGGATCAGACATTGAAAAGGAGGAAGGGGGATCAGACATTGGAAAGGAGGAAGGGGGATCAGATAATGGAAAGGAGGAAGGGGGATCAGACATTGGAAAGGAGGAAGGGGGATCAGACATTGGAAAGGAGGAAGGGGGATCAGACATTGGAAAGGAGGAAGGGGGGATCAGACATTGGAAAGGAGGAAGGGGGGATCAGACATTGGAGAGGAGGAAGGGGGATCAGACATTGGAAAGGAGGAAGGGGGGATCAGACATTGGAAAGGAGGAAGGGGGATCAGACATTGGAAAGGAGGAAGGGGGGATCAGACATTGGAAAGGAGGAAGGGGGATCAGACATTGGGAAGGAGGAAGGGGGATCATACATTGGAGAGGAGGAATGGGGATCAGACATTGGAAAGGAGGAAGGGGGATCAGACATTGGAAAGGAGGAAGGGGGGATCAGACATTGGAAAGGAGGAAGGGGGATCAGACATTGGGAAGGAGGAAGGGGGATCATACATTGGAGAGGAGGAAGGGGGATCAGACATTGGAAAGGAGGAAGGGGGATCAGACATTGGAAAGGAGGAAGGGGGATCAGATATTGGAAAGGAGGAAGGGGGATCAGATATTGGAGAGGAGGAAGGGGGATCAGATATTGGAAAGGAGGAAGGGGGATCAGACATTGGAAAGGAGGAAGGGGGATCAGATATTGGAAAGGAGGAAGGGGGGTCAGATATTGGAAAGGAGGAAGGGGTATACTACATTGGAAAGGAGGAAGGGGATCAGATATTGGAAAGGAGGAAGGGGGATCAGATATTGGAAAGGAGGAAGGGGGATCAGATATTGGAAAGGAGGAAGGGGGATCAGACATTGGAAAGGAGGAAGGGGGATCAGACATTGGAAAGGAGGAAGGGGGATCAGATATTGGAAAGGAGGAAGGGGGATCAGACATTGGAAATGAGGAAGGGGGATCAGACATTGGAAAGGAGGAAGGGGGATCAGATATTGGAAAGGAGGAAGGGGGATCAGACATTGGAAAGGAGGAAGGGGGATCAGACATTGGAAAGGAGGAAGGGGGGTCAGATATAGGAAAGGAGGAAGGGGGATCAGACATTGGAAAGGAGGAAGGGGGATCAGACATTGGAAAGGAGGAAGGGGGATCAGACATTGGAAAGGAGGAAGGGGATCAGATATTGGAAAGGAGGAAGGGGGATCAGACATTGGAAAGGAGGAAGGGGGATCAGACATTGGAAAGGAGAAAGGGGGATCAGACATTGGGAAGGAGGAAGGGGGATCATACATTGGAGAGGAGGAAGGGGGATCAGACATTGGAAAGGAGGAAGGGGGATCAGACATTGGAAAGGAGGAAGGGGGATCAGACATTGGAAAGGAGGAAGGGGGATCAGATATTGGAAAGGAGGAAGGGGGATCAGACATTGGAAAGGAGGAAGGGGGATCAGACATTGGAAAGGAGGAAGGGGGGATCAGACATTGGAAAGGAGGAAGGGGGGATCAGACATTGGAAAGGAGGAAGGGGGATCAGACATTGGAAAGGAGGAAGGGGGATCAGACATTGGAATGGAGGAAGGGGGATCAGACATTGGAAAGGGGGATCAGACATTGGAAAGGAGGAAGGGGGATCAGACATTGGAAAGGAGGAAGGGGGATCAGACATTGGAAAGGAGGAAGGGGGATAACACATTGGAAAGGAGGAAGGGGATCAGATATTGGAAAGGAGGAAGTGGATCAGATATTGGAAAGGAGAAAGTGGATCAGATATTGGAAAGGAGGAAGGGGGATCAGATATTGGAAAGGAGGAAGGGGGATCAGACATTGGAAAGGAGGAAGGGGGATCAGACATTGGAAAGGAGGAAGGGGGATCAGACATTGGAAAGGAGGAAGGGGATCAGACATTGGAAAGGAGGAAGTGGATCAGATATTGGAAAGGAGGAAGGGGGATCAGATATTGGAAAGGAGGAAGGGGGATCAGACATTGGAAAGGAGGAAGGGGGATCAGATATTGGAAAGGAGGAAGGGGGATCAGATATTGGAAAGGAGGAAGGGGGATCAGACATTGGAAAGGAGGAAGGGGGATCAGACATTGGAAAGGAGGAAGGGGGATCAGATATAGGAAAGGAGGAAGGGGGATCAGACATTGGAAAGGAGGAAGGGGGATCAGATATAGGAAAGGAGGAAGGGGGATCAGACATTGGAAAGGAGGAAGGGGGATCAGACATTGGAAAGGAGGAAGGGGGATCAGACATTGGAAAGGAGGAAGGGGGATCAGACATTGGAAAGGAGGAAGGGGATCAGACATTGGAAAGGAGGAAGTGGATCAGATATTGGAAAGGAGGAAGGGGGATCAGATATTGGAAAGGAGGAAGGGGGATCAGACATTGGAAAGGAGGAAGGGGGATCAGACATTGGAAAGGAGGAAGGGGGATCAGACATTGGAAAGGAGGAAGGGGGATCAGATATAGGAAAGGAGGAAGGGGGATCAGACATTGGAAAGGAGGAAGGGGGATCAGACATTGGAAAGGGGATCAGACATTGGAAAGGAGGAAGGGGGATCAGACATTGGAAAGGAGGAAGGGGGATCAGACATTGGAAAGGAGGAAGGGGGATCAGACATTGGAAAGGAGGAAGGGGATCAGATATTGGAAAGGAGGAAGGAGATCAGATATTGGAAAGGAGGAAGGGGGATCAGACATTGGAAAGGAGGAAGGGGGGATCAGACATTGGAAAGGAGGAAGGGGGATCAGACATTGGAAAGGAGGAAGGGGGATCAGACATTGGAACGGAGGAAGGGGGATCAGACATTGGAAAGGGGGATCAGACATTGGAAAGGAGGAAGGGGGATCAGACATTGGAAAGGAGGAAGGGGGATCAGATATTGGAAAGGAGGAAGGGGGATCAGACATTGGAAAGGAGGAAGGGGGATCAGACATTGGAACGGAGAAAGGGGGGATCAGACATTGGAAAGGAGGAAGGGGATCAGACATTGGAAAGGAGGAAGGGGGATCAGACATAGGAACGGAGGAAGGGGGATCATACATTGGAGAGGAGGAAGGGGGATCAGACATTGGAAAGGAGGAAGGGGGATCAGACATTGGAAAGGAGGAAGGGGGATCAGACATTGGAAAGGAGGAAGGGGGATCAGATATTGGAAAGGAGGAAGGGGGATCAGACATTGGAAAGGAGGAAGGGGGATCAGACATTGGAAAGGAGGAAGGGGGGATCAGACATTGGAAAGGAGGAAGGGGGATCAGACATTGGAAAGGAGGAAGGGGGATCAGACATTGGAACGGAGGAAGGGGGATCAGACATTGGAAAGGGGGATCAGACATTGGAAAGGAGGAAGGGGGATCAGACATTGGAAAGGAGGAAGGGGGATCAGACATTGGAAAGGAGGAAGGGGGATCACACATTGGAAAGGAGGAAGGGGATCAGATATTGGAAAGGAGGAAGTGGATCAGATATTGGAAAGGAGGAAGGGGGATCAGATATTGGAAAGGAGGAAGGGGGATCAGACATTGGAAAGGAGGAAGGGGGATCAGACATTGGAAAGGAGGAAGGGGGATCAGATATAGGAAAGGAGGAAGGGGGATCAGACATTGGAAAGGAGGAAGGGGGATCAGACATTGGAAAGGGGGATCAGACATTGGAAAGGAGGAAGGGGGATCAGACATTGGAAAGGAGGAAGGGGGATCAGATAATGGAAAGGAGGAAGGGGGATCAGACATTGGAAAGGAGGAAGGGGGATCATACATTGGAAAGGAGGAAGGGGGATCAGATAATGGAAAGGAGGAAGGGGGATCAGATATTGGAAAGGAGGAAGGGGGATCAGATATTGGAAAGGAGGAAGGGGGATCAGACATTGGAAAGGAGGAAGGGGGATCAGATAATGGAAAGGAGGAAGGGGGATCAGACATTGGAAAGGAGGAAGGGGGATCAGACATTGGAAAGGAGGAAGGGGGATCAGACATTGGAAAGGAGGAAGGGGGATCAGATATTGGAAAGGAGGAAGGGGGTTCAGACATTGGAAAGGAGGAAGGGGGATCAGACATTGAAAAGGAGGAAGGGGGATCAGACATTGGAAAGGAGGAAGGGGGATCAGATAATGGAAAGGAGGAAGGGGGATCAGACATTGGAAAGGAGGAAGGGGGATCAGACATTGGAAAGGAGGAAGGGGGGATCAGACATTGGAAAGGAGGAAGGGGGATCAGACATTGGGAAGGAGGAAGGGGGATCATACATTGGAGAGGAGGAAGGGGGATCAGACATTGGAAAGGAGGAAGGGGGATCAGACATTGGAAAGGAGGAAGGGGGGATCAGACATTGGAAAGGAGGAAGGGGGATCAGACATTGGGAAGGAGGAAGGGGGATCATACATTGGAGAGGAGGAAGGGGGATCAGACATTGGAAAGGAGGAAGGGGGATCAGACATTGGAAAGGAGGAAGGGGGATCAGATATTGGAAAGGAGGAAGGGGGATCAGATATTGGAGAGGAGGAAGGGGGATCAGATATTGGAAAGGAGGAAGGGGGATCAGACATTGGAAAGGAGGAAGGGGGATCAGATATTGGAAAGGAGGAAGGGGGATCAGATATTGGAAAGGAGGAAGGGGGATACTACATTGGAAAGGAGGAAGGGGATCAGATATTGGAAAGGAGGAAGGGGGATCAGATATTGGAAAGGAGGAAGGGGGATCAGACATTGGAAAGGAGGAAGGGGGATCAGACATTGGAAAGGAGGAAGGGGGATCAGATATTGGAAAGGAGGAAGGGGGATCAGACATTGGAAATGAGGAAGGGGGATCAGACATTGGAAAGGAGGAAGGGGGATCAGATATTGGAAAGGAGGAAGGGGGATCAGACATTGGAAAGGAGGAAGGGGGATCAGACATTGGAAAGGAGGAAGGGGGGTCAGATATAGGAAAGGAGGAAGGGGGATCAGACATTGGAAAGGAGGAAGGGGGATCAGACATTGGAAAGGAGGAAGGGGATCAGATATTGGAAAGGAGGAAGGGGGATCAGACATTGGAAAGGAGGAAGGGGGATCAGATATTGGAAAGGAGGAAGGGGGATCAGACATTGGAAAGGAGGAAGGGGGATCAGATATTGGAAAGGAAGAAGGGGGATCAGATATTGGAAAGGAGGAAGGGGGATCAGATATTGGAAAGGATGAAGGGGGATCAGATATTGGAAAGGAGGAAGGGGGGATCAGATATTGGAAAGGAGGAAGGGGGATCATCAGACATTGGAAAGGAGGAAGGGGGATCAGATAATGGAAAGGAGGAAGGGGGATCAGATATTGGAAAGGAGGAAGGGAGATCAGATATTGGAAAGGGGGAAGGGGGATCAGATATTGGAAAGGAGGAAGGGGGATCAGATATTGGAAAGGAGGAAGGGGGATCAGATATTGGAAAGGAGGAAGGGGGATCAGACATTGGAAAGGAGGAAGGGGGATCAGACATTGGAAAGGAGGAAGGGGGAATCAGACATTGGAAAGGAGGAAGGGGGATCAGACATTGGAAAGGAGGAAGGGGGATCAGATATTGGAAAGGAGGAAGGGGGATCAGATATTGGAAAGGAGGAAGGGGGATACTACATTGGAAAGGAGGAAGGGGGATCAGATATAGGAAAGGAGGAAGGGGGGTCAGACATTGGAAAGGAGGAAGGGGGATCAGATATTGGAAAGGAGGAAGGGGGGATCAGACATTGGAAAGGAGGAAGGGGGATCAGACATTGGAAAGGAGGAAGGGGATCAGATATTGGAAAGGAGGAAGGGGGGTCAGACATTGGAAAGGAGGAAGGGGGATCAGACATTGGAAAGGAGGAAGGGGGATCAGACATTGGAAAGGAGGGAGGGGGATCAGACATTGGAAAGGAGGAAGGGAGATCAGACATTGGAAAGGAGGAAGGGGGATCAGACATTGGAAAGGAGGAAGGGGATCAGACATTGAAAAGGAGGAAGGGGGATCAGACATTGGAAAGGAGGAAGGGGGATCAGATATTGGAAAGGAGGAAGGGGGATCAGACATTGGAAAGGAGGAAGGGGGATCAGATATAGGAAAGGAGGAAGGGGGATCAGACATTGGAAAGGAGGAAGGGGGATCAGATATTGGAAAGGAGGAAGGGGGATCAGATATAGGAAAGGAGGAAGGGGGATCAGATATAGGAAAGGAGGAAGGGGGGATCAGATATTGGAAAGGAGGAAGGGGGATCAGATATAGGAAAGGAGGAAGGAGGATCAGATATTGTAAAGGAGGAAGGGGGATCAGATAATGGAAAGGAGGAAGGGGGATCAGACATTGGAAAGGAGGAAGGGGGATCAGATAATGGAAAGGAGGAAGGGGGATCAGACATTGGAAAGGAGGAAGGGGGATCAGACATTGGAAAGGAGGAAGGGGATCAGATATTGGAAAGGAGGAAGGGGGATCAGACATTGGAAAGGAGGAAGGGGGATCAGATATTGGAAAGGAGGAAGGGGGATCAGACATTGGAAAGGAGGAAGGGGGATCAGATATTGGAAAGGGGGAAGGGGGATCAGACATTGGAAAGGAGGAATGGGGATCAGATATTGGAAAGGAGGAAGGGGGATCAGATATTGGAAAGGAGGAAGGGGGATCAGACATTGGAAAGGAGGAAGGGGGATCAGATATTGGAAAGGAGGAAGGGGGATCAGACATTGGAAAGGAGGAATGGGGATCAGATATAGGAAAGGAGGAAGGGGGATCAGATATTGGAAAGGAGGAAGGGGGATCAGATATTGGAAAGGAGGAAGGGGGATCAGATATTGGAAAGGAGGAAGGGGGATCAGATATTGGAAAGGAGAAAGGGGGATCAGATAATGGAAAGGAGAAAGGGGGATCAGATATAGGAAAGGAGGACGGGGGATCAGACATTGGAAAGGAGGAATGGGGATCAGACATTGGAAAGGAGGAATGGGGATCAGATATTGGAAAGGAGGAAGGGGGATCAGATATTGGAAAGGAGGAAGGGGGATCAGATATAGGAAAGGAGGAAGGGGATCAGATATAGGAAAGGAGGAAGGGGGATCAGACATTGGAATGGAGGAAGGGGGATCAGACATTGGAAAGGGGGATCAGACATTGGAAAGGAGGAAGGGGGATCAGACATTGGAAAGGAGGAAGGGGGATCAGACATTGGAAAGGAGGAAGGGGGATAACACATTGGAAAGGAGGAAGGGGATCAGATATTGGAAAGGAGGAAGTGGATCAGATATTGGAAAGGAGGAAGTGGATCAGATATTGGAAAGGAGGAAGGGGGATCAGATATTGGAAAGGAGGAAGGGGGATCAGACATTGGAAAGGAGGAAGGGGGATCAGACATTGGAAAGGAGGAAGGGGGATCAGACATTGGAAAGGAGGAAGGGGATCAGACATTGGAAAGGAGGAAGTGGATCAGATATTGGAAAGGAGGAAGGGGGATCAGATATTGGAAAGGAGGAAGGGGGATCAGACATTGGAAAGGAGGAAGGGGGATCAGATATTGGAAAGGAGGAAGGGGGATCAGATATTGGAAAGGAGGAAGGGGGATCAGACATTGGAAAGGAGGAAGGGGGATCAGACATTGGAAAGGAGGAAGGGGGATCAGATATAGGAAAGGAGGAAGGGGGATCAGACATTGGAAAGGAGGAAGGGGGATCAGACATTGGAAAGGGGATCAGACATTGGAAAGGAGGAAGGGGGATCAGACATTGGAAAGGAGGAAGGGGGATCAGACATTGGAAAGGAGGAAGGGGGATCAGACATTGGAAAGGAGGAAGGGGATCAGACATTGGAAAGGAGGAAGTGGATCAGATATTGGAAAGGAGGAAGGGGGATCAGAT
Source organism: Rana muscosa (assembly GCA_029206835.1). NCBI lineage: Eukaryota > Metazoa > Chordata > Amphibia > Anura > Ranidae > Rana > Rana muscosa. Next base: position 670,886 of record CM055117.1, on the reverse strand, counting down.
ATTGGAAAGGAGGAAGGGGGATCAGACATTGGAAAGGAGGAAGGGGGATCAGACATTGGAAAGGAGGAAGGGGGATCAGACATTGGAAAGGAGGAAGGGGGATCAGATATAGGAAAGGAGGAAGGGGGATCAGACATTGGAAAGGAGGAAGGGGGATCAGACATTGGAAAGGGGATCAGACATTGGAAAGGAGGAAGGGGGATCAGACATTGGAAAGGAGGAAGGGGGATCAGACATTGGAAAGGAGGAAGGGGGATCAGACATTGGAAAGGAGGAAGGGGATCAGATATTGGAAAGGAGGAAGGAGATCAGATATTGGAAAGGAGGAAGGGGGATCAGACATTGGAAAGGAGGAAGGGGGGATCAGACATTGGAAAGGAGGAAGGGGGATCAGACATTGGAAAGGAGGAAGGGGGATCAGACATTGGAACGGAGGAAGGGGGATCAGACATTGGAAAGGGGGATCAGACATTGGAAAGGAGGAAGGGGGATCAGACATTGGAAAGGAGGAAGGGGGATCAGATATTGGAAAGGAGGAAGGGGGATCAGACATTGGAAAGGAGGAAGGGGGATCAGACATTGGAACGGAGAAAGGGGGGATCAGACATTGGAAAGGAGGAAGGGGGATCAGACATTGGAAAGGAGGAAGGGGGATCAGACATAGGAACGGAGGAAGGGGGATCATACATTGGAGAGGAGGAAGGGGGATCAGACATTGGAAAGGAGGAAGGGGGATCAGACATTGGAAAGGAGGAAGGGGGATCAGACATTGGAAAGGAGGAAGGGGGATCAGATATTGGAAAGGAGGAAGGGGGATCAGACATTGGAAAGGAGGAAGGGGGATCAGACATTGGAAAGGAGGAAGGGGGGATCAGACATTGGAAAGGAGGAAGGGGGATCAGACATTGGAAAGGAGGAAGGGGGATCAGACATTGGAACGGAGGAAGGGGGATCAGACATTGGAAAGGGGGATCAGACATTGGAAAGGAGGAAGGGGGATCAGACATTGGAAAGGAGGAAGGGGGATCAGACATTGGAAAGGAGGAAGGGGGATCACACATTGGAAAGGAGGAAGGGGATCAGATATTGGAAAGGAGGAAGTGGATCAGATATTGGAAAGGAGGAAGGGGGATCAGATATTGGAAAGGAGGAAGGGGGATCAGACATTGGAAAGGAGGAAGGGGGATCAGACATTGGAAAGGAGGAAGGGGGATCAGATATAGGAAAGGAGGAAGGGGGATCAGACATTGGAAAGGAGGAAGGGGGATCAGACATTGGAAAGGGGGATCAGACATTGGAAAGGAGGAAGGGGGATCAGACATTGGAAAGGAGGAAGGGGGATCAGATAATGGAAAGGAGGAAGGGGGATCAGACATTGGAAAGGAGGAAGGGGGATCATACATTGGAAAGGAGGAAGGGGGATCAGATAATGGAAAGGAGGAAGGGGGATCAGATATTGGAAAGGAGGAAGGGGGATCAGATATTGGAAAGGAGGAAGGGGGATCAGACATTGGAAAGGAGGAAGGGGGATCAGATAATGGAAAGGAGGAAGGGGGATCAGACATTGGAAAGGAGGAAGGGGGATCAGACATTGGAAAGGAGGAAGGGGGATCAGACATTGGAAAGGAGGAAGGGGGATCAGATATTGGAAAGGAGGAAGGGGGTTCAGACATTGGAAAGGAGGAAGGGGGATCAGACATTGAAAAGGAGGAAGGGGGATCAGACATTGGAAAGGAGGAAGGGGGATCAGATAATGGAAAGGAGGAAGGGGGATCAGACATTGGAAAGGAGGAAGGGGGATCAGACATTGGAAAGGAGGAAGGGGGATCAGACATTGGAAAGGAGGAAGGGGGGATCAGACATTGGAAATGAGGAAGGGGGGATCAGACATTGGAGAGGAGGAAGGGGGATCAGACATTGGAAAGGAGGAAGGGGGGATCAGACATTGGAAAGGAGGAAGGGGGATCAGACATTGGAAAGGAGGAAGGGGGGATCAGACATTGGAAAGGAGGAAGGGGGATCAGACATTGGGAAGGAGGAAGGGGGATCATACATTGGAGAGGAGGAAGGGGGATCAGACATTGGAAAGGAGGAAGGGGGATCAGACATTGGAAAGGAGGAAGGGGGGATCAGACATTGGAAAGGAGGAAGGGGGATCAGACATTGGGAAGGAGGAAGGGGGATCATACATTGGAGAGGAGGAAGGGGGATCAGACATTGGAAAGGAGGAAGGGGGATCAGACATTGGAAAGGAGGAAGGGGGATCAGATATTGGAAAGGAGGAAGGGGGATCAGATATTGGAGAGGAGGAAGGGGGATCAGATATTGGAAAGGAGGAAGGGGGATCAGACATTGGAAAGGAGGAAGGGGGATCAGATATTGGAAAGGAGGAAGGGGGATCAGATATTGGAAAGGAGGAAGGGGGATACTACATTGGAAAGGAGGAAGGGGATCAGATATTGGAAAGGAGGAAGGGGGATCAGATATTGGAAAGGAGGAAGGGGGATCAGATATTGGAAAGGAGGAAGGGGGATCAGACATTGGAAAGGAGGAAGGGGGATCAGACATTGGAAAGGAGGAAGGGGGATCAGATATTGGAAAGGAGGAAGGGGGATCAGACATTGGAAATGAGGAAGGGGGATCAGACATTGGAAAGGAGGAAGGGGGATCAGATATTGGAAAGGAGGAAGGGGGATCAGACATTGGAAAGGAGGAAGGGGGATCAGACATTGGAAAGGAGGAAGGGGGGTCAGATATAGGAAAGGAGGAAGGGGGATCAGACATTGGAAAGGAGGAAGGGGATCAGACATTGGAAAGGAGGAAGGGGGATCAGACATTGGAAAGGAGGAAGGGGATCAGATATTGGAAAGGAGGAAGGGGGATCAGACATTGGAAAGGAGGAAGGGGGATCAGATATTGGAAAGGAGGAAGGGGGATCAGACATTGGAAAGGAGGAAGGGGGATCAGATATTGGAAAGGAGGAAGGGGGATCAGATATTGGAAAGGAGGAAGGGGGATCAGATATTGGAAAGGATGAAGGGGGATCAGATATTGGAAAGGAGGAAGGGGGGATCAGATATTGGAAAGGAGGAAGGGGGATCATCAGACATTGGAAAGGAGGAAGGGGGATCAGATAATGGAAAGGAGGAAGGGGGATCAGATATTGGAAAGGAGGAAGGGAGATCAGATATTGGAAAGGGGGAAGGGGGATCAGATATTGGAAAGGAGGAAGGGGGATCAGATATTGGAAAGGAGGAAGGGGGATCAGATATTGGAAAGGAGGAAGGGGGATCAGACATTGGAAAGGAGGAAGGGGGATCAGACATTGGAAAGGAGGAAGGGGGAATCAGACATTGGAAAGGAGGAAGGGGGATCAGACATTGGAAAGGAGGAAGGGGGATCAGATATTGGAAAGGAGGAAGGGGGATCAGATATTGGAAAGGAGGAAGGGGGATACTACATTGGAAAGGAGGAAGGGGGATCAGATGTAGGAAAGGAGGAAGGGGGGTCAGACATTGGAAAGGAGGAAGGGGGATCAGATATTGGAAAGGAGGAAGGGGGGATCAGACATTGGAAAGGAGGAAGGGGGATCAGACATTGGAAAGGAGGAAGGGGATCAGATATTGGAAAGGAGGAAGGGGGGTCAGACATTGGAAAGGAGGAAGGGGGATCAGACATTGGAAAGGAGGGAGGGGGATCAGACATTGGAAAGGAGGGAGGGGGATCAGACATTGGAAAGGAGGAAGGGAGATCAGACATTGGAAAGGAGGAAGGGGGATCAGACATTGGAAAGGAGGAAGGGGATCAGACATTGGAAAGGAGGAAGGGGGATCAGACATTGGAAAGGAGGAAGGGGGATCAGATATTGGAAAGGAGGAAGGGGGATCAGACATTGGAAAGGAGGAAGGGGGATCAGATATAGGAAAGGAGGAAGGGGGATCAGACATTGGAAAGGAGGAAGGGGGATCAGATATTGGAAAGGAGGAAGGGGGATCAGATATAGGAAAGGAGGAAGGGGGATCAGATATAGGAAAGGAGGAAGGGGGGATCAGATATTGGAAAGGAGGAAGGAGGATCAGATATTGGAAAGGAGGAAGGGGGATCAGATAATGGAAAGGAGGAAGGGGGATCAGACATTGGAAAGGAGGAAGGGGGATCAGATAATGGAAAGGAGGAAGGGGGATCAGACATTGGAAAGGAGGAAGGGGGATCAGACATTGGAAAGGAGGAAGGGGATCAGATATTGGAAAGGAGGAAGGGGGATCAGACATTGGAAAGGAGGACGGGGGATCAGATATTGGAAAGGAGGAAGGGGGATCAGACATTGGAAAGGAGGAAGGGGGATCAGATATTGGAAAGGGGGAAGGGGGATCAGACATTGGAAAGGAGGAATGGGGATCAGATATTGGAAAGGAGGAAGGGGGATCAGATATTGGAAAGGAGGAAGGGGGATCAGACATTGGAAAGGAGGAAGGGGGATCAGATATTGGAAAGGAGGAAGGGGGATCAGACATTGGAAAGGAGGAAGGGGGATCAGACATTGGAAAGGAGGAAGGGGGATCAGATATTGGAAAGGGGGAAGGGGGATCAGACATAGGAAAGGAGGAATGGGGATCAGATATTGGAAAGGAGGAAGGGGGATCAGACATTGGAAAGGAGGAAGGGGGATCAGATATTGGAAAGGGGGAAGGGGGATCAGACATAGGAAAGGAGGAATGGGGATCAGATATTGGAAAGGAGGAAGGGGGATCAGATATTGGAAAGGAGGAAGGGGGATCAGACATTGGAAAGGAGGAAGGGGGATCAGACATTGGAAAGGAGGAAGGGGGATCAGATATTGGAAAGGAGGAAGGGGGATCAGACATTGGAAAGGAGGAAGGGGGATCAGATATTGGAAAGGAGGAAGGGGGATCAGATATTGGAAAGGAGGAAGGGGGATCAGATATTGGAAAGGAGGAAGGGGGATCAGATATTGGAAAGGAGAAAGGGGGATCAGATAATGGAAAGGAGGAAGGGGGATCAGATATAGGAAAGGAGGACGGGGGATCAGACATTGGAAAGGAGGAATGGGGATCAGACATTGGAAAGGAGGAATGGGGATCAGATATAGGAAAGGAGGAAGGGGGATCAGATATTGGAAAGGAGGAAGGGGGATCAGATATAGGAAAGGAGGAAGGGGATCAGATATAGGAAAGGAGGAAGGGGGATCAGATATAGGAGAGGAGGAAGGGGGATCAGACATTGGAAAGGAGGAAGGGGGATCAGACATTGGAAAGGAGGAAGGGGGATCAGACATTGGAGAGGAGGAAGGGGGATCAGACATTGGAAAGGAGGAAGGGGGATCAGACATTGGAAAGGAGGAAGGGGGATCAGATATTGGAAAGGAGGAAGGGGGATCAGATATAGCAAAGGAGGAAGGGGGATCAGATAATGGAAAGGAGGAAGGGGGATCAGATATTGGAAAGGAGGAAGGGGGATCAGATATTGGAAAGGAGGAAGGGGGATCAGACATTGGAAAGGAGGAAGGGGGATCAGACATTGGAAAGGAGGAAGGGGGATCAGATATTGGAAAGGAGGAAGGGGGATCAGATATTGGAAAGGAGGAAGGGGGATCAGACATTGGAAAGGAGGAAGGGGGATCAGACATTGGAAAGGAGGGAGGGGGATGAGACCTTGGAAAGGAGGGAGGGGGATCAGACATTGGAAAGGAGGAAGGGGGATACTACATTGTAAAGGAGGAAGGGGGATCAGACACTGGAAAGGAGGAAGGGGGATCAGACATTGGGAAGGGGGATCAGATATTGGAAAGGAGGAAGGGGGTATCAGACATTGGAGAGGAGGAAGGGGGATCAGACATTGGAAAGGAGGAAGGGGGATCAGACATTGGGAAGTAGGAAGGGGGATCATACATTGGAGAGGAGGAAGGGGGATCAGACATTGGAAAGGAGGAAGGGGGATCAGACATTGGAAAGGAGGAAGGGGGATCAGACATTGGAAAGGAGGAAGGGGGATCAGATATTGGAAAGGAGGAAGGGGGATCAGACATTGGAAAGGAGGAAGGGGGATCAGACATTGGAAAGGAGGAAGGGGGGATCAGACATTGGAAAGGAGGAAGGGGGATCAGACATTGGAAAGGAGGAAGGGGGATCAGACATTGGAACGGAGGAAGGGGGATCAGACATTGGAAAGGGGGATCAGACATTGGAAAGGAGGAAGGGGGATCAGACATTGGAAAGGAGGAAGGGGGATCACACATTGGAAAGGAGGAAGGGGATCAGATATTGGAAAGGAGGAAGTGGATCAGATATTGGAAAGGAGGAAGGGGGATCAGACATTGGAAAGGAGGAAGGGGGATCAGACATTGGAAAGGAGGAAGGGGGATCAGATATAGGAAAGGAGGAAGGGGGATCAGACATTGGAAAGGAGGAAGGGGGATCAGACATTGGAAAGGGGGATCAGACATTGGAAAGGGGGATCAGACATTGGAAAGGAGGAAGGGGGATCAGACATTGGAAAGGAGGAAGGGGGATCAGACATTGGAAAGGAGGAAGGGGGATCAGACATTGGAAAGGAGGAAGGAGGATCAGACAATGGAAAGGAGGAAGGGGATCAGATATTGGAAAGGAGGAAGGGGATCAGATATTGGAAAGGAGGAAGGGGGATCAGATATTGGAAAGGAGGAAGGGGGATCAGACATTGGAAAGGAGGAAGGGGGATCAGACATTGGAAAGGAGGAAGGGGGATCAGACATTGGAAAGGAGGAAGGGGGATCAGACATTGGAAAGGAGGAAGGGGGATCAGACATTGGAAAGGAGGAAGGGGGATCAGACATTGGAAAGGGGGATCAGACATTGGAAAGGAGGAAGGGGGATCAGATATTGGAAAGGAGGAAGGGGGATCAGATATTGGAAAGGAGGAAGGGGGATCAGATATTGGAAAGGAGGAAGGGGGGATCAGATATTGGAAAGGAGGAAGGGGGATCATCAGACATTGCAAAGGAGGAAGGGGGATCAGATATTGGAAAGGAGGAAGGGGGATCAGATAATGGAAAGGAGGAAGGGGGATCAGATATTGGAAAGGAGGAAGGGGGATCAGATAATGGAAAGGAGGAAGGGGGATCAGACATTGGAAAGGAGGGAGGGGGATCAGACATTGGAAAGGAGGAAGGGGGATCAGATAATGGAAAGGAGGAAGGGGATCAGATATTGGAAAGGAGGAAGGGGGATCAGACATTGGAAAGGAGGAAGGGGGATCAGACATTGGAAAGGAGGAAGGGGGATCATACATTGGAAAGGAGGAAGGGGGATCAGATAATGGAAAGGAGGAAGGGGGATCAGATATTGGAAAGGAGGAAGGGGGATCAGACATTGGAAAGGAGGAAGGGGGATCAGACATTGGAAAGGAGGAAGAGGGATCAGATATTGGAAAGGAGGAAGGGGGATCAGACATTGGAAAGGAGGAAGGGGGATACTACATTGGAAAGGAGGAAGGGGGATCAGATATTGGAAAGGAGGAAGGGGGATCCGACATTGGACAGGAGGAAGGGGGATCAGACATTGGAAAGGAGGAAGGGGGATCAGATAATGGAAAGGAGGAAGGGGGATCAGACATTGGAAAGGAGGAAGGGGGATCAGACATTGGAAAGGAGGAAGAGGGATCAGATATTGGAAAGGAGGAAGGGGGATCAGACATTGGAAAGGAGGAAGGGGGATACTACATTGCAAAGGAGGAAGGGGGATCAGATATTGGAAAGGAGGAAGGGGGATCCAACATTGGACAGGAGGAAGGGGGATCAGACATTGGAAAGGAGGAAGGGGGATCAGACATTGGAAAGGAGGAAGGGGGATCAGATATTGGAAAGGAGGAAGGGGGTTCAGATATTGGAAAGGAGGAAGGGGGATCAGATATTGGAAAGGAGGAAGGGGGATCAGACATTGGAAAGGAGGAAGGGGGATCAGATAATGGAAAGGAGGAAGGGGGATCAGACATTGGAAAGGAGGAAGGGGGATCAGACATTGGAAAGGAGGAAGGGGGATCAGACATTGGAAAGGAGGAAGGGGGATCAGATATTGGAAAGGAGGAAGGGGGTTCAGACATTGGAAAGGAGGAACGGGGATCAGACATTGGAAAGGAGGAAGGGGGATCAGACATTGGAAAGGAGGAAGGGGGATCAGACATTGAAAAGGAGGAAGGGGGATCAGATAATGGAAAGGAGGAAGGGGGATCAGACATTGGAAAGGAGGAAGGGGGATCAGACATTGGAAAGGAGGAAGGGGGGATCAGACATTGGAAAGGAGGAAGGGGGGATCAGACATTGGAGAGGAGGAAGGGGGATCAGACATTGGAAAGGAGGAAGGGGGGATCAGACATTGGAAAGGAGGAAGGGGGATCAGACATTGGAAAGGAGGAAGGGGGATCAGACATTGGAAAGGAGGAAGGGGGATCAGATAATGGAAAGGAGGAAGGGGGATCAGACATTGGAAAGGAGGAAGGGGGATCAGACATTGGAAAGGAGGAAGGGGGGATCAGACATTGGAAAGGAGGAAGGGGGGATCGGACATTGGAGAGGAGGAAGGGGGATCAGACATTGGAAAGGAGGAAGGGGGGATCAGACATTGGAAAGGAGGAAGGGGGATCAGACATTGGAAAGGAGGAAGGGGGATCAGACATTGGAAAGGAGGAAGGGGGATCAGACATTGGAAAGGAGGAAGGGGGATCAGACATTGGGAAGGAGGAAGGGGGATCATACATTGGAGAGGAGGAAGGGGGATCAGATATTGGAAAGGAGGAAGGGGGATCAGACATTGGAAAAGAGGAAGGGGGATCAGACATTGGAAAGGAGGAAGGGGGATCAGATATTGGAAAGGAGGAAGGGGGATCAGATATTGGAAAGGAGGAAGGGGGATCAGACATTGGAAAGGAGGAAGGGGGATCAGATATTGGAAAGGAGGAAGGGGGATCAGATATTGGAAAGGAGGAAGGGGGATCAGACATTGGAAAGGAGGAAGGGGGATCAGATATTGGAAAGGAGGAAGGGGGATCAGATATTGGAAAGGAGGAAGGGGGATCAGATATTGGAAAGGAGGAAGGGGGATACTACATTGGAAAGGAGGAAGGGGATCAGATATTGGAAAGGAGGAAGGGGGATCAGACATTGGAAAGGAGGACGGGGGATCAGACATTGGAAAGGAGGAAGGGGGATCAGACATTGGAGAGGAGGAAGGGGGATCAGACATTGGAGAGGAGGAAGGGGGGATCAGACATTGGAAAGGAGGAAGGGGGGTCAGACATTGGAAAGGAGGAAGGGGGATCAGACATTGGAAAGGAGGAAGGGGGATCAGACATTGGAGAGGAGGAAGGGGGATCAGACATTGGAGAGGAGGAAGGGGGGATCAGACATTGGAAAGGAGGAAGGGGGGTCAGACATTGGAAAGGAGGAAGGGGGATCAGACATTGGAAAGGAGGAAGGGGGATCAGACATTGGGAAGGAGGAAGGGGGATCATACATTGGAGAGGAGGAAGGGGGATCAGACATTGGAAAGGAGGAAGGGGGATCAGACATTGGAAAGGAGGAAGGGGGATCAGATATTGGAAAGGAGGAAGGGGGATCAGATATTGGAAAGGAGGAAGGGGGATCAGATATTGGAAAGGAGGAAGGGGGATCAGACATTGGAAAGGAGGAAGGGGGATCAGACATTGGAAAGGAGGAAGGGGGATCAGACATTGGAAAGGAGGAAGGGGGATCAGACATTGGAAAGGAGGAAGGGGGATCAGACATTGGAAAGGAGGAAGGAGGATCAGACATTGGAAAGGAGGAAGGGGGATCAGACATTGGAAAGGAGGAAGGGGGATCAGACATTGGAAAGGAGGAAGGGGGATCAGACATTGGAAAGGAGGAAGGGGGATCAGACATTGGAAAGGAGGAAGGGGGATCAGATATTGGAAAGGAGGAAGGGGGATCAGACATTGGAAAGGAGGAAGGGGGATCAGATATTGGAAAGGAGGAAGGGGGATCAGATATTGGAAAGGAGGAAGGGGGATCAGATATTGGAAAGGAGGAAGGGGGATCAGATATTGGAAAGGAGGAAGGGGGATCAGACATTGGAAAGGAGGAAGGGGGATCAGACATTGGAAAGGAGGAAGAGGGATCAGATATTGGAAAGGAGGAAGGGGGATCAGACATTGGAAAGGAGGAAGGGGGATACTACATTGGAAAGGAGGAAGGGGGATCAGATATTGGAAAGGAGGAAGGGGGATCCGACATTGGACAGGAGGAAGGGGGATCAGACATTGGAAAGGAGGAAGGGGGATCAGATAATGGAAAGGAGGAAGGGGGATCAGACATTGGAAAGGAGGAAGGGGGATCAGACATTGGAAAGGAGGAAGAGGGATCAGATATTGGAAAGGAGGAAGGGGGATCAGACATTGGAAAGGAGGAAGGGGGATACTACATTGGAAAGGAGGAAGGGGGATCAGATATTGGAAAGGAGGAAGGGGGATCCGACATTGGACAGGAGGAAGGGGGATCAGACATTGGAAAGGAGGAAGGGGGATCATACATTGGAAAGGAGGAAGGGGGATCAGATAATGGAAAGGAGGAAGGGGGATCAGATATTGGAAAGGAGGAAGGGGGATCAGATATTGGAAAGGAGGAAGGGGGATCAGACATTGGAAAGGAGGAAGGGGGATCAGACATTAGAAAGGAGGAAGGGGGATCAGATAATGGAAAGGAGGAAGGGGGATCAGACATTGGAAAGGAGGAAGGGGGATCAGACATTGGAAAGGAGGAAGGGGGATCAGACATTGGAAAGGAGGAAGGGGGATCAGACATTGAAAAGGAGGAAGGGGGATCAGATAATGGAAAGGAGGAAGGGGGATCAGACATTGGAAAGGAGGAAGGGGGATCAGACATTGGAAAGGAGGAAGGGGGATCAGACATTGGAAAGGAGGAAGGGGGATCAGACATTGGAAAGGAGGAAGGGGGATCAGACATTGGAAAGGAGGAAGGGGGATCAGACATTGGAAAGGAGGAAGGGGGATCAGACATTGGAAAGGAGGAAGTGGGGATCAGACATTGGAGAGGAGGAAGGGGGATCAGACATTGGAAAGGAGGAAGGGGGGATCAGACATTGGAAAGGAGGAAGGGGGATCAGACATTGGAAAGGAGGAAGGGGGATCAGACATTGGAAAGGAGGAAGGGGGATCAGACATTTGGAAGGAGGAAGGGGGATCATACATTGGAGAGGAGGAAGGGGGATCAGACATTGGAAAGGAGGAAGGGGGATCAGACATTGGAAAGGAGGAAGGGGGATCAGATATTGGAAAGGAGGAAGGGGGATCAGATATTGGAAAGGAGGAAGGGGGATCAGACATTGGAAAGGAGGAAGGGGGATCAGATATTGGAAAGGAGGAAGGGGGATCAGATATTGGAAAGGAGGAAGGGGGATCAGACATTGGAAAGGAGGAAGGGGGATCAGATATTGGAAAGGAGGAAGGGGGATCAGATATTGGAAAGGAGGAAGGGGGATCAGATATTGGAAAGGAGGAAGGGGGATACTACATTGGAAAGGAGGAAGGGGATCAGATATTGGAAAGGAGGAAGGGGGATCAGACATTGGAAAGGAGGAAGGGGGATCAGATATTGGAAAGGAGGAAGGGGGATCAGACATTGGAAAGGAGGAAGGGGGATCAGACATTGGAAAGGAGGAAGGGGGATCAGACATTGGAAAGGGGGATCAGACATTGGAAAGGAGGAAGGGGGATCAGATATTGGAAAGGAGGAAGGGGGATCAGACATTGGAAAGGAGGAAGGGGGATCAGACATTGGAAAGGAGGAAGGGGGGATCAGACATTGGAAAGGAGGAAGGGAGATCAGACATTGGAAAGGACGAAGGGGGATCAGATATTGGAAAGGAGGAAGGGGGATCAGACATTGGAAATGAGGAAGGGGGGATCAGATATTGGAAAGGAGGAAGGGGGATCAGACATTGGAAAGGAGGAAGGGGGATCAGACATTGGAAAGGAGGAAGGGGGGTCAGATATAGGAAAGGAGGAAGGGGGATCAGACATTGGAAAGGAGGAAGGGGGATCAGACATTGGAAAGGAGGAAGGGGATCAGATATTGGAAAGGAGGAAGGGGGATCAGACATTGGAAAGGAAGAAGGGGATCAGATATTGGAAAGGAGGAAGGGGGGTCAGACATTGGAAAGGAGGAAGGGGGATCAGATATTGGAAAGGAGGAAGGGGGATCAGACATTGGAAAGGAGGAATGGGGATCAGACATTGGAAAGGAGGAAGGGGGATCAGATATTGGAAAGGAGGAAGGGGGATCAGACATTGGAAAGGAGGAAGGGGATCAGATATAGGAAAGGAGGAAGGGGGATCAGATATAGGAAAGGAGGAAGGAGGATCAGATATTGGAAAGGAGGAAGGGGGTCAGACATTGGAAAGGAGGAAGGGGGATCAGATATTGGAAAGGAGGAAGGGGGATCATACATTAGAGAGGAGGAAGGGGGATCAGACATTGGAAAGGAGGAAGGGGGATCAGATATTGGAAAGGAGGAAGGGGGATCAGATATTGGAAAGGGGGAAGGGGGATCAGATATTGGAAAGGAGGAAGGGGGATCAGATATTGGAAAGGAGGAAGGGGGATCAGACATTGGAAAGGAGGAAGGGGGATCAGATATTGGAAAGGAGGAAGGGGGATCAGACATTGGAAATGAGGAAGGGGGATCAGACATTGGAAAGGAGGAAGGGGGGATCAGATATTGGAAAGGAGGAAGGGGGATCAGATATTGGAAAGGAGGAAGGGGGATCAGATATTGGAAAGGAGGAAGGGGGATCAGATATTGGAAAGGAGGAAGGGGGATCAGACATTGAAAAGGAGGAAGGGGGATCAGACATTGGAAAGGAGGAAGGGGGTGAAACAAGCGCTTGTCAAATACAAATAGTGGCAGCAGTGGAGTCACCCGACGCGTTTCGCAACAGATTGCATCGTCGATTACACCCCAGACAATGCAATCTGTTGCGAAACGCATCGGGAGACTCCACTGCTGCCACTATTTGTATTTGACAAGCGCATGTTTCACCACTTTGATGTAAGTGTACTTACCTACATTAAATTCCATTTTAAGACGGTATTATGCTATGTGCCCTTCTCTTTTCTTCTATACCGCCATTAGGTTTGTGTCCGGGTTCACCATCATTGGGTCACCACCTTCCAAGCTTTCCATCCACCTCCATATCATACTTGCTGTGAGTGTCGTTCCGGTGGATTCGCCTGCACGGGATCGGTTCATCGGGGGGGGGGGGGGGTACATACTTAAAGCTTGATGTGACCCTCCAGACGTATGTCTCTTTGGGTCCACAGATTCTGGTGAGCCTCCTCTATATGGCTGGTGGACATCTTCACTTTTCTCAAGATTTTGGGATTATCACTTATTTGTCAAGAATTTGTTCTAATTTCACTTATCAGAGACTATTACACGTTCACTACATATCCATTGATCCTGCCAGAAATCAAGTGATCCCTTCCTGTGCAGCACTCTGATCAGTTACATTGTTCCCATGTATCTCTGTGTACTACAGAGCACCTCCCCTATGTTATAGAGAACAGGATTGAGGGAGGTGTTCTGTAGTCCCGTCATAAGGGGACAACACTGCCCCTCCATAGATATAGTGCAGTGAGTGTTGTCACCCTTCCACAGGAAGTGTGTTACTGGCAGGATCACCAGTGAAAATAATGAAGAAAACACAAAAGTAAAGCAGCCACCACATCTAAGAAGACTGGAAGATATGGGGGGGATCTCTATGGCTTCCTATGATTCCTAGGGGTACAGACTTCCTAAGGTTAAAGACTGGAAAATATGGGGGGATGGGAGGGGGAGCGGACAGTGTGGTCACAGCCAAGGATTGGAGATATGGGGGGATGGGAGGGGGAGCGGACAGTGCGGTCACAGCCAAGGATTGGAGATATGGGGGGGGAGTGGACAGTGCGGTCACAGCCAAGGATTGGAGATATGGGGGGGGGGGCGGACAGTGCGGTCACAGCCAAGGATTGGAGATATGGGGGGGGGGAGCGGACAGTGCGGTCACAGCCAAGGATTGGAGATATGGGGGGGGGAGCGGACAGTGCGGTCACAGCTGAGGACTAGAGATATGGGGGGGGTGGACAGCCCGGTCACAGCATATCTGCTATAAATGGCATTTTCCTTTCTGGTATAATCAATGGAGAATCATTGGGTGGAAGTGGGGTGTGCAGCAGGAAATGTCTTCCCCCCGGAGGCAGCACTTTATCCTGATGGTTGGAGATGTGCGGAGTCCCTCCCCTCTGCGGACGCACACATCAGTCAGTATGGCTGCAGGCGGAGGATGACCCAGATATCCCCATCATCAATAATAACACAGGGGGGGGGGGAGGGGAGGAAATGGAAGGGGCACCTTGGACAAGGCTGAGGGCAGAAAGAAGGGGGAAGTCCTCCATATACATAATATAAAGGAGAACTCCGCCACACACACCTCCTAAAAACTGTGGGTGTAAAGAGGTTAGGGTAGTTATGGAGCTGCTGGTTAGCTTGGTGTGGACTGTACCCCCCCATTCCAGAACCTGAGGACCCAACATGACCGAAACCCACCACCTACCCCCCCCCGGGTAATCCTCCAATGAGGAGACTAGTTCTGGTGACTACCAGGGATCCCCTCACTTTGGAGAGATTTCCTCTCACTTCCTGAGTCTCCTTTGATCTCTATACTCTCTACTATGATCTCTATGGTCTCCCTTGATCTCTATGGTCTCCCCTGATCTCTATGGTCTCCCCTGATCGCTATGGTTTCCCCTGATCTTTATGGTCTCCCCTGATCTCTATGGTCCCCCCTGATCTCTATGGTCTCCTCTGATCTCTATGGTCTCCTCTGATCTCTATGGTCCCCCCTGATCTCTATGGTCTCCCCTGATCTCTATGGTCTCCTCTGATCTATATGGTCTCCTCTGATCTCTATGGTCTCCCCTGATCTCTATGGTCTCCCCTGATCTCTATGGTTTCCCCTGATCTCTATGGTCTCCCCTGATCTCTATGGTCCCCCCTGATCTCTATGGTCTCCCCTGATCTCTATGGTCTCCCCTGATCTCTATGGTTTCCCCTGATCTTTATGGTCTCCCCTGATCTCTATGGTCCCCCCTGATCTCTATGGTCTCCTCTGATCTCTATGGTCTCCCCTGATCTCTATGGTCTCCCCTGATCTCTATGGTTTCCCCTGATCTCTATGGTCACCCCTGATCTCTATGGTCTCCCCTGATCTCTATGGTCTCCCCTGATCTCTATGGTCTCCCCTGATCTCTATGGTTTCCCCTGATCTTTATGGTCTCCCCTGATCTCTATGGTCCCCCCTGATCTCTATGGTCTCCTCTGATCTCTATGGTCTCCTCTGATCTCTATGGTCTCCCCTGATCTCTATGGTCTCCCCTGATCTCTATGGTTTCCCCTGATCTCTATGGTCTCCCCTGATCTCTATGGTCTCCCCTGATCTCTATGGTCCCCCCTGATCTCTATGGTCTCCCCTGATCTCTATGGTCTCCCCTGATCTCTATGGTCTACTCTGATCTCTATGGTCTCCTCTGATGGCTCTCTCTAATCTCTGTAGCTTCCTCTGATCTCTATGGCTTCCTATGATCTCTATGGACTCTTCTCTGATCTCTATAACTTCCTTTGACCTCTTTTGGTTTCCCATGATCTCTATGGCTCTCTCTAATCTCTGTAGCTTCCTATGGTCTCCTCTGATCCCCATGGCTTCCTATGACCTCTATGGTTTCTCCTCTGATCTCTATATCTTTCTATGATCTATATAGTCTCTTCTCTGATCTCTACAACTTCCTATGAAATATATGCTATTCTATGCTCTCCCGTGATTTCTATGCTCTCCTATGATCTCTATGGATTCCTCTGATCTCTATGGTTTCTGTTCTCCTATGATAGGGTGACCAGACATCCCCGGTTTCAGGGGACAGTCCCCGGATTGAGGACACTGTCCCCGGACCAAGTCTGTCCCCGGTTTTGTCCCCGGATTGGATTTGAACAGGGGCCATGGGGCAATTTCACAGACAGTCAGTGCAGGGGGGTGTATTTTTCCATTTTCTGTGCCCCTTTCTGATGATCATGTGCTGGTCGGAGCGAAGGTAATATTTCTTCAGTTTCGGGTGCCCATCCAGCTCCGCTCGCATGTTCTTCTGCCTTGGCTTAAGTCCCAGCCAGCCGCCTGCTCATCTCCTTGCCTTCCCTGGAGGAGTGATCTTCCTCCGCTCCCCACCCAGTAGTAGCCGGGGCCCAGAGAGTAAGACCTGACAGGCTGTGAGGCGGGCGGCGGCGATGGGCAGAGAGTCACTGATTGCCGCCATTACTAGTAAAAAAAAAATATGTCCCCGGATTTCATTTTAAAAATCTGGTCACCTTATCCTATGATCTCTATGATCTCTATTTTTTCCTATGATCTCTATGTCCTCCTATGATCTCTATGATCTCTATGTCCTCCTCTGAGCGCAGTGTCTGGGCTCACACATGAGCTGTATGATGAGAGCAGTGTGAGTCATGTGACCAAGTTCAGTCTCTGAGGTGGAGGAGGATGTTGGGTGTGATGGAGGAGGATGTTGGGTGTGATGGTGACAATTGCTGAGTGTTTACAGTAAAGCTTGGTGGAGGAGAGCGGTGGGGTGGGGGTGGGGAGGGGAGAGCTGGTGACATTGATTGTCCGGGAAAGTCCGGTCCTCATACACACTGAGGACACCAGAGGAGGAACATCCCCGACCTCCACCGCTGGGACCACCGCTGTCCTACCAATCATCATAGAGCTGATACTGTAGATAGGTATAGAGCTGGTATTGTACTTCTAGAGCTGTATGGTAGTTATACTGCTGGTAAGGTATTAGTGAAGCTGCTGTGCTAGAAGCAGAGCCGGTAGGGAAGTTGTAGAACTGCTAGAGAGGGATTATGTCTTTAAAGTTAGCTGTAGAGCTGTTCTGGTGGTAGTTGTAGAGCTGCGGGATAATTGTAGAACTGTGGTGGTAATTGTAGCGCTGTAAGGTAGGTGTAGAGCTGCTATGGCACTCATGACAGGTATGGTAGTTGTAGAGCTGTTAGGATAGTAACAGATAAGTCTGCGTGGGTCTGGCAGGTTAGTTGTAGAGCTGTTTGGGTAGTTGTATTGCTGCGGTGATAGTTGTAGAGCCGTGGTGGTAGTTGTAGGGTTGTGGTGGTAGGTGTAGAGCTGTTTGGGTAGTTGCAGAGCAATGGTGCTAGTTGTAGAGCCGTGGTAGTATTTGTAGTGCTGCAGTGTAGTTGTAGAGTTGTGGTGATAGCTTTAGAGCTGTTTGGGTAGTTGCAGAGCCATGGTGGTAGTTGTAGAGCCGTGGTGGTAGTTGTAGAGCCGTGGTGTTAGTTGTAGAGCCGTGGTGGTATTTGTAGAGCCGTGGTGGTATTTGTAGAGTTGTGGTGGTAGTTGTAGAGTCGTGGTGGTAGTTGTAGAGCTGTGGTGGTAGTTGTAGAGCCGTGGTGGTAGTTGTAGAGCCGTGGTGGTAGTTGTAGAGCCGTGGTGGTAGTTGTAGAGCCGTGGTGGTATTTGTAGAGCCGTGGTGGTATTTGTAGAGTTGTGGTGGTAGTTGTAGAGTCGTGGTGGTAGTTGTGGAGCAGTGGTGGTAGTTGTAGAGCCGTGGTGGTAGTTGTAGAACCGTGGTGGTAGTTGTAGAGCCGTGGTGGTATTTGTAGAGCCGTGGTGGTATTTGTAGGGCCGTGGTGGTATTTGTAGAGCCGTGGTGGTATTTGTAGAGTTGTGGTGGTAGTTGTAGAGCCGTGGGGGTAGTTGTAGAGCCGTGGGGATAGTTGTGGAGCCGTGGGGGTAGTTGTGGAGCCGTGGGGGTAGTTGTGGAGCCGTGGTGGTATTTGTAGAGCCATGGTGGTATTTGTAGAGCCGTGGTGGTATTTGTAGAGCCGTGGTGGTATTTGTAGAGCCGTGGTGGTATTTGTAGAGCCGTGGTGGTAGTTGTAGAGTTGTGGTGGTAGTTGTAGAGTTGTGGTGGTAGTTGTAGAGCCGTGGGGGTAGTTGTAGAGTTGTGGTGGTAGTTGTAGAGTTGTGGTGGTATTTGTTGAGCCGTGGTGGTATTTGTAGAGCCGTGGTGGTAGTTGTAGAGTTGTGGTGGTAGTTGTAGAGTTGTGGTGGTAGTTGTAGAGTTGTGGTGGTAGTTGTAGAGCCGTGGGGGTAGTTGTAGAGTTGTGGTTGTAGTTGTAGAGTTGTGGTGGTATTTGTAGAGCCGTGGTGGTAGTTGTAGAGTTGTGGTGGTAGTTGTAGAGTTGTGGTGGTAGTTGTAGAGCCGTGGTGGTAGTTGTAGAGCCGTGGTGGTAGTTGTAGAGCCGTGGTGGTAGTTGTAGAGCCGTGGTGGTAGTTGTAGAGCCGTGGTAGTAGTTGTAGAGTTGTGGTGGTAGTTGTAGAGCTGTTTGAGTAGCAACAGATAAGCCTGTGTGGGTCTGGCAGGTTAGTTGTGGGGTTGGTACTGGCAGTGCAGTTGTCATGGTGATTACGGTGGTGACGGCGCTCATACATGGCTGGTAGAGGATTGGTTGGGCGGCCAGTCCGGGATGATCAGTACCCCGGATACGGTATGTGAGTCGCTGTGTTGGGTCGATGTTCAGAGACTGTTGGTGGGGATACATGAACCCGGCAGGCGGTGAGATTCTGGGATCTTTGTGTGGTGGAGTTGGTAGAGAGGTTGGCGCTCTGGTATCGGGGGTGTCGGGTTCTTCTGGTTCTACAGAGAGGACCCCGGAGGGGAGATGGAGAAGAAGACGAAGATCACTGAGGAGGAGCTCAACAACTTCCTCCACAACACGGTACTCACACCTCCGTCTGTCC
This sequence comes from Rana muscosa, assembly GCA_029206835.1. Taxonomy (NCBI): domain Eukaryota; kingdom Metazoa; phylum Chordata; class Amphibia; order Anura; family Ranidae; genus Rana; species Rana muscosa. Next base: position 651,992 of record CM055117.1, on the reverse strand, counting down.
AACACCAGCTGTCTGTATGTATATATAGACTATAGAGTATATATGGTGCATGTGTATAAAGTGTACACTGACCAGCCACTTCATTAGGTCCCCCTTGCTTGTAGCAGATTGGACCCCTTTTATTAGGCCCCCCTTGCTACTAGTGGGTTGGACCCCCTTTATTAGGCCCCTCTTGCTAGTAGCGGGTTGGACCCCCTTTATTAGGTCCCCCTTGCTAGTAGCGGATTGGACCCCCTTTATTAGGTCCCCCTTGCTAGTAGTGGGTTGGACCCCCTTTATTAGGTCCCCCTTGCTAGTAGTGGGTTGGACCCCTTTATTAGGCCCCCCTTGCTAGTAGCGGGTTGGACCCCCTTTATTAGGTCCTCCTTGCTAGTAGCGGGTTGGACCCCCTTTATTAGGTCTCCCTTGCTAGTAGTGGGTTGGACCCCCTTTATTAGGTCCCCCTTGCTAGTAGCGGGTTGGACCCCCTTTATTAGGTCCTCCTTGCTAGTAGCGGGTTGGACCCCCTTTATTAGGTCTTCCTTGCTAGTAGCGGTTTGGACCCCCTTTATTAGGTCCTCCTTGCTAGTAGCGGGTTGGACCCCCTTTATTAGGTCCCCCTTGCTAGTAGTGGGTTGGACCCCTTTATTAGGCCCCCCTTGCTAGTAGCGGGTTGGACCCCCTTTATTAGGTCCCCCTTGCTAGTAGTGGGTTGGACCCCCTTTATTAGGTCCCCCTTGCTAGTAGTGGGTTGGACCCCCTTTATTAGGAGCACCCCTCATCCTTACCCGACTACTCAGAAGAGGCCGGTAAAGGTGGCAACAGGAGGAGGGGCCCTTCTACCGCCTGTAAAAGTGATCCAGCGGCTCTTTAACCAGCTCCAGAATCACCAGCCGAAAAAATGATATCCTGGTCATGGCTGCAGCTGCACCGAGAAATCCCCCTTCCCACCCGAGGGGCGTACCGGTATGTCTCTGGTCAGAAGTGATAGACGTGTGAGATTCGAAAATTCCTACATCCGAAATATGAATTTATAGGCTTCCGAATTTTATGAAATACAAAATTTTGTCTACGAATTTCGGAATTTTGTCTACGAATTTCGGATCCGAATTTCTCAGACAAAATAATAATGTTCGTTATTATCGTTTTATTATTGTCCTAAAAATTACGAACATTCCTTATGAATTAAAAAAGCAAACCCAGGAAGTCATCACAGCACAGGGATGGGGGGAGCCCCTCATAATGAGCACAGGGATGGTGGGAGCCCCTCATAATGGGCACAGCACAGGGATGGGGGGAGCCCCTCATAATGAGCACAGCACAGGGATGGGAGGAGCTCCTCATAATGAGCACAGCACAGGGATGGGGGGAGCCCCTCATAATGAGCACAGCACAGGGATGGGGGGAGCCCCTCATAATGAGCACAGCACAGGGATGGTGGGAGCCCCTCATAATGAGCACAGCACAGGGATGGTGGGAGCCCCTCATAATGAGCACAGCACAGGGATGATGGGGGCCCCTCATAATGAGCACAGCACAGGGATGGGGGGAGCCCCTCATAATGAGCACAGCACAGGGATGGGGGAGGCCCTCATAATGAGCACAGCACAGGGATGGGGGGAGCCCCTCATAATGAGCATAGCACAGGGATGGAGGGAGCCCCTCATAATGAGCACAGCACAGGGATGGTGGGGCCCCTCATAATGAGCACAGCACAGGGATGGGGGGAGCCCCTCATAATGAGCACAGCACAGGGATGGTGGGGGCCCCTCATAATGAGCACAGCACAGGGATGGGGGGAGCCCCTCATAATGAGCACAGCACAGGGATGATGGGAGCCCCTCATAATGAGCACAGCACAGGGATGGTGGGGAGCCCCTCATAATGAGCACAGCACAGGGATGGGGGGAGCCCCTCATAATGAGCATAGCACAGGGATGGAGGGAGCCCCTCATAATGAGCACAGCACAGGGATGGTGGGGCCCCTCATAATGAGCACAGCACAGGGATGGGGGGAGCCCCTCATAATGAGCACAGCACAGGGATGGTGGGGGCCCCTCATAATGAGCACAGCACAGGGATGGGGGGAGCCCCTCATAATGAGCACAGCACAGGGATGATGGGAGCCCCTCATAATGAGCACAGCACAGGGATGGTGGGGAGCCCCTCATAATGAGCACAGCACAGGGATGGGGGGAGCCCCTCATAATGAGCACAGCACAGGGATGGTGGGGGCCCCTCATAATGAGCACAGCACAGGGATGGGGGGAGCCCCTCATAATGAGCACAGCACAGGGATGGTGGGAGCCCCTCATAATGAGCACAGCACAGGGATGGGGGGAGCCCCTCATAATGAGCACAGCACAGGGATGGGGGGAGCCCCTCATAATGATCACAGCACAGGGATGGGGGGAGCCCCTCATAATGAGCACAGCACAGGGATGGTGGGAGCCCCTCATAATGAGCACAGCACAGGGATGGTGGGGGCCCCTCATAATGAGCACAGCACAGGGATGGTGGGGAGCCCCTCATAATGAGCACAGCACAGGGATGGGGGGAGCCCCTCATAATGAGCACAGCACAGGGATGGTGGGAGCCCCTCATAATGAGCACAGCACAGGGATGGGGGGAGCCCCTCATAATGAGCACAGCACAGGGATGGTGGGAGCCCCTCATAATGAGCACAGCACAGGGATGGTGGGGGCCCCTCATAATGAGCACAGCACAGGGATGGGGGGAGCCCCTCATAATGAGCACAGCACAGGGATGGTGGGGGCCCCTCATAATGAGCACAGCACAGGGATGGTGGGAGCCCCTTATAATTAGCACAGCACAGGGATGGGGGGGGCCCTCATAATGAGCCCAGCACAGGGATGGTGGGAGCCCCTCATAATGAGCACAGCACAGGGATGGGGGGAGCCCCTCATAATGAGCACAGCACAGGGATGGTGGGAGCCCCTCATAATGAGCACAGCACAGGGATGGGGGGAGCCCCTCATAATGAGCACAGCACAGGGATGGGGGGAGCCCCTCATAATGAGCACAGCACAGGGATGGGGGGAGCCCCTCATAATGAGCACAGGGATGGGGGGAGCCCCTCATAATGAGCACAGCACAGGGATGGTGGGAGCTCCTCATAATGAGCACAGCACAGGGATGGGGGGAGCCCCTCATAATGAGCACAGCACAGGGATGGGGGGAGCCCCTCATAATGAGCACAGCACAGGGATGGTGGGGGCCCCTCATAATGAGCACAGCACAGGGATGGGGGGAGCCCCTCATAATGAGCACAGCACAGGGATGGTGGGGGCCCCTCATAATGAGCACAGCACAGGGATGGGGGGAGCCCCTCATAATGAGCACAGCACAGGGATGGTGGGAGCCCCTCATAATGAGCACAGCACAGGGATGGTGGGAGCCCCTCATAATGAGCACAGCACAGGGATGGGGGGAGCCCCTCATAATGAGCACAGCACAGGGATGGTGGGAGCCCCTTATAATTAGCACAGCACAGGGATGGGGGGGGCCCTCATAATGAGCCCAGCACAGGGATGGTGGGAGCCCCTCATAATGAGCACAGCACAGGGATGGGGGGAGCCCCTCATAATGAGCACAGCACAGGGATGGTGGGAGCCCCTCATAATGAGCACAGCACAGGGATGGGGGGAGCCCCTCATAATGAGCACAGCACAGGGATGGGGGGAGCCCCTCATAATGAGCACAGCACAGGGATGGGGGGAGCCCCTCATAATGAGCACAGGGATGGGGGGAGCCCCTCATAATGAGCACAGCACAGGGATGGTGGGAGCTCCTCATAATGAGCACAGCACAGGGATGGGGGGAGCCCCTCATAATGAGCACAGCACAGGGATGGGGGGAGCCCCTCATAATGAGCACAGCACAGGGATGGTGGGGGCCCCTCATAATGAGCACAGCACAGGGATGGGGGGAGCCCCTCATAATGAGCACAGCACAGGGATGGTGGGGGCCCCTCATAATGAGCACAGCACAGGGATGGGGGGAGCCCCTCATAATGAGCACAGCACAGGGATGGTGGGAGCCCCTCATAATGAGCACAGCACAGGGATGGTGGGAGCCCCTCATAATGAGCACAGCACAGGGATGGGGGGAGCCCCTCATAATGAGCACAGCACAGGGATGGGGGGAGCCCCTCATAATGAGCACAGCACAGGGATGGTGGGAGCCCCTCATAATGAGCACAGCACAGGGATGGTGGGAGCCCCTCATAATGAGCACAGCACAGGGATGGTGGGAGCCCCTCATAATGAACACAGCACAGGGATGGTGGGGGCCCCTCATAATGAGCACAGCACAGGGATGGGGGGAGCCCCTCATAATGAGCACAGCACAGGGATGGTGGGAGCCCCTCATAATGAGCACAGCACAGGGATGGTGGGAGCCCCTCATAATGAGCACAGCACAGGGATGGTGGGAGCCCCTCATAATGAGCACAGGGATGGTGGGAGCCCCTCATAATGAGCACAGCACAGGGATGGGGGGAGCCCCTCATAATGAGCACAGCACAGGGATGGTGGGAGCCCCTCATAATGAGCACAGCACAGGGATGATGGGAGCCCCTCATAATGAGCACAGCACAGGGATGGGGGGAGCCCCTCATAATGAGCACAGCACAGGGATGGGGGAGGCCCTCATAATGAGCACAGCACAGGGATGGGGGGAGCCCCTCATAATGAGCATAGCACAGGGATGGTGGGGGCCCCTCATAATGAGCACAGCACAGGGATGGTGGGGGCCCCTCATAATGAGCACAGCACAGGGATGGGGGGAGCCCCTCATAATGAGCACAGCACAGGGATGGTGGGAGCCCCTCATAATGAGCACAGCACAGGGATGGTGGGAGCCCCTCATAATGAGCACAGCACAGGGATGGTGGGAGCCCCTCATAATGAGCACAGGGATGGTGGGAGCCCCTCATAATGAGCACAGCACAGGGATGGGGGGAGCCCCTCATAATGAGCACAGCACAGGGATGGTGGGAGCCCCTCATAATGAGCACAGCACAGGGATGATGGGAGCCCCTCATAATGAGCACAGCACAGGGATGGGGGGAGCCCCTCATAATGAGCACAGCACAGGGATGGGGGAGGCCCTCATAATGAGCACAGCACAGGGATGGGGGGAGCCCCTCATAATGAGCACAGCACAGGGATGGTGGGAGCCCCTCATAATGAGCACAGCACAGGGATGGGGGGAGCCCCTCATAATGAGCACAGCACAGGGATGATGGGAGCCCCTCATAATGAGCACAGCACAGGGATGGGGGGAGCCCCTCATAATGAGCACAGCACAGGGATGGGGGGAGCTCCTCATAATGAGCACAGCACAGGGATGATGGGAGCCCCTCATAATGAGCACAGCACAGGGATGGTGGGAGCCCCTCATAATGAGCACAGGGATGGTGGGAGCCCCTCATAATGAGCACAGCACAGGGATGGGGGGAGCCCCTCATAATGAGAACAGCACAGGGATGGGGGGAGCCCCTCATAATGAGCACAGCACAGGGATGGTGGGAGCCCCTCATAATGACCACAGCACAGGGATGGTGGGAGCCCCTCATAATGAGCACAGCACAGGGATGATGGGAGCCCCTCATAATGAGCACAGCACAGGGATGGGGGGAGCCCCTCATAATGAGCACAGCACAGGGATGGTGGGAGCCCCTCATAATGACCACAGCACAGGGATGGTGGGAGCCCCTCATAATGAGCACAGCACAGGGATGGGGGGAGCCCCTCATAATGAGCACAGCACAGGGATGGGGGGGGGCCCTCATAATGAGCACAGCACAGGGATGGGGGGAGCCCCTCATAATAAGCACAGCACAGGGATGGTGGGAGCCCCTCATAATGACCACAGCACAGGGATGGGGGGAGCCCCTCATAATGAGCACAGGGATGGTGGGAGCCCCTCATAATGAGCACAGCACAGGGATGGGGGGAGCCCCTCATAATGAGCACAGCACAGGGATGGGGGGAGCCCCTCATAATGAGCACAGCACAGGGATGGGGGGAGCCCCTCATAATGAGCACAGCACAGGGATGGTGGGAGCCCCTCATAATGAGCACAGCACAGGGATGGGGGGAGCCCCTCATAATGAGCACAGCACAGGGATGGAGGGAGCCCCTCATAATGAGCACAGCACAGGGATGGGGGGAGCCCCTCATAATGAGCACAGCACAGGGATGGTGGGAGCCCCTCATAATGAGCACAGGGATGGTGGGAGCCCCTCATAATGAGCACAGCACAGGGATGGTGGGAGCCCCTCATAATGAGCACAGCACAGGGATGGAGGGAGCCCCTCATAATGAGCACAGGGATGGTGGGAGCCCCTCATAATGAGCACAGCACAGGGATGGTGGGAGCCCCTGAATTTTCGTTAGTTTCGTAAAATTTTCGTAAATTTACGAACATTCGTTATGATGACTTTAAAATGCAAACCCAGAAAGTCACCAGCACTGCGGATTTCCTGGGTTTGCTTTTATCATAACGAATGTTCGTAATTTTACGAAAATTTTACGAATCTAACGAAAATTCGTATTTCGTACGAATCCAAATAGAATTTGGGACACGAATTACAAATTTTCGAGCCAATACGAAACTAAACAAATTTATTGATTATTGGTTACGTGGCAACAATTTTTACCAGCTTCAGAGTCACTGGCTGAAAAAAAAAAAATATATCAACCTTCCTAATCCAAGGACGTACTGGTATGTCAATGATCGGCAGGTGACAGCATGGGCTGTGACAGGTCCTCTTTACGGAGGTTATTAGACCCCAAATCTCTCATCTGCCCTTCAGAGTGTCCAAGTAAACTAGAAGCTGCCGGTTGCATCCATACCGGACCCCCCCGATTGCTCAGGAGAGCCCTGTAAAGACGGCGGCGGCGGGAGGGGGAGAGCCCTGTACAGGCGGGAGGGGGAGAGCCCTGTAAAGGCGGCGGGAGGGGGAGAGCCCTGTAAAGGCGGCGGGAGGGGGAGAGCCCTGTAAAGGTGGCGGCGGGAGGGGGAGAGCCCTGTAAAGGCGGCGGGAGGGGGAGAGTCCTGTAAAGGCGGCGGCGGGAGGGGGAGAGCCCTGTAAAGGCGGCGGGAGGGGGAGAGCCCTGTAAAGGCGGCGGGAGGGGGAGAGCCCTGTAAAGGTGGCGGCGGGAGGGGTAGAGCCCTGTAAAGGCGGCGGCGGGAGGGGGAGAGCCCTGTAAAGGCGGCGGGAGGGGGAGAGCCCTGTACCAGCTTCAGAATCCCCGGCTGAAAAAAAATGATATCCTGTTCATGGCTGCAGCTGCACCGAGATATCACCCTTCCCATCCGAGGGCGTACCGGTACGTCACTGGACGGCAAGTGGTTACATTGTAACAATGGCTGAATATTACAGGTTGTTGATTCTAAACCCTCTAGAAGAGAAATGTACACCTAAATCACCAAAGAAACCAACATCATAATAACCGACCTCTAATATATCCCCCCCTCCCTCCGTCGTATACGTGCTGCACAGGTGAGGGACCGTCCAGGTGAGATTATGTAACAATCGAATGTATCCGATGACGGTGATGTTTTTTGCTTTTATGTTTTTTATAATTTATAAGATCCTTTGATAAGCCCAGGGGGAGTGAAGGAGTCCTGAGGAAGCAAAACGTGTAGACTTGGAATATTCAGCCGATCTGTGTTTGGGGTTGTTGTGACTTTGGTCTCCGATATAAAAGTTCCCTCTCCCCCCGAGGTCACATCCAACCCCGAGATCACATCCACCCCCCGAGGTCACATCCACCTCCGAGAGTCACATCCACCTCCGAGAGTCACATGCACCCCCGAGGTCACATCCACCCCCGAGGTCACATCCACCCCCCGAGGTCACATCCACCTCCGAGAGTCACATCCACCTCCGAGAGTCACATGCACCCCCGAGGTCACATCCACCCCCGAGATCACATCCACCCCCGAGGTCACATCCACCCCCGAGGTCACATCCACCCCCGAGATCACATCCACCCCCGAGATCACATCCACCCCCGAGGTCACATCCACCCCCGAGGTCACATCCACCCCCCGAGGTCACATCCACCTCCGAGAGTCACATCCACCTCCGAGAGTCACATGCACCCCCGAGAGTCACATGCACCCCCGAGGTCACATCCACCCCCGAGATCACATCCACCCCCGAGGTCACATCCACCCCCGAGATCACATCCACCCCCCGAGGTCACATCCACCCCCGAGGTCACATCCACCCCCGAGATCACATCCACCCCCCGAGGTCACATCCACCTCCGAGGTCACATCCACCCCCTGAGGTCACATCCACCCCCCGAGGTCACATCCACCTCCGAGAGTCACATGCACCCCCGAGGTCACATCCACCCCCGAGATCACATCCACCCCCCGAGGTCACATCCACCTCCGAGGTCACATCCACCCCCGAGATCACATCCACCCCCCGAGGTCACATCCACCCCCGAGAGTCACATCCACCTCCGAGAGTCACATGCACCCCCGAGGTCACATCCACCCCCGAGATCACATCCACCCCCGAGGTCACATCCACCCCCGAGATCACATCCACCCCCCGAGGTCACATCCACCCCCGAGGTCACATCCACCCCCGAGATCACATCCACCCCCCGAGGTCACATCCACCTCCGAGGTCACATCCACCCCCTGAGGTCACATCCACCCCCCGAGGTCACATCCACCTCCGAGAGTCACATGCACCCCCGAGGTCACATCCACCCCCGAGATCACATCCACCCCCCGAGGTCACATCCACCTCCGAGGTCACATCCACCCCCGAGATCACATCCACCCCCCGAGGTCACATCCACCTCCGAGAGTCACATCCACCTCCGAGAGTCACATGCACCCCCGAGGTCACATCCACCCCCGAGATCACATCCACCCCGAGGTCACATCCACCCCCGAGGTCACATCCACCCCCGAGATCACATCCACCCCCCGAGGTCACATCCACCTCCGAGGTCACATCCACCCCCGAGGTCACATCCACCCCCGAGATCACATCCACCCCGAGGTCACATCCACCCCCGAGGTCACATCCACCCCCGAGATCACATCCACCCCCCGAGGTCACATCCACCTCCGAGGTCACATCCACCCCCCGAGGTCACATCCACCTCCGAGGTCACATCCACCCCCGAGATCACATCCACCCCCCGAGGTCACATCCACCTTCGAGAGTCACATGCACCCCCGAGGTCACATCCACCCCCGAGATCACATCCACCCCCCGAGGTCACATCCACCTCCAAGGTCACATCCACCCCCGAGATCACATCCACCCCCCGAGGTCACATCCACCTTCGAGAGTCACATCCACCTCCGAGAGTCACATGCACCCCCGAGGTCACATCCACCCCCGAGATCACATCCACCCCCCGAGATCACATCCACCCCGAGGTCACATCCACCTCCGAGAGTCACATCCACCCCCGAGATCACATCCACCCCGAGGTCACATCCACCCCCGAGGTCACATCCACCCCCGAGATCACATCCACCCCCCGAGGTCACATCCACCTCCGAGGTCACATCCACCCCCGAGGTCACATCCACCCCCCGAGGTCACATCCACCTCCGAGGTCACATCCACCCCCGAGATCACATCCACCCCCCGAGGTCACATCCACCTTCGAGAGTCACATGCACCCCCGAGGTCACATCCACCCCCGAGATCACATCCACCCCCCGAGGTCACATCCACCTCCAAGGTCACATCCACCCCCGAGATCACATCCACCCCCCGAGGTCACATCCACCTTCGAGAGTCACATCCACCTCCGAGAGTCACATGCACCCCCGAGGTCACATCCACCCCCGAGATCACATCCACCCCCCGAGATCACATCCACCCCGAGGTCACATCCACCTCCGAGAGTCACATCCACCTCCGAGGTCACATCCACCCCCGAGGTCACATCCACCCCCGAGATCACATCCACCCCGAGGTCACATCCACCCCCGAGGTCACATCCACCCCCGAGATCACATCCACCCCCCGAGGTCACATCCACCTCCGAGGTCACATCCACCCCCGAGGTCACATCCACCCCCCGAGGTCACATCCACCTCCGAGGTCACATCCACCCCCGAGATCACATCCACCCCCCGAGGTCACATCCACCTTCGAGAGTCACATGCACCCCCGAGGTCACATCCACCCCCGAGATCACATCCACCCCCCGAGGTCACATCCACCTCCAAGGTCACATCCACCCCCGAGATCACATCCACCCCCCGAGGTCACATCCACCTTCGAGAGTCACATCCACCTCCGAGAGTCACATGCACCCCCGAGGTCACATCCACCCCCGAGATCACATCCACCCCCCGAGATCACATCCACCCCGAGGTCACATCCACCTCCGAGAGTCACATCCACCCCCGAGATCACATCCACCCCGAGGTCACATCCACCCCCGAGGTCACATCCACCCCCGAGATCACATCCACCCCCCGAGGTCACATCCACCTCCGAGGTCACATCCACCCCCGAGGTCACATCCACCCCCCGAGGTCACATCCACCTCCGAGGTCACATCCACCCCCGAGATCACATCCACCCCCCGAGGTCACATCCACCTTCGAGAGTCACATGCACCCCCGAGGTCACATCCACCCCCGAGATCACATCCACCCCCCGAGGTCACATCCACCTCCAAGGTCACATCCACCCCCGAGATCACATCCACCCCCCGAGGTCACATCCACCTTCGAGAGTCACATCCACCTCCGAGAGTCACATGCACCCCCGAGGTCACATCCACCCCCGAGATCACATCCACCCCCCGAGATCACATCCACCCCGAGGTCACATCCACCTCCGAGAGTCACATCCACCTCCGAGAGTCACATGCACCCCCGAGGTCACATCCACCCCCGAGGTCACATCCACCCCCGAGATCACATCCACCCCCCGAGGTCACATCCACCTCCGAGAGTCACATGCACCCCCGAGGTCACATCCACCCCCGAGATCACATCCACCCCCCGAGGTCACATCCACCTCCGAGAGTCACATGCACCCCCGAGGTCACATCCACCCCCGAGATCACATCCACCCCCCGAGGTCACATCCACCTCCGAGGTCACATCCACCCCCTGAGGTCACATCCACCCCCCGAGGTCACATCCAACCCCGAGATCACATCCACCCCCGAGGTCACATCCACCCCCGAGGTCACATGCACCCCCGAGGTCACATCCACCCCCGAGGTCACATCCAACCCCGAGATCACATCCACCCCCCGAGGTCACATCCACCTCCGAGAGTCACATCCACCTCCGAGAGTCACATGCACCCCCGAGGTCACATCCACCCCCGAGGTCACATCCACCCCCGAGGTCACATCCACCCCCGAGATCACATCCACCCCCCGAGGTCACATCCACCTCCGAGAGTCACATGCACCCCCGAGGTCACATCCACCCCCGAGATCACATCCACCCCCCGAGGTCACATCCACCTCCGAGAGTCACATGCACCCCCGAGGTCACATCCACCCCCGAGATCACATCCACCCCCCGAGGTCACATCCACCTCCGAGGTCACATCCACCCCCTGAGGTCACATCCACCCCCCGAGGTCACATCCACCTCCGAGAGTCACATGCACCCCCGAGGTCACATCCACCCCCGAGATCACATCCACCCCCCGAGGTCACATCCACCTCCGAGGTCACATCCACCCCCGAGATCACATCCACCCCCCGAGGTCACATCCACCTCCGAGAGTCACATCCACCTCCGAGAGTCACATGCACCCCCGAGGTCACATCCACCCCCGAGATCACATCCACCCCCCGAGATCACATCCACCCCGAGGTCACATCCACCTCCGAGAGTCACATGCACCCCCGAGGTCACATCCACCCCCGGGGTCACATCCACCCCCGAGGTCACATCCACCTCCGAGAGTCACATGCACCCCCGAGGTCACATCCACCCCCGAGGTCACATCCACCCCCCGAGGTCACATCCACCTCCGAGAGTCACATCCACCTCCGAGAGTCACATACACCCCCGAGAGTCACATGCACCCCCAAGGTCACATCCACCCCCGAGGTCACATCCACCCCCCGAGGTCACATCCACCCCCGAGGTCACATGCACCCCCGAGGTCACATCCACCCCCGAGATCACATCCACCCCCGAGGTCACATCCACCCCCGAGGTCACATCCACCCCCGAGATCACATCCACCCCCGAGATCACATCCACCCCGAGGTCACATCCACCCCGAGGTCACATGCACCCCCGAGGTCACATCCACCCCCGAGGTCACATCCACCCCCGGGGTCACATCCACCCCCCGAGGTCACATCCACCCCCCGAGGTCACATCCACCTCCGAGAGTCACATGCACCCCCGAGAGTCACATGCACCCCCGAGGTCACATCTACCCCCGGGGTCACATCCACCCCCGAGGTCACATCCACCCCCCGAGGTCACATCCACCCCCCGAGGTCACATCCACCTCCGAGAGTCACATGCACCCCCGAGGTCACATCCACCCCCGGGGTCACATCCACCCCCCGAGGTCACATCCACCTCCGAGAGTCACATGCACCCCCGAGGTCACATCCACCCCCGAGGTCACATCCACCCCCGGGGTCACATCCACCCCCGAGGTCACATCCACCCCCCGAGGTCACATCCACCCCCGAGGTCACATCCACCCCCGAGGTCACATCCACCCCCGAGATCACATCCACCCCCGAGGTCACATCCACCCCCGAGGTCACATCCACCCCCGAGGTCACATCCACCCCCGAGATCACATCCACCCCCGAGATCACATCCACCCCGAGGTCACATCCACCCCGAGGTCACATGCACCCCCGAGGTCACATCCACCCCGAGGTCACATCCACCCCGAGGTCACATCCACCCCGAGGTCACATGCACCCCCGAGGTCACATCCACCCCCGAGATCACATCCACCCCCGAGGTCACATGCACCCCCGAGGTCACATCCACCCCGAGGTCACATGCACCCCCGAGGTCACATCCACCCCCGAGATCACATCCACCCCCGAGGTCACATCCACCCCCGAGATCACATCCACCCCCGAGATCACATCCACCCCGAGGTCACATCCACCCCGAGGTCACATCCACCCCCGAGGTCACATCCACCCCCGAGATCACATCCACCCCCGAGATCACATCCACCCCGAGGTCACATCCACCTCCGAGAGTCACATGCACCCCCGAGGTCACATGCACCCCCGAGGTCACATCCACCCCCGAGATCACATCCACCCCCGAGGTCACATCCACCCCCGAGATCACATCCACCCCCGAGATCACATCCACCCCCGAGATCACATCCACCTCCGAGAGTCACATCCACCTCCGAGAGTCACATGCACCCCCGAGGTCACATCCACCCCCGAGGTCACATCCACCCCGAGGTCACATCCACCCCCGAGATCACATCCACCCCCGAGATCACATCCACCCCCGAGATCACATCCACCCCCGAGGTCACATGCACCCCGAGGTCACATGCACCCCCGAGGTCACATCCACCCCCGAGATCACATCCACCCCTGAGATCACATCCACCCCGAGGTCACATCCACCCCGAGGTCACATGCACCCCCGAGGTCACATCCACCCCCGAGATCACATCCACCCCCGAGGTCACATCCACCCCCGAGGTCACATCCACCCCCGAGATCACATCCACCCCCGAGGTCACATCCACCCCCGAGATCACATCCACCCCCGAGATCACATCCACCCCCGAGATCACATGCACCCCCGAGGTCACATCCACCCCCGAGGTCACATCCACCCCCGAGGTCACATCCACCCCCGAGATCACATCCACCTCCGAGAGTCACATCCACCTCCGAGAGTCACATGCACCCCCGAGATCACATCCACCCCCGAGGTCACATCCACCCCCGAGGTCACATCCACCCCCGAGATCACATCCACCCCCGAGATCACATCCACCCCCGAGATCACATCCACCCCCGAGATCACATCCACCCCCCGAGGTCACATCCACCTCCGAGAGTCACATCCACCTCCGAGAGTCACATGCACCCCCGAGGTCACATCCACCCCCGAGGTCACATCCACCCCGAGGTCACATCCACCCCCGAGATCACATCCACCCCCGAGATCACATCCACCCCCGAGGTCACATGCACCCCGAGGTCACATGCACCCCCGAGGTCACATCCACCCCCAAGATCACATCCACCCCTGAGATCACATCCACCCCGAGGTCACATCCACCCCGAGGTCACATGCACCCCCGAGGTCACATGCACCCCCGAGATCACATCCACCCCGAGGTCACATCCACCCCCGAGGTCACATCCACCCCCGAGATCACATCCACCCCCGAGGTCACATCCACCCCCGAGGTCACATCCACCCCCGAGATCACATCCACCCCCGAGGTCACATCCACCCCCGAGATCACATCCACCCCCGAGATCACATGCACCCCCGAGGTCACATCCACCCCCGAGATCACATCCACCCCCGAGATCACATGCACCCCCGAGGTCACATCCACCCCCGAGGTCACATCCACCCCCGAGGTCACATCCACCCCCGAGATCACATCCACCCCCGAGATCACATCCACCTCCGAGAGTCACATCCACCTCCGAGAGTCACATGCACCCCCGAGGTCACATCCACCCCCGAGATCACATCCACCCCCGAGGTCACATCCACCCCCGAGATCACATCCACCCCCGAGATCACATCCACCCCCGAGGTCACATCCACCCCCGAGATCACATCCACCCCCGAGGTCACATCCACCCCCGAGGTCACATCCACCCCCGAGGTCACATGCACCCCCGAGGTCACATCCACCCCCGAGGTCACATCCACCCCCGAGATCACATCCACCCCCGAGATCACATCCACCTCCGAGAGACACATCCACCTCCGAGAGTCACATCCACCTCCGAGGTCACATCCACCCCCGAGATCACATCCACCCCCGAGATCACATCCACCCCCGAGGTCACATCCACCCCCGAGATCACATCCACCCCCGAGGTCACATCCACCCCCGAGGTCACATCCACCCCCGAGGTCACATCCACCCCCGAGATCACATCCACCCCCGAGGTCACATGCACCCCCGAGGTCACATCCACCCCCGAGATCACATCCACCCCCGAGATCACATCCACCCCCGAGATCACATCCACCCCCCGAGGTCACATCCACCCCCGAGGTCACATCCACCCCCGAGGTCACATCCACCCCCGAGGTCACATGCACCCCCGAGGTCACATCCACCCCCGAGGTCACATCCACCCCCGAGGTCACATCCACCTCCGAGAGTCACATCCACCCCCGAGGTCACATGCACCCCCGAGGTCACATCCACCCCCGAGGTCACATCCACCCCCGAGGTCACATCCACCCCCGAGATCACATCCACCCCCGAGGTCACATCCACCCCCGAGGTCACATCCACCCCCCGAGGTCACATCCACCCCCGAGATCACATCCACCCCCGAGATCACATCCACCCCCGAGGTCACATCCACCCCCGAGATCACATCCACCCCCGAGATCACATCCACCCCCGAGGTCACATCCACCCCCGAGATCACATCCACCCCCGAGGTCACATCCACCCCCGAGATCACATCCACCCCCGAGGTCACATCCACCCCCGAGATCACATCCACCCCCGAGGTCACATCCACCCCCGAGGTCACATCCACCCCCGAGGTCACATCCACCTCCGAGAGTCACATCCACCCCCGAGGTCACATGCACCCCCGAGGTCACATCCACCCCCGAGGTCACATCCACCCCCGAGGTCACATCCACCCCCGAGATCACATCCACCACCGAGGTCACATCCACCCCCGAGATCACATCCACCCCCGAGGTCACATCCACCCCCGAGGTCACATCCACCCCCGAGGTCACATCCACCACGACACGTTTTTAATGCCTTTTGGCGGTTTTTGTTCAGATTGTGTCGTAAAATTGGCGATTGTTTGGACTTTGTGTTTATTGAACATCCCGCATTCCCTTGAAGTGACTTTGTTGACACAAAACAGCAGCTGTGATTGGTTTGTACACAGAGAGGGGAATCGGGGACGCCGCGTGTTGTGTGTACACCGCGCCCGTGACGATCGTTAAGTGTCAACGCCGCAAACACGGAAACATCGCGGCTTGAAATTCCCGACACAGAAACCCTCCGGCTACAGAAGAGTTCATGGGAACCTCTGATAAGACTGATATAGTGCGGCAGAGGGAAGACGGAGTCCTGTGCAGTGATTGGCTGCCATGAGTTAATGACTCCACCCCTGACCCCTCCCTCTCCCAGCTCCAGAGTTGTCACAGCTTGAGAGATGACCACCGAACAATGGAAATCCCCCCAGAATTTCTCGGGATGCCACCCAATTCCCCTACAAATATCTACTTTCTGCATATTTCCATATTCTTAGCCACGCCCCTCCCACCTCATAGGTCAATCAGGCACAGAGCGCAGCATTGGGGGATGGGCGGTTGCTGGTTGAGGTGATTTTCGGTACAATCGTATTCCCAATTTAAGTTTTATTGTAAGCGGCCCCCCAGACATGAGATGGGACCGGTCCCTGTCTATGAGTGAAGATTTGTGCCGGTCACTATTGTCCCCCTCCCCCCAAGATAAGAGGCTGTGTCCTCCGCTCCCCAAAGACCTCCCAAGATAAGAGGCCGTGTCCTCCGCTCCCCAAAGACCCCCCAAGATAAGAGGCCGTGTCCTCCGCTCCCCAAAGACCCCCCAAGATAAGAGGCCGTGTCCTCCAATCCCCAAAGACCCCCCAAGATAAGAGGCTGTGTCCTCCACTCCCCCAAGATAAGAGGCCGTGTCCTCCGCTCCCCAAAGACCCCCCAAGATAAGAGGCCGTGTCCTCCACTCCCCAAAGACCCCCCAAGATAAGAGGCTGTGTCCTCCACTCCCCCAAGATAAGAGGCCGTGTCCTCCGCTCCCCAAAGACCCCCCAAGATAAGAGGCCGTGTCCTCTTCTCCCCAAAGACCCCCCAAGATAAGAGGCCGTGTCCTCCGCTCCCCAAAGACCCCCCAAGATAAGAGGCTGTGTCCTCCACTCCCCCAAGATAAGAGGCCGTGTCCTCCGCTCCCCAAAGACCCCCCAAGATAAGAGGCCGTGTCCTCCACTCCCCAAAGACCCCCCAAGATAAGAGGCTGTGTCCTCCGCTCCCCAAAGACCCCCCAAGATAAGAGGCCGTGTCCTCCAATCCCCAAAGACCCCCCAAGATAAGAGGCCGTGTCCTCCACTCCCCAAAGACCCCCCAAGATAAGAGGCTGTGTCCTCCACTCCCCCAAGATAAGAGGCCGTGTCCTCTGCTCCCCAAAGACCCCCCAAAATAAGAGGCCGTGTCCTCCGCTCCCCAAAGACCTCCCAAGATAAGAGGCTGTGTCCTCCGCTCCCCAAAGACCCCCCAAGATAAGAGGTCATGTCCTCCGCTCCCCAAGATAAGAGGCCATGTCATCTGCTCCCCTAAGAACCCCCAAGAAAAGAGGCCATGTCCTCCGTTCCCCAAAGACCCCCCAAGATAAGAGGCCGTGTCCTCCACTCCCCCAAGATAAGAGGCCGTGTCCTCCGCTCCCCAAAGCCAGACATTTCTCAGAGCGTCCCTATTAATGGAGCACTTTGAGCATGGAGACAGGGGAGGGGATTGGACTGCGTCTGCTGGTTTGGCCTCCCCCCTGAATTTATGGTGCCCTCCTGTCTATAACCTCCTTTCAGTGTCTTTGGCCTCCCTCATGTGTCTGTGGTGTCCTCCTGTGTCTATGGACTTCTCTGTTTCTTTGACCTCCCTGCTGATTTTTCGGGCTGCCCTTCTCCCTATGGCGCCCTCCTGTGTCTTTGGCCTCCCTCCTGTGCCCTGGCCTCTCTCCTGTATCTATGGCCTCCCTCCTGTGTCTTTGGGCCCCCTTCACTCTATGGCCTCCCTCCTGTGTCTATGGCCTCCCTCCTGTGTCTATGGCCTCCCTCCTGTGTCTATCACCATCCTCTTATGTATATGACCTCCCTCCTGTGTCTTTGGCCTCCCTTTTTATGTCTATGGTATCCTCCTGTATTTATGACACCCTGTTGTGTATATGGCCACTGGGTATAGGGAGTGTGTGGTGAGAAATAGGGGGCACCTGGTTAAGAATCGAGGGAGTCCTGTCATAAATCAGGGGAGTCCAGGATAGGGAAGTGTGGTCTGGAATGAAGGCAAATGGTTAAGCCTCGTACACACGTTCGGACTTCCATCGGACTTTTCCGTGGATTTTTGTGTGAACGGAGTTGGTTGGGAACACCCATAGCATACACACCACAGGACTTTTCTGCAAACTTTCTTAAAACTTCTTACAACATCGCGTGTTTTTTCTGCTCTTTTCTGCTCTTTACCGCCACCCTTTGGTCAACTTCTGCTATTGTTGGTTGATTTTAACATTAGTTGTTTTGTCCATCGAACAAAAGTCCGATGGTTTTCTGTACACACGGTCGGACTTTGCTCCATCTGACTTTTGTTGGGCAAAAGTTTGTCCGTTTGCAGACCCAACTTTTGTCCGATGAAATCCAAACCAAAACGAAAAAAAGTTTGTCCGATGGAGCGTACACACGGTCAGATTGTTGGTCCAACTTGCTCAAAACGAAGTTTGTTGGGCAAAAGTCCGACCGTGTGTACAGGGCTTAAGGAAGGGGGGCTTCTAGTTGGGAATCTGGAGAAATGCAGACAGGAATCAGGGACGGTTAGGAATTGGGGAGTCTGGAGGGAGTTGGGGAGTCTGGAGGGAGTTGGAGAGTCTGGAGGGAGTTGGAGAGTCTGGAGGGAGTTGGAGAGTCTGGAGGGAGTTGGGGAGTCTGGAGGGAGTTGGGGAGTCTGGAGGGAGTCGGGGAGTTTGGAGGGAGTCGGGGAGCCTGGAGGGAGTCGGGGAGCCTGGAAGGAGTCGGGGAGTTTGGAAGAAATTGGGGAGTCTGGAGGGAGTTGGGGAGTTTGGAGGGAGTCGGGGAGTTTGGAGGGAGTCGGGGAGCCTGGAGGGAGTCGGGGAGCCTGGAGGGAGTCGGGGAGTCTGGAGGGAGTTGGGGAGTCTGGAGGGAGTCGGAGAGTCTGGAGGGAGTCGGGGAGTCTGGAGGGAGTTGGGGAGTCTGGAGGGAGTCGGGGAGTCTGGAGGGAGTCGGGGAGCCTGGAGGGAGTCGGGGAGCCTAGAGGGAGTCGGGGAGTTTGGAAGAAATTGGGGAGTCTGGAGGGAGTTGGGGAGTTTGGAGGGAGTTGGGGAGTTTGGAGGGAGTCGGGGAGCCTGGAGGTAGTCGGGGAGTTTGGAAGAAGTTGGGGAGTCTGGAGGGAGTTGGGGAGTCTGGAGGGAGTCGGGGAGTCTGGAGGGAGTCGGAGAGTCTGGAGGGAGTTGGGGAGTCTGGAGGGAGTTGGAGAGTCTGGAGGGAGTTGGGGAGTCTGGAGGGAGTTGGGGAGTTTGGAGGGAGTTGGGGAGTTTGGAGGGAGTTGGGGAGTTTGGAGGTAGTTGGGGAGTTTGGAGGTAGTTGGGGAGTTTGGAGGGAGTCGGGGAGTCTGGAGGGAGTCGGGGAGTTTGGAGGGAGTCGGGGAGCCTGGAGGGAGTCGGGGAGTTTGGAAGAAGTTGGGGAGTCTGGAGGGAGTTGGGGAGTCTGGAGGGAGTTGGGGAGTCTGGAGGGAGTTGGAGAGTCTGGAGGGAGTTGGAGAGTCTGGAGGGAGTTGGGGAGTTTGGAGGGAGTTGGAGAGTCTGGAGGGAGTTGGGGAGACTGGAGGGAGTCGGGGAGTCTGGAGGGAGTCGGGGAGTCTGGAGGGAGTCGGAGAGTCTGGAGGGAGTTGGGGAGTCTGGAGGGAGTTGGAGAGTCTGGAGGGAGTCGGGGAGCCTGGAGGGAGTCGGGGAGTTTGGAAGAAGTTGGGGAGTCTGGAGGGAGTTGGGGAGTCTGGAGGGAGTCGGGGAGTCTGGAGGGAGTCGGAGAGTCTGGAGGGAGTTGGGGAGTCTGGAGGGAGTTGGAGAGTCTGGAGGGAGTTGGGGAGTCTGGAGGGAGTTGGGGAGTTTGGAGGGAGTTGGGGAGTTTGGAGGTAGTTGGGGAGTTTGGAGGGAGTCGGGGAGTCTGGAGGGAGTCGGGGAGTCTGGAGGGAGTTGGGGAGTCTGGAGGGAGTTGGGGAGTCTGGAGGGAGTTGGAGAGTCTGGAGGGAGTTGGAGAGTCTGGAGGGAGTTGGGGAGTCTGGAGGGAGTTGGGGAGTTTGGAGGGAGTTGGGGAGTTTGGAGGGAGTTGGGGAGTTTGGAGGGAGTTGGGGAGTCTGGAGGGAGTTGGGGAGTCTGGAGGAGGAGTTGGAGAGTCTGGAGGGAGTTGGAGAGTCTGGAGGGAGTTGGGGAGTTTGGAGGGAGTTGGGGAGTTTGGAGGGAGTTGGGGAGTCTGGAGGGAGTTGGGGAGTCTGGAGGGAGTTGGAGAGTCTGGAGGGAGTTGGGGAGTCTGGAGGGAGTTGGGGAGTCTGGAGGGAATTGGGGAGTCTGGAGAGAGTTGGGGAGTCTGGAGGGAGTTGGGGAGTTTGGAGGTAGTTGGGGAGTTTGGAGGTAGTTGGGGAGTTTGGAGGGAGTCGGGGAGTCTGGAGGGAGTCGGGGAGTCTGGAGGGAGTCGGGGAGTCTGGAGGGAGTTGGGGAGTCTGGAGGGAGTTGGGGAGTCTGGAGGGAGTTGGAGAGTCTGGAGGGAGTTGGGGAGTCTGGAGGGAGTTGGAGAGTCTGGAGGGAGTTGGGGAGTCTGGAGGGAGTTGGGGAGTCTGGAGGGAATTGGGGAGTCTGGAGAGAGTTGGGGAGTCTGGAGGGAGTTGGGGAGTCTGGAGGGAGTTGGAGGAAATTGGAGAGTCTGGAGGGAGTTTGAGTTCCCTCAGGAATGGGAGGATTTCATCCGAGAATCTGGAATCCAGATCGGGAATGGGGGTGACTGGTGATGAATGGGGGAATCTATCTGGAATACAGGAGGGGGAGGGGTAATGGGAGGATTTCATTTGTGAATTGGGGGATTTCCCACTTCCTCCAGAGATGACAGAAACTGAACCTTCCCTGAACTCCGATCGGCCAGAACTGTCCCGGAAATAGAAATGCTGAGGAGAAGGGAGGTTCTCCTGGGTGCGGGGTCACCCCGAGCTTCTGTTGTTACACACAGAGGAACGTTTATAGTAAACCAGATCCAATAATAGAATATGAGGAGTATAAACACCGACCATGAGGAGTATAAACACCGACCATGAGGAGTATAAACACCGACCATGAGGAGTATAAACACCGACCATGAGGAGTATAAACACGCCGACCACAAGGAGTATAAACACTGACTACGAAGACAACTTCCTGCACTGACGAAGATTCCTTCTATCCAACAAACTCCATCCAATCCTCCCACACATTATACAACCCCCCCTCCCCCTTCACACACACATACAGTCCAAGTCTCCCTTACAGTCCCCCACCCCGTCCAATACCCCCCCCCCTCCCTCCACATAGTGGTCTAATGTGGTATTTTTAGTTTTAAATCCATGAAATTCATAGGAATTCCCTTTGATATTTGCGCCATCTAGTGGTCAAATATGTTTTTTTCTTTTTCATTTTAAATCAATCGTAGGAATTCCCTATGGTTCTTAGCACCATCTAGTGGCCAAATGTGTTTTTTTATTCACTTTAAATCTATCATAGAATTTTCCTGTGATACTTAGCGCCATCCAGTGGACAAATGTGTTTTTTTTATTCACTTTAAATCTATCATAGAATTGTCCTGTGATACTTAGCGCCATCCAGTGGTAAAATCCATGAAATTCATAGGAATTCACCATGATACTTTGCACCACCTAGTGGCCAAATGTGGTATTTTTTCATTTTAAATCAATCATAGGAATTCCCTATGGTACTTAGTGCCATCTGGTGGCCAAATGTGGTATAGTGTTTGTCTATGGACAGAGATCTGACAATAGACTTTTAAGGGGAATTATGTTCAGCAGGGGTGTACCTGCACTGTCTGACATACAAGGAGCCTCTAGAGGGCACTCCCATACCTCTCTGTCACCATACATTACGCCTCCTCTGGAAATATTTATTGGGAAGTGCTCCATGGCCTTGAAAATGTTACCCCTCCCCCACGATCCTTTAATCCTGACTGCCATGTCTCTGCCCCCAGGGGGATGCCCGGCACCGTCGCGTGGCCCGCATGGTGGAGGAGGTGCAGACGGTCATACTGGCGCTGACAGCGCAGGTCAGTTCCTGGGATTCCCGATTTCAGAGCATTTCCAACTCCGGCATCCACAGCGACCACCTAAAGGTGAGACACCCCATTGTGACCTGACAGCGCCGCCCTGCAGGACTGAATGAGCAGAGGGGGTTGAAGTGTGTGCAGAGCCTAAACTTCTTCTTTAAGTTTTTGATGGAGTGGGGGAGGGTTAGACCCTCTGTCAGGTTTTTATTGCTGTCTCCACTGGTGAGATTTAATCTCTATCTGTCCTGGTGTCACCAAAACAGGAAGTGAGAGGGAATCAATCCAGAAGAGGAACAGAGGGGAATCTCCCAATAAGGAGACCTGTTCTGGTGAGTGGGGATTTTTCTCTCACTTCCTGTTGTGTCTCTGGAACAGGAAGTGAAGAGAATTCTCCACAATGGGACTCCTGACAGGAGTGGTGATTTTCCCCCCCCCCCCCCCTGCTGTAGTTGAAATGAGGAAACTTTTTTTGTGCTTCAGACACACGTCAACTTTCCAAATAAAAAGTAAACTGTTCCCCTTCTGTTCATCCAATCAACTGTTAGCTTTCATTTCCTACACAGCACCAGAACAACAGCTGGGATCTGACTGGATGACAATAGGAAGAGGCGTGGCTGGCTGTGACACCCCCTCTCTGGCACTGTGGGGAAGGTATCAGATAGGGGAAGGACATTATAGACGCCTAATTACACTGCCTGCCTGGTACCTTGGGGGTGGGGTCAGATATGGGAGGGACATAAGAAGGGGCCCCATTACACCAGCTGTCCAGTACTGAAGAGGAAGGATCAAATAGAGCAGGGCCCCATTACACCACCTGCCTGGCACGGTGGTGGAGGGTTCTGATGGGGTATATAAAAGAGGCCCCATTACACCACCTGTCCAGTACTGAAGAGGAGGGATCAGATAGGGGAGGGACCCCATTACACCACATGTCTAGCACTGTGGGGAGGGTTCAGATGGGGGACATAGGAGGGGCCAAATTCCAAAACATCCAGCACAATGGGGAAGGAGTTAGATAGGGGAGAGACATAAGTGGGACCCCATTACACTACCTGTCTGTCAAGGAAGGGGAAGGGATCGGAGGGGCAGGGACATAAGAGAGACCCCATTACACTACCTGTCTGGTACTTTGGGGAAGGAATCAGATGGGCAGGGACATAAGTGGGGTCCATTACATCACATATCCAGCACCATGGGGGAGAAATAAGATGGAAGGAACATAAGAGGGACCCCATTATACCACCTGTCTGGAACTTTGGGGAAGGGATTGGAGGGGCGGGGCCATAAGAGAGACCCCATTACACTACCTGTTTGGCATTGTGGGGAGGGATCAGATGGGTGGGGAAATAAGAGGGACCCCATAACATCACCTTTCTGGCACTTTAGGGAAGGCATCAGATAGAGAAGGGACATAAGAGGGACCCCATTACACTACCTGTCTGTCACTTTGGGGGAGGGGACAGATGGGGAGGGACATAAGAGGGACTCCATTACACCACCTGTCTGGCACTTTGGGGAAGGGATCGGAGGGGCGGGGACATAAGAGAGACCCCATTACACTACATATCTGGCATTGTGGGGGAGGGATCAGATGGGTGGGGAAATAAGAGGGACCCCATAACATCACCTTTCTGGCACTTTAGGGAAGGCATCAGATAGAGAAGGGACAAAAGAGGGACCCCATTACACTACCTGTCTGGCACTTTTGGGGAGGGGACAGATAGGAAGGGACATAAGAGGGACCCATTACACCACCTGTCTGGCACTTTGGGGAAGGGATCGGAGGGGCGGGGACATAAGAGAGACCCCATTACACTACCTGTAACGGCACCCCAAGTATGAAAGGGGTTAACACCGTTAGGATATTCCCTTTCCAACCACACGACAGCCACCAGACACTCCAACCAGCTGAATAAGACCCCATACGAATGATTCTCCCCCCAGATGCGAGACAACACTCTGTATTCAAGTTCCAAAAACAGGGAATGCCTTTATTTTCAAAACACATGGTAACACATTTCTCTTCAAAACCCTCCCCTCCCATCCTTGGGGGAACAGGGCGGGTTAAACTGTCCAATGACAATGGTGATACAGGTCAGGTGTGTTCAAACTTCTCCTTTGATAAACAGTCTTAGGCAGGAGGGTTGATCCCCCCCCCCCTCCTCACAGAAGACACTTCCACATCCCATAATATGGAGCCAGACGCTTTACCAAGCTCCAATCCACATCATCACAATGGAAGGGCCTGTAACATAGGTGGGGCTCATTAGCATTACACAAGGAGACAGGAGACACATCAGCCTCTCTTAATTTAACCTGTTGAGTTCATAAAACAGTAGATAGTTCTTTGCAGGTAAATGGGGAATATGGTGGATAAATATTACAGACCCATTTTAAGCAATCCAAGCCATATATATTCTCAATGTCCATTGTTTCCTGGCTAACCCTGTGTCCAAAGTGACCCCCTGTCACACATCTCCCCTTTCGGCAGGAGACTAACAGAGGAGGGGACCCCAGACGGGTTGATTCCGAAGTTAGTCCATAGTTCCATTCTTCTAATGTCTGGACAACCCATCACCACTAGGGGCCCGAGATGACGTCTGTTTGCCGGGACAACCCATCAGCATTGCCATTTTGCTTACCGGGTTGGTAGCTGATGGTGAAATTGTAAGGTTGTAGGGCTAGGCTCCACCGCAACAACCTGCCATTGTCTCCTGAGACCCGGTTAAGCCAGACCAATGGGTTGTGGTCGGTGACCAGTGAAAATTCCTGTCCGTATAAGTAAGGGTTCAACTTTTTAAGGGCCCAGACCAGGGCCAAACATTCCTTCTCCACTGACGCATAGCTCACTTCCCGGGGTAATAGCTTTCTACTCAGGTATGCGACAGGGTGTTCTCCTCCATCCTCCCCAACTTGGCTCAGCACCGCCCCCAGTCCAAACATGGAAGCATCTGTGTGGACAAGAAAGCGTTTGTTAGGTACTGGGGCAGCCAAGACAGGAGCATTTACAAGTGCTTGCTTGAGGGCTAGAAACGCGGTTTCACAAGCTGGAGACCACAGGACCTGCCTAGGTAAATTCTTTTTCGTCAGGTCAGTCAGGGGTTTGGCGATAGCACTATAATTAGCGACAAAACGTCGGTAGTACCCTGCAGTTCCCAAGAAGGCTAATACCTGGGTCTTAGTACGGGGCGTGGGCCAGTTAGCTACTGCCTCTACCTTGGCTGGCTCTGGTCTCTGGTTCCCACACCCCACTCGGTGTCCCAGGTACTGCACCTCCGCCATACCTAGATGGCACTTGTCTGGTTTCAAGGTCAGGCCTGCGGTCCGAATTTTGTCCAGAACCACCCCTATGTGCACCAGGTGCTCCTCCCAAGACCCACTGTAGATCGCAATGTCATCCAGGTATGCACATGCAAAATCCTGGAAGCCAGCTCGGAGAAGTAAGGCCCCTTCGCATCCAAGCCATATATATTCTCAATGTCCATTGTTTCCTGGCTAACCCTGTGTCCAAAGTGACCCCCTGTCACACTACCTGTTTGGCATTGTGGGGGAGGCATCAGATGGGTGGGGAAATAAGAGGGACCCCATAACATCACCTTTCTGGCACTTTAGGGAAGGCATCAGATAGAGAAGGGACATAAGAGGGACCCCATTACACTACCTGTCTGGCACTTTAGGGAAGGCATCAGATAGAGAAGGGACATAAGAGGGACCCCATTACACTACCTGTCTGGCACTTTGGGGGAGGGGACAGATAGGAAGGGACATAAGAGGGACCCATTACACCACCTGTCTGGCACTTTGGGGAAGGGATCGGAGGGGCGGGACATAAGAGAGACCCCATTACACTACATGTCTGGCATTGTGGGGGAGGGATCAGATGGGTGGGGAAATAAGAGGGACCCCATAACACCACCTTTCTGGCACTTTAGGGAAGGCATCAGATAGAGAAGGGACATAAGAGGGACCCCATTACACTACCTGTCTGGCACTTTGGGGGAGGGGACAGATGGTAAGGGACATAAGAGGGACCCATTACACCACCTGTCTGGCACTTTGGGGAAGGGATCGGAGGGGCGGGGACATAAGAGAGACCCCATTACACTACATGTCTGGCATTTTGGGGAAGGGATCGGATGGGAAGGGACATAAGAGGGACCCCATTACAGTACCTGTCTGGCACTGTAAGGGAGAGATCAGATGGGCGGGACATCACATATCCAGCACCTTGAGGGAGGAATCAGATGGGGAGGAACATAAGAGGGACCCCATTACACCACCTGTCTGGCACTTTGGGGGAGGAATCAGATCGGGAGGAACATAAGAGGGACCCATTACATCACATATCCAGCACCCTGAGGATGGGATAAGATGGGGAAGGATATAAGAGGGACCCGATTACACCGCCTGTCTGGCACTTGGGGGCAGGGATCAGATAGGGGAGGGTCATTCTAATGGCACTTGGATGGCCATGTTTGTGGCACTCACTGGGATTGGTGCGGAGGGCCTCTACTGAAGGCAGCAACTCTTCACGATTCCAACACGACAAATTCACCTAAATCAAATCCAAAATCCTTTTCCAGGAAATCCGATCGCCTTCCATACACCGGAGCGGTGTGTGTTAAAATGTAACTCCAGCTGGTGGGGGAGGGGGAGCACCTTCTGCCCATGGAGATCTCTCCTCACTTCCTGTCCCAGGGACCATATGATAACCAGGACAGGAAGTGAAAGAGACCCCCCAACTGACACATAGCCCATAATAACACTCATTTGGGGCACACCGCGCTTCATCTGGTGAGGGGGATGTTTCCAGGGACCGGCATCGGCCATAGGCGGTCCTTTTCTGTCATTGTCACCATCTTCTCTCTCTCCTTCGCTGCGTGTGAAATCAGGAACAGCCGGACTTACTGGCCCACTGGATGGCGCTGCTGAGGGGGCGCCGCTCACTGCACCCCTGTATACAGGTAACCAGGAATTTATAGAAAATGTGTGTCGCCCCGATCCGCTGCATGCTGACCCCTCCCCCACCCCGGATCCTTACCAGGACCCCATCTGTGTGTTCCGGCTGTAATATCAGAGAATAGGGAGGAGTTCCGGAGGGACAATTACCACAGAGAGGGGGGCAGGGAAGAGATTTCCGCTTTGTAATGTTGCAAATCAATCACAGCATCAATTACTTCATCCTCACCCACCTGTAACCCCCCACCCATCCCCCATTTCTATGTCCAAAATCTTCATTTTCATTGGTCTGTTCATAACAAGTAAACAGACATCATCCAGTACTGTCACTACTATCACTATATATAATCAGTACTGTCACTACTATCACTATATATAACCAGTACTGTCACTGCTATCACTATATATAACCAGTACTGTCACTACTATCACTATATATAACCAGTACTGTCACTGCTATCACTATATATAACCAGTACTGTCACTACTATCACTATATATAATCAGTACTGTCACTACTATCACTATATATAACAAGTACTGTCACTGCTATCACTATATATAACAAGTACTGTCACTACTATCACTATATATAATCAGTACTGTCACTACTATCACTATATATAATCAGTACTGTCACTACTATCACTATATATAATCAGTACTGTCACTACTATCACTATATATAACCAGTACTGTCACTGCTATCACTATATATAACCAGTACTGTCACTACTATCACTATATATAACCAGTACTGTCACTATATATAACCAGTACTGTCACTACTATCACTATATATAACCAGCACTGTCACTGCTATCACTATATATAATCAGTACTGTCACTACTATCACTATATATAATCAGCACTGTCACTACTATCACTATATATAACCAGTACTGTTACTACTATCACTATATATAACCAGTACTGTCACTACTATCACTATATATAACCAGTACTGTCACTACTATCACTATATATAACCAGTACTGTCACTGCTATCACTATATATAACAAGTACTGTCACTGCTATCACTATATATAATCAGTACTGTCACTACTATCACTATATATAATCAGTACTGTCACTACTATCACTATATATAATCAGTACTGTCACTACTATCACTATATATAACCAGTACTGTCACTACTATCACTATATATAATCAGCACTGTCACTGCTATCACTATATATAACCAGTACTGTCACTGCTATCACCATATATAACCAGTACTGTCACTACTATCACTATATATAACCAGTACTGTCACTACTATCACTATATATAACCAGCACTGTCACTGCTATCACTATATATAACCAGTACTGTCATTACTATCACTATATATAACCAGTACTGTCACTACTATCACTATATATAACCAGTACTGTCACTACTATCACTATATATAACCAGTACTGTCACTACTATCACTATATATAATCAGTACTGTCACTACTATCACTATATATAATCAGTACTGTCACTACTATCACTATATATAATCAGTACTGTCACTGCTATCACTATATATAATCAGTACTGTCACTACTATCACTATATATAATCAGTACTGTCACTACTATCACTATATATAATCAGTACTGTCACTACTATCACTATATATAATCAGTACTGTCACTGCTATCACTATATATAATCAGTACTGTCACTACTATCACTATATATAATCAGTACTGTCACTACTATCACTATATATAACCAGTACTGTCACTACTATCACTATATATAACCAGTACTGTCACTACTATCACTATATATAACCAGTACTGTCACTGCTATCACTATATATAACAAGTACTGTCACTGCTATCACTATATATAACAAGTACTGTCACTACTATCACTATATATAACCAGCACTGTCACTGCTATCACCATATATAACCAGTACTGTCACTACTATCACTATATATAACCAGTACTGTCACTACCTCCTCACTGTATATAACCAGTACTGTCACTACTATCACTATATATAACCAGTACTGTCACTACTATCACTATATATAACCAGTACTGTCACTACTATCACTATATATAATCAGTACTGTCACTGCTATCACTATATATAATCAGTACTGTCACTACTATCACTATATATAACCAGCACTGTCACTACTATCACTATATATAACCAGTACTGTCACTACTATCACTATATATAATCAGTACTGTCACTACTATCACTATATATAATCAGTACTGTCACTACTATCACTATATATAATCAGTACTGTCACTACTATCACTATATATAATCAGTACTGTCACTGCTATCACTATATATAATCAGTACTGTCACTACTATCACTATATATAACCAGTACTGTCACTACTATCACTATATATAACCAGTACTGTCACTACTATCACTATATATAACCAGTACTGTCACTACTATCACTATATATAACAAGTACTGTCACTGCTATCACTATATATAACCAGTACTGTCACTACTATCACTATATATAACCAGTACTGTCACTGCTATCACTATATATAACAAGTACTGTCACTACTATCACTATATATAATCAGTACTGTCACTGCTATCACTATATATAATCAGTACTGTCACTACTATCACTATATATAACCAGTACTGTCACTACTATCACTATATATAATCAGTACTGTCACTACTATCACTATATATAACCAGTACTGTCACTACTATCACTATATATAACCAGTACTGTCACTACCTCCTCACTGTATATAATCAGTACTGTTACTACTATCACTGTATATAACCAGTACTGTCACTACTATCACTATATATAACCAGTACTGTCACTGCTATCACTATATATAACAAGTACTGTCACTGCTATCACTATATATAATCAGTACTGTCACTACTATCACTATATATAACCAGTACTGTCACTACTATCACTATATATAATCAGTACTGTCACTGCTATCACTATATATAATCAGTACTGTCACTACTATCACTATATATAACCAGTACTGTCACTACCTCCTCACTGCATATAACCAGTACTGTCACTACTATCACTATATATAACCAGTACTGTCACTACTATCACTATATATAATCAGTACTGTCACTACTATCACTATATATAATCAGTACTGTCACTGCTATCACTATATATAACCAGTACTGTCACTGCTATCACTATATATAACCAGTACTGTCACTGCTATCACTATATATAACCAGTACTGTCACTACTATCACTATATATAACCAGCACTGTCACTGCTATCACCATATATAACCAGTACTGTCACTACTATCACTATATATAATCAGTACTGTCACTACTATCACTATATATAATCAGTACTGTCACTACTATCACTATATATAATCAGTACTGTCACTACTATCACTATATATAATCAGTACTGTCACTGCTATCACTATATATAATCAGTACTGTCACTACTATCACTATATATAACCAGTACTGTCACTACTATCACTATATATAACCAGTACTGTCACTACTATCACTATATATAACCAGTACTGTCACTACTATCACTATATATAACCAGTACTGTCACTACTATCACTATATATAACCAGTACTGTCACTGCTATCACTATATATAATCAGTACTGTCACTACTATCACTATATATAATCAGTACTGTCACTACTATCACTATATATAACCAGTACTGTCACTACCTCCTCACTGTATATAACCAGTACTGTCACTACTATCACTATATATAATCAGTACTGTCACTACTATCACTATATATAACCAGTACTGTCACTACCTCCTCACTGTATATAACCAGTACTGTCACTACTATCACTATATATAACCAGTACTGTCACTACCTCCTCACTGTATATAACCAGTACTGTCACTACTATCACTATATATAACCAGTACTGTCACTACTATCACTATATATAATCAGTACTGTCACTACTATCACTATATATAACCAGTATTGTCACTGCTATCACTATATATAATCAGTACTGTCACTGCTATCACCATATATAACCAGTACTGTCACTACTATCACTATATATAATCAGTACTGTCACTACTATCACTATATATAACCAGTACTGTCACTACTATCACTATATATAATCAGTACTGTCACTACTATCACTATATATAATCAGTACTGTCACTACTATCACTATATATAATCAGTACTGTCACTACTATCACTATATATAACCAGTACTGTCACTACCTCCTCACTGTATATAACCAGTACTGTCACTACTATCACTATATATAATCAGTACTGTCACTGCTATCACTATATATAATCAGTACTGTCACTACTATCACTATATATAACCAGTACTGTCACTACTATCACTATATATAACCAGTACTGTCACTACTATCACTATATATAACCAGTACTGTCACTACTATCACTATATATAACCAGTACTGTCACTACTATCACTATATATAACCAGTACTGTCACTACTATCACTATATATAACCAGTACTGTCACTACCTCCTCACTGTATATAACCAGTACTGTCACTACTATCACTATATATAATCAGTACTGTCACTGCTATCGCTATATATAATCAGTACTGTCACTGCTATCACTATATATAATCAGTACTGTCACTACTATCACTATATATAACCAGTACTGTCACTACTATCACTATATATAATCAGTACTGTCACTACTATCACTATATATAATCAGTACTGTCACTACTATCACTATATATAACCAGTACTGTCACTACCTCCTCACTGTATATAACCAGTACTGTCACTGCTATCACTATATATAATCAGTACTGTCACTACTATCACTATATATAACCAGTACTGTCACTACTATCACTATATATAACCAGTACTGTCACTACTATCACTATATATAACCAGTACTGTCACTACTATCACTATATATAACCAGTACTGTCACTACTATCACTATATATAACCAGTACTGTCACTACTATCACTATATATAACCAGCACTGTCACTACTATCACTATATATAACCAGTACTGTCACTACTATCACTATATATAACCAGTACTGTCACTACTATCACTATATATAATCAGTACTGTCACTACTATCACTATATATAATCAGTACTGTCACTGCTATCACTATATATAATCAGTACTGTCACTACTATCACTATATATAACCAGTACTGTCACTACTATCACTATATATAACCAGTACTGTCACTGCTATCACTATATATAACCAGTACTGTCACTACTATCACTATATATAACCAGTACTGTCACTACTATCACTATATATAATCAGTACTGTCACTACTATCACTATATATAACCAGTACTGTCACTGCTATCACTATATATAATCAGTACTGTCACTACTATCACTATATATAACCAGTACTGTCACTACCTCCTCACTGTATATAACCAGTACTGTCACTACTATCACTATATATAATCAGTACTGTCACTACTATCACTATATATAATCAGTACTGTCACTACTATCACTATATATAACCAGTACTGTCACTACTATCACTATATATAATCAGTACTGTCACTGCTATCACTATATATAATCAGTACTGTCACTGCTATCACTATATATAACCAGTACTGTCACTACTATCACTATATATAATCAGTACTGTCACTACTATCACTATATATAATCAGTACTGTCACTACTATCACTATATATAATCAGTACTGTCACTACTATCACTATATATAACCAGTACTGTCACTACTATCACTATATATAATCAGTACTGTCACTACTATCACTATATATAACCAGTACTGTCACTACTATCACTATATATAACCAGTACTGTCACTACTATCACTATATATAATCAGCACTGTCACTACTATCACTATATATAATCAGTACTGTCACTACCTCCTCACTATATATAACCAGTACTGTCACTACTATCACTATATATAATCAGTACTGTCACTACTATCACTATATATAACCAGTACTGTCACTACTATCACTATATATAATCAGTACTGTCACTACTATCACTATATATAACCAGTACTGTCACTACTATCACTATATATAATCAGTACTGTCACTACTATCACTATATATAACCAGTACTGTCACTACTATCACTATATATAATCAGCACTGTCACTACTATCACTATATATAATCAGTACTGTCACTACCTCCTCACTATATATAACCAGTACTGTCACTGCTATCACTATATATAACCAGTACTGTCACTACTATCACTATATATAATCAGTACTGTCACTACTATCACTATATATAACCAGTACTGTCACTACTATCACTATATATAATCAGTACTGTCACTACTATCACTATATATAACCAGTACTGTCACTACTATCACTATATATAATCAGTACTGTCACTACTATCACTATATATAACCAGTACTGTCACTACTATCACTATATATAATCAGTACTGTCACTACTATCACTATATATAACCAGTACTGTCACTACTATCACTATATATAATCAGTACTGTCACTACTATCACTATATATAACCAGTACTGTCACTACTATCACTATATATAATCAGTACTGTCACTACTATCACTATATATAACCAGTACTGTCACTACTATCACTATATATAATCAGTACTGTCACTACTATCACTATATATAACCAGTACTGTCACTACTATCACTATATATAATCAGTACTGTCACTACTATCACTATATATAACCAGTACTGTCACTACTATCACTATATATAACCAGTACTGTCACTACTATCACTATATATAACCAGTACTGTCACTACTATCACTATATATAACCAGTACTGTCACTACTATCACTATATATAATCAGTACTGTCACTACTATCACTATATATAATCAGTACTGTCACTACTATCACTATATATAACCAGTACTGTCACTACTATCACTATATATAATCAGTACTGTCACTACTATCACTATATATAATCAGTACTGTCACTACTATCACTATATATAATCAGTACTGTCACTACTATCACTATATATAACCAGTACTGTCACTACTATCACTATATATAATCAGTACTGTCACTACTATCACTATATATAATCAGTACTGTCACTACTATCACTATATATAATCAGTACTGTCACTACTATCACTATATATAACCAGTACTGTCACTACTATCACTATATATAACCAGTACTGTCACTACTATCACTATATATAATCAGTACTGTCACTACTATCACTATATATAATCAGTACTGTCACTGCTATCACTATATATAATCAGTACTGTCACTACTATCACTATATATAATCAGTACTGTCACTGCTATCACTATATATAATCAGTACTGTCACTACTATCACTATATATAATCAGTACTGTCACTACTATCACTATATATAATCAGTACTGTCACTACTATCACTATATATAACCAGTACTGTCACTACTATCACTATATATAATCAGTACTGTCACTACTATCACTATATATAACCAGTACAGTCACTACTATCACTATATATAATCAGTACTGTCACTACTATCACTATATATAACCAGTACTGTCACTACTATCACTATATATAACCAGTACTGTCACTACTATCACTATATATAACCAGTACTGTCACTACTATCACTATATATAACCAGTACTGTCACTACTATCACTATATATAACCAGTACTGTCACTACTATCACTATATATAATCAGTACTGTCACTACTATCACTATATATAACCAGTACTGTCACTACTATCACTATATATAACCAGTACTGTCACTACTATCACTATATATAATCAGTACTGTCACTACTATCACTATATATAATCAGTACTGTCACTACTATCACTATATATAATCAGTACTGTCACTACTATCACTATATATAACCAGTACTGTCACTACTATCACTATATATAATCAGTACTGTCACTACTATCACTATATATAACCAGTACTGTCACTACTATCACTATATATAACCAGTACTGTCACTACTATCACTATATATAATCAGTACTGTCACTACTATCACTATATATAATCAGTACTGTCACTACTATCACTATATATAATCAGTACTGTCACTACTATCACTATATATAATCAGTACTGTCACTGCTATCACTATATATAACCAGTACTGTCACTGCTATCACTATATATAACCAGTACTGTCACTACTATCACTATATATAACCAGTACTGTCACTACTATCACTATATATAATCAGTACTGTCACTACTATCACTATATATAATCAGTACTGTCACTACTATCACTATATATAATCAGTACTGTCACTACTATCACTATATATAATCAGTACTGTCACTACTATCACTATATATAACCAGTACTGTCACTACTATCACTATATATAATCAGTACTGTCACTACTATCACTATATATAACCAGTACAGTCACTACTATCACTATATATAATCAGTACTGTCACTACTATCACTATATATAACCAGTACTGTCACTACTATCACTATATATAACCAGTACAGTCACTACTATCACTATATATAACCAGTACTGTCACTACTATCACTATATATAATCAGTACTGTCACTACTATCACTATATATAATCAGTACTGTCACTACTATCGCTATATATAATCAGTACTGTCACTACTATCGCTATATATAATCAGTACTGTCACTACTATCACTATATATAACCAGTACTGTCACTACTATCGCTATATATAATCAGTACTGTCACTACTATCACTATATATAACCAGTACTGTCACTGCTATCACTATATATAACCAGTACTGTCACTGCTATCACTATATATAACCAGTACTGTCACTACTATCACTATATATAACCAGTACTGTCACTGCTATCACTATATATAATCAGTACTGTCACTACTATCACTATATATAACCAGTACTGTCACTGCTATCACTATATATAACCAGTACTGTCACTACTATCACTATATATAACCAGTACTGTCACTACTATCACTATATATAATCAGTACTGTCACTACTATCACTATATATAATCAGTACTGTCACTACTATCACTATATATAATCAGTACTGTCACTACTATCACTATATATAATCAGTACTGTCACTACTATCACTATATATAATCAGTACTGTCACTACTATCACTATATATAACCAGTACTGTCACTGCTATCACTATATATAATCAGTACTGTCACTACTATCACTATATATAACCAGTACTGTCACTGCTATCACTATATATAACCAGTACTGTCACTACTATCACTATATATAATCAGTACTGTCACTACTATCACTATATATAATCAGTACTGTCACTACTATCACTATATATAATCAGTACTGTCACTACTATCACTATATATAATCAGTACTGTCACTACTATCACTATATATAACCAGTACTGTCACTACTAT
Organism: Rana muscosa; assembly: GCA_029206835.1. Taxonomy (NCBI): domain Eukaryota; kingdom Metazoa; phylum Chordata; class Amphibia; order Anura; family Ranidae; genus Rana; species Rana muscosa. The sequence continues at coordinate 615,291 of CM055117.1, read as the reverse complement.
CACTATATATAATCAGTACTGTCACTACTATCACTATATATAACCAGTACTGTCACTGCTATCACTATATATAATCAGTACTGTCACTGCTATCACTATATATAATCAGTACTGTCACTACTATCACTATATATAATCAGTACTGTCACTACTATCACTGTATATAACCAGTACTGTCACTACTATCGCTATATATAATCAGTACTGTCACTGCTATCACTATATATAACCAGTACTGTCACTACTATCACTATATATAATCAGTACTGTCACTACTATCACTATATATAATCAGTACTGTCACTGCTATCACTATATATAACCAGTACTGTCACTACTATCACTATATATAATCAGTACTGTCACTACTATCACTATATATAATCAGTACTGTCACTGCTATCGCTATATATAATCAGCACTGTCACTACTATCACTATATATAACCAGTACTGTCACTACTATCACTATATATAATCAGTACTGTCACTGCTATCGCTATATATAATCAGCACTGTCACTACTATCACTATATATAACCAGTACTGTCACTACTATCACCATATATAATCAGTACTGTCACTACTATCACTATATATAACCAGTACTGTCATTACTATCACTATATATAATCAGTACTGTCACTACTATCACTATATATAACCAGTACTGTCACTGCTATCGCTATATATAATCAGCACTGTCACTACTATCACTATATATAATCAGTACTGTCACTGCTATCACTATATATAACCAGTACTGTCACTACTATCACTATATATAATCAGTACTGTCACTACTATCACTATATATAACCAGTACTGTCACTACTATCACTATATATAATCAGTACTGTCACTACTATCACTATATATAACCAGTACTGTCACTACTATCACTATATATAATCAGTACTGTCACTACTATCACTATATATAATCAGTACTGTCACTGCTATCACTATATATAACCAGTACTGTCACTACTATCACTATATATAACCAGTACTGTCATTACTATCACTATATATAATCAGTACTGTCACTACTATCACTATATATAACCAGTACTGTCACTACTATCACTATATATAACCAGTACTGTCACTACTATCACTATATATAATCAGTACTGTCACTACTATCACTATATATAATCAGTACTGTCACTACTATCACTATATATAATCAGTACTGTCACTACTATCACTATATATAACCAGCACTGTCACTACTATCACTATATATAATCAGTACTGTCACTGCTATCACTATATATAACAAGTACTGTCACTACTATCACTATATATAATCAGCACTGTCACTGCTATCACTATATATAACCAGTACTGTCACTACTATCACTATATATAACCAGTACTGTCACTACTATCACTATATATAACCAGTACTGTCATTACTATCACTATATATAATCAGTACTGTCACTGCTATCACTATATATAATCAGTACTGTCACTGCTATCACTATATATAACAAGTACTGTCACTACTATCACTATATATAATCAGCACTGTCACTGCTATCACTATATATAACCAGTACTGTCACTACTATCACTATATATAACCAGTACTGTCACTACTATCACTATATATAACCAGTACTGTCACTACTATCACTATATATAATCAGTACTGTCACTACTATCACTATATATAATCAGTACTGTCACTACTATCACTATATATAACCAGTACTGTCACTACTATCACTATATATAATCAGTACTGTCACTACTATCACTATATATAACCAGTACTGTCACTACCTCCTCACTGTATATAACCAGTACTGTCACTACTATCACTATATATAACCAGTACTGTCACTACTATCACTATATATAATCAGTACTGTCACTACTATCACTATATATAACCAGTACTGTCACTACTATCACTATATATAATCAGTACTGTCACTACTATCACTATATATAACCAGTACTGTCACTACTATCACTATACATAATCAGTACTGTCACTACTATCACTATATATAATCAGTACTGTCACTGCTATCAGTATATATAACCAGTACTGTCACTACTATCACTATATATAATCAGTACTGTCACTACTATCACTATATATAACCAGTACTGTCACTGCTATCACTATATATAACCAGTACTGTCACTACTATCACTATATATAACCAGTACTGTCACTACTATCACTATATATAACCAGTACTGTCACTACTATCACTATATATAATCAGTACTGTCACTACTATCACTATATATAATCAGTACTGTCACTACTATCACTATATATAATCAGTACTGTCACTACTATCACTATATATAACCAGTACTGTCACTGCTATCACTATATATAACCAGTACTGTCACTACTATCACTATATATAATCAGTACTGTCACTACTATCACTATATATAATCAGTACTGTCACTACTATCACTATATATAACCAGTACTGTCACTGCTATCACTATATATAACCAGTACTGTCACTACTATCACTATATATAACCAGTACTGTCACTACTATCACTATATATAATCAGTACTGTCACTACTATCACTATATATAATCAGTACTGTCACTACTATCACTATATATAATCAGTACTGTCACTACTATCACTATATATAATCAGTACTGTCACTACTATCACTATATATAACCAGTACTGTCACTACTATCGCTATATATAATCAGTACTGTCACTGCTATCGCTATATATAATCAGTACTGTCACTGCTATCACTATATATAATCAGTACTGTCACTACTATCACTATATATAATCAGTACTGTCACTACTATCACTGTATATAACCAGTACTGTCACTACTATCACTATATATAATCAGTACTGTCACTACTATCACTATATATAACCAGTACTGTCACTGCTATCACTATATATAACCAGTACTGTCACTACTATCACTATATATAACCAGTACTGTCACTGCTATCACTATATATAATCAGTACTGTCACTAATATCACTATATATAACCAGTACTGTCACTGCTATCACTATATATAACCAGTACTGTCACTACTATCACTATATATAACCAGTACTGTCACTACTATCACTATATATAATCAGTACTGTCACTACTATCACTATATATAATCAGTACTGTCACTACTATCACTATATATAATCAGTACTGTCACTACTATCACTATATATAATCAGTACTGTCACTACTATCACTATATATAACCAGTACTGTCACTGCTATCACTATATATAATCAGTACTGTCACTACTATCACTATATATAACCAGTACTGTCACTGCTATCACTATATATAACCAGTACTGTCACTACTATCACTATATATAATCAGTACTGTCACTACTATCACTATATATAATCAGTACTGTCACTACTATCACTATATATAATCAGTACTGTCACTACTATCACTATATATAATCAGTACTGTCACTACTATCACTATATATGACCAGTACTGTCACTACTATCACTATATATAATCAGTACTGTCACTACTATCACTATATATAACCAGTACTGTCACTGCTATCACTATATATAATCAGTACTGTCACTGCTATCACTATATATAATCAGTACTGTCACTACTATCACTATATATAATCAGTACTGTCACTACTATCACTGTATATAACCAGTACTGTCACTACTATCACTATATATAATCAGTACTGTCACTGCTATCACTATATATAATCAGTACTGTCACTACTATCACTATATATAACCAGTACTGTCACTACTATCACTATATATAATCAGTACTGTCACTACTATCACTATATATAATCAGTACTGTCACTACTATCACTATATATAACCAGTACTGTCACTACTATCACTATATATAACCAGTACTGTCACTACTATCACTATATATAATCAGTACTGTCATTACTATCACTATATATAATCAGTACTGTCACTACCTCCTCACTATATATAACCAGTACTGTCACTACTATCACTATATATAACCAGTACTGTCACTACTATCACTATATATAATCAGTACTGTCACTACTATCACTATATATAACCAGTACTGTCACTACTATCACTATATATAATCAGTACTGTCACTACTATCACTATATATAACCAGTACTGTCACTACTATCACTATATATAATCAGTACTGTCACTACTATCACTATATATAACCAGTACTGTCACTACTATCACTATATATAATCAGTACTGTCACTACTATCACTATATATAACCAGTACTGTCACTACTATCACTATATATAATCAGTACTGTCATTACTATCACTATATATAACCAGTACTGTCACTACTATCACTATATATAACCAGTACTGTCACTACTATCACTATATATAATCAGTACTGTCACTACTATCACTATATATAATCAGTACTGTCACTACTATCGCTATATATAATCAGTACTGTCACTACTATCACTATATATAACCAGTACTGTCACTACTATCACTATATATAATCAGTACTGTCATTACTATCACTATATATAACCAGTACTGTCATTACTATATATAATCAGTACTGTCACTACCTCCTCACTATATATAACCAGTACTGTCACTACTATCACTATATATAACCAGTACTGTCACTACTATCACTATATATAATCAGTACTGTCACTACTATCACTATATATAACCAGTACTGTCACTACTATCACTATATATAATCAGTACTGTCACTACTATCACTATATATAACCAGTACTGTCACTACTATCACTATATATAATCAGTACTGTCACTACTATCACTATATATAACCAGTACTGTCACTACTATCACTATATATAATCAGTACTGTCACTACTATCACTATATATAACCAGTACTGTCACTACTATCACTATATATAATCAGTACTGTCACTACTATCACTATATATAATCAGTACTGTCACTACTATCACTATATATAACCAGTACTGTCACTACTATCACTATATATAATCAGTACTGTCACTACTATCACTATATATAACCAGTACTGTCACTACTATCACTATATATAACCAGTACTGTCACTACTATCACTATATATAATCAGTACTGTCACTACTATCACTATATATAACCAGTACTGTCACTACTATCACTATATATAATCAGTACTGTCACTGCTATCGCTATATATAATCAGCACTGTCACTACTATCACTATATATAACCAGTACTGTCACTACTATCACTATATATAACCAGTACTGTTACTACTATCACTATATATAATCAGTACTGTCACTGCTATCACTATATATAATCAGTACTGTCACTGCTATCACTATATATAATCAGTACTGTCACTGCTATCACTATATATAACAAGTACTGTCACTACTATCACTATATATAATCAGCACTGTCACTGCTATCACTATATATAACAAGTACTGTCACTACTATCACTATATATAATCAGCACTGTCACTACTATCACTATATATAATCAGTACTGTCACTACTATCACTATATATAACCAGTACTGTCACTACTATCACTATATATAATCAGTACTGTCACTACTATCACTATATATAACCAGTACTGTCACTACCTCCTCACTGTATATAACCAGTACTGTCACTACTATCACTATATATAACCAGTACTGTCACTACTATCACTATATATAATCAGTACTGTCACTACTATCACTATATATAATCAGTACTGTCACTACTATCACTATATATAACCAGTACTGTCACTACTATCACTATATATAATCAGTACTGTCACTACTATCACTATATATAACCAGTACTGTCACTACTATCACTATACATAATCAGTACTGTCACTACTATCACTATATATAATCAGTACTGTCACTGCTATCAGTATATATAACCAGTACTGTCACTACTATCACTATATATAATCAGTACTGTCACTACTATCACTATATATAACCAGTACTGTCACTGCTATCACTATATATAACCAGTACTGTCACTACTATCACTATATATAACCAGTACTGTCACTACTATCACTATATATAATCAGTACTGTCACTACTATCACTATATATAATCAGTACTGTCACTACTATCACTATATATAACCAGTACTGTCACTACTATCACTATATATAACCAGTACTGTCACTGCTATCACTATATATAACCAGTACTGTCACTACTATCACTATATATAACCAGTACTGTCACTACTATCACTATATATAATCAGTACTGTCACTACTATCACTATATATAACCAGTACTGTCACTACTATCACTATATATAACCAGTACTGTCACTGCTATCACTATATATAACCAGTACTGTCACTACTATCACTATATATAACCAGTACTGTCACTACTATCACTATATATAATCAGTACTGTCACTACTATCACTATATATAACCAGTACTGTCACTGCTATCACTATATATAATCAGTACTGTCACTACTATCACTATATATAACCAGTACTGTCACTACCTCCTCACTGTATATAACCAGTACTGTCACTACTATCACTATATATAATCAGTACTGTCACTACTATCACTATATATAATCAGTACTGTCACTACTATCACTATATATAACCAGTACTGTCACTACTATCACTATATATAATCAGTACTGTCACTGCTATCACTATATATAATCAGTACTGTCACTGCTATCACTATATATAATCAGTACTGTCACTACTATCACTATATATAACCAGTACTGTCACTACTATCACTATATATAATCAGTACTGTCACTACTATCACTATATATAACCAGTACTGTCACTACTATCACTATATATAATCAGTACTGTCACTACTATCACTATATATAATCAGTACTGTCACTACTATCACTATATATAATCAGTACTGTCACTACTATCACTATATATAACCAGTACTGTCACTACTATCACTATATATAATCAGTACTGTCACTACTATCACTATATATAACCAGTACTGTCACTACTATCACTATATATAACCAGTACTGTCACTACTATCACTATATATAATCAGCACTGTCACTACTATCACTATATATAATCAGTACTGTCACTACCTCCTCACTATATATAACCAGTACTGTCACTGCTATCACTATATATAACCAGTACTGTCACTACTATCACTATATATAATCAGTACTGTCACTACTATCACTATATATAACCAGTCCTGTCACTACTATCACTATATATAACCAGTACTGTCACTACTATCACTATATATAATCAGTACTGTCACTACTATCACTATATATAACCAGTACTGTCACTACTATCACTATATATAATCAGTACTGTCACTGCTATCACTATATATAACCAGTACTGTCACTACTATCACTATATATAATCAGTACTGTCACTACTATCACTATATATAACCAGTACTGTCACTACTATCACTATATATAATCAGTACTGTCACTACTATCACTATATATAACCAGTACTGTCACTACTATCACTATATATAATCAGTACTGTCACTACTATCACTATATATAACCAGTACTGTCACTACTATCACTATATATAATCAGTACTGTCACTACTATCACTATATATAACCAGTACTGTCACTGCTATCACTATATATAATCAGTACTGTCACTACTATCACTATATATAATCAGTACTGTCACTACTATCACTATATATAATCAGTACTGTCACTGCTATCGCTATATATAATCAGTACTGTCACTACTATCACTATATATAATCAGTACTGTCACTACTATCACTATATATAATCAGTACTGTCACTACTATCACTATATATAACCAGTACTGTCACTGCTATCACTATATATAACCAGTACTGTCACTACTATCACTATATATAATCAGTACTGTCACTACTATCACTATATATAACCAGTACTGTCACTACTATCACTATATATAATCAGTACTGTCACTACTATCACTATATATAACCAGTACTGTCACTACTATCACTATATATAATCAGTACTGTCACTACTATCACTATATATAACCAGTACTGTCACTACTATCACTATATATAATCAGTACTGTCACTACTATCACTATATATAACCAGTACTGTCACTGCTATCACTATATATAATCAGTACTGTCACTACTATCACTATATATAATCAGTACTGTCACTGCTATCACTATATATAATCAGTACTGTCACTACTATCACTATATATAATCAGTACTGTCACTGCTATCGCTATATATAATCAGTACTGTCACTACTATCACTATATATAATCAGTACTGTCACTACTATCACTATATATAACCAGTACTGTCACTACTATCACTATATATAATCAGTACTGTCACTACTATCACTATATATAACCAGTACTGTCACTACTATCACTATATATAATCAGTACTGTCACTGCTATCACTATATATAATCAGTACTGTCACTACCTCCTCACTATATATAATCAGTACTGTCACTGCTATCACTATATATAATCAGTACTGTCACTACCTCCTCACTATATATAACCAGTACTGTCACTACTATCACTATATATAATCAGTACTGTCACTGCTATCACTATATATAATCAGTACTGTCACTACCTCCTCACTATATATAACCAGTACTGTCACTACTATCACTATATATAATCAGTACTGTCACTACTATCACTATATATAACCAGTACTGTCACTACTATCACTATATATAATCAGTACTGTCACTACTATCACTATATATAATCAGTACTGTCACTACTATTACTATATATAATCAGTACTGTCACTACCTCCTCACTATATATAACCAGTACTGTCACTACTATCACTATATATAATCAGTACTGTCACTACTATCACTATATATAACCAGTACTGTCACTACTATCACTATATATAATCAGTACTGTCACTACTATCACTATATATAACCAGTACTGTCACTACTATCACTATATATAATCAGTACTGTCACTACTATCACTATATATAACCAGTACTGTCACTACTATCACTATATATAATCAGTACTGTCACTACTATCACTATATATAACCAGTACTGTCACTACTATCACTATATATAATCAGTACTGTCACTACTATCACTATATATAATCAGTACTGTCACTACCTCCTCACTATATATAACCAGTACTGTCACTACTATCACTATATATAATCAGTACTGTCACTACTATCACTATATATAACCAGTACTGTCACTACTATCACTATATATAATCAGTACTGTCACTACTATCACTATATATAACCAGTACTGTCACTACTATCACTATATATAACCAGTACTGTCACTACTATCACTATATATAATCAGTACTGTCACTACGATCACTATATATAATCAGTACTGTCACTACTATCACTATATATAACCAGTACTGTCACTACTATCACTATATATAACCAGTACTGTCACTACTATCACTATATATAACCAGTACTGTCACTACTATCACTATATATAATCAGTACTGTCACTACTATCACTATATATAACCAGTACTGTCACTACTATCACTATATATAATCAGTACTGTCACTACTATCACTATATATAATCAGTACTGTCACTACTATCACTATATATAATCAGTACTGTCACTACTATCACTATATATAATCAGTACTGTCACTGCTATCACTATATATAACCAGTACTGTCACTGCTATCACTATATATAACCAGTACTGTCACTACTATCACTATATATAACCAGTACTGTCACTACTATCACTATATATAATCAGTACTGTCACTACTATCACCATATATAACCAGTACTGTCACTACTATCACTATATATAACCAGTACTGTCATTACTATCACTATATATAACCAGTACTGTCACTACTATCACTATATATAACCAGTACTGTCACTACTATCACTATATATAATCAGTACTGTCACTACTATCACTATATATAACCAGTACTGTCACTACTATCACTATATATAACCAGTACTGTCATTACTATCACTATATATAACCAGTACTGTCACTACTATCACTATATATAACCAGTACTGTCACTACTATCACTATATATAACCAGTACTGTCACTACTATCACTATATATAACCAGTACTGTCACTACTATCACTATATATAACCAGTACTGTCATTACTATCACTATATATAACCAGTACTGTCACTGCTATCACTATATATAATCAGTACTGTCACTACTATCACTATATATAACCAGTACTGTCATTACTATCACTATATATAACCAGTACTGTCATTACTATCACTATATATAACCAGTACTGTCACTACTATCACTATATATAACCAGTACTGTCACTACTATCACTATATATAATCAGTACTGTCACTACTATCACTATATATAATCAGTACTGTCACTACTATCACTATATATAATCAGTACTGTCACTACTATCACTATATATAACCAGTACTGTCACTACTATCACTATATATAACCAGTACTGTCACTACTATCACTATATATAACCAGTACTGTCACTACTATCACTATATATAATCAGTACTGTCACTACTATCACTATATATAACCAGTACTGTCATTACTATCACTATATATAACCAGTACTGTCACTGCTATTACTACATATAACCAGTACTGTCACTACTATCACTATATATAATCAGTACTGTCACTACTATCACTATATATAATCAGTACTGTCACTACTATCACTATATATAATCAGTACTGTCACTACTATCACTATGTATAATCAGTACTGTCACTACTATCACTATGTATAACCAGTACTGTCACTGCTATCACTATATATAACCAGTACTGTCACTACTATCACTATATATAACCAGTACTGTCACTACTATCACTATATATAATCAGTACTGTCACTACTATCACTATATATAACCAGTACTGTCACTACTATCACTATATATATTCAGTACTGTCACTGCTATCACTATATATAATCAGTACTGTCACTACTATCACTATATATAACCAGTACTGTCACTACCTCCTCACTGTATATAACCAGTACTGTCACTACTATCACTATATATAATCAGTACTGTCACTACTATCACTATATAGAATCAGTACTGTCACTACTATCACTATATATAATCAGTACTGTCACTACTATCACTATATATAATCAGTACTGTCACTACTATCACTATATATAACCAGTACTGTCACTACCTCCTCACTGTATATAACCAGTACTGTCACTACTATCACTATATATAACCAGTACTGTCACTACTATCACTATATATAATCAGTATTGTCACTACTATCACTATATATAACCAGTACTGTCACTACTATCACTATATATAATCAGTACTGTCACTACTATCACTATATATAATCAGTACTGTCATTACTATCACTATATATATCCAGCATGGTCACTACTATCACAATATATTCAGTACTGTCACTAATTTCACAGATTACTCAGCGGTGTCATAACTCTCTCTATTCCTCCTGACAGGTGATGGCGCCCTCCCAGCTTCTGGTCACAGTTCCCCTTCGAGGCCTCAGTGGTTTCCGCCATAGACGTTCTCGGCGTTGGCGGTATTACACTCCTAGTGGGGTCCGCCTCCTCACCCCTGTCATGGAGCCAGAGAAACTCCACCAATGGCTGGAAGTGGAGCAATTCCAGAAGAGCACCCCCCAGTGGCATGACGGGGATGTTAACATTCAGGGTGATTTGGTGCCGGCCCGAGTGGTGAATGTCTTCCATGGGCTCCTCAACCGAGCGATTCCTGCGTGTAACTTGTCTGGTAAGAGGACCTGTCGCTCCCCCATCTACTTCTCTTACTGTCTTCATCTTCCTCTCTCCATCTTCTCCACCATCTCTGAAGATGCCGATCATTTCCTGAGGATGGAACCTCTAATTTGTGTCCAAGGCTTCCATCAGTCTGATCTGATTTCATTTCTCAGGAAGTCAGGTCTCCTCTCTGGATGACTTGGTTCATTGAGACAAACAGATGTCCATATCCACAGAGAAGAGGATAGTCTAAGTGATTGGAGGAGAGTACCGAAGGGTGGGGTGTAGCTGGCCAGGCAATGGCTGGATGTACTGGAGACTGTGAGGAGACACAGGGGTGCACTGGAGTCACGTGGGCCCACAGCAGCACACTTGAAAAAGGACTGCACAGGGGTCAGTGAAGACACATGGTCACTGATGAGATAGGAGCACACAGGGGTCACTGGTGAGTTAGGAGCACACAGGGGTCACTGGTGAGATAGGAGCACACTGGGGTCACTGGTGAGATAGGAGCACACAGGGGTCACTGGTGAGATAGGAGCACACAGGAGTCACTGGTGAGATAGGTGCACACAGGGGTCACTGGTGAGATAGGAGCACACAGGAGTCACTGGTGAGATAGGAGCACACTGGGGTCACTGATGAGATAGGAGCACACTGGAGTCACTGATGAGATAGGAGCACACAGGGGTCACTGGTGAGATAGGAGCACACAGGAGTCACTGATGAGATAGGAGCACACAGGGGTCACTGGTGAGATAGGAGCACACAGGAGTCACTGGTGAGATAGGAGCACACAGGAGTCACTGGTGAGATAGGAGCACACAGGGGTCACTGATGAGATAGAAGCACACAGGAGTCACTGGTGAGATAGGAGCACACAGGAGTCACTGATGAGATAGGAGCACACAGGGGTCACTGATGAGATAGGAGCACACAGGGGTCACTGGTGAGATAGGAGCACACAGGGGTCACTGGTGAGATAGGAGCACACAGGGGTCACTGGTGAGATAGGAGCACACAGGGGTCACTGATGAGATAGAAGCACACAGGAGTCACTGATGAGATAGGAGCACACAGGGGTCACTGATGAGATAGGAGCACACTGGGGTCACTGATGAGATAGAAGCACACAGGAGTCACTGATGAGATAGGAGCACACAGGGGTCACTGATGAGATAGGAGCACACAGGGGTCACTGATGAGATAGAAGCACACAGGAGTCACTGATGAGATAGGAGCACACAGGGGTCACTGATGAGATAGGAGCACACTGGGGTCACTGGTGAGATAGGAGCACACAGGAGTCACTGATGAGATAGGAGCACACTGGGGTCACTGATGAGATAGGAGCACACTGGGGTCACTGATGAGATAGGAGCACACTGGGGTCACTGGTGAGATAGGAGCACACTGGAGTCACTGATGAGATAGGAGCACACAGGGGTCACTGGTGAGTTAGGAGCACACAGGGGTCACTGGTGAGATAGGAGCACACTGGGGTCACTGGTGAGATAGGAGCACACAGGGGTCACTGGTGAGATAGGAGCACACAGGAGTCACTGGTGAGATAGGTGCACACAGGGGTCACTGGTGAGATAGGAGCACACAGGAGTCACTGGTGAGATAGGAGCACACTGGGGTCACTGATGAGATAGGAGCACACTGGAGTCACTGATGAGATAGGAGCACACAGGGGTCACTGGTGAGATAGAAGCACACAGGAGTCACTGATGAGATAGGAGCACACAGGGGTCACTGGTGAGATAGGAGCACACAGGAGTCACTGGTGAGATAGGAGCACACAGGGGTCACTGATGAGATAGAAGCACACAGGAGTCACTGATGAGATAGGAGCACACAGGGGTCACTGGTGAGATAGGAGCACACAGGAGTCACTGATGAGATAGAAGCACACAGGAGTCACTGGTGAGATAGGAGCACACAGGGGTCACTGATGAGATAGGAGCACACAGGGGTCACTGGTGAGATAGGAGCACACAGGGGTCACTGGTGAGATAGGAGCACACAGGGGTCACTGGTGAGATAGGAGCACACAGGGGTCACTGATGAGATAGAAGCACACAGGAGTCACTGATGAGATAGGAGCACACAGGAGTCACTGGTGAGATAGGAGCACACAGGGGTCACTGATGAGATAGGAGCACACAGGGGTCACTGGTGAGATAGGAGCACACAGGGGTCACTGGTGAGATAGGAGCACACAGGAGTCACTGGTGAGATAGGAGCACACAGGAGTCACTGGTGAGATAGGAGCACACAGGAGTCACTGATGAGATAGGAGCACACAGGAGTCACTGATGAGATAGGAGCACACAGGAGTCACTGGTGAGATAGGAGCACACAGGAGTCACTGGTGAGTTAGGAGCACACAGGGGTCACTGATGAGATAGAAGCACACAGGAGTCACTGATGAGATAGGAGCACACTGGGGTCACTGATGAGATAGGAGCACACTGGGGTCACTGATGAGATAGGAGCACACAGGGGTCACTGATGAGATAGGAGCACACAGGGGTCACTGATGAGATAGGAGCACACAGGGGTCACTGGTGAGATAGGAGCACACAGGGGTCACTGGTGAGATAGGAGCACACAGGGGTCACTGGTGAGATAGGAGCACACAGGGGTCACTGGTGAGATAGGAGCACACAGGAGTCACTGATGAGATAGGAGCACACAGGGGTCACTGATGAGATAGGAGCACACAGGGGTCACTGATGAGATAGGAGCACACAGGGGTCACTGATGAGATAGGAGCACACAGGAGTCACTGATGAGATAGGAGCACACAGGAGTCACTGATGAGATAGGAGCACACAGGGGTCACTGGTGAGATAGGAGCACACAGGAGTCACTGATGAGATAGGAGCACACAGGAGTCACTGATGAGATAGGAGCACACAGGGGTCACTGGTGAGATAGAAGCACACAGGGGTCACTGATGAGATAGGAGCACACAGGGGTCACTGATGAGATAGAAGCACACAGGGGTCACTGATGAGATAGGAGCACACAGGAGTCACTGATGAGATAGGAGCACACAGGGGTCACTGATGAGATAGGAGCACACTGGGGTCACTGATGAGATAGGAGCACACAGGAGTCACTGGTGAGATAGGAGCACACAGGAGTCACTGATGAGATAGGAGCACACTGGGGTCACTGATGAGATAGGAGCACACAGGGGTCACTGGTGAGATAGGAGCACACAGGGGTCACTGGTGAGATAGGAGCACACAGGGGTCACTGGTGAGATAGGAGCACACAGGAGTCACTGGTGAGATAGGAGCACACAGGGGTCACTGGTGAGATAGGAGCACACAGGAGTCACTGGTGAGATAGGAGCACACAGGGGTCACTGGTGAGATAGGAGCACACAGGAGTCACTGGTGAGATAGGTGCACACAGGAGTCACTGGTGAGTTAGGAGCACACAGGGGTCACTGGTGAGATAGGAGCACACAGGAGTCACTGATGAGATAGGAGCACACTGGAGTCACTGATGAGATAGGAGCACACAGGGGTCACTGATGAGATAGGAGCACACAGGAGTCACTGATGAGATAGGAGCACACAGGGGTCACTGGTGAGATAGGAGCACACTGGAGTCACTGATGAGATAGGAGCACTCAGGGGTCACTGATGAGATAGGAGCACACAGGAGTCACTGGTGAGATAGGAGCACACAGGAGTCACTGGTGAGTTAGGAGCACACAGGAGTCACTGGTGAGATAGGAGCACACAGGAGTCACTGGTGAGTTAGGAGCACACAGGGGTCACTGGTGAGATAGGAGCACACAGGAGTCACTGATGAGATAGGAGCACACAGGGGTCACTGGTGAGATAGGAGCACACAGAAGTCACTGATGAGATAGGAGCACACAGGAGTCACTGATGAGATAGGAGCACACAGGGGTCACTGATGAGATAGGAGCACACAGGAGTCACTGATGAGATAGGAGCACACAGGGGTCACTGGTGAGATAGGAGCACACTGGAGTCACTGATGAGATAGGAGCACACAGGGGTCACTGGTGAGATAGAAGCAAACAGGGGTCACTGGTGAGATAGAAGCACACAGGGGTCACTGGTGAGATAGGAACACACAGGGGTCACTGGTGAGATAGGAGCATACAGGGGTCACTGATGAGATAGGAGCACACAGGGGTCACTGGTGAGATAGGAGCACACAGGAGTCACTGATGAGATAGGAGCACACAGGGGTCACTGGTGAGATAGAAGCAAACAGGGGTCACTGGTGAGATAGAAGCACACAGGGGTCACTGGTGAGATAGAAGCAAACAGGGGTCACTGGTGAGATAGAAGCACACAGGGGTCACTGGTGAGATAGAAGCAAACAGGGGTCACTGGTGAGATAGGAACACACAGGGGTCACTGGTGAGATAGGTGCACACAGGGGTCACTGGTGAGATAGAAGCAAACAGGGGTCACTGGTGAGATAGAAGCACACAGGGGTCACTGGTGAGATAGAAGCACACAGGGGTCACTGGTGAGATAGAAGCACACAGGGGTCACTGGTGAGATAGAAGCAAACAGGGGTCACTGGTGAGATAGGAACACACAGGGGTCACTGGTGAGATAGAAGCACACAGGGGTCACTGGTGAGATAGAAGCACACAGGGGTCACTGGTGAGATAGAAGCACACAGGGGTCACTGGTGAGATAGGAACACACAGGGGTCACTGGTGAGATAGGAGCACACAGGAGTCACTGGTGAGATAAGAGGACACAGGGGTCACTGGTGAGATAGGAGCACACAGGGGTCACTGGTGAGATAGGAGCACACAGGGGTCACTGGTGAGATAGGAGCACACAGGGGTCACTGGTGAGATAGGAGCACACAGGGGTCACTGGTGAGATAGGAGCACACTGGTGAGATAGGAGCACACAGGGGTCACTGGTGAGATAGGAGCACACAGGGGTCACTGGTGAGATAGGAGCACACTGATGAGATAGGAGCACACAGGGGTCACTGGTGAGATAGGAGCACACTGATGAGATAGGAGCACACAGGGGTCACTGGTGAGATAGGAGCACACAGGGGTCACTGATGAGATAGGAGCACACAGGGGTCACTGGAAACACAGGGGTCACTGGTGAGATAGGAGCACACAGGGGTCACTGGTGAGATAGGAGCACACAGGGGTCACTGGAGACACAGGGGTCACTGGTGAGATAGGAGCACACAGGGGTCACTGGTGAGATAGGAGCACACAGGGGTCACTGGTGAGATAGGAGCACACAGGGGTCACTGGTGAGATAGGAGCACACAGGGGTCACTGGTGAGATAGGAGCACACTGGTGAGATAGGTGCACACAGGGGTCACTGGTGAGATAGGAGCACACAGGGATCACTGGTGAGATAGGAGCACACAGGAGTCACTGGTGAGTTAGGAGCACACAGGGGTCACTGGTGAGATAGGAGCACACAGGAGTCACTGGTGAGATAGGAGCACTCAGGGGTCACTGGTGAGATAGGAGCACACAGGGGTCACTGGTGAGATAGGAGCACACAGGGGTCACTGGAGACACAGGGGTCACTGGTGAGATAGGAGCACACAGGGGTCACTGGAGACACAGGGATCACTGGTGAGATAGGAGCACACAGGAGTCACTGGTGAGATAGGAGCACACAGGGGTCACTGGTGAGATAGGAGCACACAAGGGTCACTGGTGAAATAGGAGCACACAGGAGTCACTGGTGAGATAGGAGCACTCAGGGGTCACTGGTGAGATAGGAGCACACAGGAGTCACTGGTGAGTTAGGAGCACACAGGGGTCACTGGTGAGATAGGAGCACACAGGAGTCACTGATGAGATAGGAGCACACAGGAGTCACTGATGAGATAGGAGCACACTGGAGTCACTGATGAGATAGGAGCACACAGGGGTCACTGATGAGATAGGAGCACACAGGGGTCACTGATGAGATAGGAGCACACAGGGGTCACTGGTGAGATAGGAGCACACAGGGGTCACTGGTGAGATAGGAGCACACAGGGGTCACTGGTGAGATAGGAGCACACAGGGGTCACTGGTGAGATAGGAGCACACAGGGGTCACTGGTGAGATAGGAGCACACAGGGGTCACTGGTGAGATAGGAGCACACAGGGGTCACTGGTGAGATAGGAGCACACAGGGGTCACTGGTGAGATAGGAGCACACTGGTGAGATAGGAGCACACAGGGGTCACTGGTGAGATAGGAGCACACAGGGGTCACTGGTGAGATAGGAGCACACAGGAGTCACTGGTGAGATAGGAGCACTCAGGGGTCACTGGTGAGATAGGAGCACACAGGGGTCACTGGTGAGATAGGAGCACACAGGGGTCACTGGAGACACAGGGGTCACTGGTGAGATAGGAGCACACAGGGGTCACTGGAGACACAGGGATCACTGGTGAGATAGGAGCACACAGGAGTCACTGGTGAGATAGGAGCACACAGGGGTCACTGGTGAGATAGGAGCACACAGGAGTCACTGGTGAGATAGGAGCACTCAGGGGTCACTGGTGAGATAGGAGCACACAGGGGTCACTGGTGAGATAGGAGCACACAGGGGTCACTGGAGACACAGGGGTCACTGGTGAGATAGGAGCACACAGGGGTCACTGATGAGATAGGAGCACACAGGGGTCACTGGTGAGATAGGAGCACACAGGGGTCACTGGAGACACAGGGGTCACTGGTGAGATAGGAGCACACAGGGGTCACTGGTAAGATAGGAGCACACTGATGAGATAGGAGCACACAGGGGTCACTGGTGAGATAGGAGCACACAGGGGTCACTGGTGAGATAGGAGCACACTGATGAGATAGGAGCACACAGGGGTCACTGGTGAGATAGGAGCACACAGGGGTCACTGGAGACACAGGGATCACTGGTGAGATAGGAGCACACAGGAGTCACTGGTGAGATAGGAGCACACAGGAGTCACTGGTGAGATAGGAGCACACAGGAGTCACTGGTGAGATAGGAGCACACAGGGGTCACTGGTGAGATAGGAGCACACAGGGGTCACTGGTGAGATAGGAGCACACAGGGGTCACTGGAGACACAGGGATCACTGGTGAGATAGGAGCACACAGGAGTCACTGGTGAGATAGGAGCACACAGGGGTCACTGGTGAGATAGGAGCACACAGGGGTCACTGGTGAGATAGGAGCACTCAGGGGTCACTGGTGAGATAGGAGCACACAGGGGTCACTGGTGAGATAGGAGCACACAGGGGTCACTGGAGACACAGGGGTCACTGGTGAGATAGGAGCACACAGGGGTCACTGATGAGATAGGAGCACACAGGGGTCACTGGTGAGATAGGAGCACACAGGGGTCACTGGAGACACAGGGGTCACTGGTGAGATAGGAGCACACAGGGGTCACTGGTGAGATAGGAGCACACAGGGGTCACTGGTGAGATAGGAGCACACAGGGGTCACTGGTAAGATAGGAGCACACAGGGGTCACTGGTGAGATAGGAGCACACAGGGGTCACTGGTGAGATAGGAGCACACAGGAGTCACTGGTGAGATAGGAGCACACAGGGGTCACTGGTGAGATAGGAGCACACAGGGGTCACTGGTGAGATAGGAGCACACAGGGGTCACTGGTGAGATAGGAGCACACAGGGGTCACTGGAGACACAGGGGTCACTGGTGAGATAGGAGCATACAGGGGTCACTGATGAGATAGGAGCACACAGGGGTCACTGGTGAGATAGGAGCACACAGGGGTCACTGGTGAGATAGGAGCACACAGGGGTCACTGGAGACACAGGGGTCACTGGTGAGATAGGAGCACACAGGGGTTACTGATGAGATAGGAGCACACAGGGGTCACTGGTGAGATAGGAGCACACAGGAGTCACTGGTGAGATAGGAGCACACAGGGGTCACTGGTGAGATAGGAGCACACAGGGGTCACTGGAGACACAGGGGTCACTGGTGAGATAGGAGCACACAGGGGTCACTGGTAAGATAGGAGCACACAGGGGTCACTGGTGAGATAGGAGCACACAGGGGTCACTGGTGACATAGGAGCACACAGGAGTCACTGGAGACACAGGGGTCACTGGTGAGATAGGAGCACACAGGGGTCACTGGAGACACAGGGGTCACTGGTGAGATAGGAGCACACAGGGGTCACTGGTGAGATAGGAGCACACAGGGGTCACTGGAGACACAGGGGTCACTGGTGAGATAGGAGCACACAGGGGTCACTGATGAGATAGGAGCACACAGGGGTCACTGGTGAGATAGGAGCACACAGGGGTGACTGGAGAAACAGGGGTCACTGGTGAGATAGGAGCACACAGGGGTCACTGGTAAGATAGGAGCACACAGGGGTTACTGGTGAGATAGGAGCACACAGGGGTCACTGGTGAGATAGGAGCACACAGGGGTCACTGGTGAGATAGGAGCACACAGGGGTCACTGGAGACACAGGGGTCACTGGTGAGATAGGAGCACACAGGGGTCACTGATGAGATAGGAGCACACAGGGGTCACTGGTGAGATAGGAGCACACAGGGGTCACTGGAGACACAGGGGTCACTGATGAGATAGGAGCACACAGGGGTCACTGATGAGATAGGAGCACACAGGGGTCACCGGAGACACAGGGGTCACTGATGAGATAGGAGCACACAGGGGTCACTGATGAGATAGGAGCACACAGGGGTCACCGGTGACACAGGGGTCACTGATGAGATAGGAGCACACAGGGGTCACTGATGAGATAGGAGCACACAGGGGTCACCGGAGACACAGGGGTCACTGGTGAGATAGGAGCACACAGGGGTCACTGGTGAGATAGGAGCACACAGGGGTCACTGGTGAGATAGGAGCACACAGGGGTCACCGGAGACACAGGGGTCACTGGTGAGATAGGAGCACACAGGGGTCACTGGTGAGATAGGAGCACACAGGGGTCACTGGTGAGATAGGGCACACAGGGGTCACTGGTGAGATAGGTGCACTCAGGGGTCACTGGAGACACAGGAGTCACTGGTGAGATAGGAGCACACAGGGGTCACTGGTGAGATAGGAGCACACAGGAGTCATTAATGAGATAGGAGCACACAGGGGTCACTGGTGAGATAGGAGCACACAGGGGTCACTGGTGAGATAGGTGCACAGGGGTCACTGGTGAGATAGAAGCACACAGGGGTCACTGGTGAGATAGGAGCACACAGGGGTCACTGGTGAGATAGGAGCACACAGGGGTCACTGGTGAGATAGGAGCACACAGGAGTCACTGGTGAGATCGGAGACACAGGGGTCACTGGTGAGATAGGAGCACACAGGGGTCACTGGTGAGATAGGAGCACACAGGGGTCACTGGAGACACAGGAGTCCCTGGTGAGATAGGAGCACACAGGGGTCACTGGTGAGATAGGAGCACACAGGGGTCACTGGTGAGATAGGAGCACACAGGGGTCACTGGTGAGATAGGAGCACACAGGGGTCACTGGTGAGATAGGAGCACACAGGGGTCACTGGTGAGATAGGAGCACACAGGGGTCACTGGTGAGATAGGAGCACACAGGGGTCACTGGTGAGATAGGAGCACACAGGGGTCACTGGTGAGTTAGGAGCACACAGGGGTCACTGGTGAGATAGGTGCACAGGGGTCACTGGTGAGATAGGAGCGCACAGGGGTCACTGGTGAAATAGGAGCACACAGGGGTCACTGGTGAGATAAGTGCACAGGGGTCACTGGTGAGATAGGAGCACACAGGGGTCACTGGTGAGATAGGAGCACACAGGGGTCACTGGAGACACAGAGGTCACTGGTGAGATAGGAGCACACAGGGGTCACTGGAGACACAGGGGTCATTGGTGAGATAGGAGCACGCAGAGGTCACTGGTGAGATAGGAGCACACAGGGGTCACTGGTGAGATAGGAGCACACAGGGGTCACTGGTGAGATAGGAGCACACAGGGGTCACTGGAGACACAGGGGTCACTGGTGAGATAGGAGCACACAGGGGTCACTGGAGACACAGGGGTCACTGGTGAGATAGGAGCACACAGGGGTCACTGGAGACACAGGGGTCACTGGTGAGATAGGAGCACACAGGGGTCACTGATGAGATAGGAGCACACAGGGGTCACTGGTGAGATAGGAGCACACAGGGGTCTCTGGAGACACAGGGGTCACTGGTGAGATAGGAGCACACCCGGGTCACTGGTGAGATAGGAGCACACAGGGGTCACTGGTGAGATAGGAGCACACAGGGGTCACTGGTGAGATAGGAGCACACAGGGGTCACTGGTGAGTTAGGAGCACACAGGGGTCACTGGTGAGATAGGAGCACACAGGGGTCACTGGTGAGATAGGAGCACACAGGAGTCACTGGTGAGATAGGTGCACACAGGGGTCACTGGTGAGATAGGAGCACACAGGAGTCACTGGTGAGATAGGTGCACACAGGGGTCACTGGTGAGATAGGAGCACACAGGGGTTACTGGTGAGATAGGAGCACACAGGGGTCACTGGTGAGATAGGAGCACACAGGAGTCACTGGTGAGATAGGAGCACACAGGAGTCACTGGTGAGATAGGTGCACACAGGGGTCACTGGTGAGATAGGAGCACACAGGGGTCACTGGTGAGATAGGAGCACACAGGAGTCACTGGTGAGATAGGTGCACACAGGGGTCACTGGTGAGATAGGAGCACACAGGGGTCACTGGTGAGATAGGAGCACACAGGGGTCACTGGTGAGATAGAAGCACACAGGGGTCACTGGTGAGATAGAAGCACACAGGGGTCACTGGTGAGATAGGAGCACACAGGGGTCACTGGTGAGATTGGAGCACACAGAGGTCACTGGTGAGATAGAAGCACACAGGGGTCACTGGAGACACAGGGGTCACTGATGAGTTAAGAGCACACAGGGGTCACTGGTGAGTTAGGAGCACACAGGGGTCACTGGTGAGATAGGTGCACAGGGGTCACTGGTGAGATAGGAGCACACAGGGGTTACTGGTGAGATAGGAGCACACAGGGGTCACTGGTGAGATAGGTGCACTCAGGGGTCACCGGAGACACAGAGGTCACTGGTGAGATAGGAGCACACAGGGGTCACTGGTGAGATAGGTGCACTCAGGGGTCACTGGTGAGATAGGTGCACTCAGGGGTCACCGGAGACACAGAGGTCACTGGTGAGATAGGAGCACACAGGGGTCACTGGTGAGATAGGTGCACTCAGGGGTCACCGGAGACACAGAGGTCACTGGTGAGATAGGAGCACACAGGGGTCACTGGTGAGTTAGGAGCACACAGGAGTCACTGGAGAGATAGGAGCACACAGGGGTCACTTGTGAGATAGGAGCACACAGGGGTCACTGGTGAGATATGAGCACACAGGAGTCACTGGTGAGATAGGAGCACACAGGGGTCACTGGTGAGATAGGAGCACACAGGGGTCACTGGAGACACAGGGGTCACTGGTGAGATAGGAGCACACAGGGGTCACTGGTGAGATAGGAGCACACAGGAGTCACTGGTGAGATAGGAGCACACAGGGGTCACTGGTGAGATAGGAGCACACAGGGGTCACTGGTGAGATAGGAGCACACAGGGGTCACTGGTGAGATAGGAGCACACAGGGGTCACTGGTGAGATAGGAGCACACAGGGGTCACTGGTGAGATAGGAGCACACAGGGGTCACTGGTGAGATAGGAGCACACAGGGGTCACTGGTGAGATAGGAGCACACAGGGGTCACTGGTGAGATAGGAGCACACAGGGGTCACTGGTGAGATAGGAGCACACAGGGGTCACTGGTGAGATAGGTGCACACAGGGGTCACTGGTGAGATAGGAGCACACAGGGGTCACTGGTGAGATAGGAGCACACAGGGGTCACTGGTGAGATAGGAGCACACAGGGGTCACTGGTGAGATAGGTGCACACAGGGGTCACTGGTGAGATAGGTGCACACAGGGGTCACTGGTGAGATAGGAGCACACAGGGGTCACTGGTGAGTTAGAAGCACAGGGGTCACTGGTGAGATAGGAGCACACAGGGGTCACTGGTGAGTTAGAAGCACAGGGGTCACTGGTGAGATAGGAGCACACAGGGGTCACTGGTGAGATAGGAGCACACAGGGGTCACTGGTGAGTTAGAAGCACAGGGGTCACTGGTGAGTTAGAAGCACAGGGGTCACTGGTGAGATAGGTGCACACAGGGGTCACTGGTGAGATAGGAGCACACAGGGGTCACTGGTGAGATAGGAGCACACAGGGGTCACTGGTGAGATAGGAGCACACAGGGGTCACTGGTGAGATAGGAGCACACAGGGGTCACTGGTGAGATAGGAGCACACAGGGGTCACTGGTGAGATAGGAGCACACAGGGGTCACTGGTGAGATAGGAGCACACAGGGGTCACTGGTGAGTTAGAAGCACAGGGGTCACTGGTGAGATAGGAGCACACAGGGGTCACTGGTGAGTTAGAAGCACAGGGGTCACTGGTGAGATAGGAGCACACAGGGGTCACTGGTGAGATAGGAGCACACAGGGGTCACTGGTGAGTTAGAAGCACAGGGGTCACTGGTGAGTTAGAAGCACAGGGGTCACTGGTGAGATAGGAGCACACAGGGGTCACTGGTGAGTTAGAAGCACAGGGGTCACTGGTGAGTTAGAAGCACAGGGGTCACTGGTGAGATAGGAGCACACAGGGGTCACTGGTGAGATAGGAGCACACAGGGGTCACTGGTGAGATAGGTGCACACAGGGGTCACTGGTGAGATAGGTGCACACAGGGGTCACTGGTGAGATAGGAGCACACAGGGGTCACTGGTGAGTTAGAAGCACAGCGGTCACTGGTGAGATAGGAGCACACAGGGGTCACTGGTGAGATAGGTGCACACAGGGGTCACTGGTGAGATAGGAGCACACAGGGGTCACTGGTGAGATAGGAGCACACAGGGGTCACTGGTGAGATAGGAGCACACAGGGGTCACTGGTGAGATAGGTGCACACAGGGGTCACTGGTGAGATAGGTGCACACAGGGGTCACTGGTGAGATAGGAGCACACAGGGGTCACTGGTGAGTTAGAAGCACAGGGGTCACTGGTGAGATAGGAGCACACAGGGGTCACTGGTGAGTTAGAAGCACAGGGGTCACTGGTGAGATAGGAGCACACAGGGGTCACTGGTGAGATAGGAGCACACAGGGGTCACTGGTGAGTTAGAAGCACAGGGGTCACTGGTGAGTTAGAAGCACAGGGGTCACTGGTGAGATAGGTGCACACAGGGGTCACTGGTGAGATAGGAGCACACAGGGGTCACTGGTGAGATAGGAGCACACAGGGGTCACTGGTGAGATAGGAGCACACAGGGGTCACTGGTGAGATAGGAGCACACAGGGGTCACTGGTGAGATAGGAGCACACAGGGGTCACTGGTGAGATAGGAGCACACAGGGGTCACTGGTGAGATAGGAGCACACAGGGGTCACTGGTGAGATAGGAGCAGACAGGGGTCACTGGTGAGATAGGAGCACACAGGGGTCACTGGTGAGTTAGAAGCACAGGGGTCACTGGTGAGATTGGAGCACACAGAGGTCACTGGTGAGATAGAAGCACACAGGGGTCACTGGAGACACAGGGGTCACTGATGAGTTAAGAGCACACAGGGGTCACTGGTGAGTTAGGAGCACACAGGGGTCACTGGTGAGATAGGTGCACAGGGGTCACTGGTGAGATAGGAGCACACAGGGGTTACTGGTGAGATAGGAGCACACAGGGGTCACTGGTGAGATAGGTGCACTCAGGGGTCACCGGAGACACAGAGGTCACTGGTGAGATAGGAGCACACAGGGGTCACTGGTGAGATAGGTGCACTCAGGGGTCACTGGTGAGATAGGTGCACTCAGGGGTCACCGGAGACACAGAGGTCACTGGTGAGATAGGAGCACACAGGGGTCACTGGTGAGATAGGTGCACTCAGGGGTCACCGGAGACACAGAGGTCACTGGTGAGATAGGAGCACACAGGGGTCACTGGTGAGTTAGGAGCACACAGGAGTCACTGGAGAGATAGGAGCACACAGGGGTCACTTGTGAGATAGGAGCACACAGGGGTCACTGGTGAGATATGAGCACACAGGAGTCACTGGTGAGATAGGAGCACACAGGGGTCACTGGTGAGATAGGAGCACACAGGGGTCACTGGAGACACAGGGGTCACTGGTGAGATAGGAGCACACAGGGGTCACTGGTGAGATAGGAGCACACAGGAGTCACTGGTGAGATAGGAGCACACAGGGGTCACTGGTGAGATAGGAGCACACAGGGGTCACTGGTGAGATAGGAGCACACAGGGGTCACTGGTGAGATAGGAGCACACAGGGGTCACTGGTGAGATAGGAGCACACAGGGGTCACTGGTGAGATAGGAGCACACAGGGGTCACTGGTGAGATAGGAGCACACAGGGGTCACTGGTGAGATAGGAGCACACAGGGGTCACTGGTGAGATAGGAGCACACAGGGGTCACTGGTGAGATAGGAGCACACAGGGGTCCCTGGTGAGATAGGTGCACACAGGGGTCACTGGTGAGATAGGAGCACACAGGGGTCACTGGTGAGATAGGAGCACACAGGGGTCACTGGTGAGATAGGAGCACACAGGGGTCACTGGTGAGATAGGTGCACACAGGGGTCACTGGTGAGATAGGTGCACACAGGGGTCACTGGTGAGATAGGAGCACACAGGGGTCACTGGTGAGTTAGAAGCACAGGGGTCACTGGTGAGATAGGAGCACACAGGGGTCACTGGTGAGTTAGAAGCACAGGGGTCACTGGTGAGATAGGAGCACACAGGGGTCACTGGTGAGATAGGAGCACACAGGGGTCACTGGTGAGTTAGAAGCACAGGGGTCACTGGTGAGTTAGAAGCACAGGGGTCACTGGTGAGATAGGTGCACACAGGGGTCACTGGTGAGATAGGAGCACACAGGGGTCACTGGTGAGATAGGAGCACACAGGGGTCACTGGTGAGATAGGAGCACACAGGGGTCACTGGTGAGATAGGAGCACACAGGGGTCACTGGTGAGATAGGAGCACACAGGGGTCACTGGTGAGATAGGAGCACACAGGGGTCACTGGTGAGATAGGAGCACACAGGGGTCACTGGTGAGATAGGAGCACACAGGGGTCACTGGTGAGATAGGAGCACACAGGGGTCACTGGTGAGTTAGAAGCACAGGGGTCACTGGTGAGATAGGAGCACACAGGGGTCACTGGTGAGTTAGAAGCACAGGGGTCACTGGTGAGATAGGAGCACACAGGGGTCACTGGTGAGATAGGAGCACACAGGGGTCACTGGTGAGTTAGAAGCACAGGGGTCACTGGTGAGTTAGAAGCACAGGGGTCACTGGTGAGATAGGAGCACACAGGGGTCACTGGTGAGTTAGAAGCACAGGGGTCACTGGTGAGTTAGAAGCACAGGGGTCACTGGTGAGATAGGAGCACACAGGGGTCACTGGTGAGATAGGAGCACACAGGGGTCACTGGTGAGATAGGTGCACACAGGGGTCACTGGTGAGATAGGTGCACACAGGGGTCACTGGTGAGTTAGAAGCACAGGGGTCACTGGTGAGATAGGAGCACACAGGGGTCACTGGTGAGTTAGAAGCACAGCGGTCACTGGTGAGATAGGAGCACACAGGGGTCACTGGTGAGATAGGTGCACACAGGGGTCACTGGTGAGATAGGAGCACACAGGGGTCACTGGTGAGATAGGAGCACACAGGGGTCACTGGTGAGATAGGAGCACACAGGGGTCACTGGTGAGATAGGTGCACACAGGGGTCACTGGTGAGATAGGTGCACACAGGGGTCACTGGTGAGATAGGAGCACACAGGGGTCACTGGTGAGTTAGAAGCACAGGGGTCACTGGTGAGATAGGAGCACACAGGGGTCACTGGTGAGTTAGAAGCACAGGGGTCACTGGTGAGATAGGAGCACACAGGGGTCACTGGTGAGATAGGAGCACACAGGGGTCACTGGTGAGTTAGAAGCACAGGGGTCACTGGTGAGTTAGAAGCACAGGGGTCACTGGTGAGATAGGTGCACACAGGGGTCACTGGTGAGATAGGAGCACACAGGGGTCACTGGTGAGATAGGAGCACACAGGGGTCACTGGTGAGATAGGAGCACACAGGGGTCACTGGTGAGATAGGAGCACACAGGGGTCACTGGTGAGATAGGAGCACACAGGGGTCACTGGTGAGATAGGAGCACACAGGGGTCACTGGTGAGATAGGAGCACACAGGGGTCACTGGTGAGATAGGAGCACACAGGGGTCACTGGTGAGATAGGAGCACACAGGGGTCACTGGTGAGTTAGAAGCACAGGGGTCACTGGTGAGATAGGAGCACACAGGGGTCACTGGTGAGTTAGAAGCACAGGGGTCACTGGTGAGATAGGAGCACACAGGGGTCACTGGTGAGATAGGAGCACACAGGGGTCACTGGTGAGTTAGAAGCACAGGGGTCACTGGTGAGTTAGAAGCACAGGGGTCACTGGTGAGATAGGAGCACACAGGGGTCACTGGTGAGTTAGAAGCACAGGGGTCACTGGTGAGTTAGAAGCACAGGGGTCACTGGTGAGATAGGAGCACACAGGGGTCACTGGTGAGATAGGAGCACACAGGGGTCACTGGTGAGATAGGTGCACACAGGGGTCACTGGTGAGTTAGAAGCACAGGGGTCACTGGTGAGATAGGAGCACACAGGGGTCACTGGTGAGATAGGAGCACACAGGGGTCACTGGTGAGATAGGAGCACACAGGGGTCACTGGTGAGTTAGAAGCACAGGGGTCACTGGTGAGATAGGAGCACACAGGGGTCACTGGTGAGTTAGAAGCACAGGGGTCACTGGTGAGTTAGAAGCACAGGGGTCACTGGTGAGATAGGAGCACACAGGGGTCACTGGTGAGATAGGAGCACACAGGGGTCACTGGTGAGTTAGGAGCACACAGGGGTCACTGGTGAGTTAGAAGCACAGGGGTCACTGGTGAGTTAGAAGCACAGGGGTCACTGGTGAGATAGGAGCACACAGGGGTCACTGGTGAGTTAGAAGCACAGGGGTCACTGGTGAGATAGGAGCACACAGGGGTCACTGGTGAGATAGGAGCACACAGGGGTCACTGGTGAGATAGGAGCACACAGGGGTCACTGGTGAGATAGGAGCACACAGGGGTCACTGGTGAGATAGGAGCACACAGGGGTCACTGGTGAGATAGGAGCACACAGGGGTCACTGGTGAGATAGGACTGATGCTGGAACCATGGAGAGGTGAGAGGTCATTATAATTGCTCAGCACAGTCACCAATGTCCATGTTTTGCACTCTCTCTCCTACAGACAAGGTGAGTATGATGGAGTCCATTGGCCCAATCATCAGAGTGAATGTGGAGACTTCTATTCAGACGGTGGACGTGGAGTTGGTTCCTGTGGTAGAAATTCCCGGCAGTTGGTCCAGGTCGGCCCGCTGGCCGCGGTTCTTCAAGCGATGGCCCTCCAAAGACAAGGCGAGATGTGTTAAGGTAGGAGGACAACTGAAAACCAAAAGCAGGAGATGTTTTATCTTCAGTGTAAAGAGTTTGTCCAACAATCTCCACACCAAATGTTCCCCATCAGAGATGAACCCTGAGAATTTCCCCCTTGACATTCCATCTCAAGTAGGCATACAAGTAGGGGGGGGTCACAGACAAAATTTCCTTATATGCTGACGACACCCACCTATTCCTTGAAGACATTTCCTCCCTCCCACCGGCTCTCCATATTGTGGGTGTGTTCGGCTCATTTTCTGCCATTAGGGTCAACTGGGGGAAGTCACTCCTCTTCTCGCTCCACGCGTCGGGTCCTCGCCCCCCAAAGGGTACCCCCATAAACTGGACATCGGAGTTTAAATACCTCCGGACACTGATTAGAGCGCCTCTGTCCTCATACATTGAATCTCATGCCACTGCTGAAGACCTTCTCGCAGAAATGCACGGCCTGGAGATCTCTCCCTCTTTCACCAGTGGGTAGGGTGAACTTGGTTAAAATGGCCTCATCTTTTGCCACACTGAATGGTATCATATCCTCCTTTGTGTGGAAAGGCAGGCCCATCGCCTTTGGCCATTTCCACCTTACAGCTTCCCATTACACAAGGCGGCCTATCCCTACTGGACTTTCAAGCCTCGTACACACGACCGGTTTTCTCAGCAAGAAAACAGCTGGCAGAGCTTTTTGCCCAGAAAACCGTCCGTGTGTATGGTTTCTCGTCGGGAAAACTGCCGGGAATCTCGATGAGAAAAATAGAGAACCTGCTCTCTATTTTCTCGTCTCGTCGGGATTTTCGTCAGCCTGTTTCCCGTCGAGAAAACCGTGCGTGTGTACGAGGCTAGTGTCCCCAGGTAAGCCCGCGCATGCTCGATGAGACTTTGACGCGCGCGCGTTAGCTTACAAGGGTAGTGTAGGGTGAAGCAAGATGGCAGCGATGGCATCCAATGTGACGAGCGCATGCTCGTTGTAGTCGATGAGGTCACTGCATTCTTGCCATTCAAAAGAAAGGCGGTTCTTTTGAATGTGCGTCTGTATACAGGGCTTGGCAAGAAAAGCTTGCCAGGAATCCCGTCGAGAAAACCAACGTTCTTTTTTTTCGACGGGATTCTCGCCCGTGTGTACAGGGCTTCAGGTGTATTTTTGGGCAGCGGTTTTGGTAACGGTGAGGTGGTGGTTCTCTCAGCCCAAAGACACCCCCGCAGTAACCCTTGAAGCAGCGATTATGAGATCATACTCCTCCCTCAGCAATCTGGTGTTCAAGGGACCTAAATCTCACCCCGGCCTTACAGAACCTATGCGTACAACAATCGCAGTATGGCGCAAGGTTAGTACGCGTCATAGCTCCACCCCGTAACATACTCCCCCTATCTCCCCCACTGGGGTAATCCTAATCTCCCACACCTGAACAAAGTCCCAGACCCCCAGGTTTGGGCAAAGAAAGGCATAGTGAATCTTAAACATATAGTTACCGGCGGCAAATTGCGCGCGTTCCCTGACCTCAGAGATGCCAGGCTGGATGCTGTTTCGCTATTACCAACTGCGCCATGCATACAGTAAGCAAGTCCCACCTTCTATTACCCTTGAATCGGACTCCGTGGAGGGACTACTCACTGCTAGGGATGAGCTCGGTGTTCGAGTCGAACATACGTTCGACTCGAACATCGGCTGTTCGATCGTTCGATGAAGTTTGAACGATTTGGGCCGTTTGCGCCAAATTCGAGTGACGTGAACGGCCCACAATACACTGCGCCATCGCAGTGCAATCCCGGCGCTGTGATTGGCCAAGCATGCACTGTGACCCTGCATGCTTTGCCAATCACAGCGCCGGCAGCTAGGAGAGCCATAATTGGCCACAGGCAGGTTGCCTGTGGCCAATTATAGCTCAGGGGGTTTAGCACACGCCCCACACTATAAAAGGCCGCCAGCGCGGCGGCCTCGTGTAGTGTGTTCCGGCCCAGGGAAAGAGAAGGATAGGCAGGGACAGTGTCAGTGTCATATTCTTTGCTAAACCTTGTGTGTAGGGACAGAGAAGGATAGGCAGGGAGAGTGTGAAGCCTCGTACACACGACCGAGTTTCTGTGCAAAAACCAGCAAGAAACTTGCTGGCAGAGATTTCGAGAAAGTCGTTCATGTGTATGGTTTCTCGTCAAGAAAAGCGACAAGAATCTCGACGAGAAAATAGAGAACCTGCTCTCTATTTTCTCGTTGAGATTCTCGTCAGCCTGTTTCTCGACGAGAAAATTGTGTGTGTGTGTCCACTTACCTGTTCGCCGGGAAGCCCGCGCATGCTCGAAATGACTTTGACGCATGCGCGGTAGCTTCCTAGGCATGCTCGTCGTATTCGATGATGTCACCGCGTACGCTCCATTCAAAGAACCGCGGGTTCTTTGAAATGAGCGTGTGTACACTCGGCCGGGACAAGTTTCTTGTCCAAGGATCTCGTCGTAAAAAACGACATGTTTTTAACGACGAGATTCTCAGCCGTGTGTACGAGGCTTGAGTGTCATATTCTTTGATAAACCTTGTGTGCAGGGAGAGAGAAGGATAGGCAGGGGACAGTGTCAGTGTCATTGTTGCACAGCCTCCTGCACAGTATACACCTGAAGCTAGCCCGTATTGCTGTGTTTTCCTGGTGTGTTACACTAACAGGCATTTGCAGCACTTACAGCGGGCGGAGTGTGCCTCCTACTCATTATACACCTGAAGCTAGCCCTTATTGCTGTTTTTTCCTGTTGTGTAACACAGGCAGTCATCTGCAGCACTTACAGCGGGTGTAGTGTGCTTCCTGCAAAATATACTCCTGAAGCTACCCCTTATTGATGGTTTTCCCATCTCCCTGCAGGCCATTAGAATGTCTGGAAGGCAAACAAGGAGAGGCAGACAGTCAGGAGGCAATAAAAGAGGGCAAGCAGGCTCTGTGTCTGGGGGCAACAGTGCTGGTCGTGGACGCGGTGCATCGTCATCAGCACGTGGCCATGGAACACGCTTGTCCTTCTTTTCGGCAGCTGGACGTGTTGAGCCGCATCATGCCGAAGACTTGGTAGAGTGGATGACCAAGCCCTCCTCATCCTCCTCATCCTCCTCATCCTCTCTCACCCAGGCTCAGGGTACTGGCAAAGCAGCTGCCAAAGCGTCCTCTTCCCTGGTATCAATGTCATCATCAGTCACTCCTTCCCTAGACCAACCATGTCCTCCTGAGGAGTCCCCCGAACTGTTTGAGCACAGTGTTGGGTACATGCTCCAGGAGGATGCCCAGCGTTTCGAAGGGTCTGATGATGATACCCAGCTAGAGGAAGGCAGTAGCATGAGAGCAGACAGAGGGGATGCTCAAGAAGGACACCAATCTGGCAGTCATGCTCCAGCAGCTGCAGCATACTGCCAGATTGGCTCCAGTGATGAGGAGGGAGGGGATGATGAGGTCACTGACTCCACGTGGGTGCCTAATAGGAGAGAGGAGGAGGAGGAGGATGAGGAGGAGGCACATCTCCAACGAGGCAGGATGCCCTCCGGGGGCCAGCGTAAGGGCAGCACACCGACTGAATCACACCGCAGAGCTCCGCCTGTGCAGGGCGCTGCCTCTGCCCGTTATTCAAAAAGTTCTTTGGTGTGGGCCTTTTTTGAGTCGAGTGCATCAGATCGCACAGCTGCTGTTTGCAACATATGTCTCAAGCGTATATCGCGTGGCCAAAACATCAGCCGCTTGGGTACCACATGCCTGACCAGACATATGTTGACCTGCCATGCAGCTCGTTGGCAAGCCTACCTCAAAGACCCACACCAAAAAACAAAGCGGACCTCTCCTTGCACCGCATCAGCTGGGATCTCCAACCCCACTATAACTTCAGTCCTCTCTGAAACATGCACTGAGAGGAATGAAGGTGCAGAATTAGGTGTGTCACAGCCAAGTACTTGCGGCCACTCTGCTAGCAGTACACCGACGTCCGATTCTAGCAGGCAAATTTCCCTGCCCCAGCTGCTGGACCGTCGAAAGAAGTTCACTCCCAGCCATCCACATGCCCAGCGGTTGAATGCTAGCTTGGCTAAATTGCTAGCGCTTCAACTGCTGCCTTTTCAGTTGGTAGACTCGGCCCCCTTCCGTGAGTTTGTGCAATGTGCGGTTCCTCAGTGGCAGGTTCCCAAACGCCACTTTTTCTCACAGAAGGTGATTCCGGCTCTCTACCGGCATGTGGAAGGCAATGTCTTGGCCTCGCTGGACAGGGCGGTCAGCGGTAAGGTGCATATTACCGCTGACTCATGGTCCAGCAGGCATGGACAGGGACGTTACCTTTCTTTCACGGCCCATTGGGTCACTCTTTTGGCAGCTGGGAAGGATGCAGGACAAGGTGCAGTAGTGTTGGAGGTTGTTCCACCGCCACGCCTCCAAAATGCTACTACTGGTTGTGACACACCTCTCTCCTCCACCCCCTCCTCTTCTTCTTCCTCCATGGCCTCTTCCTGTGGTTTGTCCTCGGAACCAGCGGTGCTCCGTAGGCGTTCAAGGGGCTACGCAAGTACGCAGGCAAAAAGATGCCATGCCGTGCTTGCGCTGGTGTGTTTGGGGGACAGAAGCCACACTGGGGCAGAGGTCCTGTCTGCTCTGCAGGGGCAGGCCGAGAGGTGGTTGACGCTACGCCAGCTTAAGGCAGGAATGGTGGTTTGCGACAATGGCACCAACCTCCTCTCTGCCCTCCGGCAGGGACAACTGACCCATGTGCCCTGTGTGGCTCACGTCCTTAACCTGGTGGTGCAGCGGTTCTTGGGCAGGTACCCGGGCTTACAGGATGTCCTGAGGCAGGCCAGGAAAGTCTGTGTGCATTTCCGAAGATCTTATAATGCCAGTGATCGCCTGGCTGAGCTGCAAAAGGAGTTGAACCTGCCCAAGAACCGCCTTATATGTGACATGCCCACCAGGTGGAACTCAACGTTGGCCATGCTGCAGCGGCTGCACACGCAGCAGAGGGCCATCAATGAGTACCTGTGCGACTACGGCACCAGGACAGGGTCAGGGGAGCTTGGTTTTTTTTCACCACACCAGTGGGGCATGATCAGGGATGCATGCACTGTCCTGGCACCATTTGAGGAGGCCACGAGGATGGTGACAGTGACAGTGCATGCATCAGTGACACTGTACCTCTTGTCTACCCTTTGGAGCATACGCTGCATGGAATAATGGACAGGGCACTTGAGGCAGAACAGAGGTAGGAAGAGGAGGACTTCCTTGCCTCTCAAGGCCCCCTTTACCCAGACAGTGTTCCTTCTGTCCCACCCATCGCACAGGAAGAGGACGAGGAGGAGGAGGAGGATTGTGTCAGCATGGAGGTGGAGCCTGGCACTCAGCAGCATCAACAGCAGCAGTCTTTTTTAGGGATGATTTACAGTCCCAAGAAACCCATGGACTTGTACGTGGCTGGGAGGAGGTGGCTGCGGATCATGTCGTTCTTAGTGACCCAGAGGACTCCGGACCGAATGCCTCAGCTAACCTACGCTGCATGGCCTCCCTGATCCTGCAAAGGCTGCGGAAGGATCCTCGTATTCTTCGGATCAAGGAGAGGGACCATTACTGGCTGGCCACTCTCCTTGATCCACGGTACAAGGGTAAGGTTGCGGACCTTATGTTACCGTCGCAGAGGGAGCAGAGGATGAGACAACTCCGGGAGGCCTTGCAGAAAGGTCTGTGCAACGCGTTCCCAGAGACTGGGAGGTTACAAACTCCTGGTCCTGGACAACGAGTTGCTGAGACTTCGGTCAGTCAAAGAAGGAGTGGTGGAGAAGGTGGCCGTCTGACCGATGCGTTCAGACAATTCTTTAGTCCGCAGCCCCAAGGTATGATCGGTTCCAGCAACCATCGCCAGCGTCTGATATACATGGTGCAGGAATACCTAGGGGCAAGGTCAGACTTGGACACCTTCCCCACCGAAAATCCTCTGGCTTACTGGGTCTTGAGGATGGATCACTGGCCAGAGCTTGCACAGTATGCAATTGAGCTACTGGCCTGTCCTGCATCCAGCGTTCTTTCAGAACGCACATTCAGTGCTGCTGGAGGATTTGTCACGGATCACAGGGTGCGCCTGTCCACCGATTCGGTTGATCGACTGACCTTCATAAAGATGAACCAGTCTTGGATCACCACCAGCTACCACACACCTGAAGCTGATATAACAGAATAATTTATTTTCAAATGTCACATCCCTTCAAGACTGATGCTGATGCTGAGAGACTGTCCTGTTATGTTGACTGACTATCCTCCTCCTCCTCAATGATCCGATTCATGAAGATATCTTGGAAGAACATTTTTGTTTCTGGGTGCCGCCACCAGTGGCTAAGGCCCAATTTTTCAGCCCCTGTTTAACAGGGGCATGTAATTACAATTTTTTATGCAATGCTTTGCAGCAGGGCTCATTGCTGTGCTCCAAGTACAGTATCTGTGAGGGGTTGCAGTGTTGTGGCACCAGTGGCTAAGGCCCAATTTTTCAGCTCCTGTTCTACAGGGGCATGTAATTAAAATTCCTGATTTAATAATTCATAGCAGGGCCCATTCCTGCGCCCACCAAGAGTAACTGTGAGGCCTTACAGTGTTGTAGCACCACCACCACCACCAAAGGCCCAATTTTTACTACCACTGTTCAACAATGGCATGTAATTACAATTCCTGATATAATAGTTCACAGCAGGGCGTTCCAGCGCCCACCAAGAGTAACTGTGAGTGCTTACAGTGTTGTGCCAACACCAACATGTAAGGGGCAAATTTCTGCAGAGTATATACGGAAGGTCCCTACTTTCAAACATCCAACTTACAAATGACTCCTACTTGCAAACGCAAGAAGACAACAGGAAGTGAGAGGAAATCTACCCCTAGGAAGGAAAATTCTCTCCTGTAAGAATTAATATGGGAGAAAGGTGTCTCCTCTGTACTGATGCTTTATCAGCAATCCTTGTTTCAAGAAAAACACCACATTTCAAAAACAGTTGTCATTGGGACGGAAAGTGAGGTGAAATGTTCTGAACAGGGGCACAGACAGCAAAACAAATGTTACAGGGGTGATAACCCTTACCTATGTTTTCCAAAAAGTTTAAAAATAGATTTTTGGGCTGGAGCTACACTTAAACAATGTACCTGTTCAAAATTACAAACAGATTCTACATAAGAACAAACCTACAGTCCCTGTCTTGTATGCACCGCCTGTATACGGCGGTTCAGAGTATATAGGGCCTTTTTTATTTTATGTGCGGGGTTCCCCTTAATATCCATACAAGACCCAAAGGGGCTGGTAATGGGCTGGGGTAGGAGGGGGGGGGGGGTCATGGGGTAGCTATGCCATTTTTCTTAAAGATTTTCATCCATATTACCGGGACCAGACATTACATTAAAGCCGCAAGCAGTTTTAAATGGCTTTTTTTCCTTTAGAAATGTAATTTTGTGCAGGGACAGTTCTAAACACGGGAAACACGTGGCACTTCACAGGCATACTTTAGACACCCCCAGGTACGATATTTAAAGGAATATTTGACTTTTTTTTTTTCACTTTATGCATCATTAAAATCACTGCTCCCGAAAAACGACAGTTTTTAAAACTTCTTTTTGCATTGATACATGTCCCCTGGTGCAGAACCCGGGTTCCCAAACCCTTTTTAGGACAATAACATGGATAATAGTCGTTATAATTAGCATTTTAGATTTCAAACGTTCGCATCCATTGTATTTAATAGGGTTCTAAAGTTCGCGCAAACTTTCGGTCCGTTCGCAGGTTCTGGTGCGAACCGAACCCGGGGGTGTTCGGTTCATCACTAGTCACTGCCAAGGTCATAGATAAACCCCTATCCTCCCTGTACTTCCGTTTGTCCTTAGCCCCCACAAGAAAACTTGGGAAGGCCCTAGATAAATGGAGAGGGGACATCCCTACATGACGGAGGAGGAATGGGAGGCTTCCCTATCCTTCTTTGTGACGAACATGATCTCAGCCAAAGACCGTTTCCTGTAGGTTAAGCTCCTCCACAGGGCCTACTTTACTCCAAAAAGACTGACTCTTATGAACCCAGAGACCCCGGTGAACAGAGGCGTACCTAGGGTCTCCAGAGCCCTTGGCGAGAATCTGTACCGGCGCCCCCCCCCCCGGCTGGTGGTCCTGGGGTCTGGCTGCTGGAGCTGGGCTGCTGGTCCTGGGGCCTGGCTGCTGGGGCCAAGGGTCTGGCTGCTGAAGCCAAGGGTCTGGCAGCTGGTCCTGGAGCCTGGCTGCAATGGGGTTGGTGAGGCATCCCAGTCAGCAAATTCAGTACAGACCCTCCTCCCGCAGTGCAAACCCCCCTTCCGCAGTGCAGACCCCTCTCCCGCAGTACAGACCCCCTCCCACAGAACAGACCCCTCTCCCTCAGTGCAGACCCCCCTCCCGCAGTGCAGACCTCCTCCCGCAGTGCAGACCCCCTCCCGCAGTGCAGACCCCCTCCCGCAGTGCAGACCCCCTCCCTCAGTACAGACCCCTCTCCCTCAGTACAGACCCCTCTCCCTCAGTACAGACCCCCCTCCTGCAGTGCAGACCCCCCCTCCTGCAGTGCAGACCCCTTCCCGCAGTACAGACCCCCCCTCCTGCAGTACATACCCCCCCTCCCGCTGTGCAGAACCCCCTCCCACTGTGCAGACCCCTCTTCCGCTGTGCAGACTCCCCTCCCGCTGTGCAGACCCCTCTCCCTCAGTACAGACCCCCCTTCCGCAGTATAGACCCCTCTCCATCAGTGCAGACCCCTCTTCCTCAGTACAAACCCCTCTCCCTCAGTACAGACTCCCCTCTCGCAGTACAGACCCCCCTCCCGCAGTACAGACCCCCCTCCTGCAGTGCAGTACCCTCTCCCTCAGTACAGACCCCCCTCCCGCAGTGCAGACCCCTTTCCTGCAGTACAGACCCCTCTCCCTCAGTACAGACCCCCCTCAAGCAATGCAGACCCCTCTCCCGAAGTGCAGACCCCCCCACAGTATAGACACACCCCTCCATCAGTATAGACCCCCCCAGTGTAGCCACCCTACCATCAACATAGACCCCCCTAAGTGCAGACACCCCCTCCATCAGCATAGACCCCCTCAGCATATACACCCCCCTCCATCAGCATAGAGCCCCCTAAGTGCAGACTCCCCTCCATCAGCATAGACCCCCTCAGCATATACACCACCCTCCATCAGCATAGACCCCCTTCCATCAGCATAGACCCCCTAAGTGCAGACCCCCCTGCATCAGCATAGACCCCCTCAGCATATACACCCCCCTCCATCAGTATAGACCCCCCCCAGTGCAGACCCCCCTCTCCACTTGTGCTAGTAGTCCCCCCTCCCATAGTGCCCCCAGCATATGTACACTACAGTAACACAAATACAGTACACTGTTCAAACCTCAGAACAGCGTGGGATATGCACAGCGGCGTGTCCCTCCACGGACTCTCTCATCCATCCTGTGTACAGTGGTGTGGGAGGAGCTGCAGTGCAGAGGGCTGGAGGGGCGGGGTACCAATCTGAGCCGAGAGCCAGAGGAAACCTTTCGGAGATGGAGAGACACAGATCAGTGGGTTGTGCGGATCGTGCGATGCCGCTGCCCACAGGTGTCACCTCGACTGCGGCCCGCACCCCCCGCCCCTTCATAACAATGCCACTGCCTCCGTCCACCCCCCTCCTTCCCTGATGAATTGACCGGACAAAAAAAAAGTACCTGTGCCCATGCAGCAGCCAAAGCAGATTGGAAACAGCAGTATGGGCTGTCCCCACCCCCTCTGCCTCAGCTCGCAGCGGCAGCACCTTACATCCCCGTCAAGCCACAGACAGAGTGACCGTACTCCATTCGGCCGTTCGGGCTGCTCTGTCTGTCTGTGGCTGAATGACAGGCACAGCCGGGAGATCGCCCCTGCACTCGAGGGTGTCCGGGAGCCCGCATTTGGCGCCCCCCCTGGGCCTGCGCCCCTGGCGGGCGCCGGTCTCGCCAACCCCTTGGTACGCCCCTGCCGGTGAATTGTCCTCGATGTGACCTGCAGGCTGCCTCCTTCCTCCATATGGTCTGGTCCTGCCCACGACAGGTAGATTACTGGGCGGGGGTTGTGGACAGCCTCAACAGCATCACGTCCCTGGATATGGGACCTGATCCTCGGTTGTTGCTGCTTAAAGGGGTTGTAAATAATTTTTTTCTTTTTTTTTAAATAACAAACATGTTATACTTACCTCCACTGTGCAGCTCGTTTTGAACAGAGTGGCCCCGATCCTCCTCTTCTGGGGTCCCTCGGCGGCTGTCTCAGCTCCTCCCCGCAAGAACTTACCACCTATATGCGAGCGCGGTGGTGAGTGATTGCGGGCGCGCTCCAGTGATACAGCCGGCGGCTAAAGCCGCTCACTGTATCACTCGGCCCCGCCCCCCGGCGCGCCGCATCATTGGATGTAATTGACAGCAGCGTGAGCCTATGGCTGCACTGCTTTCAACCCATCCAGTGTAGCCAATCAACGGCCAGGCTCAGAAACGAGGAGGATGACGGGGGCGGGGCGAGCGCGGGACTTTCGAGGGCTCAGGTAAGTAAAACGGGGGGCTCGGGGGGGGGGGTTATTGTCAGATGTTTTAGGATAGGATGCATTAAGGTGAAAAAACTTTTACCTTTACAACCCCTTTAACATCTTTGGTGCCAGGGCTCGGGGCAAGTACACCAGGCTGTTCCTAAGCTATGCCACATTCTACACCCGCAAAGAGATATTCCTTCATTGGAAAGACGCTGCACCACCTGCTGTATCTTCGTGGCGTAAGGTTATGAACTCAGTGCTGCCGCTCTACAAACGTACATATCTTAATCGACATTGCCCCGGCAAATTTGATAAAATATGGTCGGGGTGCATAGGCGTGTGCACAGGGGGTGTCGGGTGTGCCTGGGCACACCCTAATCACCCTATGTGAATAAGCATTATCCAGGGGCGGCGCCAGGTGGGTGGTTGGGGGATGCCAGTGGCCAGTGTAAATGCCCCCATTATTTTAAAGGCTAGGTTCAACCTTAGAAACACATTAAACTCGTATTTAATATGCTCCCTGTAACGGCACCCCAAGTATGAAAGGGGTTAACGCCGTTTAGGATATTCCCTTTCCGAAGACACATCAGCTACCGACACTCCACAGTCAGGCGACCGAGACCCATAGGAATAATTCTCCCAGAAATACGAGACAAGCGCTCTGTATGAGGTTTCCAACTGGTCTGACACACTTTATTGAGAAAAGACAGGCCCTTATATACGCTAAAAGAATACTGTAGTCCAAATGAACAACTCCACCCACAACATCACACAATAGTCACATAACGAGCTCCCAATACACATTATTCTGACATCCCTTAGCAGACAACAGGTGAGTTCATTAGCCTGTTGAGTGATGCTCAACAGGCATCCCTTTACATCTTAAATGAATACTATGCATGACCTTTATGTTTCCCAGACTGTCTGTCTGCTAATTTACAATACACACAATTACAGAGTTAATTATCACAATTCACATCACCACAAAGAACAATGAAAAGGTCTTTTAGAAGCTAGTCTGGATTCATTAACATTACAACAGGCATCCAGGTGATTGGAGCTGAAGAAATCAGCATCTCTCAATTAACCTGTTGAGTTCAGAATCAAACAACCAGTAAATATTGTGGATTAATATTACAGACCCATTTTAAAGCAATCCAAGACATATTCTCAATGTCCATTATTTTCTGGCTCATACTTTCTAAGAACTTCTGGGTTCCACGGGCCCTCCCATTACACTCCCAATCAACGGTCTCCCACCACTAGAGCCTCCTCCCTGTGACAGCGGGTGGCATTCATGTGTGTTTGAGCTTTGGGGTGCACACTCTAATGCAATAGGCTGCGCACACCTATGTCGGGGTGGACAGATGCCTGGGGGGTGGAGCTCCTGGATGATGCTCAGGATGCTGTACCTGAAGAAGTACCACAACCATAAATCATTAGGCTTGTTCTCCTGTAAGTCGTTACACTGTCATGGTGTGTAATTTACCCACTTGCACGAGGTTCCTTCCACCCTGCCCCCCCTCCCCCCCTCCCCACTCGGCCCCTCCGGGTTATTGTGCTGGAATGTACACCTCCTGCACTAACGATTAGTAGGATATAAGGATTTTGATCCCGTCCCGTGGTAACAATATTGCTGTTTCCTCTGTCACTAGGTGTCATGTTATTCATGTGATGAATTGTGCGTTTACATCGCTTGTAATGTAAAGATCGGCATAAAAAAAATTCTATTGTTGAAAAAAAATACGTTCCTATTGTGTTCCTACACCCCCCCCCACCCCCTTTACACCTCTTGGACCTCCATTCATCCTTCCACCTTCCACTCTTTGACTCCAAATAACTAACATCTGATCTCCTCCTCGATCTTCCAGTCCTTTGGCTTTGACCTCATCGCTCGGACCAACTACCACTGGCAGTTGTCCTTCCTACGCGCTGAGCGCCTCCTGCTGGAGGGGATGGAAGAGGACGGAGGGTGCCGGATGAAATGTTTGCGGGTTGTTCGGCAGTTGAAGGAGGACGTGTGGTGTCCTGGAAATCGCCCCGTCATCACATCCCAACATCTCCAGGTACCACAATTATTTTCTGGAAAAGATTGGGTTCATATTGTATGTATGCTGGGTTCCATCCTGACATGGGATACTTTTACTACGTGTCCCCCCCCCCCTGAAACTGGGGGGTATTCTTCATTTGAACATCCTGAGGCTGGGCAGGGTCCTTGCAGCAACAAGGGTCATCCTGAGGACAGAGGGGCAGACTCCCCGCCTCTATATCTCAGTGACTGAAGTATTCCACCTTTTCATTAAGTGGGAGGAGACAGACTCCATACAGTGGGAGGAGACAAACTCCATACAGTGGGAGGAGACAGACTCCATCAAGAGGGAGGAGACAGACTCCATACAGTGGGAGGAGACAAACTCCATACAGTGGGAGGAGACAGACTCCATCAAGAGGGAGGAGACAGACTCCATACAGTGGGAGGAGACAAACTCCATACAGTGGGAGGAGACAGACTCCATCAAGAGGGAGGAGACAGACTCCATACAGTGGAAGGAGACAGACTCCATCAAGAGGGAGGAGACAGACTCCATACAGTGGGAGGAGACAGACTCCATCAAGAGGGAGGAGACAGACTCCATCAAGAGGGAGGAGACAGAGTCCATGCTGTTGGGTGGAGGCAGACTCTATATAGTGGGAGAAGACAGACTCCATCATGAGGGAGGAGACAGACTCAATATTGTTGGGTGGAGGCAGACTCTATACAGTGGGAGGAGACAGACTCCATACAGTGGGAGGAGACAGACTCCATACAGTGGGAGGAGACAGAATCCATCAAGAGGGAGGAGACAGAGTCCATATTGTTGGGTGAAGACAGACTTTATATAGTGGGGGAGACAGACTCCATTGTGTTGGGTGGAGGGCAGACTCTCTATAGTGGGAGGAGACAGACTCAATCATGAGGGAGGAGACAGACTCCATATAGTGGGAGGAGACAGACTCCATATAGTGGGTGGAGACAGACTCCATCAAGAGGGAGGGGACAGACTCCATACATCGGGAGGAAACAGACTCCATGTTGTTGGGTGGAGGCAGACTCTATATAGTGAGAGGAGACAGACTCCATCAAAAGGGAGGAGACAGACTCCATCATGAGGGAGGAGACCGACTCCATATAGTGGGAGGAGACAGACTCCATCATGAGGGAGGAGACAGACTCCATATAGTGGGAGGAGACAGACTCCATATAGTGGGAGGAGACACTCCATATCTGTGTCACCATCTTTCTTTGTTCTCGGCAGATGATCCTCCTCTGGGAGTGTGAACGCAACCCGTCCTCAAAGTCATGGCTGGATTTTGGATCCTGTTTCCTTCGTGTGGTCCGCAGACTTCTGAAATGTTCCAGACAACGCTTCCTGCGCCATTTCTTTGTCCGACGGGCGAATCTGCTGAAAAATGCCGATGCCAACCAGCTGAACAACCTTGCTGACAAACTGGCCCGCTTCTTGCAGAAGCCTTCTTTGGACATGGCTTCATTTGATGGCCACTCCTTTACTTGTTAAAGACAGCCCCTGCGGAGCAAGGAAGAAGAGGCATCACCGAAAGCCCCTCCTCCTTCAACTCAGGACATAAAGAGCCCCCCAAAGGGCCCCTCTAGCCCAGTACAAGGGGGACACGGTGTACTCAGGAGCAGTAGACATTGAATTGTCCTTGGGCTTTTCCGATCTACAAGCCCGACACGTTCGGCCATCTCTCAGGATCTTCAGTGGATGGTTTGTCCAAATGCTTCCATTGCAGCGTACAGAGAAACCATTATATATTAAATGTTGAGAAAGATCGCAGTGGTCACAAGAGAGCTAAATCTGTGCCAAGGTTGTTCTTTAGGGGAGGAATTACCTTCTGGCTCCTAAATGCGGTGCAGATACATATAGCAAGGAGGAGCAGTGTGGCTCCGGCTGGATCGGTAACTCAAGGATTATGGGGCACTTAGCC
Source organism: Rana muscosa (assembly GCA_029206835.1). NCBI lineage: Eukaryota > Metazoa > Chordata > Amphibia > Anura > Ranidae > Rana > Rana muscosa. Next base: position 571,363 of record CM055117.1, on the reverse strand, counting down.
ACAAATAATAAAAATGTGCTCTATGATGCCAGCTGATGGTCAGAGCAGGAACTGCATTGCTTATCAGAGAATCATGTGACCTCCTTTGCACAGAACGCTAAGCTGCCCGAGGATTATCATATCATTTGGAGTTGTGGCATCATATGGTCTGACTGATTGAAGGAAGCGCTAGTGAGGAACATGGACTGTAGAACAATGGACCATGGACTCTGCACCAGACTCCTTTAGTAAAGAGGCACTCCTTCCTCCATCATTAATTAAACCATCATATCTCTCTATCGTATCTCACAGCTCTACTGAGCCAACATGGCCCTTCAAGGAGGAGCTGTTTCTGGACTGAGGCCCATGGACTGGTCACAAAGCTTCCCTAATGAAGAGATATTTCCCTCATGACTGCCATGACAGGGACAGACCTGCTGGTAATTTAGCCTGGATGATGAGGCTGTAATAGGGGGTTAGGGTCGTATCCAGTGGCGTCTCTAGGGGGGGCAGAGGGGGCCATGACCCTCCCAAAATTATACTGTCCCCCCCAATTAAAAGAAACTGACACCGGGACTCTGGGATCAGTCTGGAATGCAGGGGACTGGGACAGACTGAACCATGGTAGCACTGGTTCTGACTCTATTTCTGGCCACTGGTTGCTAGAGCCACCTGGCGCCTAGCAACCAGTGACGTCAAGGCCGCGACTCCCTCTCTGCCTAGCGTTGAAAGTGGAGGAGGATTTAACTTCCTCCTCCTCTGCGCCTAGGGCTCCTGGGGTCCAAAGCAGCTGTCCGGTGGGTTGTGGCCGCCTGGGTGGGAGTGCTGGCTGGGCAGCACATAGGGGAACCGAACCATCCATTTCTCTTCTGCTGCCGCTGAACTCCCGCTTCTCCTCCTGCAGGCATTCAGTGTGGCAAGAGATAAATTGACGTATTGGTTACTCTATGTGCTGCCCAGCCGCCCCTCCTACCCAGGTGGCCATGGTCATATTGCAGGGGACCCGTGTGGGCACAGCTATTTAGGAAACCAGGGAGCCCATAGGGAACTATAGACTACCTCCTGGTTTCTCCTCTGTGTGCAATGCAGCTTCTGTGCATGCAACCTCCTCTGGCTGACAGACCGAGTATCTCACTGACTGCTCTATGAAGCCAACAGGTGATGTTTCCGGACCAAGGAACAATGGCCCATGGACTGGCCACCGGGCTTACCCTTATAAAGGGATATTTCCCCATGGCAAAGACAGGCCTGCTGGTAATTTAGCCTGGATGGTAAGGCTGTATCTATGGGACAGAGAGTATATTACCAACAGGTAATGTCTACTAATGGAGGAACGATGGCCCACTGACTGGACACCAGGCTACCTTAATAAATAAATATTTCCCTCATGGCTGCCATGGCAAGGACAGGCCTGCTGGTAATTTAGCCTGGATGGTGAAGCTGTAATGGGGGGTTAAGGTCATATCTGAAGGACTGCTCTATGGAGCCAACGGGTGATGTCTACAGACCGAGGAATTATGGCCCATGGACTATGGATTGGTCAATGGATTACCCATGGATTATCAATAATAAGGAGATATTTCCCCATGGCTGCCATGGCAAGGACAGGCCTACTGGTGAGCCTGTATAGCAGGGTGGGGGTCGTATCTCACGGACTGCTCTACGAAGCCAGCGGGGGCCCTTCATAGACCAGCCTTCATCTCTCTGCTGATGCCATTGGCGTGATATGAAAAATAAGCTCAACCAAACTATGGGATCTATAAATATAATAAAAAGTACATTATAACCCCAATCTGTCCATCCCTATTCTTCAACCTTCACCGACACCAGACCTCCGAAGACCTCCGACGACCTTCACCGACACCAGACCTCCGATGACCTTCACCGACACCAGACCTCCGACGACCTTCACCGACACCAGACCTCCGACGACCTTCACCGACACCAGACCTCCAACAACCTTCACCGACACCAGACCTCCGACAACCTTCACCGACACCAGACCTCCGATGACCTTCACCGACACCAGACCTCCGATGACCTTCACCGACACCAGACCTCCGACAACCTTCACCGACACCAGACCTCCGACGACCTTCCCCGACACCAGACCTCCAACAACCTTCACCGACACCAGACCACCGACGACCTTCACCGACACCAGACCTCTGACAACCTTCACTGACACCAGACCTCTGACAACCTTCACCGACACCAGACCTCCGACAACCTTCACCGACACCAGACCTCCGACGACCTTCCCCGACACCAGACCTCCAACAACCTTCACCGACACCAGACCACCGACGACCTTCACCGACACCAGACCTCTGACAACCTTCACTGACACCAGACCTCCGACGACCTTCACCGACACCAGACCTCTGACAACCTTCACTGACACCAGACCTCCGACAACCTTCACTGACACCAGACCTCCGACGACCTTCACCGACACCAGACCTCCAACAACCTTCACCGACACCAGACCACCGACGACCTTCACCGACACCAGACCTCCGACAACCTTCACCGACAACCAGACCTCCGACAACCTTCACCGACACCAGACCTCCGACGACCTTCACCGACACCAGACCTCTGACAACCTTCACCGACACCAGACCTCTGACAACCTTCACCGACACCAGACCTCCGACAACCTTCACCGACACCAGACCTCCGACAACCTTCACTGACACCAGACCTCCGACAACCTTCACTGACACCAGACCTCCGACGACCTTCACCGACACCAGACCACCGACGACCTTCACCGACACCAGACCACCGACGACCTTCACCGACACCAGACCTCCAACGACCTTCACCGACACCAGACCACCGACGACCTTCACCGACACCAGACCTCCGACAACCTTCACCGACAACCAGACCTCTGACGACCTTCACCGACACCAGACCTCCGACAACCGCCCCCTGGACATTCCATCCAAAGCAACCGGGAAATGTCAGAAGCCCTCATTAGAGTCATATTCTCCCCACCCCCCAAATTCCACCTAAAGAGTATCTACAAATTTTGCAGAACTTTTGCATGTAAATGAGGTCAATAATTTGTAAATAAAATTATCAATGTTTAGAAAATATATTCTACATATTGTAAAATTCTTCATATACCTGGGGACTGCCAGAGGTCAAGAAATACTACCGGAGGCATTCGAGATTGGGAATGTGATTCTGGGAATGTGATTCTGGGGATGTGCTTCTGGGGATGTGATTCTGGGGATGTGATTCTGGGGATGTGATTCTGGGGATGTGATTCTTGGGATGTGATTCTGGGGATGGGATTCTGGGGATGGGGTTCTGGGAATGTGATTCTGGGAATGTGATTCTGGGGATGTGATTCTGGGGATGGGATTCTGGGGATGGGATTCTGGGGATGTGATTCTGGGAATGTGATTCTGGGAATCACATATGTGATTCTGGGGATGGGATTCTGGGAATGTGATTCTGGGGATGGGATTCTGGGGATGTGATTCTGGGGATGTGATTCTGGGGATGGGATTCTGGGAATGGGATTCTGGGAATGTGATTCTGGGGATGTGATTCTGGGGATGTGATTCTGGGAATCACATATGTGATTCTGGGGATGGGATTCTGGGAATGTGATTCTGGGGATGGGATTCTGGGAATGTGATTCTGGGAATGTGATTCTGGGGATGGGATTCTGGGAATGTGCTTCTGGGGATGTGATTCTGGGAATGCGATTCTGGGGATGTGATTCTTGGGATGGGATTCTGGGGATGGGATTCTGGGAATGGGATTCTGGGAATGTGATTCTGGGGATGTGATTCTGGGGATGGGATTCTGGGGATGTGATTCTGGGAATGTGATTCTGGGAATGTGATTCTGGGAATCACATATGTGATTCTGGGGATGGGATTCTGGGAATGTGATTCTGGGGATGTGATTCTGGGGATGTGATTCTGGGGATGTGATTCTGGGAATGTGATTCTGGGGATGGGATTCTGGGAATGTGATTCTGGGGATGTGATTCTGGGAATCACATATGTGATTCTGGGGATGGGATTCTGGGAATGTGATTCTGGGGATGGGATTCTGGGAATGTGATTCTGGGAATGTGATTCTGGGGATGGGATTCTGGGAATGTGATTCTGGGGATGGGATTCTGGGAATGTGATTCTGGGAATGTGATTCTGGGGATAGGATTCTGGGGATGTGATTCTGGGAATGGGATTCTGGGGATATGATTCTTGGGATGGGATTCTGGGAATGGGATTCTGGGGATATGATTCTGGGGATGGGATTCTGGGGATGGGATTCTTGGGATGGGATTCTGGGGATGGGATTCTGGGGATGGGATTCTGGGGATGGGATTCTTGGGGATGGGATTCTTGGGGATGGGATTCTGGGGATGTGATTCTGGGAATGGGATTCTGGGGATATGATTCTGGGGATGGGATTCTGGGGATGGGATTCTGGGAATGTGATTCTGGGAATGGGATTCTGGGGATATGATTCTTGGGATTGGATTCTTGGGATGTGATTCTTGGAATGTGATTCTTGGGATGTGATTCTGGGAATGTGATTCTGGGAATGAGATTCTGGGAATGTGATTCTTGGGAATGTGATTCTTGGGGATGGGATTCTTGGGGATGGGATTCTGGGGATGTGTTTTGGGAGATGCTGAGAGACACACTTCAGGAGAGGCCCATAGATTGGGGACACACTTTGGGGGATGCGCAGAGTCAGGAGACCCTCAGAGATTAGGGATGCACTGTAGAGATGGGGTATGCGGTTCATTTTACACCCATAGACTGGAGACACCTAGAAACCAGGGACATGCTTCAGGAGACGCCCAGAGAGGGGGAATGTGATTCAGGGGATTCCAGGGAGACGCCCAGAAATGAGTTGCTACAAGAAAGTGTCGGAGATTATTGCCCATCTGGTCCCTTTACAAGTCAGCGCCCCTTTATAAAATGATTAGCATCACATTTGGGGGAGGGGGAAGTATAAACGCAGACGGTTTCTGGTGATTCATTGCTTTCCCCTCTCAGTGATAAGGTGGGGCAGTATGGGGGGTATCAGGCCCGGAAAATAGGCCTGGGCATTTTAGACTGAGCAGCCCGGGGGGCGGTTAATGATGGGATGTGGGGTTCCAGCACCTTGTACCTCTGGACCCCTTTACATTACACAGCCCCCCACAATTTGTTACACAGACACCCCCCTAACAGTTCTTGACACCCTGCATGTTACACAGACCTCCCTACAGTACAGACCTCCTCCCTACAGTACAGACCCCCCTACATTACAGACCCCCCTACAATACAGACCCCCCTACATTACAGACCCCCCTACATTACAGACCCCCCTACAATTCAGACCCCCTTACAATACAGACCCTCCTACAGTACAGACCCCCCTACATTACAGACCCCCCTACATTACAGACCCCCCTACAATACAGACCCCCTCCCTACAATACAGACCCCTCCTACATTACAGACCCCCTACAATACAGACCCCCCTACATTACAGACCCCCCTACAATATAGACCCCCCTACATTACAGACCCCCCTACATTACAGACCCCCCTACAATACAGACCTCCTCCCTACAATACAGACCCCCCTACAATACAGACCCCCCTACATTACAGACCCCCCTACAATACAGACCCCTCCTACATTACAGACCCCCCTACATTACAGACCCCCCTACAATTCAGACCCCCTTACAATACAGACCCTCCTACAGTACAGACCCCCCTACATTACAGACCCCCCTACATTACAGACCCCCCTACAATACAGACCCCCTCCCTACAATACAGACCTCCTCCCTACAATACAGACCCCTCCTACATTACAGACCCCCTACAATACAGACCCCCCTACATTACAGACCCCCCTACAATTCAGACCCCCTTACAATACAGACCCTCCTACAGTACAGACCCCCCTACATTACAGACCCCCCTACATTACAGACCCCCCTACAATACAGACCCCCTCCCTACAATACAGACCTCCTCCCTACAATACAGACCCCTCCTACATTACAGACCCCCTACAATACAGACCCCCCTACATTACAGACCCCCCTACAATATAGACCCCCCTACATTACAGACCCCCCTACAATACAGACCCCCCTACATTACAGACCCCCCTACAATACAGACCCCCTCCCTACAATACAGACCTCCTCCCTACAATACAGACCCCTCCTACATTACAGACCCCCTACAATACAGACCCCCCTACATTACAGACCCCCCTACAATATAGACCCCCCTACATTACAGACCCCCCTACATTACAGACCCCCCTACAATAGAGAACCCCCCTACATTACAGACCCCCCTACATTACAGACCCCCCTACATTACAGACCCCCCTAATATACAGACCCCTCCCTACATTACAGACCCCCCTACAATACAGACCCCCTCCCTACATTACAGACCCCCCTACAATACAGACCCCCCCTACAATACAGACCCCCCCTACATTTCAGACCCCCCTACATTACAGACCCCCCTACAATACAGACCCCTCCCTACATTACAGACCCCCCTACATTACAGACCCCCCTACAATACAGACCCCCCTACATTACAGACCCACCTACAATACAGACCCCTCCCTACATTACAGACCCCCCTACATTACAGACCCCCTTACAATACAGACCCCTCCCTACATTACAGACCCACCTACAATACAGACCCCCCCTACAATACAGACCCCCCTACATTACAGACCCCCCTACAATACAGACCCCCCCTACATTACAGACCCTCCTACAATACAGACCCTCCCTACATTACAGACCCCCCCTACATTATAGACCCCCCCACAATACAGACCCCCTCTACAATACAGACCCCCCTACATTACAGAACCCCCCCTATAATACAGACCCCCCTACAATACAGACCCCCTACAATACAGAACCCCCTACAATACAGACCCCCCCTACAATACTGACCCCCCTACATTTCAGCCCCCCCTACAATACAGACCCCCCTACAATACACACCCCCCTACAGAACCCCCCCTAAAATACAGACCCCCCTACAATACAGACCCCCCGGCCCCTTCAGACACATAATGTAGCGCGGGACTGCATGTCGGGTCCCCTCCCCCTGTGTGGACATAAAGGAGGAGGGGGAGGCGGCTTCACTCTGCTCGGCTGTGTGAGACAGCCGAGCCGAGACTGATCAGATCATCAGAGCCGCAGCCAGAGAGAAGAGGATCGTTGCGGGTCCCGGCCCCCTGATGTGCCGACGGGTGTCACTGTCACTCGAGTGCGGCTCCGACTCGCAGCTGAGAGTACACTGGGGGGAGACGTGACTTGCGGCCGCGGCCCACCGGGCATATGCCCATTATGCCCTATGGCCAGTCTGGGCCTGGAGGGTAGCATTGCTTCCTCATTGCCTTGGGGTGTTTCGGCCTGACTGGTGAGTGGGTGATTCTAAGTAGGCTTCATTTGCATGCAGACCACCCTAGGTAGCGCCTACATGTGATTCTGAGCCTCCATGATTGAAAGAACTGAAATCCAATTAATGAAAGGGGCGGAGCCAGGGACAGTCAGGCTGGGGAGGAAAGAGCTAGATGATGCTGGATGTCCCCCAACCGGGACATCTGACTTGCTGCAGCTTTTAATGCACATTGCGAAATGCTGACAGTGTGCGGTAAAGGAAGATATTTCAGTCCAGGTGAGGAGGCGGTACACCTATAAAAGACTGAAGGGGGGGGGGGGGGGCGGAGGTCAGAGTCATTCAGACAAGAAGTCACTGATTACATCTCTCAGCTTCCCCAGAACACAGAGGTGAACTCATCTAAACCCCACGACAACTCATAGCAGAATGTGTGGTACAATGTCGGCCTCTAGTGGCCGTTCCCAATATTACATCATCTTTATAACACAATGTGTGGCACAGTGTCGGCCTCTAGTGGCCGTTCCCAATATTAATAAAATTATATAATACTGCGCCAACCCAAAATATTGTAGCAACAGCAGCCAAACACCAAAATCAGACAAAATTAATTAAGTGTAAATATATAATAAGTGTGGCGCTAATGAGAATTTAGGATAAAAGTCCTAAATATAGTAGGGTGTAGGGATGAGCTTCGTGTTCGAGTCGAACATACGTTCGACTCGAACATTGGCTGTTCGATCGTTCGACGAAGATCGAACGATTTGGGCCGTTCGCGCCAAATTCGAGTGACGCGAACGGCCCACAATGCACTACGCCATCGCAGTGTCATCCAGGCGCTGTGATTGGCCAAGCATGCACTGTGACCCCGCATGCTTGGCCAATCACAGCGCCGGCAGCGAGGAGAGCAATGATTGGCCACAGGCAGGATGCCTGTGGCCAATTATTGCTGAGGGTGTTTAGTACACGCCCCACACTATAAAAGGCCGCCAGCACGGCGGCCTAGTGTAGTGTGTTCCGGAGCAGGGATAGAGTAGCATAGGCAGGGACAGTGACTGTTATTTCTTTCTTGCTTAACCTGGATTCCTTTAGTTTAGGGAAAGAGAAGGATAGGTAGGGAGAGTGTCAGTGTGTTTTGTGCTTCTGCTATAGTGTGCTTAAAAAAAACATTTATTCTAGGGACAGAAAACTCTAGGTAGGGACAGTGTCAGTTTCTTTCACTCTGCAAGTCCTTGTTTCCAGGGACCTGTAAGGACAGTGAGTTAATTTTCCTTGTGCTATATTGTGATTAAAAAAAACATTTTTTCTAGGGACAGAAAACTGTAGGTAGGGAGAGTGTTTTTTTTCTTTCACTCTGCAAGTCCTTGTTTCCAGGGACCTGTAAGGACAGTGAGTGAATTGTCCTTGTGCTATATTGTGCTTAAAAAAAACATTTATTCTAGGGACAGAAAACTCTAGGTAGGGACAGTGTCAGTTTCTTTCACTCTGCAAGTCCTTGTTTCCAGGGACCTGTAAGGACAGTGAGTTAATTGTCCTTGTGCTATATTGTGCTTAAAAAAAACATTTATTCTAGGGACAGAAAACTCTAGGTAGGGACAGTGTCAGTTTCTTTCACTCTGCAAGTCCTTGTTTCCAGGGACCTGTAAGGACAGTGAGTTAATTGTCCTTGTGCTATATTGTGATTAAAAAAAACATTTATTCTAGGGACAGAAAACTCTAGGTAGGGACAGTGTCAGTTTCTTTCACTCTGCAAGTCCTTGTTTCCAGGGACCTGTAAGGACAGTGAGTTAATTTTCCTTGTGCTATATTGTGATTAAAAAAAACATTTTTTCTAGGGACAGAAAACTGTAGGTAGGGAGAGTGTTTTTTTTCTTTCACTCTGCAAGTCCTTGTTTCCAGGGACCTGTAAGGACAGTGAGTGAATTGTCCTTGTGCTATATTGTGCTTAAAAAAAACATTTATTCTAGGGACAGAAAACTCTAGGTAGGGACAGTGTCAGTTTCTTTCACTCTGCAAGTCCTTGTTTCCAGGGACCTGTAAGGACAGTGAGTTAATTGTCCTTGTGCTATATTGTGCTTAAAAAAAACATTTATTCTAGGGACAGAAAACTCTAGGTAGGGACAGTGTCAGTTTCTTTCACTCTGCAAGTCCTTGTTTCCAGGGACCTGTAAGGACAGTGAGTTAATTGTCCTTGTGCTATATTGTGATTAAAAAAAACATTTATTCTAGGGACAGAAAACTCTAGGTAGGGACAGTGTCAGTTTCTTTCACTCTGCAAGTCCTTGTTTCCAGGGACCTGTAAGGACAGTGAGTTAATTTTCCTTGTGCTATATTGTGATTAAAAAAAACATTTTTTCTAGGGACAGAAAACTGTAGGTAGGGAGAGTGTTTTTTTTCTTTCACTCTGCAAGTCCTTGTTTCCAGGGACCTGTAAGGACAGTGAGTTAATTGTCCTTGTGCTATATTGTGCTTAAAAAAAACATTTATTCTAGGGACAGAAAACTCTAGGTAGGGACAGTGTCAGTTTCTTTCACTCTGCAAGTCCTTGTTTCCAGGGACCTGTAAGGACAGTGAGTTAATTTTCCTTGTGCTATATTGTGATTAAAAAAAACATTTATTCTAGGGACAGAAAACTCTAGGTAGGGACAGTGTCAGTTTCTTTCACTCTGCAAGTCCTTGTTTCCAGGGACCTGTAAGGACAGTGAGTTAATTTTCCTTGTGCTATATTGTGATTAAAAAAAACATTTTTTCTAGGGACAGAAAACTGTAGGTAGGGAGAGTGTTTTTTTTCTTTCACTCTGCAAGTCCTTGTTTCCAGGGACCTGTAAGGACAGTGAGTTAATTTTCCTTGTGCTATATTGTGCTTAAAAAAAACATTTTTTCTAGGGACAGAAAACTGTAGGTAGGGAGAGTGTTTTTTTTCTTTCACTCTGCAAGTCCTTGTTTCCAGGGACCTGTAAGGACAGTGAGTTAATTGTCCTTGTGCTATATTGTGCTTAAAAAAAACATTTATTCTAGGGACAGAAAACTCTAGGTAGGGACAGTGTCAGTTTCTTTCACTCTGCAAGTCCTTGTTTCCAGGGACCTGTAAGGACAGTGAGTTAATTTTCCTTGTGCTATATTGTGATTAAAAAAAACATTTATTCTAGGGACAGAAAACTCTAGGTAGGGACAGTGTCAGTTTCTTTCACTCTGCAAGTCCTTGTTTCCAGGGACCTGTAAGGACAGTGAGTTAATTTTCCTTGTGCTATATTGTGCTTAAAAAAAACATTTTTTCTAGGGACAGAAAACTGTAGGTAGGGACAGTGTCAGTTTCTTTCACTCTGCAAGTCCTTGTTTCCAGGGACCTGTAAGGACAGTGAGTTAATTGTCCTTGTGCTATATTGTGCTTAAAAAAAACATTTATTCTAGGGACAGAAAACTCTAGGTAGGGACAGTGTCAGTTTCTTTCACTCTGCAAGTCCTTGTTTCCAGGGACCTGTAAGGACAGTGAGTTAATTTTCCTTGTGCTATATTGTGCTTAAAAAAAACATTTATTCTAGGGACAGAAAACTCTAGGTAGGGACAGTGTCAGTTTCTTTCACTCTGCAAGTCCTTGTTTCCAGGGACCTGTAAGGACAGTGAGTTAATTGTCCTTGTGCTATATTGTGCTTAAAAAAAACATTTATTCTAGGGACAGAAAACTCTAGGTAGGGACAGTGTCAGTTTCTTTCACTCTGCAAGTCCTTGTTTCCAGGGACCTGTAAGGACAGTGAGTTAATTTTCCTTGTGCTATATTGTGATTAAAAAAAACATTTATTCTAGGGACAGAAAACTCTAGGTAGGGACAGTGTCAGTTTCTTTCACTCTGCAAGTCCTTGTTTCCAGGGACCTGTAAGGACAGTGAGTTAATTTTCCTTGTGCTATATTGTGATTAAAAAAAACATTTTTTCTAGGGACAGAAAACTGTAGGTAGGGAGAGTGTTTTTTTTCTTTCACTCTGCAAGTCCTTGTTTCCAGGGACCTGTAAGGACAGTGAGTTAATTTTCCTTGTGCTATATTGTGCTTAAAAAAAAACATTTTTTCTAGGGACAGAAAACTGTAGGTAGGGAGAGTGTTTTTTTTCTTTCACTCTGCAAGTCCTTGTTTCCAGGGACCTGTAAGGACAGTGAGTTAATTGTCCTTGTGCTATATTGTGCTTAAAAAAAACATTTATTCTAGGGACAGAAAACTCTAGGTAGGGACAGTGTCAGTTTCTTTCACTCTGCAAGTCCTTGTTTCCAGGGACCTGTAAGGACAGTGAGTTAATTTTCCTTGTGCTATATTGTGATTAAAAAAAACATTTTTTCTAGGGACAGAAAACTGTAGGTAGGGAGAGTGTTTTTTTTCTTTCACTCTGCAAGTCCTTGTGTCCAGGGACCTGTAAGGACAGTGAGTTAATTTTCCTTGTGCTATATTGTGATTAAAAAAAACATTTTTTCTAGGGACAGAAAACTGTAGGTAGGGAGAGTGTTTTTTTTCTTTCACTCTGCAAGTCCTTGTTTCCAGGGACCTGTAAGGACAGTGAGTTAATTGTCCTTGTGCTATATTGTGCTTAAAAAAAACATTTTTTCTAGGGACAGAAAACTCTAGGTAGGGAGAGTGTTTTTTTTTTTTCACTCTGCAAGTCCTTGTTTCCAGGGACCTGTAAGGACAGTGAGTTAATTGTCCTTGTGCTATATTGTGCTTAAAAAAAACATTTTTTCTAGGGACAGAAAACTCTAGGTAGGGAGAGTGTTTTTTTTTTTTCACTCTGCAAGTCCTTGTTTCCAGGGACCTGTAAGGACAGTGAGTTAATTGTCCTTGTGCTATATTGTGCTTAAAAAAAACATTTTTTCTAGGGACAGAAAACTGTAGGTAGGGAGAGTGTTTTTTTTTTTTCACTCTGCAAGTCCTTGTTTCCAGGGACCTGTAAGGACAGTGAGTTAATTTTCCTTGTGCTATATTGTGCTTAAAAAAAACATTTATTCTAGGGACAGAAAACTGTAGGTAGGGACAGTGTCAGTTTCTTTCACTGTGAAAGTCCTTGTTTCAAGGGACAGAGAAGGACACCTGAAGGTAGCCCTTATTGCTTTTTTCCCATCTCCCTGCAGGCCATCTATTAGAATGTCTGGAAGGCAAACAAGGAGAGGCAGACAGTCAGGAGGCAATAAAAGAGGGCAAGCAGGCTCTGTGTCTGGGGGCAACAGTGCTGGTCGTGGACGCGGTGCATTGTCATCAGCACATGGCCATGGGACACGCTTGTCCTTCTTTTCGGCAGCTGGACATGTTGAGCCACATCATGCCGAAGACTTGGTAGAGTGGATGACCAAGCCCTCCTCCTCCTCCTCATCCTCTCTCACCCAGGCTCAGGGTACTGGAAAAGCAGCTGCCAAAGCGTCCTCTTCCCTGGTATCAATGTCAGACTCATCATCAGTCACTCCTTCCCTAGACCCACCATGTCCTCCTCCTGAGGAGTCCCCCGAACTGTTTCAGCACAGTGTTGGGTACATGCTCCAGGAGGATGCCCAGCGTTTCGAAGGGTCTGATGATGAAACCCAGCTAGAGGAAGGCAGTAGCGTGAGAGCAGACAGAGGGGATGCTCAAGAAGGACACCAATCTGGCAGTCATGTTCCAGCAGCTGCAGCATACTGCCAGATTGGCTCCAGTGATGAGGAGGGAGGGGATGATGAGGTCAATGACTCCACGTGGGTGCCTAATAGGAGAGAGGAGGAGGAGGAGGATGAGGAGGAGGCACATCTCCAACGAGGCAGGATGCCCTTTGGTGGCCAGCGTAAGGGCAGTACACCGACGGAATCACACCGCAGAGCTCCGCCTGTGCAGGGCGCTGCCTCTGCCCGTCATTCAAAAAGTTCTTTGGTGTGGGCCTTTTTTGAGGCTAGTGCATCAGATCGCACAGCTGCTGTTTGCAACATATGTCTCAAGCGTATATCGCGTGGCCAAAACATCAGCCGCTTGGGTACCACATGCCTGACCAGACATATGTTGACCTGCCATGCAGCTCGTTGGCAAGCCTACCTCAAAGACCCACACCAAAGAACAAAGCGGACCTCTCCTTGCACCGCATCAGCTGGGATCTCCAACCCCACTATAACTTCAGTCCTCTCTGAAACATGCACTGAGAGGAATGAAGGTGTAGAATTAGGTGTGTCACAGCCAAGTACTTGCGCCCACTCTGCTAGCAGTACACCGACGTCCGATTCTAGCAGGCAAATTTCCCTGCCCCAGCTGCTGGACCGTCGAAAGAAGTTCACTCCCAGCCATCCACATGCCCAGCGGTTGAATGCTAGCTTGGCTAAATTGCTAGCGCTTCAACTGCTGCCTTTTCAGTTGGTAGACTCGGCCCCCTTCCGTGAGTTTGTGCAATGTGCGGTTCCTCAGTGGCAGGTTCCCAAACGCCACTTTTTCTCACGGAAGGCTATTCCGGCTCTCTACCGGCATGTGGAAGGCAATGTCTTGGCCTCGCTGGACAGGGCGGTCAGCGGTAAGGTGCATATTACCGCTGACTCATGGTCCAGCAGGCATGGACAGGGACGTTACCTTTCTTTCACGGCCCATTGGGTCACTCTTTTGGCAGCTGGGAAGGATTCAGGACAAGGTGCAGTAGTGTTGGAGGTTGTCCCACCGCCACGCCTCCAAAATGCTACTACTGGTTGTGACACACCTCTCTCCTCCACCCCCTCCTCTTCTTCTTCCTCCATGGCCTCTTCCTGTGGTTTGTCCTATGAACCAGCGGTGCTCCGTAGCCGTTCACGGGGCTACGCAAGTACGCAGGCAAAAAGATGCCATGCCGTGCTTGCGCTGGTGTGTTTGGGGGACAGAAGCCACACTGGGGCAGAGGTCCTGTCTGCTCTGCAGGGCCAGGCCGAGAGGTGGTTGACGCCACGCCAGCTTAAGCCAGGAATGGTGGTTTGCGACAATGGCACCAACCTCCTCTCCGCCCTCCGACAGGGACAACTGACCCATGTGCCCTGTGTGGCTCACGTCCTTAACCTGGTGGTGCAGCGCTTCTTGGGCAGGTACCCGGGCTTACAGGATGTCCTGAGGCAGGCCAGGAAAGTCTGTGTGCATTTCCGCAGATCTTATAATGCCAGTGCTCGCCTGGCTGAGCTGCAAAAGGAGTTGAACCTGCCCAAGAACCGCCTTATATGTGACATGCCCACCAGGTGGAACTCAACGTTGGCCATGCTGCAGCGGCTGCACACGCAGCAGAGGGCCATCAATGAGTACCTGTGCGACTACGGCACCAGGACAGGGTCAGGGGAGCTTGTTTTTTTTTCTCCACGCCAGTGGGGCATGATCAGGGATGCATGCACTGTCCTGGCACCATTTGAGGAGGCCACGAGGATGGTGAGCAGTGACAGTGCATGCATCAGTGACACTGTACCTCTTGTCCACCTGTTGGAGCACACGCTGCGTGGAATAATGGACAGGGCACTTGAGGCAGAACAGAGGCAGGAAGAGGAGGACTTCCTTGCCTCTCAAGGCCCCCTTTACCCAGACAGTGTTCCTTCTGTCCCACCCATCGCACAGGAAGAGGAGGAGGAGGAGGAGGAGGAGGAGGAGGAGGAGGATTGTGTCAGCATGGAGGTGGAGGCTGGCACTCAGCATCATCAGCAGCAGTCTTTTAGGGATGATTTACAGTCCCAAGAAACCAGTGGACTTGTACGTGGCTGGGAGGAGGTGGCTGCGGATCATGTCGTCCTTAGTGACCCAGAGGACTCCGGAGCGAATGCCTCAGCAAACCTACGCTGCATGGCCTCCCTGATCCTGCAAAGTCTGCGGAAGGATCCTCGTATTCTTCGGATCAAGGAGAGGGACCATTACTGGCTGGCCACTCTCCTTGATCCACGGTACAAGGGTAAGGTTGCGGACCTTATGTTACCGTCGCAGAGGGAGCAGAGGATGAGACAACTCCGGGAGGCCTTGCAGAAAGGTCTGTGCAACGCGTTCCCAGAGACTGGGAGGTTGCAAACTCCTGGTCCTGGACAACGAGTTGCTGAGGCTTCGGCCAGTCAAAGAAGGAGCGGTGGGGAAGGTGGCCGTCTGACCGATGCGTTCAGACAATTCTTTAGTCCGCAGCCCCAAAGTATGATCGGTTCCAGCAACCATCGCCAGCGTCTGATAAACATGGTGCAGGAATATCTAGGGGCAAGGTCAGACTTGGACACCTTCCCCACCGAAAATCCTCTGGCTTACTGGGTCTTGAGGATGGATCACTGGCCAGAGCTTGCACAGTATGCAATTGAGCTACTGGCCTGTCCTGCATCCAGCGTTCTTTCGGAACGCACATTCAGTGCTGCTGGAGGATTTGTCACGGATCACAGGGTGCGCCTGTCCACCGACTCGGTTGATCGACTGACTTTCATCAAGATGAACCAGTCTTGGATCACCACCAGCTACCACACACCTGATGCTGATATAACAGACTAATTGATTTTAAAATGTCACATCCCTTCAAGACTGATGCTGATGCTGAGTGCCTGTGCTGTTATGTTGACTGGCTATCCTCCTCCTCCGAGTCCTCAATGATACGATTGATGATGATAGCTTGGAAGATCATTTTTGTTTATGGGTGCCGCCACCAGTGCCTAACGCCCAATTTTTCAGCCCCTGTTTAACAGGGGCGTGTAATTACAATTTTTGAAGCAATACTTTGCAACAGGGCTCATTGCTGTGCTCCAAGTACAGTATCTGTGAGGAGTTGCAGTGTTGTGCCACCAGTGCCTAAGGCCCAATTTTTCAGCCCCTGTTTAACAGGGGCGTGTCATTACAATTTTTGAAGCAATACTTTGCAACAGGGCTCATTGCTGTGCTCCAAGTACAGTATCTGTGAAGGGTTGCAGTGTTGTGCCACCAGTGCCTAAGGCCCAATTTTTCAGCCCCTGTTCAACAGGGGCATGCAATTATAATTATTGATCTAATAATTCACAGCAGGGCCCATTGCTGCGCCCACCAAGAGTAACTGTCAGGGCTTACAGTGTTGTGGCACCAGCACCACCATCAAAGGCCCAATTTTTACTACCACTGTTCAACAATTATATGTAATTAAAATTCCTGATATAATAGTTGACAGCAGGGCGTTCCAGCACCAACCAAGAGTAACTGTGAGTGCTTACAGTGTTGTGCCAACACCAACAACTAAGGGGCCTATTTCTGCAGAGTATATACGGCAGGTCCCTACTTTCAAACATCCAACTTACAAACGACTCCTACTTGCAAACGCAAGAAGACAACAGGAAGTGAGAGGAAATCTACCACTAGGAAGGAAAATTCTCTCCTGTAAGAATAAATATGGGAGAAAGGTGTCTCCTCTGTACTGATGCTTTATCAGCAATCCTTGTTTCAAGAAAAACACCACATTTCAAAAACAGTTGTCATTAGGACGGAAAGTGAGGTGAAATGTTCTGAACAGGGGCACAGACAGCAAAACAAATGTTACAGGGGTGATAACCCTTACCTATGTTTTCCAAAAAGTTTAAAAATAGATTTTTGGTCTGGAGCTACACTTCAACAATGTACCTGTTCAAAATTACAAACAGATTCTACATAAGAACAAACCTACAGTCCCTGTCTTGTATGCACCGCCTGTATACGGCTGTTCAGAGTATATAGGGCCTTTTTTATTTTATGTGCGGGGTTCCCCTTAATATCCATACAAGACCCAAAGGGGCTGGTAATGGGCTGGGGTAGGGGGGGGGGGTCATGGGGTAGCTATGCCATTTTTCTTAAAGATTTTCATCCATATTACCGGGACCAGACATTACATTAAAGCCGCAAGCAGTTTTAAATGGCTTTTTTTTCCTTTAGAAGTGTCATTTTGTGCAGGGACAGTTCTAAACACGGGAAACACGTGGCACTTCACAGGCATACTTTAGACACCCCCCAGGTACGATATTTAAAGGAATATTTGACTTTTTTTTTTTCACTTTAT
This sequence comes from Rana muscosa, assembly GCA_029206835.1. Taxonomy (NCBI): domain Eukaryota; kingdom Metazoa; phylum Chordata; class Amphibia; order Anura; family Ranidae; genus Rana; species Rana muscosa. The sequence goes on along the minus strand of CM055117.1, from coordinate 554,005 downwards.
GCATCATTAAAATGACTGCTCCCGGAAAACGACCGTTTTTAAAACTTATTTTTGCATTGATACATGTCCCCTGGTGCAGAACCCGGGTTCCCAAACCCTTTTTAGGACAATAACATGCATAATAGTTGTTATAATTAGCACTTTAGAATTCGAACGTTCGCATCCATTGTATTTAATAGGGTTCTAATGTTCGTTCGAACTTTCGGTCCGTTCGCGGGTTCTGGTGCGAACCGAACCCGGGGGTGTTCGGCTCATCACTAAGTAGGGTGTGAAAAATATTCTAATTTAATCAAAAACCCATGCTGGTATATATTTCGAAATTAGTGAAAAATATAGAAATACATATATAGCATAAATAAGTGTCTGTAATCCTTCTGTGATTACAAGTATTTAACCAACATATTAATGTACAACAAAAATTATAATGCAAATATTATGTTGTGAAACATGAATAGCAATAGAGTGATAATCCTAAACCAGTGAAATTAGAATTATATTTCTATCAGACATCAAAGATGAGTATATGTCCCTGTAGTTGTCTAACAATAGACAAAGTACCATCCAAAAAGACCAAAGTCCAATATGGGATTGTTATAGAATACGTAGATATGGATGTTCAATGTGGATATACGTGGTAACACCCGGGAGTGCCTTCACCTTGTGTTAATGGGGGAGAGATAAGGTACTCTTACCAGCTGGGATGGATCCAACACACCGTACGGCGGTGGATCTTCAAGACTTTGTCCACTTCGTGGACGGATCAGACAGCCAGGCTTTGTAGAGACGACCAGGATCTATAGGACACCTCCTCCCAGGATCAATGGCAATCCAACCAGGAAAAATCCGGATAAGCGGGTAGCAGCTACCCTATCCATTCATAACCATGGAAAACAAAAAATTGCTCCACATGGTGTAAATCCAAAAAAGATTTATTAGAAAAAAATTTCCATAAAAAGTTCACACAGTATGAACATCCAAAACAAAACTCCAAAGCATAACAAAGAAATCCAAAAAATCCACACTCTAGAATATAAGTAGGCAGCGTGATAGGAACAGCAAGAGCTGGTGTATTTGTCCCGACCGGTTTCGTCTAATAAGACTTCTACTGGGGTATACAGAAACTCTCTGTTCCCCACGCTTTTATAGAGAAAGGAATGTAGATTTAAAATTAAACACAGCTGATCACTCATTGTATTTCCCGCTTCCGGGATCACCATACCCTATTGCTAGAGCTGATAATAATGTGAATCCAGCCCCTAGTGGGATTAGCCAATAGTGTCACTTGTACCATGGAAGAGCTCCGCCGCATCATCCACTCTCAGTCTCCTGGCTGTCAGCGTGCGGGAATACATCAGTACCATGTGACTATCTCTTGCAATACATCATCCGCATAGTAGTCTGGGAAATGTAGTCACAAAGAGGGCCATAGGCCATAATCACGCACAGCATTATCCGGCATTGACCCCACCCCCATGCCTTCATTCCCACCAATGATAGAACCGGAGTGCACAATCTCGCAACAAACATTAAAGCAGCGTAAGCCGAGATGTGCTCACGGACAGATCCAAATGCTCCGGTCGTCATGGTGATATGCACAGAGGGCAGCCGCAGCGGAGGTGTGTCTTTGGTACGTCATCTGTCTCGATTACTCGAGCTTCCACCCTGAGGCATGTTGGGAAGTGTAGTTTTAAAGTAAGAACGGAAGGAAATTAATAATAGTAAAGTAGTTAGATAGATACGGTTGTTCTATCCCTCAATACTAATAAAAGGGAGGGGGAGAGAACCGCAAACCTCTATCATACATCGATTTTATAATCAGTCTCGGAATCAGAAATTGAACTAAAAATCAAAATGTTCACTATTGTTGGCAACCATCAGAGATTAATGGGTATTATAAAATAAAAAATTAAAATATATTAATTAAAAAATGGGCTTGGTGTCCCGGATAAGGAACTACACCTATACAGCCTTCATAATGGCATGGTACCGCTCCAATAAATGTAAATAATCATAAATCCAATATAACTTGAGTGTCATATATTAACAATATGGTATGGGCATCATATGCCACGTATCAAAGGAAACGGTTCATGGATGTATTAAAATGAGAATGCACATAAAATAGAATAAACCATAAAGATGTATAACAGATTATAGAAACTATAATAGTAACATCTTCATAGTAACATAGCAACCACTATAGAGAGATGCACTTTGACATGCATCCAATGTAACATAAATGTCCTATATATATAATGAATATGGCATAGGTATCAAGTAGAGAGGCAGTTCATAGATGTATTACAGTAAAAAATGCACACAAAAAAAGGAAGAGGAATAAACCACAAAGGTGTATACAAAAATGGGTCAAGCCTTATTTATAAAAGCGTTAATGTCCCAATCAACGTTTAGGCCATAAGGCCTGTAACACTTAAGCTGATATATCCAGTATGTTTCTAATTTAGAAACCCCTCTCAGGCGGGATTCACCCCTCCAACTAGGGACAAATTTGTCTATGATTTGAAACATAGTACCTTTGGGGTTCTTATTATGGAATTCTAAATAATGTCGTGGGACACTGTGATTTGTTTTGCCCTTTTTTATGCTGGTTAGATGTTCCCCCACTCTTATTGAAAAAGTGCGAATAGTGCGACCTACATACTGTTTCCCGCATGGGCAGGTAAGTAAATATACTATATATTTTGTCGCACATGTTGTAAAGCTTTTCATTTGATAATCAATCCCTGTGGATGTAGACCTAAAAGTGTCCGTTTTTCGTTTTCCACAAATGTTAATTTGACAAACCTTGCATTTTCTGCAGGGATAATATGCCTTTAAGTGTGGAAAAAAGGCTGGTATTATTGGTGGATCAGAAACGTTGGGCGCAATGCGATTTCTCAGTGAGGGTGCCCCTCGATATGTTACGCCCCGCTTTTTCAGGAAGTGTGGGTCCTAGAATCTGGTCATTTTTCAAAATTTTCCAGTGTTTCTGAAATATATCCCTTATTTGTCTGTGTTGGACAGAGTATGTTGTATAGAAAGACCATTTATACTTCGAGTCTTGGATAGGCTTAATTTGTTCTCTAACTAAAGAATCCCTCTCAATCCTAGCAACTTGTTTGATCTCCTCCTCTATAACGGAGGGATGGTAACCCTTATCTACAAATCTGGACTTAAGTATACTAGCCTGACAGTGGAAGTCAGAAAGGTTTGAGCAATTACGTCTAATCCTTAAAAGCTGACTTCGGGGCACTGATTTTAACCATGCTGAATGGTGACAACTATCGACCGGAATGTACCCATTCCGGTCCGTTGGTTTAAAAAATGTCCTAGTTTCTAGCTTACCATTATTAGGGAATATTTTGAGATCCAAAAAATGTATAGACTTGAAACTGGCCTCATAGGATAGGCTGATACCCACATCATTGTTATTCAGAGTGGACATAAATTTGTTTAAGGAGATCTCTGTGGAGGGGTGATGAGATCTCCTTAAACAAATTTATGTCCACTCTGAATAACAATGATGTGGGTATCAGCCTATCCTATGAGGCCAGTTTCAAGTCTATACATTTTTTGGATCTCAAAATATTCCCTAATAATGGTAAGCTAGAAACTAGGACATTTTTTAAACCAACGGACCGGAATGGGTACATTCCGGTCGATAGTTGTCACCATTCAGCATGGTTAAAATCAGTGCCCCGAAGTCAGCTTTTAAGGATTAGACGTAATTGCTCAAACCTTTCTGACTTCCACTGTCAGGCTAGTATACTTAAGTCCAGATTTGTAGATAAGGGTTACCATCCCTCCGTTATAGAGGAGGAGATCAAACAAGTTGCTAGGATTGAGAGGGATTCTTTAGTTAGAGAACAAATTAAGCCTATCCAAGACTCGAAGTATAAATGGTCTTTCTATACAACATACTCTGTCCAACACAGACAAATAAGGGATATATTTCAGAAACACTGGAAAATTTTGAAAAATGACCAGATTCTAGGACCCACACTTCCTGAAAAAGCGGGCGTAACATATCGAGGGGCACCCTCACTGAGAAATCGCATTGCGCCCAACGTTTCTGATCCACCAATAATACCAGCCTTTTTTCCACACTTAAAGGCATATTATCCCTGCAGAAAATGCAAGGTTTGTCAAATTAACATTTGTGGAAAACGAAAAACGGACACTTTTAGGTCTACATCCACAGGGATTGATTATCAAATGAAAAGCTTTACAACATGTGCGACAAAATATATAGTATATTTACTTACCTGCCCATGCGGGAAACAGTATGTAGGTCGCACTATTCGCACTTTTTCAATAAGAGTGGGGGAACATCTAACCAGCATAAAAAAGGGCAAAACAAATCACAGTGTCCCACGACATTATTTAGAATTCCATAATAAGAACCCCAAAGGTACTATGTTTCAAATCATAGACAAATTTGTCCCTAGTTGGAGGGGTGAATCCCGCCTGAGAGGGGTTTCTAAATTAGAAACATACTGGATATATCAGCTTAAGTGTTACAGGCCTTATGGCCTAAACGTTGATTGGGACATTAACGCTTTTATAAATAAGGCTTGACCCATTTTTGTATACACCTTTGTGGTTTATTCCTCTTCCTTTTTTTGTGTGCATTTTTTACTGTAATACATCTATGAACTGCCTCTCTACTTGATACCTATGCCATATTCATTATATATATAGGACATTTATGTTACATTGGATGCATGTCAAAGTGCATCTCTCTATAGTGGTTGCTATGTTACTATGAAGATGTTACTATTATAGTTTCTATAATCTGTTATACATCTTTATGGTTTATTCTATTTTATGTGCATTCTCATTTTAATACATCCATGAACCGTTTCCTTTGATACGTGGCATATGATGCCCATACCATATTGTTAATATATGACACTCAAGTTATATTGGATTTATGATTATTTACATTTATTGGAGCGGTACCATGCCATTATGAAGGCTGTATAGGTGTAGTTCCTTATCCGGGACACCAAGCCCATTTTTTAATTAATATATTTAAATTTTTTATTTTATAATACCCATTAATCTCTGATGGTTGCCAACAATAGTGAACATTTTGATTTTTAGTTCAATTTCTGATTCCGAGACTGATTATAAAATCGATGTATGATAGAGGTTTGCGGTTCTCTCCCCCTCCCTTTTATTAGTATTGAGGGATAGAACAACCGTATCTATCTAACTACTTTACTATTATTAATTTCCTTCCGTTCTTACTTTAAAACTACACTTCCCAACATGCCTCAGGGTGGAAGCTCGAGTAATCGAGACAGATGACGTACCAAAGACACACCTCCGCTGCGGCCGCCCTCTGTGCATATCACCATGACGACCGGAGCATTTGGATCTGTCCGTGAGCACATCTCGGCTTACGCTGCTTTAATGTTTGTTGCGAGATTGTGCACTCCGGTTCTATCATTGGTGGGAATGAAGGCATGGGGGTGGGGTCAATGCCGGATAATGCTGTGCGTGATTATGGCCTATGGCCCTCTTTGTGACTACATTTCCCAGACTACTATGCGGATGATGTATTGCAAGAGATAGTCACATGGTACTGATGTATCCCCGCACGCTGACAGCCAGGAGACTGAGAGTGGATGATGCGGCGGAGCTCTTCCATGGTACAAGTGACACTATTGGCTAATCCCACTAGGGGCTGGATTCACATTATTATCAGCTCTAGCAATAGGGTATGGTGATCCCGGAAGCGGGAAATACAATGAGTGATCAGCTGTGTTTAATTTTAAAACTACATTCCTTTCTCTATAAAAGCGTGGGGAACAGAGAGTTTCTGTATACCCCAGTAGAAGTCTTATTAGACGAAACCGGTCGGGACAAATACACCAGCTCTTGCTGTTCCTATCACGCTGCCTACTTATATTCTAGAGTGTGGATTTTTTGGATTTCTTTGTTATGCTTTGGAGTTTTGTTTTGGATGTTCATACTGTGTGAACTTTTTATGGAAAAATTTTTCTAATAAATCTTTTTTGGATTTACACCATGTGGAGCAATTTTTTGTTTTCCATGGTTATGAATGGATAGGGTAGCTGCTACCCGCTTATCCGGATTTTTCCTGGTTGGATTGCCATTGATCCTGGGAGGAGGTGTCCTATAGATCCTGGTCGTCTCTACAAAGCCTGGCTGTCTGATCCGTCCACGAAGTGGACAAAGTCTTGAAGATCCACCGCCGTACGGTGTGTTGGATCCATCCCAGCTGGTAAGAGTACCTTATCTCTCCCCCATTAACACAAGGTGAAGGCACTCCCGGGTGTTACCACGTATATCCACATTGAACATCCATATCTACGTATTCTATAACAATCCCATATTGGACTTTGGTCTTTTTGGATGGTACTTTGTCTATTGTTAGACAACTACAGGGACATATACTCAATCTTTGATGTCTGATAGAAATATAATTCTAATTTCACTGGTTTAGGATTATCACTCTATTGCTATTCATGTTTCACAACATAATATTTGCATTATAATTTTCGTTCCCAATATTGCATCATCTTTATAACACAATGTGTGGCACAGTGTCGGCCTCTAGTGGCCGTTCCCAATATTGCATCATCTTTATAACACAATGTGTGGTACAATGTCGGCCTCTAGTGGCCGTTCCCAATATTGCATCATCTTTATAACACAATGTGTGGCACAGTGTCGGCCTCTAGTGGCCGTTCCCAATATTGCATGATCTTTATAACACAATGTGTGGTACAATGTCGGCCTCTAGTGGCCGTTCCCAATATTGCATCATCTTTATAACACAATGTGTGGCACAGTGTCGGCCTCTAGTGGCCGTTCCCAATATTGCATCATCTTTATAACACAATGTGTGGTACAATGTCGGCCTCTAGTGGCCGTTCCCAATATTGCATGATCTTTATAACACAATGTGTGGTACAGTGTCGGCCTCTAGTGGCCGTTCCCAATATTACATCATCTTTATAACACATTGTGTGGCACAGTGTCGGCCTCTAGTGGCCGTTCCCAATATTGCATCATCTTTATAACACAATGTGTGGTACAATGTCGGCCTTTAGTGGCCGTTCCCAATATTGCATCATCTTTATAACACAATGTGTGGCACAGTGTCGGCCTCTAGTGGCCGTTCCCAATATTGCATGATCTTTATAACACAATGTGTGGTACAATGTCGGCCTCTAGTGGCCGTTCCCAATATTGCATCATCTTTATAACACAATGTGTGGCACAGTGTCGGCCTCTAGTGGCCGTTCCCAATATTGCATCATCTTTATAACACAATGTGTGGTACAATGTCGGCCTCTAGTGGCCGTTCCCAATATTGCATCATCTTTATAACACAATGTGTGGTACAATGTCGGCATCTAGTGGCCGTTCCCAATATTGCATCATCTTTATAACACAATGTGTGGCACAGTGTCGGCCTCTAGTGGCCGTTCCCAATATTGCATGATCTTTATAACACAATGTGTGGTACAATGTCGGCCTCTAGTGGCCGTTCCCAATATTGCATCATCTTTATAACACAATGTGTGGCACAGTGTTGGCCTCTTGTGGCTGTTCCCAATATTGCATTGTGTGGTACATCATCTTTCTAACACAATGTGTGGTACACTGTCGGCATCTAGTGGCCGTTCCCAATATTGCATCACCTTTATAACACAATGTGTGGTACACTGTCGGCATCTAGTGGCCGTTCCCAATATTGCATCACCTTTATAACACAATGTGTGGTACACTGTCGGCATCTAGTGGCCGTTCCCAATATTGCATCACCTTTATAACACAATGTGTGGTACAATGTCGGCATCTAGTGGCCGTTCCCAATATTACATCATCTTTATAACACAATGTGTGGCACAGTGTCGGCCTCTTGTGGCCGTTCCCAATATTGCATTGTGTGGTACATCATCTTTATAACACAATGTGTGGTACAATGTCGGCATCTAGTGGCCGTTCCCAATATTGCATCATCTTTATAACACAATGTGTGGTACAATGTCGGCCTCTAGTGGCCGTTCCCACTATTGCATCATCTTTATAACACAATGTGTGGTACAATGTTGGCATCTAGTGGCCGTTCCCAATATTGCATCATCTTTATAACACAATGTGTCGTACAATGTCGGCATCTAGTGGCCATATTTTATCATTTTTCCTTGCTCAGAGTCAGTGGGTTAGAATGGCTGTCAGGTAAGATGGGCAGAACACCACCCGGTTTGGTTCCCAGCAGAACTCCTGAACAGAGAAAAAGTTCCGATCCAAACGGCGAACCCCATTGAAGTCTATGGGAGCCGAACTTGAAAAATCCAAAGTTCCTATTCTGAAGGCGTATATGCAAGTAATTGGCCATAACAGGGTATTGGGGCCCGGGTACTGCCCTGGGGGTCATGTATCAAACTTTTTTTTTTTTAATTAATCATCTTTAAAGGTGCAGTGATTTAATGATGCTTAAAGTGAAACAATAAAAATTCCTTTATATATAGTGCCTGGGGGGGGGGGGGGGTCCCTTTAGTCTGCCTGAAAAGTGGTGCATCTGTACCATGTATAGAACCTGCTGCAGCAAAACTGACATTTATAAAGAAAGAACCACGAGTCAAATCACATTTAAATTGACTTGCGAATTACAATTGCTGGCACCCGGCTATTTAAAGAAGACAAAACAGAGTAGGGTCCCCCTCCCCCAGTCCATACCAGACCCTTATCCGAGCATGCAGCCTGGCAGGTCAGGAAAAGGGGAGGGATGAGCGGCGAGCGCCCCCTCCTCCTGGACCATATTAGGTCACATGCTCCCAACATGGGAGGGTGCTTTGGGGCAGGCTCAGTGTCCCCCACATTGTCCCCATGTCTTCCCCACAACCCTGGGCTGTGGCGATCTGCGGCTGGCCCCCAGATCCTGCCCCCCCTTATGTAAATGACAATTCCTTTATTAAAAAAATAAAAAAATAAATGGTGTCCCCCGATTTACATGGGGGGGGGGGGCGGCTGATGACTCATCGGTTGTGAAGGACGCTGCAGCTGGCTTCCTGGCCCCGCTCCTTAAAGCGGAGGTCCGCCCAGATTTATTTTTATTTTTTTAAAGTCAGCAGCTACTAACATTGTAGCTGCTGACTTTTAACAAGGACACTTAGCTGTCCTAGTCGCCCGCGATGTCGGTCCCGCCACGGTGATCGATCGCTGCTGGCAGCTCCCGGCTCCTTCATCCTGACTAAGGGAAACAGGCAGTGGAGACTTACGACTTCACTGCCCGTTTCCTACTGCGCATGCGCCACTCGCACAGCGCTTTGTGAATGGGCGGCTTGCCTCCTGGGATACACACAGTTCCCAGAAGGCAGCGCTCCCCATTCACAAGAAGAGGAAGCGGAAGGACATAATCCGAGGACAAGGAAGAGGCACATTAGAGGCAGATTACGGGACTTCCGCATAGCAACAGGGATTTAGGGTGAGTATAAATTTTTCTTTTTTTTCTATTATTTTTCTTCTTTTTTTTAATGAATTTTAGGGTAAAAAAAATTTCAGTGTGGACCCCTGCTTTAACAACCAGCTATTGCCCAATCAGAACGCAGAATGCCCCGTGCAGCACGCAGTGCATTGCAGAGCGAACACCCTGCAAATTCCGGTGTTTCCCCCGAATGGGGCGAACAGCCAATGATCGGCCTGGACTCACGCTCGGGCCGAACCTTTCGCCCAACTCCACTCACCCTACTGTCAAGCAATTCGCATTTTCAGGAGTTCAGCCATGACAGCCCTGTATCTCCGTCACAGAAGGGGAGGGGTAGGTGTCCCCCGGAGGAGAACATGGGAGGTCTGTAGGAAGTGGGAATTACATTCATAGGATCTGATGGATTTTTGGGTATATAATACAATCTGTCCTTGTACTGCCCCCTCCTAGCTGGGTCTGAATACTTTATTGTTGGAAATAGGGGGGGGGGGTCAGACTTTGCCTTTTTTTTTGTACTGGTAACATTAAAGAATATATATGGATAGAATGTCCAGACTCTCCCGGGTTTATTTTTTTAGAGCTAAAAAACATGATAGGAATGAAAAATAAATCAATAAATAAATCTACAGGAACTCCGAGCACAAAAATAAACATTTCATTGCTATATATTCTTCAATAGGCACAAGGGCTAATAATCCACCAAATGCCTTTGCAAACACAGATTTTACCTTGTAAAAGTAGCAGTGACATCATCACTGTGCTGTACATATCCTGTGATGGGATTAGAGCTGTAGGAGGAGCCCAGAAAGTTCCACACACCACGGGGGGGGGGGGCGGAGACAAGACCAGTCCCCCAGCACAAGAAAAGAGAGCAGAGCTGTGGGAGGAGCCCAGAAGGTTTCACCCACTACAGGAGGGGGCGGAGACAAGACCAGTCCCCCAGCACAAGGAGAGAGCGCAGAGCTGTGGGAGGGGCCCAGTAGGCACCCACTACAGGAGGGGGCGGAGACAAGACCAGTCCCCCAGCACAAGGAGAAAGCACAGAGCTGTGGGAGGGGCCCAGAAAGTTACACCCAATACAGGAGGGGGTGGAGACAAGACTACTCCCCCAGCACAAGGAGAGCGCAGAGCTGTGGGAGGGGCCCAGCAGGTTACATCCACTACAGGAGGGGGTGGAGACAAGACCAGCCCCCCAGCACAAGGAGAAAGCACAGAGCTGTGGGAGGGGCCCAGTAGGTTCCACCCACTACAGGAGAGGGCGGAGACAAGACCACTCCACCTGCACAAGGAGAGAGTAGAGCTGTGGGAGGAGCCCAGCAGGTTCCACCCACTACAGGAGGGGGCGGAGACAAGACCACTCCCCCAGCACAAGGAGAGAGCGCAGAGCTGTGGGAGGGGCCCAGTAGGCACCCACTACAGGAGGGGGCGGAGACAAGACCAGTCTCCCTGCACAAGGAGAGAAAGCAGAGCTGTGGGAGGGGCCCAGCAGGTTCCACCCACTGCAGGAGGGGGCGGAGACAAGACCAATTTTAAATAAAATAAACAAGTTATAATTGGCGGCTCTGCAATGATATTGGTTCCTTACCTCCTCTTCTGGGGTCCCCTACCGGCGCTCTCTGATCCTCCTTCCTGCAGCTGATACCATAGCAAGCCTTCTTCTATAGGGACTCCCATGTTGGCTCACTCCCAAGCTGGGCTGAGTGCGTCCATAGACACACAGAGCTCATCTTGGCCTCGCCCCTACTCCCTCCTCACAGGATTCGCCTGACAGCAGCAGGAGCCAATGGCCCCCTTTGCTGCTTGTATCTCCTAAGAGCAGGAAGAGGAGGAGCGGGGCTGCAGCCAGAACAAGTGTTTATGGCCGGGGGAGGGGGGCAGAAGAACGGGTAGTGGAGGGGTGGGGGGGGGGGGCAGAAGAACAGGTAGTGGAGGGGTGGGGGGCAGAAGAACAGGTAGTGAAGGGGTGGGAAGGGCAGAAGAACAGGTAGTGGAGGGGTGGGGGGGCAGAAGAACAGGTAGCGGAGGGGTGGGGGACAGAAGAACAGGTAGTGGAGGGGTGGGGGGGGCAGAAGAACAGGTAGTGGAGGGGTGGAGGGGGGGCAGAAGAACAGGTAGTGGAGGGGTGGAGGGGGGGCAGAAGAACAGGTAGTGGAGGGTGGGGGGGCAGAAGAACAGGTAGTGGAGGGGTGGGGGGGGCAGAAGAACAGGTAGTGGAGGGGTGGGGGGGGGCAGAAGAACAGGTAGTGGAGGGTGGGGGGGGGCAGAAGAACAGGTAGTGGAGGGGTGGGGGGCAGAAGAACAGGTAGTGGAGGGGTGGGGGGCAGAAGAACAGGTAGTGGAGTGGTGGGGGACAGAAGAACAGGTAGTGGAGGGGTGGGGGGGCAGAAGAACAGGTAGTGGAGGGGTGGGGGGCAGAAGAACAGGTAGTGGAGTGGTGGGGGACAGAAGAACAGGTAGTGGAGGGGTGGGGGGTGGGCAAAAGAACAGGTAGTAGAGGGGTGGGGGGGGGGCAGAAGAACAGGTAGTGGAGGGGTGGGGGGGCAGAAGAACAGGTAGTGGGGGGGGGGGAGAAGAACAGGTAGTGGAGGGGTGGGGGGGCAGAAGAACATGTAGTGGAGGGGTGGGGGGCAGAAGAACATGTAGTGGAGGGGTGGGGGGCAGAAGAACAGGTAGTGGAGGGGTGGGGGGCAGAAGAACAGGTAGTGGAGGGGTGGGGGGGGCAGAAGAACAGGTAGTGGAGGGTGGGGGGGGGCAGAAGAACAGGTAGTGGAGGGTGGGGGGGGGCAGAAGAACAGGTAGTGGAGGGGTGGGGGGCAGAAGAACAGGTAGTGGAGGGGTGGGGGGCAGAAGAACAGGTAGTGGAGGGGTGGAGGGGGGGGGCAGAAGAACAGGTAGTGGAGGGGTGGGGGGGCAGAAGAACAGGTAGTGGGGAGGCAGAAGAACAGGTAGTGGAGGGGTGGGGGGCAGAAGAACAGGTAGTGGAGGGGTGGGGGGGCAGAAGAACAGGTAGTGGGGGGGCAGAAGAACAGGTAGTGGGGGGGCAGAAGAACAGGTAGTGGAGGGGTGGGGGACAGAAGAACAGGTAGTGGAGGGGTGGGGAGGGGCAGAAGAACAGGTAGTGGAGGGGTGGGGAGGGCAGAAGAACGGGTAGTGGAGGGGTGGGGGGGGGCAGAAGAACAGTTAGTGAAGGGGTAGGCGGGCAGAAGAACAGGTAGTGGAGGGGTGGGGGGGGCAGAAGAACAGGTAGTGAAGGGGTGGGAAGGGCAGAAGAACAGGTAGTGGAGGGGTGGGAAGGGCAGAAGAACAGGTAGTGAAGGGGTGGGAAGGGCAGAAGAACAGGTAGTGAAGGGGTGGGGGGGCAGAAGAACAGGTAGTGGAGGGGTGGGGGACAGAAGAACAGGTAGTGGAGAGGTGGGGGGGCAGAAGAACAGGTAGTGGAGGGGTGGGGGACAGAAGAACAGGTAGTGGAGGGGTGGGGGGGCAGAAGAACAGGTAGTGGAGGGTGGGGGGCAGAAGAACAGGTAGTGGAGGGGTGGGGGGGCAGAAGAACAGGTAGTGGAGGGGTGGGGGACAGAAGAACAGGTAGTGGAGGGGTGGGGGGGGCAGAAGAACAGGTAGTGGAGGGTGGGGGGGCAGAAGAAAAGGTAGTGGAGGGGTGGGGGGGGGCAGAAGAACGGGTAGTGGAGGGGTGGGGGACAGAAGAACAGGTAGTGGAGGGGTGGGGGGGCAGAAGAACAGGTAGTGGAGGGGTGGGGGGGCAGAAGAACAGGTAGTGGAGGGGTGGGGGGCAGAAGAACAGGTAGTGGAGGGGTGGGGGGGGGGGCAGAAGAACGGGTAGTGGAGGGGTGGGGGGGGCAGAAGAACGGGTAGTGGAGGGGTGGGGGACAGAAGAACAGGTGGTGGAGGGGTGGGGGGGCAGAAGAACGGGTAGTGAAGCATTTTTTACCCTAATACATGGAATGTAGTAAGGTGAAGTATATTATAAGTCAGTGTTGTGCTGCTCTCAGAACCAAAACCAATATATAAATGAATAAAGAGTAAAAAATGACCCAAATCCTCTATAAATATGTCAATACACTGAAATGTGCAAATCTGTGTATAGAAACAATCAAACATAATCCACATTACTGTGCCAAGCATTAATTCCCCTGATGAAGTCATGTGATTTGTGACGATACGTGTAGGGCGGAGCCAAAGGAACAAAGGTCTCCTCCACCCAGGTGTGTCCATGTGAGAGTAGAAGAGGGAGAAAGGAGAACTGAGAGCCTACTAATCCCTTAGGAGGGGGACGCCCATTGAGACTAGACATGTGCAGAATTAAACATTTTGTTTAGTTTCGGATGGATTCATTATGTTACTAATTTAATTTCGTTATGGAATTTGTTTGGTGGAGTTTTCGTTAAAATTCGTTTCATTTATTAATTCTCGAATGAATTCCAACTTTTCAGAACGATTAGAATTCGGAATTCGAAAAATGATCAGCCGATCCAAATTCTGTGTGAAGAAATAGCTGGTCGTTAAGCAGCAGGCTGGGAAGCCAGCCGCGTCCTTAGCAACCATGAGTCATCATCTGTCAGCTTCCCTACCAACAGATGAAAGTTAAAGAAAAGAAGGCTGGCATTGCCCGGCAATAGAAAAATGTTTTAAAAAAATGGCGTAGGGTCCCTCCCCTGTACATACCAGGCCCTTCAGGTCTGGTATGGATTTAAAGGGGAACCCCATGCCAAAAAAAAAAAAAAAACGGCATGGAGTCCCCCCTCAAAATCCATACCAGACCCTTATCCAAGCATGTAGCCTGGCAGGTGAGGAAAGGGGGGGGTGTTCGAGCCCCCCCTCCTGAACCATACCAGGCCACATGCCCTTAACATGGGGGGTGGGTGCTTTGGGGACAAGGGTCTCTTCCCGACAACCCTGGCCGATGCTTGTCGGGGTCTGCGGGTGGGGGGGCTTATCGGAATCTGGAAGCCCCTTTAATGAGGTAGCCCCCAGATCCCACCCCCCCCCCCATGTGAATGGGTATCAGGTACATCGTACCCCTACGCATTCACCAAAAAAGTGTCAAAAAGTAAAAACCACGGGAGGCCTCCTGCCATATGCTCACTCTGCGCTTTGACAGTATCTTATATAGGCAAGGGGCGGGGCCACCTGGCTACATCACCCAGTGACACCTCCCCCTTCTGACATCACGTGACGATGGATTTACATCGAGGGACACTATTTATTTTTTAATAAAGGATTTGTCAAAAACTGTTCCTTGTGGTTATTACCTTTTTGACATTATTTTGGTGAATAAGTAGCCCATTTACATAGGTGGGGGGGCGGGATCTGGGGGCTTCCAGATTCCGATAAGCCCCACCCCCTCTCTCTCTGTGGTAAGGGGAAACATTGTGGCCTCTGGTGTAAAGGGTAACTCTAGGGGCGGACTGACCATTCAGGCCCTCTGGCACTGCCCGAGGGCCCACACAGCCACTAGGGGGCCCCATTAGGGTTGCCAGCCTCAGTAAAACCAGGGACAGATTGTACAAATCTGTGTTTTTTTACATCTGACCCTGAAATGCCTGACTCTGATGTAAGGGGGAACACTGAGAACTCTGATGTACAGAGAGGACTCTGATGTAAGGGGGAACACTGAGAACTCTGATGTACGGAGAGGACTCTGATGTAAGGGGGAACACTGAGAACTCTGATGTTTAGAGAGGACTCTGATGTAAGGGGGAACACTGAGAACTCTGATGTTTAGAGAGGACTCTGATGTAAGGGGGAACACTGAGAACTCTGATGTACGGAGAGGACTCTGATGTAAGGGGGGAACACTGAGAACTCTGATGTATGGAGAGGACTCTGATGTAAGGGGGGAACACTGAGAACTCTGATGTATGGAGAGGACTCTGATGTAAGGGAGAACACTGAGAACTCTGATGTACAGAGAGGACTCTGATGTAAGGGGGGAACACTGAGAAATCTGATGTACGGAGAGGACTCTGATGTAAGGGGGGAACACTGAGAACTCTGATGTACGGAGAAGACTCTGATGTAAAGGGGGAACACTGAGAACTCTGATGTACGGAGAAGACTCTGATGTAAGGGGGGAACACTGAGAACTCTGATGTATGGAGAGGACTCTGATGTAAGGGGGAACACTGAGAACTCTGATGTATGGAGAGGACTCTGATGTAAGGGGGGAACACTGAGAACTCTGATGTATGGAGAGGACTCTGATGTAAGGGGGGAACACTGAGAACTCTGATGTACGGAGAGGACTCTGATGTAAGGGGGAACACTGAGAACTCTGATGTACGGAGAGGACTCTGATGTAAGGGGGGAACACTGAGAACTCTGATGTACGGAGAATACTCTGATGTAAGGGGGAACACTGAGCACTCTGATGTAAGGAGAAGACTCTGATGTAAGGGGGGAACACTGAGAACTCTGATGTAAGGGAGAACACTGAGAACTCTGATGTACAGAGAGGACTCTGATGTAAGGGGGGAACACTGAGAACTCTGATGTACGGAGAGGACTCTGATGTAAGGGGGGAACACTGAGAACTCTGATGTACGGAGAAGACTCTGATGTAAGGGGGAACACTGAGCACTCTGATGTAAGGAGAAGACTCTGATGTAAGGGGGGAACACTGAGAACTCTGATGTACGGAGAAGACTCTGATGTAAGGGGGAACACTGAGAACTCTGATGTAAGGAGAAGACTCTGATGTAAGGGGGAACACTGAGAACTCTGATGTATGGAGAAGACTCTGATGTAAGGGGGAAACACTGAGAACTCTGATGTATGGAGAGGACTCTGATGTAAGGGGGAACACTGAGAACTCTGATGTATGGAGAGGACTCTGATGTAAGGGGGGAACACTGAGAACTCTGATGTACGGAGAAGACTCTGATGTAAAGGGGGAACACTGAGAACTCTGATGTACGGAGAAGACTCTGATGTAAGGGGGAACACTGAGAACTCTGATGTAAGGGAGAACACTGAGAACTCTGATGTACAGAGAGGACTCTGATGAAAGGGGGGAACACTGAGAACTCTGATATACGGAGAGGACTCTGATGTAAGGGGGAACACTGAGAACTCTGATGTAAGGGAGAACACTGAGAACTCTGATGTACAGAGAGGACTCTGATGTAAGGGGGGAACACTGAGAACTCTGATGTACGGAGAGGACTCTGATGTAAGGGGGAACACTGAGCACTCTGATGTAAGGAGAGGACTCTGATGTAAGGGGGGAACACTGAGAACTCTGATGTACGGAGAAGACTCTGATGTAAGGGGGGAACACTGAGAACTCTGATGTATGGAGAGGACTCTGATGTAAGGGGGAACACTGAGAACTCTGATGTACGGAGAGGACTCTGATGTAAGGGGGGAACACTGAGAACTCTGATGTACGGAGAAGACTCTGATGTAAGGGGGAACACTGAGAACTCTGATGTAAGGGAGAACACTGAGAACTCTGATGTACGGAGAGGACTCTGATGTAAGGGGGAACACTGAGAACTCTGATGTACGGAGAAGACTCTGATGTAAGGGGGAACACTGAGAACTCTGATGTAAGGGGGGAACACTGAGAACTCTGATGTACGGAGAGGACTCTGATGTAAGGGGGAACACTGAGAACTCTGATGTACGGAGAGGACTCTGATGTAAGGGGGGAACACTGAGAACTCTGATGTACGGAGAAGACTCTGATGTAAGGGGGAACACTGAGCACTCTGATGTAAGGAGAAGACTCTGATGTAAGGGGGGAACACTGAGAACTCTGATGTACGGAGAGGACTCTGATGTAAGGGGGAACACTGAGAACTCTGATGTACGGAGAAGACTCTGATGTAAAGGGGGAACACTGAGAACTCTGATGTACGGAGAAGACTCTGATGTAAGGGGGAACACTGAGAACTCTGATGTAAGGGAGAACACTGAGAACTCTGATGTACAGAGAGGACTCTGATGTAAGGGGGAACACTGAGAACTCTGATGTACGGAGAAGACTCTGATGTAAGGGGGAACACTGAGAACTCTGATGTAAGGGGGGAACACTGAGAACTCTGATGTACGGAGAGGACTCTGATGTAAGAGGGAACACTGAGAACTCTGATGTACGGAGAAGACTCTGATGTAAGGGGGGAACACTGAGAACTCTGATGTACGGAGAGGACTCTGATGAAAGGGGGAACACTGAGAACTCTGATGTACGGAGAGGACTCTGATATAAGGGGGAACACTGAGAACTCTGATGTACGGAGAAGACTCTGATGTAAGGGGGGAACACTGAGAACTCTGATGTACAGAGAGGACTCTGATGTAAGGGGGGAACACTGAGAACTCTGATGTACGGAGAAGACTCTGATGTAAGGGGGGAACACTGAGAACTCTGATGTACGGAGAGGACTCTGATGTAAGAGGGAACACTGAGAACTCTGATGTACGGAGAGGACTCTGATGTAAGGGGGAACACTGGGGACTCTGATGTACGGAGAGGACTCTGATGTAAGGGGGAACACTGAGAACTCTGATGTACGGAGAGGACTCTGATGTAAGAGGGAACACTGAGAACTCTGATGTACGGAGAGGACTCTGATGTAAGGGGGAACACTGAGTACTCTGATGTACGGAGAGGACTCTGATGTAAGGGGGGAACACTGAGAACTCTGATGTACGGAGAAGACTCTGATGTAAGGGGGAACACTGAGAACTCTGATGTAAGGGAGAACACTGAGAACTCTGATGTACAGAGAGGACTCTGATGTAAGGGGGAACACTGAGAACTCTGATGTACGGAGAAGACTCTGATGTAAGGGGGAACACTGAGAACTCTGATGTAAGGGGGGAACACTGAGAACTCTGATGTACGGAGAGGACTCTGATGTAAGGGGGAACACTGAGAACTCTGATGTACGGAGAGGACTCTGATGTAAGGGGGGAACACTGAGAACTCTGATGTACGGAGAAGACTCTGATGTAAGGGGGAACACTGAGCACTCTGATGTAAGGAGAAGACTCTGATGTAAGGGGGGAACACTGAGAACTCTGATGTACGGAGAGGACTCTGATGTAAGGGGGAACACTGAGAACTCTGATGTACGGAGAAGACTCTGATGTAAAGGGGGAACACTGAGAACTCTGATGTACGGAGAAGACTCTGATGTAAGGGGGAACACTGAGAACTCTGATGTAAGGGAGAACACTGAGAACTCTGATGTACAGAGAGGACTCTGATGTAAGGGGGAACACTGAGAACTCTGATGTACGGAGAGGACTCTGATGTAAGGGGGAACACTGAGAACTCTGATGTACGGAGAGGACTCTGATGTAAGGGGGAACACTGGGGACTCTGATGTACGGAGAGGACTCTGATGTAAGGGGGAACACTGAGAACTCTGATGTACGGAGAGGACTCTGATGTAAGAGGGAACACTGAGAACTCTGATGTACGGAGAGGACTCTGATGTAAGGGGGAACACTGAGAACTCTGATGTACGGAGAGGACTCTGATGTAAGGGGGGAACACTGAGAACTCTGATGTACGGAGAAGACTCTGATGTAAGGGGGAACACTGAGAACTCTGATGTAAGGGAGAACACTGAGAACTCTGATGTACAGAGAGGACTCTGATGTAAGGGGGAACACTGAGAACTCTGATGTACGGAGAAGACTCTGATGTAAGGGGGAACACTGAGAACTCTGATGTAAGGGGGGAACACTGAGAACTCTGATGTACGTAGAGGACTCTGATGTAAGGGGGAACACTGAGAACTCTGATGTACGGAGAGGACTCTGATGTAAGGGGGGAACACTGAGAACTCTGATGTACGGAGAAGACTCTGATGTAAGGGGGAACACTGAGCACTCTGATGTAAGGAGAAGACTCTGATGTAAGGGGGGAACACTGAGAACTCTGATGTACGGAGAGGACTCTGATGTAAGGGGGAACACTGAGAACTCTGATGTACGGAGAAGACTCTGATGTAAAGGGGGAACACTGAGAACTCTGATGTACGGAGAAGACTCTGATGTAAGGGGGAACACTGAGAACTCTGATGTAAGGGAGAACACTGAGAACTCTGATGTACAGAGAGGACTCTGATGTAAGGGGGAACACTGAGAACTCTGATGTACGGAGAGGACTCTGATGTAAGGGGGAACACTGAGAACTCTGATGTACGGAGAGGACTCTGATGTAAGGGGGGAACACTGAGAACTCTGATGTACGGAGAAGACTCTGATGTAAGGGGGAACACTGAGAACTCTGATGTACGGAGAGGACTCTGATGTAAGGGGGGAACACTGAGAACTCTGATGTACGGAGAAGACTCTGATGTAAGGGGGAACACTGAGCACTCTGATGTAAGGAGAAGACTCTGATGTAAGGGGGGAACACTGAGAACTCTGATGTACGGAGAGGACTCTGATGTAAGGGGGAACACTGAGAACTCTGATGTACGGAGAAGACTCTGATGTAAAGGGGGAACACTGAGAACTCTGATGTACGGAGAAGACTCTGATGTAAGGGGGAACACTGAGAACTCTGATGTAAGGGAGAACACTGAGAACTCTGATGTACAGAGAGGACTCTGATGTAAGGGGGAACACTGAGAACTCTGATGTACGGAGAAGACTCTGATGTAAGGGGGAACACTGAGAACTCTGATGTAAGGGGGGAACACTGAGAACTCTGATGTACGGAGAGGACTCTGATGTAAGAGGGAACACTGAGAACTCTGATGTACGGAGAAGACTCTGATGTAAGGGGGGAACACTGAGAACTCTGATGTACGGAGAGGATTCTGATGTAAGGGGGAACACTGAGAACTCTGATGTACGGAGAGGACTCTGATATAAGGGGGAACACTGAGAACTCTGATGTACGGAGAAGACTCTGATGTAAGGGGGGAACACTGAGAACTCTGATGTACAGAGAGGACTCTGATGTAAGGGGGGAACACTGAGAACTCTGATGTACGGAGAAGACTCTGATGTAAGGGGGGAACACTGAGAACTCTGATGTACGGAGAGGACTCTGATGTAAGAGGGAACACTGAGAACTCTGATGTACGGAGAGGACTCTGATGTAAGGGGGAACACTGAGAACTCTGATGTACGGAGAGGACTCTGATGTAAGGGGGGAACACTGAGAACTCTGATGTACGGAGAAGACTCTGATGTAAGGGGGAACACTGAGCACTCTGATGTAAGGAGAAGACTCTGATGTAAGGGGGGAACACTGAGAACTCTGATGTACGGAGAGGACTCTGATGTAAGGGGGAACACTGAGAACTCTGATGTACGGAGAAGACTCTGATGTAAAGGGGGAACACTGAGAACTCTGATGTACGGAGAAGATTCTGATGTAAGGGGGAACACTGAGAACTCTGATGTAAGGGAGAACACTGAGAACTCTGATGTACAGAGAGGACTCTGATGTAAGGGGGAACACTGAGAACTCTGATGTACGGAGAAGACTCTGATGTAAGGGGGGAACACTGAGAACTCTGATGTACGGAGAGGACTCTGATGTAAGAGGGAACACTGAGAACTCTGATGTACGGAGAAGACTCTGATGTAAGGGGGGAACACTGAGAACTCTGATGTACGGAGAGGACTCTGATGAAAGGGGGAACACTGAGAACTCTGATGTACGGAGAGGACTCTGATATAAGGGGGAACACTGAGAACTCTGATGTACGGAGAAGACTCTGATGTAAGGGGGGAACACTGAGAACTCTGATGTACAGAGAGGACTCTGATGTAAGGGGGGAACACTGAGAACTCTGATGTACGGAGAAGACTCTGATGTAAGGGGGGAACACTGAGAACTCTGATGTACGGAGAGGACTCTGATGTAAGAGGGAACACTGAGAACTCTGATGTACGGAGAGGACTCTGATGTAAGGGGGAACACTGGGGACTCTGATGTACGGAGAGGACTCTGATGTAAGGGGGAACACTGAGAACTCTGATGTACGGAGAGGACTCTGATGTAAGAGGGAACACTGAGAACTCTGATGTACGGAGAGGACTCTGATGTAAGGGGGAACACTGAGAACTCTGATGTACGGAGAGGACTCTGATGTAAGGGGGGAACACTGAGAACTCTGATGTACGGAGAAGACTCTGATGTAAGGGGGAACACTGAGAACTCTGATGTAAGGGAGAACACTGAGAACTCTGATGTACAGAGAGGACTCTGATGTAAGGGGGAACACTGAGAACTCTGATGTACGGAGAAGACTCTGATGTAAGGGGGAACACTGAGAACTCTGATGTAAGGGGGGAACACTGAGAACTCTGATGTACGGAGAGGACTCTGATGTAAGGGGGAACACTGAGAACTCTGATGTACGGAGAGGACTCTGATGTAAGGGGGGAACACTGAGAACTCTGATGTACGGAGAAGACTCTGATGTAAGGGGGAACACTGAGCACTCTGATGTAAGGAGAAGACTCTGATGTAAGGGGGGAACACTGAGAACTCTGATGTACGGAGAGGACTCTGATGTAAGGGGGAACACTGAGAACTCTGATGTACGGAGAAGACTCTGATGTAAAGGGGGAACACTGAGAACTCTGATGTACGGAGAAGACTCTGATGTAAGGGGGAACACTGAGAACTCTGATGTAAGGGAGAACACTGAGAACTCTGATGTACAGAGAGGACTCTGATGTAAGGGGGAACACTGAGAACTCTGATGTACGGAGAGGACTCTGATGTAAGGGGGAACACTGAGAACTCTGATGTACGGAGAGGACTCTGATGTAAGGGGGGAACACTGAGAACTCTGATGTACGGAGAAGACTCTGATGTAAGGGGGAACACTGAGAACTCTGATGTACGGAGAGGACTCTGATGTAAGGGGGGAACACTGAGAACTCTGATGTACGGAGAAGACTCTGATGTAAGGGGGAACACTGAGCACTCTGATGTAAGGAGAAGACTCTGATGTAAGGGGGGAACACTGAGAACTCTGATGTACGGAGAGGACTCTGATGTAAGGGGGAACACTGAGAACTCTGATGTACGGAGAAGACTCTGATGTAAAGGGGGAACACTGAGAACTCTGATGTACGGAGAAGACTCTGATGTAAGGGGGAACACTGAGAACTCTGATGTAAGGGAGAACACTGAGAACTCTGATGTACAGAGAGGACTCTGATGTAAGGGGGAACACTGAGAACTCTGATGTACGGAGAAGACTCTGATGTAAGGGGGAACACTGAGAACTCTGATGTAAGGGGGGAACACTGAGAACTCTGATGTACGGAGAGGACTCTGATGTAAGAGGGAACACTGAGAACTCTGATGTACGGAGAAGACTCTGATGTAAGGGGGGAACACTGAGAACTCTGATGTACGGAGAGGACTCTGATGTAAGGGGGGACACTGAGAACTCTGATGTACGGAGAGGACTCTGATATAAGGGGGAACACTGAGAACTCTGATGTACGGAGAAGACTCTGATGTAAGGGGGGAACACTGAGAACTCTGATGTACAGAGAGGACTCTGATGTAAGGGGGGAACACTGAGAACTCTGATGTACGGAGAAGACTCTGATGTAAGGGGGGAACACTGAGAACTCTGATGTACGGAGAGGACTCTGATGTAAGAGGGAACACTGAGAACTCTGATGTACGGAGAGGACTCTGATGTAAGGGGGAACACTGGGGACTCTGATGTACGGAGAGGACTCTGATGTAAGGGGGAACACTGAGAACTCTGATGTACAGAGAGGACTCTGATGTAAGAGGGAACACTGAGAACTCTGATGTACGGAGAGGACTCTGATGTAAGGGGGAACACTGAGAACTCTGATGTACGGAGAGGACTCTGATGTAAGGGGGGAACACTGAGAACTCTGATGTACGGAGAAGACTCTGATGTAAGGGGGAACACTGAGAACTCTG
Source organism: Rana muscosa (assembly GCA_029206835.1). Taxonomy (NCBI): domain Eukaryota; kingdom Metazoa; phylum Chordata; class Amphibia; order Anura; family Ranidae; genus Rana; species Rana muscosa. The sequence continues at coordinate 530,621 of CM055117.1, read as the reverse complement.
ATGTACGGAGAAGACTCTGATGTAAGGGGGAACACTGAGAACTCTGATGTACGGAGAGGACTCTGATGTAAGGGGGAACACTGAGAACTCTGATGTATGGAGGAGACTCTGATGTAAGGGGGAACACTGGGGACTCTGATGTACGGAGAGGACTCTGATGTAAGGGGAAACACTGGGGACTCTGATGTACGGAGAAGACTCTGATGTAAGGGGGAACACTGAGAACTCTGATGTACGGAGAGGACTCTGATGTAAGGGGGAACACTGAGAACTCTGATGTACGGAGGAGACTCTGATGTAAGGGGGGAACACTGAGAACTCTGATGTACGGAGAAGACTCTGATGTAAGAGGGGAACACTGAGAACTCTGATGTAAGGAGAAGACTCTGATGTAAGGGTGGAACACTGAGAACTCTGATGTACGGAGGAGACTCTGATGTAAGGGGGAACACTGAGAACTCTGATGTACGGGAAGACTCTGATGTAAGGGGGAACACTGAGAACTCTGATGTACGGAGGAGACTCTGATGTAAGGGGGAACACTGAGAACTCTGATGTACGGGAAGACTCTGATGTAAGGGGGAACACTGAGAACTCTGATGTATGGAGAGGACTCTGATGTAAGGGGGGAACACTGAGAACTCTGATGTATGGAGAGGACTCTGATGTAAGGGGGAACACTGAGAACTCTGATGTATGGAGAGGACTCTGATGTAAGGGGGGAACACTGAGAACTCTGATGTATGGAGAGGACTCTGATGTAAGGGGGAAACACTGGGGCCTCTGATGTACGGAGAAGACTCTGATGTAAGGGGGGACACTGAGAACTCTGATGTACGGAGAAGACTCTGATGTAAGGGGGGAACACTGAGAACTCTGATGTACGGAGAAGACTCTGATGTAAGGGGGAACACTGAGAACTCCGATGTACGGAGAGGACTCTGATGTAAGAGGGGAACACTGAGAACTCTGATGTACGGAGGAGACTCTGATGTAAGGGGGAACACTGAGAACTCTGATGTACGGAGAGGACTCTGATGTAAGAGGGGAACACTGAGAACTCTGATGTAAGGAGAAGACTCTGATGTAAGGGGGAACACTGAGAACTCTGATGTACGGAGAGGACTCTGATGTAAGGGGGGAACACTGAGAACTCTGATGTACGGAGAGGACTCTGATGTAAGGGGGGAACACTGAGAACTCTGATGTATGGAGAGGACTCTGATGTAAGGGGGAACACTGAGAACTCTGATGTATGGAGAGGACTCTGATGTAAGGGGGGAACACTGAGAACTCTGATGTACGGAGAGGACTCTGATGTAAGAGGGGAACACTGAGAACTCTGATGTACGGAGAGGACTCTGATGTAAGAGGGGAACACTGAGAACCCTGATGTAAGGAGAAGACTCTGATGTAAGGGGGGAACACTGAGAACTCTGATGTACAGAGAGGACTCTGATGTAAGAGGGGAACACTGAGAACTCTGATGTACGGAGAGGACTCTGATGTAAGGGGGGAACACTGAGAACTCTGATGTATGGAGAGGACTCTGATGTAAGGGGGGAACACTGAGAACTCTGATGTATGGAGAGGACTCTGATGTAAGGGGGGAACACTGAGAACTCTGATGTATGGAGAGGACTCTGATGTAAGGGGGGAACACTGAGAACTCTGATGTACGGAGAGGACTCTGATGTAAGGGGGGAACACTGAGAACTCTGATGTACGGAGAGGACTCTGATGTAAGGGGGAACACTGAGAACTCTGATGTACGGAGAGGACTCTGATGTAAGGGGGAACACTGAGAACTCTGATGTACGGAGAGGACTCTGATGTAAGGGGGAACACTGAGAACTCAGATGTACGGAGAGGACTCTGATGTAAGGGGGGAACACTGAGAACTCTGATGTATGGAAAGGATTCTGATGTAAGGGGGAACACTGAGAACTCTGATGTACGGAGAGGACTCTGATGTAAGGGAGAACACTGAGAACTCTGATGTACAGAGAGGACTCTGATGTAAGGGGGGAACACTGAGAACTCTGATGTACGGAGAGGACTCTGATGTAAGGGGGAACACTGAGAACTCTGATGTAAGGGAGAACACTGAGAACTCTGATGTACAGAGAGGACTCTGATGTAAGGGGGGAACACTGAGAACTCTGATGTACGGAGAGGACTCTGATGTAAGGGGGAACACTGAGCACTCTGATGTAAGGAGAAGACTCTGATGTAAGGGGGGAACACTGAGAACTCTGATGTACGGAGAAGACTCTGATGTAAGGGGGAACACTGAGAACTCTGATGTACGGAGAAGACTCTGATGTAAAGGGGGAACACTGAGAACTCTGATGTACGGAGAAGACTCTGATGTAAGGGGGAACACTGAGAACTCTGATGTAAGGGAGAACACTGAGAACTCTGATGTACGGAGAGGACTCTGATGTAAGGGGGAACACTGAGAACTCTGATGTAAGGGAGAACACTGAGAACTCTGATGTACAGAGAGGACTCTGATGTAAGGGGGGAACACTGAGAACTCTGATGTACGGAGAGGACTCTGATGTAAGGGGGAACACTGAGCACTCTGATGTAAGGAGAAGACTCTGATGTAAGGGGGGAACACTGAGAACTCTGATGTACGGAGAAGGCTCTGATGTAAGGGGGGAACACTGAGCACTCTGATGTACGGAGAAGACTCTGATGTAAAGGGGGAACACTGAGAACTCTGATGTACGGAGAAGACTCTGATGTAAGGGGGAACACTGAGAACTCTGATGTAAGGGAGAACACTGAGAACTCTGATGTACGGAGAGGACTCTGATGTAAGGGGGAACACTGAGAACTCTGATGTAAGGGAGAACACTGAGAACTCTGATGTACAGAGAGGACTCTGATGTAAGGGGGGAACACTGAGAACTCTGATGTACGGAGAGGACTCTGATGTAAAGGGGGAACACTGAGAACTCTTATGTACGGAGAGGACTCTGATGTAAGGGGGGAACACTGAGAACTCTGATGTACGGAGAAGACTCTGATGTAAGGGGGAACACTGAGCACTCTGATGTACGGAGAAGACTCTGATGTAAAGGGGGAACACTGAGAACTCTGATGTACGGAGAAGACTCTGATGTAAGGGGGAACACTGAGAACTCTGATGTACGGAGAGGACTCTGATGTAAGGGAGAACACTGAGAACTCTGATGTACGGAGAGGACTCTGATGTAAGGGGGAACACTGAGAACTCTGATGTACGGAGAGGACTTTGATGTAAGGGGGGAACACTGAGAACTCTGATGTACGGAGAAGACTCTGATGTAAGGGGGGAACACTGAGAACTCTGATGTATGGAAAGGATTCTGATGTAAGGGGGAACACTGAGAACTCTGATGTACGGAGAGGACTCTGATGTAAGGGAGAACACTGAGAACTCTGATGTACAGAGAGGACTCTGATGTAAGGGGGGAACACTGAGAACTCTGATGTACGGAGAGGACTCTGATGTAAAGGGGAAACACTGAGAACTCTGATGTACGGAGAGGACTCTGATGTAAGAGGGAACACTGAGAACTCTGATGTACGGAGAAGACTCTGATGTAAGGGGGAACACTGAGAACTCTGATGTAAGGGAGAACACTGAGAACTCTGATGTACAGAGAGGACTCTGATGTAAGGGGGGAACACTGAGAACTCTGATGTACGGAGAGGACTCTGATGTAAGGGGGGAACACTGAGCACTCTGATGTAAGGAGAAGACTCTGATGTAAGGGGGGAACACTGAGAACTCTGATGTACGGAGAAGACTCTGATGTAAGGGGGAACACTGAGAACTCTGATGTATGGAGAGGACTCTGATGTAAGGGGGAACACTGAGAACTCTTATGTACGGAGAGGACTCTGATGTAAGGGGGAACACTGAGAACTCTGATGTACGGAGGAGACTCTGATGTAAGGGGGAACACTGAGAACTCTGATGTACGGGAAGACTCTGATGTAAGGGGGAACACTGAGAACTCTGATGTATGGAGAGGACTCTGATGTAAGGGGGGAACACTGAGAACTCTGATGTATGGAGAGGACTCTGATGTAAGGGGGAACACTGAGAACTCTGATGTATGGAGAGGACTCTGATGTAAGGGGGGAACACTGAGAACTCTGATGTATGGAGAGGACTCTGATGTAAGGGGGAAACACTGGGGCCTCTGATGTACGGAGAAGACTCTGATGTAAGGGGGGACACTGAGAACTCTGATGTACGGAGAGGACTCTGATGTAAGAGGGGAACACTGAGAACTCTGATGTACGGAGGAGACTCTGATGTAAGGGGGAACACTGAGAACTCTGATGTACGGAGAGGACTCTGATGTAAGAGGGGAACACTGAGAACTCTGATGTAAGGAGAAGACTCTGATGTAAGGGGGAACACTGAGAACTCTGATGTACGGAGAGGACTCTGATGTAAGGGGGGAACACTGAGAACTCTGATGTACGGAGAGGACTCTGATGTAAGGGGGGAACACTGAGAACTCTGATGTATGGAGAGGACTCTGATGTAAGGGGGAACACTGAGAACTCTGATGTATGGAGAGGACTCTGATGTAAGGGGGGAACACTGAGAACTCTGATGTACGGAGAGGACTCTGATGTAAGAGGGGAACACTGAGAACTCTGATGTACGGAGAGGACTCTGATGTAAGGGGGGAACACTGAGAACTCTGATGTACGGAGAGGACTCTGATGTAAGGGGGGAACACTGAGAACTCTGATGTATGGAGAGGACTCTGATGTAAGGGGGAACACTGAGAACTCTGATGTATGGAGAGGACTCTGATGTAAGGGGGGAACACTGAGAACTCTGATGTACGGAGAGGACTCTGATGTAAGGGGGGAACACTGAGAACTCTGATGTACGGAGAGGACTCTGATGTAAGGGGGAACACTGAGAACTCTGATGTACGTTGAGGACTCTGATGTAAGGGGGAACACTGAGAACTCTGATGTACAGAGAGGACTCTGATGTAAGAGGGGAACACTGAGAACTCTGATGTACGGAGAGGACTCTGATGTAAGGGGGGAACACTGAGAACTCTGATGTATGGAGAGGACTCTGATGTAAGGGGGGAACACTGAGAACTCTGATGTATGGAGAGGACTCTGATGTAAGGGGGGAACACTGAGAACTCTGATGTATGGAGAGGACTCTGATGTAAGGGGGGAACACTGAGAACTCTGATGTACGGAGAGGACTCTGATGTAAGGGGGGAACACTGAGAACTCTGATGTACGGAGAGGACTCTGATGTAAGGGGGAACACTGAGAACTCTGATGTACGGAGAGGACTCTGATGTAAGGGGGAACACTGAGAACTCTGATGTACGGAGAGGACTCTGATGTAAGGGGGAACACTGAGAACTCAGATGTACGGAGAGGACTCTGATGTAAGGGGGGAACACTGAGAACTCTGATGTATGGAAAGGATTCTGATGTAAGGGGGAACACTGAGAACTCTGATGTACGGAGAGGACTCTGATGTAAGGGAGAACACTGAGAACTCTGATGTACAGAGAGGACTCTGATGTAAGGGGGGAACACTGAGAACTCTGATGTACGGAGAGGACTCTGATGTAAGGGGGAACACTGAGAACTCTGATGTACGGAGAGGACTTTGATGTAAGGGGGGAACACTGAGAACTCTGATGTACGGAGAAGACTCTGATGTAAGGGGGGAACACTGAGAACTCTGATGTATGGAAAGGATTCTGATGTAAGGGGGAACACTGAGAACTCTGATGTACGGAGAGGACTCTGATGTAAGGGAGAACACTGAGAACTCTGATGTACAGAGAGGACTCTGATGTAAGGGGGGAACACTGAGAACTCTGATGTACGGAGAGGACTCTGATGTAAAGGGGAAACACTGAGAACTCTGATGTACGGAGAGGACTCTGATGTAAGAGGGAACACTGAGAACTCTGATGTACGGAGAAGACTCTGATGTAAGGGGGAACACTGAGAACTCTGATGTAAGGGAGAACACTGAGAACTCTGATGTACAGAGAGGACTCTGATGTAAGGGGGGAACACTGAGAACTCTGATGTACGGAGAGGACTCTGATGTAAGGGGGGAACACTGAGCACTCTGATGTAAGGAGAAGACTCTGATGTAAGGGGGGAACACTGAGAACTCTGATGTACGGAGAAGACTCTGATGTAAGGGGGAACACTGAGAACTCTGATGTATGGAGAGGACTCTGATGTAAGGGGGAACACTGAGAACTCTTATGTACGGAGAGGACTCTGATGTAAGGGGGAACACTGAGAACTCTGATGTACGGAGGAGACTCTGATGTAAGGGGGAACACTGAGAACTCTGATGTACGGGAAGACTCTGATGTAAGGGGGAACACTGAGAACTCTGATGTATGGAGAGGACTCTGATGTAAGGGGGGAACACTGAGAACTCTGATGTATGGAGAGGACTCTGATGTAAGGGGGAACACTGAGAACTCTGATGTATGGAGAGGACTCTGATGTAAGGGGGGAACACTGAGAACTCTGATGTATGGAGAGGACTCTGATGTAAGGGGGAAACACTGGGGCCTCTGATGTACGGAGAAGACTCTGATGTAAGGGGGGACACTGAGAACTCTGATGTACGGAGAGGACTCTGATGTAAGAGGGGAACACTGAGAACTCTGATGTACGGAGGAGACTCTGATGTAAGGGGGAACACTGAGAACTCTGATGTACGGAGAGGACTCTGATGTAAGAGGGGAACACTGAGAACTCTGATGTAAGGAGAAGACTCTGATGTAAGGGGGAACACTGAGAACTCTGATGTACGGAGAGGACTCTGATGTAAGGGGGGAACACTGAGAACTCTGATGTACGGAGAGGACTCTGATGTAAGGGGGGAACACTGAGAACTCTGATGTATGGAGAGGACTCTGATGTAAGGGGGAACACTGAGAACTCTGATGTATGGAGAGGACTCTGATGTAAGGGGGGAACACTGAGAACTCTGATGTACGGAGAGGACTCTGATGTAAGAGGGGAACACTGAGAACTCTGATGTACGGAGAGGACTCTGATGTAAGAGGGGAACACTGAGAACTCTGATGTAAGGAGAAGACTCTGATGTAAGGGGGGAACACTGAGAACTCTGATGTACGGAGAGGACTCTGATGTAAGGGGGGAACACTGAGAACTCTGATGTACGGAGAGGACTCTGATGTAAGGGGGGAACACTGAGAACTCTGATGTATGGAGAGGACTCTGATGTAAGGGGGAACACTGAGAACTCTGATGTATGGAGAGGACTCTGATGTAAGGGGGGAACACTGAGAACTCTGATGTACGGAGAGGACTCTGATGTAAGGGGGGAACACTGAGAACTCTGATGTACGGAGAGGACTCTGATGTAAGGGGGAACACTGAGAACTCTGATGTACGTTGAGGACTCTGATGTAAGGGGGAACACTGAGAACTCTGATGTACAGAGAGGACTCTGATGTAAGGGGGAACACTGAGAACTCTGATGTACGGAGAGGACTCTGATGTAAGGGGGGAACACTGAGAACTCTGATGTACGGAGAAGACTCTGATGTAAGGGGGAACACTGAGAACTCTGATGTACGGAGAGGACTCTGATGTAAGGGGGGAACACTGAGAACTCTGATGTACGGAGAAGACTCTGATGTAAGGGGGAACACTGAGCACTCTGATGTAAGGAGAAGACTCTGATGTAAGGGGGGAACACTGAGAACTCTGATGTACGGAGAGGACTCTGATGTAAGGGGGAACACTGAGAACTCTGATGTACGGAGAAGACTCTGATGTAAAGGGGGAACACTGAGAACTCTGATGTACGGAGAAGACTCTGATGTAAGGGGGAACACTGAGAACTCTGATGTAAGGGAGAACACTGAGAACTCTGATGTACAGAGAGGACTCTGATGTAAGGGGGAACACTGAGAACTCTGATGTACGGAGAAGACTCTGATGTAAGGGGGAACACTGAGAACTCTGATGTAAGGGGGGAACACTGAGAACTCTGATGTACGGAGAGGACTCTGATGTAAGAGGGAACACTGAGAACTCTGATGTACGGAGAAGACTCTGATGTAAGGGGGGAACACTGAGAACTCTGATGTACGGAGAGGACTCTGATGTAAGGGGGGACACTGAGAACTCTGATGTACGGAGAGGACTCTGATATAAGGGGGAACACTGAGAACTCTGATGTACGGAGAAGACTCTGATGTAAGGGGGGAACACTGAGAACTCTGATGTACAGAGAGGACTCTGATGTAAGGGGGGAACACTGAGAACTCTGATGTACGGAGAAGACTCTGATGTAAGGGGGGAACACTGAGAACTCTGATGTACGGAGAGGACTCTGATGTAAGAGGGAACACTGAGAACTCTGATGTACGGAGAGGACTCTGATGTAAGGGGGAACACTGGGGACTCTGATGTACGGAGAGGACTCTGATGTAAGGGGGAACACTGAGAACTCTGATGTACGGAGAGGACTCTGATGTAAGAGGGAACACTGAGAACTCTGATGTACGGAGAGGACTCTGATGTAAGGGGGAACACTGAGAACTCTGATGTACGGAGAGGACTCTGATGTAAGGGGGGAACACTGAGAACTCTGATGTACGGAGAAGACTCTGATGTAAGGGGGAACACTGAGAACTCTGATGTACGGAGAAGACTCTGATGTAAGGGGGAACACTGAGAACTCTGATGTACGGAGAGGACTCTGATGTAAGGGGGAACACTGAGAACTCTGATGTATGGAGGAGACTCTGATGTAAGGGGGAACACTGGGGACTCTGATGTACGGAGAGGACTCTGATGTAAGGGGAAACACTGGGGACTCTGATGTACGGAGAAGACTCTGATGTAAGGGGGAACACTGAGAACTCTGATGTACGGAGAGGACTCTGATGTAAGGGGGAACACTGAGAACTCTGATGTACGGAGGAGACTCTGATGTAAGGGGGGAACACTGAGAACTCTGATGTACGGAGAAGACTCTGATGTAAGAGGGGAACACTGAGAACTCTGATGTAAGGAGAAGACTCTGATGTAAGGGTGGAACACTGAGAACTCTGATGTACGGAGGAGACTCTGATGTAAGGGGGAACACTGAGAACTCTGATGTACGGGAAGACTCTGATGTAAGGGGGAACACTGAGAACTCTGATGTACGGAGGAGACTCTGATGTAAGGGGGAACACTGAGAACTCTGATGTACGGGAAGACTCTGATGTAAGGGGGAACACTGAGAACTCTGATGTATGGAGAGGACTCTGATGTAAGGGGGGAACACTGAGAACTCTGATGTATGGAGAGGACTCTGATGTAAGGGGGAACACTGAGAACTCTGATGTATGGAGAGGACTCTGATGTAAGGGGGGAACACTGAGAACTCTGATGTATGGAGAGGACTCTGATGTAAGGGGGAAACACTGGGGCCTCTGATGTACGGAGAAGACTCTGATGTAAGGGGGGACACTGAGAACTCTGATGTACGGAGAAGACTCTGATGTAAGGGGGGAACACTGAGAACTCTGATGTACGGAGAAGACTCTGATGTAAGGGGGAACACTGAGAACTCCGATGTACGGAGAGGACTCTGATGTAAGAGGGGAACACTGAGAACTCTGATGTACGGAGGAGACTCTGATGTAAGGGGGAACACTGAGAACTCTGATGTACGGAGAGGACTCTGATGTAAGAGGGGAACACTGAGAACTCTGATGTAAGGAGAAGACTCTGATGTAAGGGGGAACACTGAGAACTCTGATGTACGGAGAGGACTCTGATGTAAGGGGGGAACACTGAGAACTCTGATGTACGGAGAGGACTCTGATGTAAGGGGGGAACACTGAGAACTCTGATGTATGGAGAGGACTCTGATGTAAGGGGGAACACTGAGAACTCTGATGTATGGAGAGGACTCTGATGTAAGGGGGGAACACTGAGAACTCTGATGTACGGAGAGGACTCTGATGTAAGAGGGGAACACTGAGAACTCTGATGTACGGAGAGGACTCTGATGTAAGAGGGGAACACTGAGAACCCTGATGTAAGGAGAAGACTCTGATGTAAGGGGGGAACACTGAGAACTCTGATGTACAGAGAGGACTCTGATGTAAGAGGGGAACACTGAGAACTCTGATGTACGGAGAGGACTCTGATGTAAGGGGGGAACACTGAGAACTCTGATGTATGGAGAGGACTCTGATGTAAGGGGGGAACACTGAGAACTCTGATGTATGGAGAGGACTCTGATGTAAGGGGGGAACACTGAGAACTCTGATGTATGGAGAGGACTCTGATGTAAGGGGGGAACACTGAGAACTCTGATGTACGGAGAGGACTCTGATGTAAGGGGGGAACACTGAGAACTCTGATGTACGGAGAGGACTCTGATGTAAGGGGGAACACTGAGAACTCTGATGTACGGAGAGGACTCTGATGTAAGGGGGAACACTGAGAACTCTGATGTACGGAGAGGACTCTGATGTAAGGGGGAACACTGAGAACTCAGATGTACGGAGAGGACTCTGATGTAAGGGGGGAACACTGAGAACTCTGATGTATGGAAAGGATTCTGATGTAAGGGGGAACACTGAGAACTCTGATGTACGGAGAGGACTCTGATGTAAGGGAGAACACTGAGAACTCTGATGTACAGAGAGGACTCTGATGTAAGGGGGGAACACTGAGAACTCTGATGTACGGAGAGGACTCTGATGTAAGGGGGAACACTGAGAACTCTGATGTAAGGGAGAACACTGAGAACTCTGATGTACAGAGAGGACTCTGATGTAAGGGGGGAACACTGAGAACTCTGATGTACGGAGAGGACTCTGATGTAAGGGGGAACACTGAGCACTCTGATGTAAGGAGAAGACTCTGATGTAAGGGGGGAACACTGAGAACTCTGATGTACGGAGAAGACTCTGATGTAAGGGGGAACACTGAGAACTCTGATGTACGGAGAAGACTCTGATGTAAAGGGGGAACACTGAGAACTCTGATGTACGGAGAAGACTCTGATGTAAGGGGGAACACTGAGAACTCTGATGTAAGGGAGAACACTGAGAACTCTGATGTACGGAGAGGACTCTGATGTAAGGGGGAACACTGAGAACTCTGATGTAAGGGAGAACACTGAGAACTCTGATGTACAGAGAGGACTCTGATGTAAGGGGGGAACACTGAGAACTCTGATGTACGGAGAGGACTCTGATGTAAGGGGGAACACTGAGCACTCTGATGTAAGGAGAAGACTCTGATGTAAGGGGGGAACACTGAGAACTCTGATGTACGGAGAAGGCTCTGATGTAAGGGGGGAACACTGAGCACTCTGATGTACGGAGAAGACTCTGATGTAAAGGGGGAACACTGAGAACTCTGATGTACGGAGAAGACTCTGATGTAAGGGGGAACACTGAGAACTCTGATGTAAGGGAGAACACTGAGAACTCTGATGTACGGAGAGGACTCTGATGTAAGGGGGAACACTGAGAACTCTGATGTAAGGGAGAACACTGAGAACTCTGATGTACAGAGAGGACTCTGATGTAAGGGGGGAACACTGAGAACTCTGATGTACGGAGAGGACTCTGATGTAAAGGGGGAACACTGAGAACTCTTATGTACGGAGAGGACTCTGATGTAAGGGGGGAACACTGAGAACTCTGATGTACGGAGAAGACTCTGATGTAAGGGGGAACACTGAGCACTCTGATGTACGGAGAAGACTCTGATGTAAAGGGGGAACACTGAGAACTCTGATGTACGGAGAAGACTCTGATGTAAGGGGGAACACTGAGAACTCTGATGTACGGAGAGGACTCTGATGTAAGGGAGAACACTGAGAACTCTGATGTACGGAGAGGACTCTGATGTAAGGGGGAACACTGAGAACTCTGATGTACGGAGAGGACTTTGATGTAAGGGGGGAACACTGAGAACTCTGATGTACGGAGAAGACTCTGATGTAAGGGGGGAACACTGAGAACTCTGATGTATGGAAAGGATTCTGATGTAAGGGGGAACACTGAGAACTCTGATGTACGGAGAGGACTCTGATGTAAGGGAGAACACTGAGAACTCTGATGTACAGAGAGGACTCTGATGTAAGGGGGGAACACTGAGAACTCTGATGTACGGAGAGGACTCTGATGTAAAGGGGAAACACTGAGAACTCTGATGTACGGAGAGGACTCTGATGTAAGAGGGAACACTGAGAACTCTGATGTACGGAGAAGACTCTGATGTAAGGGGGAACACTGAGAACTCTGATGTAAGGGAGAACACTGAGAACTCTGATGTACAGAGAGGACTCTGATGTAAGGGGGGAACACTGAGAACTCTGATGTACGGAGAGGACTCTGATGTAAGGGGGGAACACTGAGCACTCTGATGTAAGGAGAAGACTCTGATGTAAGGGGGGAACACTGAGAACTCTGATGTACGGAGAAGACTCTGATGTAAGGGGGAACACTGAGAACTCTGATGTATGGAGAGGACTCTGATGTAAGGGGGAACACTGAGAACTCTTATGTACGGAGAGGACTCTGATGTAAGGGGGAACACTGAGAACTCTGATGTACGGAGGAGACTCTGATGTAAGGGGGAACACTGAGAACTCTGATGTACGGGAAGACTCTGATGTAAGGGGGAACACTGAGAACTCTGATGTATGGAGAGGACTCTGATGTAAGGGGGGAACACTGAGAACTCTGATGTATGGAGAGGACTCTGATGTAAGGGGGAACACTGAGAACTCTGATGTATGGAGAGGACTCTGATGTAAGGGGGGAACACTGAGAACTCTGATGTATGGAGAGGACTCTGATGTAAGGGGGAAACACTGGGGCCTCTGATGTACGGAGAAGACTCTGATGTAAGGGGGGACACTGAGAACTCTGATGTACGGAGAGGACTCTGATGTAAGAGGGGAACACTGAGAACTCTGATGTACGGAGGAGACTCTGATGTAAGGGGGAACACTGAGAACTCTGATGTACGGAGAGGACTCTGATGTAAGAGGGGAACACTGAGAACTCTGATGTAAGGAGAAGACTCTGATGTAAGGGGGAACACTGAGAACTCTGATGTACGGAGAGGACTCTGATGTAAGGGGGGAACACTGAGAACTCTGATGTACGGAGAGGACTCTGATGTAAGGGGGGAACACTGAGAACTCTGATGTATGGAGAGGACTCTGATGTAAGGGGGAACACTGAGAACTCTGATGTATGGAGAGGACTCTGATGTAAGGGGGGAACACTGAGAACTCTGATGTACGGAGAGGACTCTGATGTAAGAGGGGAACACTGAGAACTCTGATGTACGGAGAGGACTCTGATGTAAGGGGGGAACACTGAGAACTCTGATGTACGGAGAGGACTCTGATGTAAGGGGGGAACACTGAGAACTCTGATGTATGGAGAGGACTCTGATGTAAGGGGGAACACTGAGAACTCTGATGTATGGAGAGGACTCTGATGTAAGGGGGGAACACTGAGAACTCTGATGTACGGAGAGGACTCTGATGTAAGGGGGGAACACTGAGAACTCTGATGTACGGAGAGGACTCTGATGTAAGGGGGAACACTGAGAACTCTGATGTACGTTGAGGACTCTGATGTAAGGGGGAACACTGAGAACTCTGATGTACAGAGAGGACTCTGATGTAAGAGGGGAACACTGAGAACTCTGATGTACGGAGAGGACTCTGATGTAAGGGGGGAACACTGAGAACTCTGATGTATGGAGAGGACTCTGATGTAAGGGGGGAACACTGAGAACTCTGATGTATGGAGAGGACTCTGATGTAAGGGGGGAACACTGAGAACTCTGATGTATGGAGAGGACTCTGATGTAAGGGGGGAACACTGAGAACTCTGATGTACGGAGAGGACTCTGATGTAAGGGGGGAACACTGAGAACTCTGATGTACGGAGAGGACTCTGATGTAAGGGGGAACACTGAGAACTCTGATGTACGGAGAGGACTCTGATGTAAGGGGGAACACTGAGAACTCTGATGTACGGAGAGGACTCTGATGTAAGGGGGAACACTGAGAACTCAGATGTACGGAGAGGACTCTGATGTAAGGGGGGAACACTGAGAACTCTGATGTATGGAAAGGATTCTGATGTAAGGGGGAACACTGAGAACTCTGATGTACGGAGAGGACTCTGATGTAAGGGAGAACACTGAGAACTCTGATGTACAGAGAGGACTCTGATGTAAGGGGGGAACACTGAGAACTCTGATGTACGGAGAGGACTCTGATGTAAGGGGGAACACTGAGAACTCTGATGTACGGAGAGGACTTTGATGTAAGGGGGGAACACTGAGAACTCTGATGTACGGAGAAGACTCTGATGTAAGGGGGGAACACTGAGAACTCTGATGTATGGAAAGGATTCTGATGTAAGGGGGAACACTGAGAACTCTGATGTACGGAGAGGACTCTGATGTAAGGGAGAACACTGAGAACTCTGATGTACAGAGAGGACTCTGATGTAAGGGGGGAACACTGAGAACTCTGATGTACGGAGAGGACTCTGATGTAAAGGGGAAACACTGAGAACTCTGATGTACGGAGAGGACTCTGATGTAAGAGGGAACACTGAGAACTCTGATGTACGGAGAAGACTCTGATGTAAGGGGGAACACTGAGAACTCTGATGTAAGGGAGAACACTGAGAACTCTGATGTACAGAGAGGACTCTGATGTAAGGGGGGAACACTGAGAACTCTGATGTACGGAGAGGACTCTGATGTAAGGGGGGAACACTGAGCACTCTGATGTAAGGAGAAGACTCTGATGTAAGGGGGGAACACTGAGAACTCTGATGTACGGAGAAGACTCTGATGTAAGGGGGAACACTGAGAACTCTGATGTATGGAGAGGACTCTGATGTAAGGGGGAACACTGAGAACTCTTATGTACGGAGAGGACTCTGATGTAAGGGGGAACACTGAGAACTCTGATGTACGGAGGAGACTCTGATGTAAGGGGGAACACTGAGAACTCTGATGTACGGGAAGACTCTGATGTAAGGGGGAACACTGAGAACTCTGATGTATGGAGAGGACTCTGATGTAAGGGGGGAACACTGAGAACTCTGATGTATGGAGAGGACTCTGATGTAAGGGGGAACACTGAGAACTCTGATGTATGGAGAGGACTCTGATGTAAGGGGGGAACACTGAGAACTCTGATGTATGGAGAGGACTCTGATGTAAGGGGGAAACACTGGGGCCTCTGATGTACGGAGAAGACTCTGATGTAAGGGGGGACACTGAGAACTCTGATGTACGGAGAGGACTCTGATGTAAGAGGGGAACACTGAGAACTCTGATGTACGGAGGAGACTCTGATGTAAGGGGGAACACTGAGAACTCTGATGTACGGAGAGGACTCTGATGTAAGAGGGGAACACTGAGAACTCTGATGTAAGGAGAAGACTCTGATGTAAGGGGGAACACTGAGAACTCTGATGTACGGAGAGGACTCTGATGTAAGGGGGGAACACTGAGAACTCTGATGTACGGAGAGGACTCTGATGTAAGGGGGGAACACTGAGAACTCTGATGTATGGAGAGGACTCTGATGTAAGGGGGAACACTGAGAACTCTGATGTATGGAGAGGACTCTGATGTAAGGGGGGAACACTGAGAACTCTGATGTACGGAGAGGACTCTGATGTAAGAGGGGAACACTGAGAACTCTGATGTACGGAGAGGACTCTGATGTAAGAGGGGAACACTGAGAACTCTGATGTAAGGAGAAGACTCTGATGTAAGGGGGGAACACTGAGAACTCTGATGTACGGAGAGGACTCTGATGTAAGGGGGGAACACTGAGAACTCTGATGTACGGAGAGGACTCTGATGTAAGGGGGGAACACTGAGAACTCTGATGTATGGAGAGGACTCTGATGTAAGGGGGAACACTGAGAACTCTGATGTATGGAGAGGACTCTGATGTAAGGGGGGAACACTGAGAACTCTGATGTACGGAGAGGACTCTGATGTAAGGGGGGAACACTGAGAACTCTGATGTACGGAGAGGACTCTGATGTAAGGGGGAACACTGAGAACTCTGATGTACGTTGAGGACTCTGATGTAAGGGGGAACACTGAGAACTCTGATGTACAGAGAGGACTCTGATGTAAGAGGGGAACACTGAGAACTCTGATGTACGGAGAGGACTCTGATGTAAGGGGGGAACACTGAGAACTCTGATGTATGGAGAGGACTCTGATGTAAGGGGGGAACACTGAGAACTCTGATGTATGGAGAGGACTCTGATGTAAGGGGGGAACACTGAGAACTCTGATGTATGGAGAGGACTCTGATGTAAGGGGGGAACACTGAGAACTCTGATGTACGGAGAGGACTCTGATGTAAGGGGGGAACACTGAGAACTCTGATGTACGGAGAGGACTCTGATGTAAGGGGGAACACTGAGAACTCTGATGTACGGAGAGGACTCTGATGTAAGGGGGAACACTGAGAACTCTGATGTACGGAGAGGACTCTGATGTAAGGGGGAACACTGAGAACTCAGATGTACGGAGAGGACTCTGATGTAAGGGGGGAACACTGAGAACTCTGATGTATGGAAAGGATTCTGATGTAAGGGGGAACACTGAGAACTCTGATGTACGGAGAGGACTCTGATGTAAGGGAGAACACTGAGAACTCTGATGTACAGAGAGGACTCTGATGTAAGGGGGGAACACTGAGAACTCTGATGTACGGAGAGGACTCTGATGTAAGGGGGAACACTGAGAACTCTGATGTAAGGGAGAACACTGAGAACTCTGATGTACAGAGAGGACTCTGATGTAAGGGGGGAACACTGAGAACTCTGATGTACGGAGAGGACTCTGATGTAAGGGGGAACACTGAGCACTCTGATGTAAGGAGAAGACTCTGATGTAAGGGGGGAACACTGAGAACTCTGATGTACGGAGAAGACTCTGATGTAAGGGGGAACACTGAGAACTCTGATGTACGGAGAAGACTCTGATGTAAAGGGGGAACACTGAGAACTCTGATGTACGGAGAAGACTCTGATGTAAGGGGGAACACTGAGAACTCTGATGTAAGGGAGAACACTGAGAACTCTGATGTACGGAGAGGACTCTGATGTAAGGGGGAACACTGAGAACTCTGATGTAAGGGAGAACACTGAGAACTCTGATGTACAGAGAGGACTCTGATGTAAGGGGGGAACACTGAGAACTCTGATGTACGGAGAGGACTCTGATGTAAGGGGGAACACTGAGCACTCTGATGTAAGGAGAAGACTCTGATGTAAGGGGGGAACACTGAGAACTCTGATGTACGGAGAAGGCTCTGATGTAAGGGGGGAACACTGAGCACTCTGATGTACGGAGAAGACTCTGATGTAAAGGGGGAACACTGAGAACTCTGATGTACGGAGAAGACTCTGATGTAAGGGGGAACACTGAGAACTCTGATGTAAGGGAGAACACTGAGAACTCTGATGTACGGAGAGGACTCTGATGTAAGGGGGAACACTGAGAACTCTGATGTAAGGGAGAACACTGAGAACTCTGATGTACAGAGAGGACTCTGATGTAAGGGGGGAACACTGAGAACTCTGATGTACGGAGAGGACTCTGATGTAAAGGGGGAACACTGAGAACTCTTATGTACGGAGAGGACTCTGATGTAAGGGGGGAACACTGAGAACTCTGATGTACGGAGAAGACTCTGATGTAAGGGGGAACACTGAGCACTCTGATGTACGGAGAAGACTCTGATGTAAAGGGGGAACACTGAGAACTCTGATGTACGGAGAAGACTCTGATGTAAGGGGGAACACTGAGAACTCTGATGTAAGGGAGAACACTGAGAACTCTGATGTACGGAGAGGACTCTGATGTAAGGGGGAACACTGAGAACTCTGATGTACGGAGAGGACTTTGATGTAAGGGGGGAACACTGAGAACTCTGATGTACGGAGAAGACTCTGATGTAAGGGGGGAACACTGAGAACTCTGATGTATGGAAAGGATTCTGATGTAAGGGGGAACACTGAGAACTCTGATGTACGGAGAGGACTCTGATGTAAGGGGGGAACACTGAGAACTCTGATGTACGGAGAGGACTCTGATGTAAAGGGGGAACACTGAGAACTCTGATGTACGGAGAGGACTCTGATGTAAGAGGGAACACTGAGAACTCTGATGTACGGAGAAGACTCTGATGTAAGGGGGAACACTGAGAACTCTGATGTAAGGGAGAACACTGAGAACTCTGATGTACAGAGAGGACTCTGATGTAAGGGGGGAACACTGAGAACTCTGATGTACGGAGAAGACTCTGATGTAAGGGGGAACACTGAGAACTCTGATGTATGGAGAGGACTCTGATGTAAGGGGGAACACTGAGAACTCTTATGTACGGAGAGGACTCTGATGTAAGGGGGAACACTGAGAACTCTGATGTACGGAGAAGACTCTGATGTAAGGGGGGAACACTGAGCACTCTGATGTACGGAGAAGACTCTGATGTAAGGGGGGAACACTGAGCACTCTGATGTAAGGAGAAGACTCTGATGTAAGGGGGGAACACTGAGAACTCTGATGTACGGAGAAGACTCTGATGTAAAGGGGGAACACTGAGAACTCTGATGTAAGGGAGAACACTGAGAACTCTGATGTACAGAGAGGACTCTGATGTAAGGGAGAACACTGAGAACTCTGATGTACGGAGAAGACTCTGATGTAAGGGGGAACACTGAGAACTCTGATGTAAGGGGGGAACACTGAGAACTCGGATGTACGGAGAGGACTCTGATGTAAGGGGGAACACTGAGAACTCTGATGTACGGAGAGGACTCTGATGTAAGGGGGGAACACTGAGAACTCTGATGTACGGAGAAGACTCTGATGTAAGGGGAACACTGAGCACTCTGATGTAAGGAGAAGACTCTGATGTAAGGGGGAACACTGAGAACTCTGATGTACGGAGAGGACTCTGATGTAAGGGGGAACACTGAGAACTCTGATGTACAGAGAGGACTCTGATGTAACGGGGGAACACTGAGAACTCTGATGTACGCAGAGGACTCTGATGTAAGGGGGAACACTGAGAACTCTGATGTAAGGGAGAACACTGAGAACTCTGATGTACAGAGAGGACTCTGATGTAAGGGGGGAACACTGAGAACTCTGATGTATGGAGAGGACTCTGATGTAAAGGGGGAACACTGAGAACTCTGATGTACGGAGAGGACTTTGATGTAAGGGGGAACACTGAGAACTCTTATGTACGGAGAGGACTCTGATGTAAGGGGGGAACACTGAGAACTCTGATGTACGGAGAAGACTCTGATGTAAAGGGGGAACACTGAGAACTCTGATGTACGGAGAAGACTCTGATGTAAGGGGGAACACTGAGAACTCTGATGTAAGGGAGAACACTGAGAACTCTGATGTACAGAGAGGACTCTGATGTAAGGGGGAACACTGAGAACTCTGATGTACGGAGAAGACTCTGATTTAAGGGGGAACACTGAGCACTCTGATGTACGGAGAGGACTCTGATGTAAGGGGGAACACTGAGAACTCTGATGTACGGAGAGGACTCTGATGTAAGGGGGGAACACTGAGAACTCTGATGTACGGAGAGGACTCTGATGTAAGGGGGAACACTGGGGACTCTGATGTACGGAGAGGACTCTGATGTAAGGGGGAACACTGAGAACTCTGATGTACGGAGAGGACTTTGATGTAAGGGGGGGAACACTGAGAACTCTGATGTACGGAGAAGACTCTGATGTAAGGGGGGAACACTGAGAACTCTGATGTACGGAGAGGACTCTGATGTAAGGGGGAACACTGAGAACTCTGATGTACGGAGAAGACTCTGATGTAAGGGGGAACACTGAGAACTCTGATGTACGGAGAGGACTCTGATGTAAGGGGGGAACACTGAGAACTCTGATGTACGGAGAAGACTCTGATGTAAGGGGGAACACTGAGCACTCTGATGTAAGGAGAAGACTCTGATGTAAGGGGGGAACACTGAGAACTCTGATGTACGGAGAGGACTCTGATGTAAGAGGGAACACTGAGAACTCTGATGTACGGAGAGGACTCTGATGTAAGGGGGAACACTGGGGACTCTGATGTACGGAGAGGACTCTGATGTAAGGGGGAACACTGAGAACTCTGATGTACGGAGAGGACTTTGATGTAAGGGGGGAACACTGAGAACTCTGATGTACGGAGAAGACTCTGATGTAAGGGGGGAACACTGAGAACTCTGATGTATGGAAAGGATTCTGATGTAAGGGGGAACACTGAGAACTCTGATGTACGGAGAGGACTCTGATGTAAGGGAGAACACTGAGAACTCTGATGTACAGAGAGGACTCTGATGTAAGGGGGGAACACTGAGAACTCTGATGTACGGAGAGGACTCTGATGTAAGGGGGAACACTGAGAACTCTGATGTAAGGGAGAACACTGAGAACTCTGATGTACAGAGAGGACTCTGATGTAAGGGGGAACACTGAGAACTCTGATGTACGGAGAGGACTCTGATGTAAAGGGGGAACACTGAGAACTCTGATGTACGGAGAGGACTCTGATGTAAGAGGGAACACTGAGAACTCTGATGTACGGAGAAGACTCTGATGTAAGGGGGAACACTGAGAACTCTGATGTAAGGGAGAAGACTGAGAACTCTGATGTACAGAGAGGACTCTGATGTAAGGGGGGAACACTGAGAACTCTGATGTACGGAGAGGACTCTGATGTAAGGGGGGAACACTGAGCACTCTGATGTAAGGAGAAGACTCTGATGTAAGGGGGGAACACTGAGAACTCTGATGTACGGAGAAGACTCTGATGTAAGGGGGAACACTGAGAACTCTGATGTATGGAGAGGACTCTGATGTAAGGGGGAACACTGGGAACTCTGATGTAAGGGAGAACACTGAGAACTCTGATGTACAGAGAGGACTCTGATGTAAGGGGGGAACACTGAGAACTCTGATGTACGGAGAGGACTCTGATGTAAGGGGGGAACACTGAGAACTCTGATGTACGGAGAAGACTCTGATGTAAAGGGGGAACACTGAGAACTCTGATGTACGGAGAAGACTCTGATGTAAGGGGGAACACTGAGAACTCTGATGTAAGGGAGAACACTGAGAACTCTGATGTACAGAGAGGACTCTGATGTAAGGGGAAACACTCAGAACTCTGATGTACGGAGAAGACTCTGATGTAAGGGGGGAACACTGAGAACTCTGATGTACGGAGAAGACTCTGATTTAAGGGGGAACACTGAGAACTCTGATGTACGGAGAGGACTCTGATGTAAGGGGGAACACTGGGGACTCTGATGTACGGAGAGGACTCTGATGTAAGGGGGAACACTGAGAACTCTGATGTACGGAGAGGACTTTGATGTAAGGGGGGAACACTGAGAACTCTGATGTACGGAGAAGACTCTGATGTAAGGGGGGAACACTGAGCACTCTGATGTAAGGAGAAGACTCTGATGTAAGGGGGGAACACTGAGAACTCTGATGTACGGAGAAGACTCTGATGTAAGGGGGAACACTGAGAACTCTGATGTACGGAGAGGACTCTGATGTAAGGGGGAACACTGGGGACTCTGATGTACGGAGAGGACTCTGATGTAAGGGGGAACACTGAGAACTCTGATGTACGGAGAGGACTTTGATGTAAGGGGGGAACACTGAGAACTCTGATGTACGGAGAAGACTCTGATGTAAGGGGGGAACACTGAGAACTCTAATGTATGGAAAGGATTCTGATGTAAGGGGGAACACTGAGAACTCTGATGTACGGAGAGGACTCTGATGTAAGGGAGAACACTGAGAACTCTGATGTACAGAGAGGACTCTGATGTAAGGGGCGAACACTGAGAACTCTGATGTACGGAGAGGACTTTGATGTAAGGGGGAACACTGAGAACTCTGATGTAAGGGAGAACACTGAGAACTCTGATGTACAGAGAGGACTCTGATGTAAGGGGGGAACACTGAGAACTCTGATGTACGGAGAGGACTCTGATGTAAAGGGGGAACACTGAGAACTCTGATGTACGGAGAGGACTCTGATGTAAGAGGGAACACTGAGAACTCTGATGTAAGGGGGAACACTGAGAACTCTGATGTAAGGGAGAACACTGAGAACTCTGATGTACAGAAAGGACTCTGATGTAAGGGGGGAACACTGAGAACTCTGATGTACGGAGAGGACTCTGATGTAAGGGGGGAACACTGAGCACTCTGATGTAAGGAGAAGACTCTGATGTAAGGGGGGAACACTGAGAACTCTGATGTACGGAGAAGACTCTGATGTAAGGGGGAACACTGAGAACTCTGATGTATGGAGAGGACTCTGATGTAAGGGGGAACACTGAGAACTCTTATGTACGGAGAGGACTCTGATGTAAGGGGGGAACACTGAGAACTCTGATGTACGGAGAAGACTCTGATGTAAGGGGGGAACACTGAGCACTCTGATGTACGGAGAAGACTCTGATGTAAGGGGGGAACACTGAGCACTCTGATGTAAGGAGAAGACTCTGATGTAAGGGGGGAACACTGAGAACTCTGATGTACGGAGAAGACTCTGATGTAAAGGGGGAACACTGAGAACTCTGATGTACGGAGAAGACTCTGATGTAAGGGGGAACACTGAGAACTCTGATGTAAGGGAGAACACTGAGAACTCTGATGTACGGAGAGGACTCTGATGTAAGGGGGAACACTGAGAACTCTGATGTAAGGGAGAACACTGAGAACTCTGATGTACAGAGAGGACTCTGATGTAAGGGGGGAACACTGAGAACTCTGATGTACGGAGAGGACTCTGATGTAAAGGGGGAACACTGAGAACTCTGATGTACGGAGAGGACTCTGATGTAAGAGGGAACACTGAGAACTCTGATGTACGGAGAAGACTCTGATGTAAGGGGGAACACTGAGAACTCTGATGTAAGGGAGAACACTGAGAACTCTGATGTACAGAGAGGACTCTGATGTAAGGGGGGAACACTGAGAACTCTGATGTACGGAGAGGACTCTGATGTAAGGGGGAACACTGAGCACTCTGATGTAAGGAGAAGACTCTGATGTAAGGGGGGAACACTGAGAACTCTGATGTACGGAGAAGACTCTGATGTAAGGGGGAACACTGAGAACTCTGATTTATGGAGAGGACTCTGATGTAAGGGGGAACACTGAGAACTCTTATGTACGGAGAGGACTCTGATGTAAGGGGGGAACACTGAGAACTCTGATGTACGGAGAAGACTCTGATGTAAGGGGGGAACACTGAGCACTCTGATGTACGGAGAAGACTCTGATGTAAGGGGGAACACTGAGCACTCTGATGTAAGGAGAAGACTCTGATGTAAGGGGGGAACACTGAGAACTCTGATGTACGGAGAAGACTCTGATGTAAAGGGGGAACACTGAGAACTCTGATGTAGGGAGAACACTGAGAACTCTGATGTACAGAGAGGACTCTGATGTAAGGGGGAACACTGAGAACTCTGATGTACGGAGAAGACTCTGATGTAAGGGGGAACACTGAGAACTCTGATGTAAGGGGGGAACACTGAGAACTCTGATGTACGGAGAGGACTCTGATGTAAGGGGGAACACTGAGAACTCTGATGTACGGAGAGGACTCTGATGTAAGGGGGGAACACTGAGAACTCTGATGTACGGAGAAGACTCTGATGTAAGGGGAACACTGAGCACTCTGATGTAAGGAGAAGACTCTGATGTAAGGGGGGAACACTGAGAACTCTGATGTACGGAGAGGACTCTGATGTAAGGGGGAACACTGAGAACTCTGATGTACAGAGAGGACTCTGATGTAAGGGGGGAACACTGAGAACTCTGATGTACGGAGAGGACTCTGATGTAAGGGGGAACACTGAGAACTCTGATGTAAGGGAGAACACTGAGAACTCTGATGTACAGAGAGGACTCTGATGTAAAGGGGGAACACTGAGAACTCTGATGTACGGAGAAGACTCTGATGTAAGGGGGAACACTGAGAACTCTGATGCATGGAGAGGACTCTGATGTAAGGGGGAACACTGAGAACTCTTATGTACGGAGAGGACTCTGATGTAAGGGGGGAACACTGAGAACTCTGATGTACGGAGAAGACTCTGATGTAAGGGGGAACACTGAGAACTCTGATGTAAGGGAGAACACTGAGAACTCTGATGTACAGAGAGGACTCTGATGTAAGGGGGAACACTGAGAACTCTGATGTACGGAGACGACTCTGATGTAAGGGGGAACACTGAGAACTCTGATGTACGGAGAAGACTCTGATTTAAGGGGGAACACTGAGCACTCTGATGTACGGAGAGGACTCTGATGTAAGGGGGAACACTGAGAACTCTGATGTACGGAGAGGACTCTGATGTAAGGGGGAACACTGAGAACTCTGATGTACGGAGAGGACTCTGATGTAAGGGGGAACACTGGGGACTCTGATGTACGGAGAGGACTCTGATGTAAGGGGGAACACTGAGAACTCTGATGTACGGAGAGGACTTTGATGTAAGGGGGAACACTGAGAACTCTGATGTACGGAGAAGACTCTGATGTAAGGGGGGAACACTGAGAACTCTGATGTACGGAGAGGACTCTGATGTAAGGGGGAACACTGGGGACTCTGATGTACGGAGAGGACTCTGATGTAAGGGGAAACACTGGGGACTCTGATGTACGGAGAAGACTCTGATGTAAGGGGGAACACTGAGAACTCTGATGTACGGAGAGGACTCTGATGTAAGGGGGAACACTGAGAACTCTGATGTACGGAGGAGACTCTGATGTAAGGGGGAACACTGAGAACTCTGATGTACGGAGAAGACTCTGATGTAAGGGGGAACACTGAGAACTCTGATGTACGGAGAAGACTCTGATGTAAGGGGGAACACTGAGAACTCTGATGTACGGAGAAGACTCTGATGTAAGAGGGGAACACTGAGAACTCTGATGTAAGGAGAAGACTCTGATGTAAGGGGGGAACACTGAGAACTCTGATGTACGGAGAGGACTCTGATGTAAGGGGGGAACACTGAGAACTCTGATGTACGGAGAGGACTCTGATGTAAGGGGGGAACACTGAGAACTCTGATGTACGGAGAGGACTCTGATGTAAGGGGGAACACTGAGAACTCTGATGTACGGAGAGGACTCTGATGTAAGGGGGAACACTGAGAACTCTGATGTACGGAGAGGACTCTGATGTAAGGGGGAACACTGAGAACTCTGATGTATGGAGAAGACTCTGATGTAAGGGGGGAACACTGTGGACTCTGATGTACGGAGAAGACTCTGACGTAAGGGGGGAACACTGAGAACTCTGATGTATGGAGAGGACTCTGATGTAAGGGGGGAACACTGAGAACTCTGATGTATGGAGAGGACTCTGATGTAAGGGGGGAACACTGAGAACTCTGATGTAAGGGGTGCTCTGAGAACCCTGATGTACGGAGAGGACTCTGATGTAAGGGGGAACACTGAGAACTCTGATGTACGGAGGAGACTCTGATGTAAGGGGGGAACACTGAGAACTCTGATGTACGGAGAAGACTCTGATGTAAGGGGGAACACTGAGAACTCTGATGTATGGAGAGGACTCTGATGTAAGGGGGGAACACTGAGAACTCTGATGTAAGGGGTGCTCTGAGAACCCTGATGTATGGAGAGGACTCTGATGTAAGGGGGAACACTGAGAACTCTGATGTACGGAGAGGACTCTGATGTAAGGGGGAACACTGAGAACTCTGATGTACGGAGGAGACTCTGATGTAAGGGGGGAAAACTGAGAACTCTGATGTACGGAGAAGACTCTGATGTAAGGGGGAACACTGAGAACTCTGATGTACGGAGAGGACTCTGATGTAAGGGGGAACACTGAGAACTCTGATGTACGGAGAGGACTCTGATGTAAGGGGGGAACACTGAGAACTCTGATGTACGGAGAAGACTCTGATGTAAAGGGGGAACACTGAGAACTCTGATGTATGGAGAAGACTCTGATGTAAGGGGGAACACTGAGAACTCTGATGTACGGAGAGGACTCTGATGTAAGGGGGAACACTGAGAACTCTGATGTACGGAGAGGACTCTGATGTAAGGGGGGAACACTGAGAACTCTGATGTACGGAGAAGACTCTGATGTAAAGGGGGAACACTGAGAACTCTGATGTACGGAGAAGACTCTGATGTAAGGGGGAACACTGAGAACTCTGATGTAAGGGAGAACACTGAGAACTCTGATGTACAGAGAGGACTCTGATGTAAGGGGGAACACTGAGAACTCTGATGTACGGAGAAGACTCTGATGTAAGGAGGGAACACTGAGAACTCTGATGTACGGAGAAGACTCTGATTTAAGGGGGAACACTGAGCACTCTGATGTACGGAGAGGACTCTGATGTAAGGGGGAACACTGAGAACTCTGATGTACGGAGAGGACTCTGATGTAAGGGGGGAACACTGAGAACTCTGATGTACGGAGAGGACTCTGATGTAAGGGGGAACACTGGGGACTCTGATGTACGGAAAGGACTCTGATGTAAGGGGGAACACTGAGAACTCTGATGTACGGAGAGGACTTTGATGTAAGGGGGGAACACTGAGAACTCTGATGTACGGAGGAGACTCTGATGTAAGGGGGAACACTGAGAACTCTGATGTACGGAGAAGACTCTGATGTAAGGGGGAACACTGAGAACTCTGATGTATGGAGAGGACTCTGATGTAAGGGGGGAACACTGAGAACTCTGATGTAAGGGGTGCTCTGAGAACCCTGATGTATGGAGAGGACTCTGATGTAAGGGGGAACACTGAGAACTCTGATGTACGGAGGAGACTCTGATGTAAGGGGGGAACACTGAGAACTCTGATGTACGGAGAAGACTCTGATGTAAGGGGGAACACTGAGAACTCTGATGTACGGAGAAGACTCTGATGTAAGGGGGAACACTGAGAACTCTGATGTACGGAGAAGACTCTGATGTAAGAGGGGAACACTGAGAACTCTGATGTAAGGAGAAGACTCTGATGTAAGGGGGAACACTGAGAACTCTGATGTATGGAGAAGACTCTGATGTAAGGGGGAACACTGAGAACTCTGATGTACGGAGAGGACTCTGATGTAAGGGGGAACACTGAGAACTCTGATGTACGGAGAGGACTCTGATGTAAGGGGGGAACACTGAGAACTCTGATGTATGGAGAAGACTCTGATGTAAGGGGGGAACACTGAGAACTCTGATGTAAGGAGAAGACTCTGATGTAAGGGGGGAACACTGAGAACTCTGATGTACGGAGAGGACTCTGATGTAAGGGGGGAACACTGAGAACTCTGATGTACGGAGAGGACTCTGATGTAAGGGGGAACACTGAGAACTCTGATGTACGGTGAGGACTCTGATGTAAGGGGGGAACACTGAGAACTCTGATGTACGGAGAGGACTCTGATGTAAGGGGGAACACTGAGAACTCTGATGTAAGGGAGAACACTGAGAACTCTGATGTACAGAGAGGACTCTGATGTAAAGGGGGAACACTGAGAACTCTGATGTACGGAGAAGACTCTGATGTAAGGGGGAACACTGAGAACTCTGATGCATGGAGAGGACTCTGATGTAAGAGGGAACACTGAGAACTCTGATGCATGGAGAGGACTCTGATGTAAGGGGGAACACTGAGAACTCTTATGTACGGAGAGGACTCTGATGTAAGGGGGGAACACTGAGAACTCTGATGTACGGAGAAGACTCTGATGTAAGGGGGAACACTGAGAACTCTGATGTAAGGGAGAACACTGAGAACTCTGATGTACAGAGAGGACTCTGATGTAAGGGGGAACACTGAGAACTCTGATGTACGGAGAAGACTCTGATGTAAGGGGGGAACACTGAGAACTCTGATGTACGGAGAAGACTCTGATTTAAGGGGGAACACTGAGCACTCTGATGTACGGAGAGGACTCTGATGTAAGGGGGAACACTGAGAACTCTGATGTACGGAGAGGACTCTGATGTAAGGGGGGAATACTGAGAACTCTGATGTACGGAGAGGACTCTGATGTAAGGGGGAACACTGGGGACTCTGATGTACGGAGAGGACTCTGATGTAAGGGGGAACACTGAGAACTCTGATGTACGGAGAGGACTTTGATGTAAGGGGGAACACTGAGAACTCTGATGTACGGAGAAGACTCTGATGTAAGGGGGGAACACTGAGAACTCTGATGTACGGAGAGGACTCTGATGTAAGGGGGAACACTGGGGACTCTGATGTACGGAGAGGACTCTGATGTAAGGGGAAACACTGGGGACTCTGATGTACGGAGAAGACTCTGATGTAAGGGGGAACACTGAGAACTCTGATGTACGGAGAGGACTCTGATGTAAGGGGGAACACTGAGAACTCTGATGTACGGAGGAGACTCTGATGTAAGGGGGAACACTGAGAACTCTGATGTACGGAGAAGACTCTGATGTAAGGGGGAACACTGAGAACTCTGATGTACGGAGAAGACTCTGATGTAAGGGGGAACACTGAGAACTCTGATGTACGGAGAAGACTCTGATGTAAGAGGGGAACACTGAGAACTCTGATGTAAGGAGAAGACTCTGATGTAAGGGGGGAACACTGAGAACTCTGATGTACGGAGAGGACTCTGATGTAAGGGGGGAACACTGAGAACTCTGATGTACGGAGAGGACTCTGATGTAAGGGGGGAACACTGAGAACTCTGATGTACGGAGAGGACTCTGATGTAAGGGGGGAACACTGAGAACTCTGATGTACGGAGAGGACTCTGATGTAAGGGGGAACACTGAGAACTCTGATGTACGGAGAGGACTCTGATGTAAGGGGGAACACTGAGAACTCTGATGTACGGAGAGGACTCTGATGTAAGGGGGAACACTGAGAACTCTGATGTATGGAGAAGACTCTGATGTAAGGGGGGAACACTGTGGACTCTGATGTACGGAGAAGACTGACGTAAGGGGGGAACACTGAGAACTCTGATGTATGGAGAGGACTCTGATGTAAGGGGGGAACACTGAGAACTCTGATGTATGGAGAGGACTCTGATGTAAGGGGGGAACACTGAGAACTCTGATGTAAGGGGTGCTCTGAGAACCCTGATGTACGGAGAGGACTCTGATGTAAGGGGGAACACTGAGAACTCTGATGTACGGAGGAGACTCTGATGTAAGGGGGGAACACTGAGAACTCTGATGTACGGAGAAGACTCTGATGTAAGGGGGAACACTGAGAACTCTGATGTATGGAGAGGACTCTGATGTAAGGGGGGAACACTGAGAACTCTGATGTAAGGGGTGCTCTGAGAACCCTGATGTATGTAGAGGACTCTGATGTAAGGGGGAACACTGAGAACTCTGATGTACGGAGAGGACTCTGATGTAAGGGGGAACACTGAGAACTCTGATGTACGGAGGAGACTCTGATGTAAGGGGGGAAAACTGAGAACTCTGATGTACGGAGAAGACTCTGATGTAAGGGGGAACACTGAGAACTCTGATGTACGGAGAAGACTCTGATGTAAGGGGGAACACTGAGAACTCTGATGTACGGAGAAGACTCTGATGTAAGGGGGAACACTGAGAACTCTGATGTACGGAGAGGACTCTGATGTAAGGGGGAACACTGAGAACTCTGATGTACGGAGAGGACTCTGATGTAAGGGGGGAACACTGAGAACTCTGATGTACGGAGAAGACTCTGATGTAAAGGGGGAACACTGAGAACTCTGATGTATGGAGAAGACTCTGATGTAAGGGGGAACACTGAGAACTCTGATGTACGGAGAGGACTCTGATGTAAGGGGGAACGCTGAGAACTCTGATGTACGGAGAGGACTCTGATGTAAGGGGGGAACACTGAGAACTCTGATGTACGGAGAAGACTCTGATGTAAAGGGGGAACACTGAGAACTCTGATGTACGGAGAAGACTCTGATGTAAGGGGGAACACTGAGAACTCTGATGTAAGGGAGAACACTGAGAACTCTGATGTACAGAGAGGACTCTGATGTAAGGGGGAACACTGAGAACTCTGATGTACGGAGAAGACTCTGATGTAAGGAGGGAACACTGAGAACTCTGATGTACGGAGAAGACTCTGATTTAAGGGGGAACACTGAGCACTCTGATGTACGGAGAGGACTCTGATGTAAGGGGGAACACTGAGAACTCTGATGTACGGAGAGGACTCTGATGTAAGGGGGGAACACTGAGAACTCTGATGTACGGAGAGGACTCTGATGTAAGGGGGAACACTGGGGACTCTGATGTACGGAGAGGACTCTGATGTAAGGGGGAACACTGAAAACTCTGATGTACGGAGAGGACTTTGATGTAAGGGGGGAACACTGAGAACTCTGATGTACGGAGGAGACTCTGATGTAAGGGGGAACACTGAGAACTCTGATGTACGGAGAAGACTCTGATGTAAGGGGGAACACTGAGAACTCTGATGTATGGAGAGGACTCTGATGTAAGGGGGGAACACTGAGAACTCTGATGTAAGGGGTGCTCTGAGAACCCTGATGTACGGAGAGGACTCTGATGTAAGGGGGAACACTGAGAACTCTGATGTACGGAGGAGACTCTGATGTAAGGGGGGAACACTGAGAACTCTGATGTACGGAGAAGACTCTGATGTAAGGGGGAACACTGAGAACTCTGATGTACGGAGAAGACTCTGATGTAAGGGGGAACACTGAGAACTCTGATGTACGGAGAAGACTCTGATGTAAGAGGGGGACACTGAGAACTCTGATGTAAGGAGAAGACTCTGATGTAAGGGGGAACACTGAGAACTCTGATGTATGGAGAAGACTCTGATGTAAGGGGGAACACTGAGAACTCTGATGTACGGAGAGGACTCTGATGTAAGGGGGAACACTGAGAACTCTGATGTACGGAGAGGACTCTGATGTAAGGGGGGAACACTGAGAACTCTGATGTATGGAGAAGACTCTGATGTAAGGGGGGAACACTGAGAACTCTGATGTAAGGAGAAGACTCTGATGTAAGGGGGGAACACTGAGAACTCTGATGTACGGAGAGGACTCTGATGTAAGGGGGGAACACTGAGAACTCTGATGTACGGAGAGGACTCTGATGTAAGGGGGAACACTGAGAACTCTGATGTACGGTGAGGACTCTGATGTAAGGGGTGAACACTGAGAACTCTGATGTACGGAGAGGACTCTGATGTAAGGGGGGAACACTGAGAACTCTGATGTATGGAGAAGACTCTGATGTAAGGGGGGAACACTGTGGACTCTGATGTACGGAGAAGACTCTGACGTAAGGGGGGAACACTGAGAACTCTGATGTATGGAGAGGACTCTGATGTAAGGGGGGAACACTGAGAACTCTGATGTATGGAGAGGACTCTGATGTAAGGGGGGAACACTGAGAACTCTGATGTAAGGGGTGCTCTGAGAACCCTGATGTACGGAGAGGACTCTGATGTAAGGGGGAATACTGAGAACTCTGATGTACGGAGGAGACTCTGATGTAAGGGGGGAACACTGAGAACTCTGATGTACGGAGAAGACTCTGATGTAAGGGGGAACACTGAGAACTCTGATGTACGGAGAGGACTCTGATGTAAGGGGGAACACTGAGAACTCTGATGTACGGAGGAGACTCTGATGTAAGGGGGGAACACTGAGAACTCTGATGTACGGAGAAGACTCTGATGTAAGGGGGAACACTGAGAACTCTGATGTACGGAGAGGACTCTGATGTAAGGGGGAACACTGAGAACTCTGATGTACGGAGAGGACTCTGATGTAAGGGGGGAACACTGAGAACTCTGATGTACGGAGAGGACTCTGATGTAAGGGGGGAACACTGAGAACTCTGATGTATGGAGAGGACTCTGATGTAAGGGGGAACACTGAGAACTCTGATGTATGGAGAGGACTCTGATGTAAGGGGGGAACACTGAGAACTCTGATGTACGGAGAGGACTCTGATGTAAGGGGGGAACACTGAGAACTCTGATGTACGGAGAGGACTCTGATGTAAGGGGGAACACTGAGAACTCTGATGTACGGAGAGGACTCTGATGTAAGGGGGAACACTGAGAACTCTGATGTACGGGAAGACTCTGATGTAAGGGGGAACACTAAGAACTCTGATGTACGGAGAAGACTCTGATGTAAGAGGGGAACACTGAGAACTCTGATGTAAGGAGAAGACTCTGATGTAAGGGGGAACACTGAGAACTCTGATGTACGGGAAGACTCTGATGTAAGGGGGAACACTGAGAACTCTGATGTACGGAGAAGACTCTGATGTAAGAGGGGAACACTGAGAACTCTGATGTAAGGAGAAGACTCTGATGTAAGGGGGAACACTGAGAACTCTGATGTACGGAGAAGACTCTGATGTAAGGGGGAACACTGAGAACTCTGATGTACGGAGAGGACTCTGATGTAAGGGGGAATACTGAGAACTCTGATGTACGGAGAGGACTCTGATGTAAGGGGGGAACACTGAGAACTCTGATGTACGGAGAGGACTCTGATGTAAGGGGGGAACACTGAGAACTCTGATGTATGGAGAGGACTCTGATGTAAGGGGGAACACTGAGAACTCTGATGTATGGAGAGGACTCTGATGTAAGGGGGGAACACTGAGAACTCTGATGTACGGAGAGGACTCTGATGTAAGAGGGGAACACTGAGAACTCTGATGTACGGAGAGGACTCTGATGTAAGAGGGGAACACTGAGAACTCTGATGTAAGGAGAAGACTCTGATGTAAGGGGGGAACACTGAGAACTCTGATGTACGGAGAGGACTCTGATGTAAGGGGGGAACACTGAGAACTCTGATGTACGGAGAGGACTCTGATGTAAGGGGGGAACACTGAGAACTCTGATGTATGGAGAGGACTCTGATGTAAGGGGGAACACTGAGAACTCTGATGTATGGAGAGGACTCTGATGTAAGGGGGGAACACTGAGAACTCTGATGTACGGAGAGGACTCTGATGTAAGGGGGGAACACTGAGAACTCTGATGTACGGAGAGGACTCTGATGTAAGGGGGAACACTGAGAACTCTGATGTACGTTGAGGACTCTGATGTAAGGGGGAACACTGAGAACTCTGATGTACAGAGAGGACTCTGATGTAAGGGGGAACACTGAGAACTCTGATGTACGGAGAAGACTCTGATGTAAAGGGGGAACACTGAGAACTCTGATGTATGGAGAAGACTCTGATGTAAGGGGGAACACTGAGAACTCTGATGTACGGAGAGGACTCTGATGTAAGGGGGAACGCTGAGAACTCTGATGTACGGAGAGGACTCTGATGTAAGGGGGGAACACTGAGAACTCTGATGTACGGAGAAGACTCTGATGTAAAGGGGGAACACTGAGAACTCTGATGTACGGAGAAGACTCTGATGTAAGGGGGAACACTGAGAACTCTGATGTAAGGGAGAACACTGAGAACTCTGATGTACAGAGAGGACTCTGATGTAAGGGGGAACACTGAGAACTCTGATGTACGGAGAAGACTCTGATGTAAGGAGGGAACACTGAGAACTCTGATGTACGGAGAAGACTCTGATTTAAGGGGGAACACTGAGCACTCTGATGTACGGAGAGGACTCTGATGTAAGGGGGAACACTGAGAACTCTGATGTACGGAGAGGACTCTGATGTAAGAGGGGAACACTGAGAACTCTGATGTAAGGAGAAGACTCTGATGTAAGGGGGGAACACTGAGAACTCTGATGTACGGAGAGGACTCTGATGTAAGGGGGGAACACTGAGAACTCTGATGTACGGAGAGGACTCTGATGTAAGGGGGGAACACTGAGAACTCTGATGTATGGAGAGGACTCTGATGTAAGGGGGAACACTGAGAACTCTGATGTATGGAGAGGACTCTGATGTAAGGGGGGAACACTGAGAACTCTGATGTACGGAGAGGACTCTGATGTAAGGGGGGAACACTGAGAACTCTGATGTACGGAGAGGACTCTGATGTAAGGGGGAACACTGAGAACTCTGATGTACGTTGAGGACTCTGATGTAAGGGGGAACACTGAGAACTCTGATGTACAGAGAGGACTCTGATGTAAGGGGGAACACTGAGAACTCTGATGTACGGAGAAGACTCTGATGTAAGAGGGGAACACTGAGAACTCTGATGTACGGAGAGGACTCTGATGTAAGGGGGGAACACTGAGAACTCTGATGTATGGAGAGGACTCTGATGTAAGGGGGGAACACTGAGAACTCTGATGTATGGAGAGGACTCTGATGTAAGGGGGGAACACTGAGAACTCTGATGTATGGAGAGGACTCTGATGTAAGGGGGGAACACTGAGAACTCTGATGTACGGAGAGGACTCTGATGTAAGGGGGGAACACTGAGAACTCTGATGTACGGAGAGGACTCTGATGTAAGGGGGAACACTGAGAACTCTGATGTACGGAGAGGACTCTGATGTAAGGGGGAACACTGAGAACTCTGATGTACGGAGAGGACTCTGATGTAAGGGGGAACACTGAGAACTCAGATGTACGGAGAGGACTCTGATGTAAGGGGGGAACACTGAGAACTCTGATGTATGGAAAGGATTCTGATGTAAGGGGGAACACTGAGAACTCTGATGTACGGAGAGGACTCTGATGTAAGGGAGAACACTGAGAACTCTGATGTACAGAGAGGACTCTGATGTAAGGGGGGAACACTGAGAACTCTGATGTACGAAGAGGACTCTGATGTAAGGGGGAACACTGAGAACTCTGATGTAAGGGAGAACACTGAGAACTCTGATGTACAGAGAGGACTCTGATGTAAGGGGGGAACACTGAGAACTCTGATGTACGGAGAGGACTCTGATGTAAGGGGGAACACTGAGCACTCTGATGTAAGGAGAAGACTCTGATGTAAGGGGGGAACACTGAGAACTCTGATGTACGGAGAAGACTCTGATGTAAGGGGGAACACTGAGAACTCTGATGTATGGAGAGGACTCTGATGTAAGGGGGAACACTGAGAACTCTTATGTACGGAGAGGACTCTGATGTAAGGGGGGAACACTGAGAACTCTGATGTACGGAGAAGGCTCTAATGTAAGGGGGGAACACTGAGCACTCTGATGTACGGAGAAGACTCTGATGTAAAGGGGGAACACTGAGAACTCTGATGTACGGAGAAGACTCTGATGTAAGGGGGAACACTGAGAACTCTGATGTAACGGAGAACACTGAGAACTCTGATGTACGGAGAGGACTCTGATGTAAGGGGGAACACTGAGAACTCTGATGTAAGGGAGAACACTGAGAACTCTGATGTACAGAGAGGACTCTGATGTAAGGGGGGAACACTGAGAACTCTGATGTACGGAGAGGACTCTGATGTAAAGGGGGAACACTGAGAACTCTTATGTACGGAGAGGACTCTGATGTAAGGGGGGAACACTGAGAACTCTGATGTACGGAGAAGACTCTGATGTAAGGGGGGAACACTGAGCACTCTGATGTACGGAGAAGACTCTGATGTAAAGGGGGAACACTGAGAACTCTGATGTACGGAGAAGACTCTGATGTAAGGGGGAACACTGAGAACTCTGATGTAAGGGAGAACACTGAGAACTCTGATGTACGGAGAGGACTCTGATGTAAGGGGGAACACTGAGAACTCTGATGTAAGGGAGAACACTGAGAACTCTGATGTACAGAGAGGACTCTGATGTAAGGGGGGAACACTGAGAACTCTGATGTACGGAGAGGACTCTGATGTAAAGGGGGAACACTGAGAACTCTGATGTACGGAGAGGACTCTGATGTAAGAGGGAACACTGAGAACTCTGATGTACGGAGAAGACTCTGATGTAAGGGGGAACACTGAGAACTCTGATGTAAGGGAGAACACTGAGAACTCTGATGTACAGAGAGGACTCTGATGTAAGGGGGGAACACTGAGAACTCTGATGTACGGAGAGGACTCTGATGTAAGGGGGGAACACTGAGCACTCTGATGTAAGGAGAAGACTCTGATGTAAGGGGGGAACACTGAGAACTCTGATGTACGGAGAAGACTCTGATGTAAGGGGGAACACTGAGAACTCTGATGTATGGAGAGGACTCTGATGTAAGGGGGAACACTGAGAACTCTTATGTACGGAGAGGACTCTGATGTAAGGGGGAACACTGAGAACTCTGATGTACGGAGAAGACTCTGATGTAAGGGGGGAACACTGAGCACTCTGATGTACGGAGAAGACTCTGATGTAAGGGGGGAACACTGAGCACTCTGATGTAAGGAGAAGACTCTGATGTAAGGGGGGAACACTGAGAACTCTGATGTACGGAGAAGACTCTGATGTAAAGGGGGAACACTGAGAACTCTGATGTAAGGGAGAACACTGAGAACTCTGATGTACAGAGAGGACTCTGATGTAAGGGAGAACACTGAGAACTCTGATGTACGGAGAAGACTCTGATGTAAGGGGGAACACTGAGAACTCTGATGTAAGGGGGGAACACTGAGAACTCTGATGTACGGAGAGGACTCTGATGTAAGGGGGAACACTGAGAACTCTGATGTACGGAGAGGACTCTGATGTAAGGGGGGAACACTGAGAACTCTGATGTACGGAGAAGACTCTGATGTAAGGGGAACACTGAGCACTCTGATGTAAGGAGAAGACTCTGATGTAAGGGGGAACACTGAGAACTCTGATGTACGGAGAGGACTCTGATGTAAGGGGGAACACTGAGAACTCTGATGTACAGAGAGGACTCTGATGTAACGGGGGAACACTGAGAACTCTGATGTACGCAGAGGACTCTGATGTAAGGGGGAACACTGAGAACTCTGATGTAAGGGAGAACACTGAGAACTCTGATGTACAGAGAGGACTCTGATGTAAGGGGGGAACACTGAGAACTCTGATGTATGGAGAGGACTCTGATGTAAAGGGGGAACACTGAGAACTCTGATGTACGAAAAGGACTTTGATGTAAGGGGGAACACTGAGAACTCTTATGTACGGAGAGGACTCTGATGTAAGGGGGGAACACTGAGAACTCTGATGTACGGAGAAGACTCTGATGTAAAGGGGGAACACTGAGAACTCTGATGTACGGAGAAGACTCTGATGTAAGGGGGAACACTGAGAACTCTGATGTAAGGGAGAACACTGAGAACTCTGATGTACAGAGAGGACTCTGATGTAAGGGGGAACACTGAGAACTCTGATGTACGGAGAAGACTCTGATTTAAGGGGGAACACTGAGCACTCTGATGTACGGAGAGGACTCTGATGTAAGGGGGAACACTGAGAACTCTGATGTACGGAGAGGACTCTGATGTAAGGGGGGAACACTGAGAACTCTGATGTACGGAGAGGACTCTGATGTAAGGGGGAACACTGGGGACTCTGATGTACGGAGAGGACTCTGATGTAAGGGGGAACACTGAGAACTCTGATGTACGGAGAGGACTTTGATGTAAGGGGGGGAACACTGAGAACTCTGATGTACGGAGAAGACTCTGATGTAAGGGGGGAACACTGAGAACTCTGATGTACGGAGAGGACTCTGATGTAAGGGGGAACACTGAGAACTCTGATGTACGGAGAAGACTCTGATGTAAGGGGGAACACTGAGAACTCTGATGTACGGAGAGGACTCTGATGTAAGGGGGGAACACTGAGAACTCTGAAGTTACGGAGAAGACTCTGATGTAAGGGGGAACACTGAGCACTCTGATGTAAGGAGAAGACTCTGATGTAAGGGGGGAACACTGAGAACTCTGATGTACGGAGAGGACTCTGATGTAAGAGGGAACACTGAGAACTCTGATGTACGGAGAGGACTCTGATGTAAGGGGGAACACTGGGGACTCTGATGTACGGAGAGGACTCTGATGTAAGGGGGAACACTGAGAACTCTGATGTACGGAGAGGACTATGATGTAAGGGGGGAACACTGAGAACTCTGATGTACGGAGAAGACTCTGATGTAAGGGGGGAACACTGAGAACTCTGATGTATGGAAAGGATTCTGATGTAAGGGGGAACACTGAGAACTCTGATGTACGGAGAGGACTCTGATGTAAGGGAGAACACTGAGAACTCTGATGTACAGAGAGGACTCTGATGTAAGGGGGGAACACTGAGAACTCTGATGTACGGAGAGGACTCTGATGTAAGGGGGAACACTGAGAACTCTGATGTAAGGGAGAACACTGAGAACTCTGATGTACAGAGAGGACTCTGATGTAAGGGGGAACACTGAGAACTCTGATGTACGGAGAGGACTCTGATGTAAAGGGGGAACACTGAGAACTCTGATGTACGGAGAGGACTCTGATGTAAGAGGGAACACTGAGAACTCTGATGTACGGAGAAGACTCTGATGTAAGGGGGAACACTGAGAACTCTGATGTAAGGGAGAAGACTGAGAACTCTGATGTACAGAGAGGACTCTGATGTAAGGGGGGAACACTGAGAACTCTGATGTACGGAGAGGACTCTGATGTAAGGGGGGAACACTGAGCACTCTGATGTAAGGAGAAGACTCTGATGTAAGGGGGGAACACTGAGAACTCTGATGTACGGAGAAGACTCTGATGTAAGGGGGAACACTGAGAACTCTGATGTATGGAGAGGACTCTGATGTAAGGGGGAACACTGAGAACTCTGATGTAAGGGAGAACACTGAGAACTCTGATGTACAGAGAGGACTCTGATGTAAGGGGGGAACACTGAGAACTCTGATGTACGGAGAGGACTCTGATGTAAGGGGGAACACTGAGAACTCTGATGTACGGAGAAGACTCTGATGTAAAGGGGGAACACTGAGAACTCTGATGTACGGAGAAGACTCTGATGTAAGGGGGAACACTGAGAACTCTGATGTAAGGGAGAACACTGAGAACTCTGATGTACAGAGAGGACTCTGATGTAAGGGGAAACACTCAGAACTCTGATGTACGGAGAAGACTCTGATGTAAGGGGGGAACACTGAGAACTCTGATGTACGGAGAAGACTCTGATTTAAGGGGGAACACTGAGCACTCTGATGTACGGAGAGGACTCTGATGTAAAGGGGAACACTGAGAACTCTGATGTATGGAGAGGACTCTGATGTAAGGGGGGAACACTGAGAACTCTGATGTACGGAGAGGACTCTGATGTAAGGGGGAACACTGGGGACTCTGATGTACGGAGAGGACTCTGATGTAAGGGGGAACACTGAGAACTCTGATGTACGGAGAGGACTTTGATGTAAGGGGGGAACACTGAGAACTCTGATGTACGGAGAAGACTCTGATGTAAGGGGGGAACACTGAGAACTCTGATGTACGGAGAGGTCTCTGATGTAAGGGGGAACACTGAGAACTCTGATGTACGGAGAAGACTCTGATGTAAGGGGGAACACTGAGAACTCTGATGTACGGAGAGGACTCTGATGTAAGGGGGAACACTGAGAACTCTGATGTACGGAGAGGACTCTGATGTAAGGGGGAATACTGAGAACTCTGATGTACGGAGAGGACTCTGATGTAAGGGGGGAACACTGAGAACTCTGATGTACGGAGAGGACTCTGATGTAAGGGGGGAACACTGAGAACTCTGATGTATGGAGAGGACTCTGATGTAAGGGGGAACACTGAGAACTCTGATGTATGGAGAGGACTCTGATGTAAGGGGGGAACACTGAGAACTCTGATGTACGGAGAGGACTCTGATGTAAGAGGGGAACACTGAGAACTCTGATGTAAGGGAGAACACTGAGAACTCTGATGTACAGAGAGGACTCTGATGTAAGGGGAAACACTCAGAACTCTGATGTACGGAGAAGACTCTGATGTAAGGGGGGAACACTGAGAACTCTGATGTACGGAGAAGACTCTGATTTAAGGGGGAACACTGAGCACTCTGATGTACGGAGAGGACTCTGATGTAAGGGGGAACACTGAGAACTCTGATGTACGGAGAGGACTCTGATGTAAGGGGGGAACACTGAGAACTCTGATGTACGGAGAGGACTCTGATGTAAGGGGGGAACACTGAGAACTCTGATGTACGGAGAGGACTCTGATGTAAGGGGGGAACACTGAGAACTCTGATGTATGGAGAGGACTCTGATGTAAGGGGGAACACTGAGAACTCTGATGTATGGAGAGGACTCTGATGTAAGGGGGAACACTGAGAACTCTGATGTACGGAGAGGACTCTGATGTAAGGGGGAATACTGAGAACTCTGATGTACGGAGAGGACTCTGATGTAAGGGGGGAACACTGAGAACTCTGATGTACGGAGAGGACTCTGATGTAAGGGGGGAACACTGAGAACTCTGATGTATGGAGAGGACTCTGATGTAAGGGGGAACACTGAGAACTCTGATGTATGGAGAGGACTCTGATGTAAGGGGGGAACACTGAGAACTCTGATGTACGGAGAGGACTCTGATGTAAGAGGGGAACACTGAGAACTCTGATGTACGGAGAGGACTCTGATGTAAGAGGGGAACACTGAGAACTCTGATGTAAGGAGAAGACTCTGATGTAAGGGGGGAACACTGAGAACTCTGATGTACGGAGAGGACTCTGATGTAAGGGGGGAACACTGAGAACTCTGATGTACGGAGAGGACTCTGATGTAAGGGGGGAACACTGAGAACTCTGATGTATGGAGAGGACTCTGATGTAAGGGGGAACACTGAGAACTCTGATGTATGGAGAGGACTCTGATGTAAGGGGGAACACTGAGAACTCTGATGTACGGAGAGGACTCTGATGTAAGGGGGGAACACTGAGAACTCTGATGTACGGAGAGGACTCTGATGTAAGGGGGAACACTGAGAACTCTGATGTACGTTGAGGACTCTGATGTAAGGGGGAACACTGAGAACTCTGATGTACAGAGAGGACTCTGATGTAAGGGGGAACACTGAGAACTCTGATGTACGGAGAGGACTCTGATGTAAGGGGGAACACTGAGAACTCTGATGTACGGAGAGGACTCTGATGTAAGGGGGGAACACTGAGAACTCTGATGTATGGAGAGGACTCTGATGTAAGGGGGGAACACTGAGAACTCTGATGTATGGAGAGGACTCTGATGTAAGGGGGGAACACTGAGAACTCTGATGTATGGAGAGGACTCTGATGTAAGGGGGGAACACTGAGAACTCTGATGTACGGAGAGGACTCTGATGTAAGGGGGGAACACTGAGAACTCTGATGTACGGAGAGGACTCTGATGTAAGGGGGAACACTGAGAACTCTGATGTACGGAGAGGACTCTGATGTAAGGGGGAACACTGAGAACTCTGATGTACGGAGAGGACTCTGATGTAAGGGGGAACACTGAGAACTCAGATGTACGGAGAGGACTCTGATGTAAGGGGGGAACACTGAGAACTCTGATGTATGGAAAGGATTCTGATGTAAGGGGGAACACTGAGAACTCTGATGTACGGAGAGGACTCTGATGTAAGGGAGAACACTGAGAACTCTGATGTACAGAGAGGACTCTAATGTAAGGGGGGAACACTGAGAACTCTGATGTACGGAGAGGACTCTGATGTAAGGGGGAACACTGAGAACTCTGATGTAAGGGAGAACACTGAGAACTCTGATGTACAGAGAGGACTCTGATGTAAGGGGGGAACACTGAGAACTCTGATGTACGGAGAGGACTCTGATGTAAGGGGGAACACTGAGCACTCTGATGTAAGGAGAAGACTCTGATGTAAGGGGGGAACACTGAGAACTCTGATGTACGGAGAAGACTCTGATGTAAGGGGGAACACTGAGAACTCTGATGTATGGAGAGGACTCTGATGTAAGGGGGAACACTGAGAACTCTTATGTACGGAGAGCACTCTGATGTAAGGGGGAACACTGAGAACTCTGATGTAAGGGAGAACACTGAGAACTCTGATGTACGGAGAGGACTCTGATGTAAGGGGGAACACTGAGAACTCTGATGTAAGGGAGAACACTGAGAACTCTGATGTACAGAGAGGACTCTGATGTAAGGGGGGAACACTGAGAACTCTGATGTACGGAGAGGACTCTGATGTAAAGGGGGAACACTGAGAACTCTTATGTACGGAGAGGACTCTGATGTAAGGGGGGAACACTGAGAACTCTGATGTACGGAGAAGACTCTGATGTAAGGGGGGAACACTGAGCACTCTGATGTACGGAGAAGACTCTGATGTAAAGGGGGAACACTGAGAACTCTGATGTACGGAGAAGACTCTGATGTAAGGGGGAACACTGAGAACTCTGATGTAAGGGAGAACACTGAGAACTCTGATGTACGGAGAGGACTCTGATGTAAGGGGGAACACTGAGAACTCTGATGTAAGGGAGAACACTGAGAACTCTGATGTACAGAGAGGACTCTGATGTAAGGGGGGAACACTGAGAACTCTGATGTACGGAGAGGACTCTGATGTAAAGGGGGAACACTGAGAACTCTGATGTACGGAGAGGACTCTGATGTAAGAGGGAACACTGAGAACTCTGATGTACGGAGAAGACTCTGATGTAAGGGGGAACACTGAGAACTCTGATGTAAGGGAGAACACTGAGAACTCTGATGTACAGAGAGGACTCTGATGTAAGGGGGAACACTGAGAACTCTGATGTACGGAGAGGACTCTGATGTAAGGGGGGAACACTGAGCACTCTGATGTAAGGAGAAGACTCTGATGTAAGGGGGGAACACTGAGAACTCTGATGTACGGAGAAGACTCTGATGTAAGGGGGAACACTGAGAACTCTGATGTATGGAGAGGACTCTGATGTAAGGGGGAACACTGAGAACTCTTATGTACGGAGAGGACTCTGATGTAAGGGGGAACACTGAGAACTCTGATGTACGGAGAAGACTCTGATGTAAGGGGGGAACACTGAGCACTCTGATGTACGGAGAAGACTCTGATGTAAGGGGGGAACACTGAGCACTCTGATGTAAGGAGAAGACTCTGATGTAAGGGGGGAACACTGAGAACTCTGATGTACGGAGAAGACTCTGATTTAAGGGGGAACACTGAGCACTCTGATGTACGGAGAGGACTC
Source organism: Rana muscosa (assembly GCA_029206835.1). NCBI lineage: Eukaryota > Metazoa > Chordata > Amphibia > Anura > Ranidae > Rana > Rana muscosa. The sequence goes on along the minus strand of CM055117.1, from coordinate 487,383 downwards.
TGATGTAAGGGGGAACACTGAGAACTCTGATGTACGGAGAGGACTCTGATGTAAGGGGGGAACACTGAGAACTCTGATGTACGGAGAGGACTCTGATGTAAGGGGGAACACTGGGGACTCTGATGTACGGAGAGGACTCTGATGTAAGGGGGAACACTGAGAACTCTGATGTACGGAGAGGACTTTGATGTAAGGGGGGGAACACTGAGAACTCTGATGTACGGAGAAGACTCTGATGTAAGGGGGGAACACTGAGAACTCTGATGTACGGAGAGGACTCTGATGTAAGGGGGAACACTGAGAACTCTGATGTACGGAGAAGACTCTGATGTAAGGGGGAACACTGAGAACTCTGATGTACGGAGAGGACTCTGATGTAAGGGGGGAACACTGAGAACTCTGAAGGTACGGAGAAGACTCTGATGTAAGGGGGAACACTGAGCACTCTGATGTAAGGAGAAGACTCTGATGTAAGGGGGGAACACTGAGAACTCTGATGTACGGAGAGGACTCTGATGTAAGAGGGAACACTGAGAACTCTGATGTACGGAGAGGACTCTGATGTAAGGGGGAACACTGAGAACTCTGATGTACGGAGAGGACTCTGATGTAAGGGGGAACACTGAGAACTCAGATGTACGGAGAGGACTCTGATGTAAGGGGGGAACACTGAGAACTCTGATGTATGGAAAGGATTCTGATGTAAGGGGGAACACTGAGAACTCTGATGTACGGAGAGGACTCTGATGTAAGGGAGAACACTGAGAACTCTGATGTACAGAGAGGACTCTAATGTAAGGGGGGAACACTGAGAACTCTGATGTACGGAGAGGACTCTGATGTAAGGGGGAACACTGAGAACTCTGATGTAAGGGAGAACACTGAGAACTCTGATGTACAGAGAGGACTCTGATGTAAGGGGGGAACACTGAGAACTCTGATGTACGGAGAGGACTCTGATGTAAGGGGGAACACTGAGCACTCTGATGTAAGGAGAAGACTCTGATGTAAGGGGGGAACACTGAGAACTCTGATGTACGGAGAAGACTCTGATGTAAGGGGGAACACTGAGAACTCTGATGTATGGAGAGGACTCTGATGTAAGGGGGAACACTGAGAACTCTTATGTACGGAGAGCACTCTGATGTAAGGGGGGAACACTGAGAACTCTGATGTACGGAGAAGGCTCTGATGTAAGGGGGGAACACTGAGCACTCTGATGTACGGAGAAGACTCTGATGTAAAGGGGGAACACTGAGAACTCTGATGTACGGAGAAGACTCTGATGTAAGGGGGAACACTGAGAACTCTGATGTAAGGGAGAACACTGAGAACTCTGATGTACGGAGAGGACTCTGATGTAAGGGGGAACACTGAGAACTCTGATGTAAGGGAGAACACTGAGAACTCTGATGTACAGAGAGGACTCTGATGTAAGGGGGGAACACTGAGAACTCTGATGTACGGAGAGGACTCTGATGTAAAGGGGGAACACTGAGAACTCTTATGTACGGAGAGGACTCTGATGTAAGGGGGGAACACTGAGAACTCTGATGTACGGAGAAGACTCTGATGTAAGGGGGGAACACTGAGCACTCTGATGTACGGAGAAGACTCTGATGTAAAGGGGGAACACTGAGAACTCTGATGTACGGAGAAGACTCTGATGTAAGGGGGAACACTGAGAACTCTGATGTAAGGGAGAACACTGAGAACTCTGATGTACGGAGAGGACTCTGATGTAAGGGGGAACACTGAGAACTCTGATGTAAGGGAGAACACTGAGAACTCTGATGTACAGAGAGGACTCTGATGTAAGGGGGGAACACTGAGAACTCTGATGTACGGAGAGGACTCTGATGTAAAGGGGGAACACTGAGAACTCTGATGTACGGAGAGGACTCTGATGTAAGAGGGAACACTGAGAACTCTGATGTACGGAGAAGACTCTGATGTAAGGGGGAACACTGAGAACTCTGATGTAAGGGAGAACACTGAGAACTCTGATGTACAGAGAGGACTCTGATGTAAGGGGGAACACTGAGAACTCTGATGTACGGAGAGGACTCTGATGTAAGGGGGGAACACTGAGCACTCTGATGTAAGGAGAAGACTCTGATGTAAGGGGGGAACACTGAGAACTCTGATGTACGGAGAAGACTCTGATGTAAGGGGGAACACTGAGAACTCTGATGTATGGAGAGGACTCTGATGTAAGGGGGAACACTGAGAACTCTTATGTACGGAGAGGACTCTGATGTAAGGGGGAACACTGAGAACTCTGATGTACGGAGAAGACTCTGATGTAAGGGGGGAACACTGAGCACTCTGATGTACGGAGAAGACTCTGATGTAAGGGGGGAACACTGAGCACTCTGATGTAAGGAGAAGACTCTGATGTAAGGGGGGAACACTGAGAACTCTGATGTACGGAGAAGACTCTGATGTAAAGGGGGAACACTGAGAACTCTGATGTAAGGGAGAACACTGAGATCTCTGATGTACAGAGAGGACTCTGATGTAAGGGAGAACACTGAGAACTCTGATGTACGGAGAAGACTCTGATGTAAGGGGGAACACTGAGAACTCTGATGTAAGGGGGGAACACTGAGAACTCTGATGTACGGAGAGGACTCTGATGTAAGGGGGAACACTGAGAACTCTGATGTACGGAGAGGACTCTGATGTAAGGGGGGAACACTGAGAACTCTGATGTACGGAGAAGACTCTGATGTAAGGGGAACACTGAGCACTCTGATGTAAGGAGAAGACTCTGATGTAAGGGGAAACACTGAGAACTCTGATGTACGGAGAGGACTCTGATGTAAGGGGGAACACTGAGAACTCTGATGTACAGAGAGGACTCTGATGTAAGGGGGAACACTGAGAACTCTGATGTAAGGGAGAACACTGAGAACTCTGATGTACAGAGAGGACTCTGATGTAAGGGGGGAACACTGAGAACTCTGATGTATGGAGAGGACTCTGATGTAAAGGGGGAACACTGAGAACTCTGATGTACGGAGAGGACTTTGATGTAAGGGGGAACACTGAGAACTCTTATGTACGGAGAGGACTCTGATGTAAGGGGGGAACACTGAGAACTCTGATGTACGGAGAAGACTCTGATGTAAAGGGGGAACACTGAGAACTCTGATGTATGGAGAAGACTCTGATGTAAGGGGGAACACTGAGAACTCTGATGTAAGGGAGAACACTGAGAACTCTGATGTACAGAGAGGACTCTGATGTAAGGGGGAACACTGAGAACTCTGATGTACGGAGAAGACTCTGATTTAAGGGGGAACACTGAGCACTCTGATGTACGGAGAGGACTCTGATGTAAGGGGGAACACTGAGAACTCTGATGTACGGAGAGGACTCTGATGTAAGGGGGGAACACTGAGAACTCTGATGTACGGAGAGGACTCTGATGTAAGGGGGAACACTGGGGACTCTGATGTACGGAGAGGACTCTGATGTAAGGGGGAACACTGAGAACTCTGATGTACGGAGAGGACTTTGATGTAAGGGGGGGAACACTGAGAACTCTGATGTACGGAGAAGACTCTGATGTAAGGGGGGAACACTGAGAACTCTGATGTACGGAGAGGACTCTGATGTAAGGGGGAACACTGAGAACTCTGATGTACGGAGAAGACTCTGATGTAAGGGGGAACACTGAGAACTCTCATGTACGGAGAGGACTCTGATGTAAGGGGGGAACACTGAGAACTCTGAAGTTACGGAGAAGACTCTGATGTAAGGGGGAACACTGAGCACTCTGATGTAAGGAGAAGACTCTGATGTAAGGGGGGAACACTGAGAACTCTGATGTACGGAGAGGACTCTGATGTAAGAGGGAACACTGAGAACTCTGATGTACGGAGAGGACTCTGATGTAAGGGGGAACACTGGGGACTCTGATGTACGGAGAGGACTCTGATGTAAGGGGGAACACTGAGAACTCTGATGTACGGAGAGGACTTTGATGTAAGGGGGGAACACTGAGAACTCTGATGTACGGAGAAGACTCTGATGTAAGGGGGGAACACTGAGAACTCTGATGTATGGAAAGGATTCTGATGTAAGGGGGAACACTGAGAACTCTGATGTACGGAGAGGACTCTGATGTAAGGGAGAACACTGAGAACTTTGATGTACAGAGAGGACTCTGATGTAAGGGGGGAACACTGAGAACTCTGATGTACGGAGAGGACTCTGATGTAAGGGGGAACACTGAGAACTCTGATGTAAGGGAGAACACTGAGAACTCTGATGTACAGAGAGGACTCTGATGTAAGGGGGAACACTGAGAACTCTGATGTACGGAGAGGACTCTGATGTAAAGGGGGAACACTGAGAACTCTGATGTACGGAGAGGACTCTGATGTAAGAGGGAACACTGAGAACTCTGATGTACGGAGAAGACTCTGATGTAAGGGGGAACACTGAGAACTCTGATGTAAGGGAGAAGACTGAGAACTCTGATGTACAGAGAGGACTCTGATGTAAGGGGGGAACACTGAGAACTCTGATGTACGGAGAGGACTCTGATGTAAGGGGGGAACACTGAGCACTCTGATGTAAGGAGAAGACTCTGATGTAAGGGGGGAACACTGAGAACTCTGATGTACGGAGAAGACTCTGATGTAAGGGGGAACACTGAGAACTCTGATGTATGGAGAGGACTCTGATGTAAGGGGGAACACTGAGAACTCTGATGTAAGGGAGAACACTGAGAACTCTGATGTACAGAGAGGACTCTGATGTAAGGGGGGAACACTGAGAACTCTGATGTACGGAGAAGACTCTGATGTAAAGGGGGAACACTGAGAACTCTGATGTACGGAGAAGACTCTGATGTAAGGGGGAACACTGAGAACTCTGATGTAAGGGAGAACACTGAGAACTCTGATGTACAGAGAGGACTCTGATGTAAGGGGAAACACTCAGAACTCTGATGTACGGAGAAGACTCTGATGTAAGGGGGGAACACTGAGAACTCTGATGTACGGAGAAGACTCTGATTTAAGGGGGAACACTGAGCACTCTGATGTACGGAGAGGACTCTGATGTAAGGGGGAACACTGAGAACTCTGATGTACGGAGAGGACTCTGATGTAAGGGGGGAACACTGAGAACTCTGATGTACGGAGAGGACTCTGATGTAAGGGGGAACACTGGGGACTCTGATGTACGGAGAGGACTCTGATGTAAGGGGGAACACTGAGAACTCTGATGTACGGAGAGGACTTTGATGTAAGGGGGGAACACTGAGAACTCTGATGTACGGAGAAGACTCTGATGTAAGGGGGGAACACTGAGAACTCTGATGTACGGAGAGGACTCTGATGTAAGGGGGAACACTGAGAACTCTGATGTACGGAGAAGACTCTGATGTAAGGGGGAACACTGAGAACTCTGATGTACGGAGAGGACTCTGATGTAAGAGGGAACACTGAGAACTCTGATGTACGGAGAGGACTCTGATGTAAGGGGGAACACTGGGGACTCTGATGTACGGAGAGGACTCTGATGTAAGGGGGAACACTGAGAACTCTGATGTACGGAGAGGACTCTGATGTAAGGGGGGAACACTGAGAACTCTGATGTACGGAGAGGACTTTGATGTAAGGGGGGAACACTGAGAACTCTGATGTACGGAGAAGACTCTGATGTAAGGGGGGAACACTGAGAACTCTAATGTATGGAAAGGATTCTGATGTAAGGGGGAACACTGAGAACTCTGATGTACGGAGAGGACTCTGATGTAAGGGAGAACACTGAGAACTCTGATGTACAGAGAGGACTCTGATGTAAGGGGGGAACACTGAGAACTCTGATGTACGGAGAGGACTCTGATGTAAGGGGGAACACTGAGAACTCTGATGTAAGGGAGAACACTGAGAACTCTGATGTACAGAGAGGACTCTGATGTAAGGGGGGGAACACTGAGAACTCTGATGTACGGAGAGGACTCTGATGTAAAGGGGGAACACTGAGAACTCTGATGTACGGAGAGGACTCTGATGTAAGAGGGAACACTGAGAACTCTGATGTAAGGGGGAACACTGAGAACTCTGATGTAAGGGAGAACACTGAGAACTCTGATGTACAGAAAGGACTCTGATGTAAGGGGGGAACACTGAGAACTCTGATGTACGGAGAGGACTCTGATGTAAGGGGGGAACACTGAGCACTCTGATGTAAGGAGAAGACTCTGATGTAAGGGGGGAACACTGAGAACTCTGATGTACGGAGAAGACTCTGATGTAAGGGGGAACACTGAGAACTCTGAAGTATGGAGAGGACTCTGATGTAAGGGGGAACACTGAGAACTCTTATGTACGGAGAGGACTCTGATGTAAGGGGGGAACACTGAGAACTCTGATGTACGGAGAAGACTCTGATGTAAGGGGGGAACACTGAGCACTCTGATGTACGGAGAAGACTCTGATGTAAGGGGGGAACACTGAGCACTCTGATGTAAGGAGAAGACTCTGATGTAAGGGGGGAACACTGAGAACTCTGATGTACGGAGAAGACTCTGATGTAAAGGGGGAACACTGAGAACTCTGATGTACGGAGAAGACTCTGATGTAAGGGGGAACACTGAGAACTCTGATGTAAGGGAGAACACTGAGAACTCTGATGTACGGAGAGGACTCTGATGTAAGGGGGAACACTGAGAACTCTGATGTAAGGGAGAACACTGAGAACTCTGATGTACAGAGAGGACTCTGATGTAAGGGGGGAACACTGAGAACTCTGATGTACGGAGAGGACTCTGATGTAAAGGGGGAACACTGAGAACTCTGATGTACGGAGAGGACTCTGATGTAAGAGGGAACACTGAGAACTCTGATGTACGGAGAAGACTCTGATGTAAGGGGGAACACTGAGAACTCTGATGTAAGGGAGAACACTGAGAACTCTGATGTACAGAGAGGACTCTGATGTAAGGGGGGAACACTGAGAACTCTGATGTACGGAGAGGACTCTGATGTAAGGGGGAACACTGAGCACTCTGATGTAAGGAGAAGACTCTGATGTAAGGGGGGAACACTGAGAACTCTGATGTACGGAGAAGACTCTGATGTAAGGGGGAACACTGAGAACTCTGATGTATGGAGAGGACTCTGATGTAAGGGGGAACACTGAGAACTCTTATGTACGGAGAGGACTCTGATGTAAGGGGGGAACACTGAGAACTCTGATGTACGGAGAAGACTCTGATGTAAGGGGGGAACACTGAGCACTCTGATGTACGGAGAAGACTCTGATGTAAGGGGGGAACACTGAGCACTCTGATGTAAGGAGAAGACTCTGATGTAAGGGGGGAACACTGAGAACTCTGATGTACGGAGAAGACTCTGATGTAAAGGGGGAACACTGAGAACTCTGATGTACGGAGAGGACTCTGATGTAAGGGGGAACACTGAGAACTCTGATGTACGGAGAGGACTCTGATGTAAGGGGGGAACACTGAGAACTCTGATGTACGGAGAGGACTCTGATGTAAGGGGGAACACTGGGGACTCTGATGTACGGAGAGGACTCTGATGTAAGGGGGAACACTGAGAACTCTGATGTACGGAGAGGACTTTGATGTAAGGGGGGGAACACTGAGAACTCTGATGTACGGAGAAGACTCTGATGTAAGGGGGGAACACTGAGAACTCTGATGTACGGAGAGGACTCTGATGTAAGGGGGAACACTGAGAACTCTGATGTACGGAGAAGACTCTGATGTAAGGGGGAACACTGAGAACTCTGATGTACGGAGAGGACTCTGATGTAAGGGGGGAACACTGAGAACTCTGAAGGTACGGAGAAGACTCTGATGTAAGGGGGAACACTGAGCACTCTGATGTAAGGAGAAGACTCTGATGTAAGGGGGGAACACTGAGAACTCTGATGTACGGAGAGGACTCTGATGTAAGAGGGAACACTGAGAACTCTGATGTACGGAGAGGACTCTGATGTAAGGGGGAACACTGAGAACTCTGATGTACGGAGAGGACTCTGATGTAAGGGGGAACACTGAGAACTCAGATGTACGGAGAGGACTCTGATGTAAGGGGGGAACACTGAGAACTCTGATGTATGGAAAGGATTCTGATGTAAGGGGGAACACTGAGAACTCTGATGTACGGAGAGGACTCTGATGTAAGGGAGAACACTGAGAACTCTGATGTACAGAGAGGACTCTAATGTAAGGGGGGAACACTGAGAACTCTGATGTACGGAGAGGACTCTGATGTAAGGGGGAACACTGAGAACTCTGATGTAAGGGAGAACACTGAGAACTCTGATGTACAGAGAGGACTCTGATGTAAGGGGGGAACACTGAGAACTCTGATGTACGGAGAGGACTCTGATGTAAGGGGGAACACTGAGCACTCTGATGTAAGGAGAAGACTCTGATGTAAGGGGGGAACACTGAGAACTCTGATGTACGGAGAAGACTCTGATGTAAGGGGGAACACTGAGAACTCTGATGTATGGAGAGGACTCTGATGTAAGGGGGAACACTGAGAACTCTTATGTACGGAGAGCACTCTGATGTAAGGGGGGAACACTGAGAACTCTGATGTACGGAGAAGGCTCTGATGTAAGGGGGGAACACTGAGCACTCTGATGTACGGAGAAGACTCTGATGTAAAGGGGGAACACTGAGAACTCTGATGTACGGAGAAGACTCTGATGTAAGGGGGAACACTGAGAACTCTGATGTAAGGGAGAACACTGAGAACTCTGATGTACGGAGAGGACTCTGATGTAAGGGGGAACACTGAGAACTCTGATGTAAGGGAGAACACTGAGAACTCTGATGTACAGAGAGGACTCTGATGTAAGGGGGGAACACTGAGAACTCTGATGTACGGAGAGGACTCTGATGTAAAGGGGGAACACTGAGAACTCTTATGTACGGAGAGGACTCTGATGTAAGGGGGGAACACTGAGAACTCTGATGTACGGAGAAGACTCTGATGTAAGGGGGGAACACTGAGCACTCTGATGTACGGAGAAGACTCTGATGTAAAGGGGGAACACTGAGAACTCTGATGTACGGAGAAGACTCTGATGTAAGGGGGAACACTGAGAACTCTGATGTAAGGGAGAACACTGAGAACTCTGATGTACGGAGAGGACTCTGATGTAAGGGGGAACACTGAGAACTCTGATGTAAGGGAGAACACTGAGAACTCTGATGTACAGAGAGGACTCTGATGTAAGGGGGGAACACTGAGAACTCTGATGTACGGAGAGGACTCTGATGTAAAGGGGGAACACTGAGAACTCTGATGTACGGAGAGGACTCTGATGTAAGAGGGAACACTGAGAACTCTGATGTACGGAGAAGACTCTGATGTAAGGGGGAACACTGAGAACTCTGATGTAAGGGAGAACACTGAGAACTCTGATGTACAGAGAGGACTCTGATGTAAGGGGGAACACTGAGAACTCTGATGTACGGAGAGGACTCTGATGTAAGGGGGGAACACTGAGCACTCTGATGTAAGGAGAAGACTCTGATGTAAGGGGGGAACACTGAGAACTCTGATGTACGGAGAAGACTCTGATGTAAGGGGGAACACTGAGAACTCTGATGTATGGAGAGGACTCTGATGTAAGGGGGAACACTGAGAACTCTTATGTACGGAGAGGACTCTGATGTAAGGGGGAACACTGAGAACTCTGATGTACGGAGAAGACTCTGATGTAAGGGGGGAACACTGAGCACTCTGATGTACGGAGAAGACTCTGATGTAAGGGGGGAACACTGAGCACTCTGATGTAAGGAGAAGACTCTGATGTAAGGGGGGAACACTGAGAACTCTGATGTACGGAGAAGACTCTGATGTAAAGGGGGAACACTGAGAACTCTGATGTAAGGGAGAACACTGAGATCTCTGATGTACAGAGAGGACTCTGATGTAAGGGAGAACACTGAGAACTCTGATGTACGGAGAAGACTCTGATGTAAGGGGGAACACTGAGAACTCTGATGTAAGGGGGGAACACTGAGAACTCTGATGTACGGAGAGGACTCTGATGTAAGGGGGAACACTGAGAACTCTGATGTACGGAGAGGACTCTGATGTAAGGGGGGAACACTGAGAACTCTGATGTACGGAGAAGACTCTGATGTAAGGGGAACACTGAGCACTCTGATGTAAGGAGAAGACTCTGATGTAAGGGGAAACACTGAGAACTCTGATGTACGGAGAGGACTCTGATGTAAGGGGGAACACTGAGAACTCTGATGTACAGAGAGGACTCTGATGTAAGGGGGAACACTGAGAACTCTGATGTAAGGGAGAACACTGAGAACTCTGATGTACAGAGAGGACTCTGATGTAAGGGGGGAACACTGAGAACTCTGATGTATGGAGAGGACTCTGATGTAAAGGGGGAACACTGAGAACTCTGATGTACGGAGAGGACTTTGATGTAAGGGGGAACACTGAGAACTCTTATGTACGGAGAGGACTCTGATGTAAGGGGGGAACACTGAGAACTCTGATGTACGGAGAAGACTCTGATGTAAAGGGGGAACACTGAGAACTCTGATGTATGGAGAAGACTCTGATGTAAGGGGGAACACTGAGAACTCTGATGTAAGGGAGAACACTGAGAACTCTGATGTACAGAGAGGACTCTGATGTAAGGGGGAACACTGAGAACTCTGATGTACGGAGAAGACTCTGATTTAAGGGGGAACACTGAGCACTCTGATGTACGGAGAGGACTCTGATGTAAGGGGGAACACTGAGAACTCTGATGTACGGAGAGGACTCTGATGTAAGGGGGGAACACTGAGAACTCTGATGTACGGAGAGGACTCTGATGTAAGGGGGAACACTGGGGACTCTGATGTACGGAGAGGACTCTGATGTAAGGGGGAACACTGAGAACTCTGATGTACGGAGAGGACTTTGATGTAAGGGGGGGAACACTGAGAACTCTGATGTACGGAGAAGACTCTGATGTAAGGGGGGAACACTGAGAACTCTGATGTACGGAGAGGACTCTGATGTAAGGGGGAACACTGAGAACTCTGATGTACGGAGAAGACTCTGATGTAAGGGGGAACACTGAGAACTCTCATGTACGGAGAGGACTCTGATGTAAGGGGGGAACACTGAGAACTCTGAAGTTACGGAGAAGACTCTGATGTAAGGGGGAACACTGAGCACTCTGATGTAAGGAGAAGACTCTGATGTAAGGGGGGAACACTGAGAACTCTGATGTACGGAGAGGACTCTGATGTAAGAGGGAACACTGAGAACTCTGATGTACGGAGAGGACTCTGATGTAAGGGGGAACACTGGGGACTCTGATGTACGGAGAGGACTCTGATGTAAGGGGGAACACTGAGAACTCTGATGTACGGAGAGGACTTTGATGTAAGGGGGGAACACTGAGAACTCTGATGTACGGAGAAGACTCTGATGTAAGGGGGGAACACTGAGAACTCTGATGTATGGAAAGGATTCTGATGTAAGGGGGAACACTGAGAACTCTGATGTACGGAGAGGACTCTGATGTAAGGGAGAACACTGAGAACTCTGATGTACAGAGAGGACTCTGATGTAAGGGGGGAACACTGAGAACTCTGATGTACGGAGAGGACTCTGATGTAAGGGGGAACACTGAGAACTCTGATGTAAGGGAGAACACTGAGAACTCTGATGTACAGAGAGGACTCTGATGTAAGGGGGAACACTGAGAACTCTGATGTACGGAGAGGACTCTGATGTAAAGGGGGAACACTGAGAACTCTGATGTACGGAGAGGACTCTGATGTAAGAGGGAACACTGAGAACTCTGATGTACGGAGAAGACTCTGATGTAAGGGGGAACACTGAGAACTCTGATGTAAGGGAGAAGACTGAGAACTCTGATGTACAGAGAGGACTCTGATGTAAGGGGGGAACACTGAGAACTCTGATGTACGGAGAGGACTCTGATGTAAGGGGGGAACACTGAGCACTCTGATGTAAGGAGAAGACTCTGATGTAAGGGGGGAACACTGAGAACTCTGATGTACGGAGAAGACTCTGATGTAAGGGGGAACACTGAGAACTCTGATGTATGGAGAGGACTCTGATGTAAGGGGGAACACTGAGAACTCTGATGTAAGGGAGAACACTGAGAACTCTGATGTACAGAGAGGACTCTGATGTAAGGGGGGAACACTGAGAACTCTGATGTACGGAGAAGACTCTGATGTAAAGGGGGAACACTGAGAACTCTGATGTACGGAGAAGACTCTGATGTAAGGGGGAACACTGAGAACTCTGATGTAAGGGAGAACACTGAGAACTCTGATGTACAGAGAGGACTCTGATGTAAGGGGAAACACTCAGAACTCTGATGTACGGAGAAGACTCTGATGTAAGGGGGGAACACTGAGAACTCTGATGTACGGAGAAGACTCTGATTTAAGGGGGAACACTGAGCACTCTGATGTACGGAGAGGACTCTGATGTAAGGGGGAACACTGAGAACTCTGATGTACGGAGAGGACTCTGATGTAAGGGGGGAACACTGAGAACTCTGATGTACGGAGAGGACTCTGATGTAAGGGGGAACACTGGGGACTCTGATGTACGGAGAGGACTCTGATGTAAGGGGGAACACTGAGAACTCTGATGTACGGAGAGGACTTTGATGTAAGGGGGGAACACTGAGAACTCTGATGTACGGAGAAGACTCTGATGTAAGGGGGGAACACTGAGAACTCTGATGTACGGAGAGGACTCTGATGTAAGGGGGAACACTGAGAACTCTGATGTACGGAGAAGACTCTGATGTAAGGGGGAACACTGAGAACTCTGATGTACGGAGAGGACTCTGATGTAAGAGGGAACACTGAGAACTCTGATGTACGGAGAGGACTCTGATGTAAGGGGGAACACTGGGGACTCTGATGTACGGAGAGGACTCTGATGTAAGGGGGAACACTGAGAACTCTGATGTACGGAGAGGACTCTGATGTAAGGGGGGAACACTGAGAACTCTGATGTACGGAGAGGACTTTGATGTAAGGGGGGAACACTGAGAACTCTGATGTACGGAGAAGACTCTGATGTAAGGGGGGAACACTGAGAACTCTAATGTATGGAAAGGATTCTGATGTAAGGGGGAACACTGAGAACTCTGATGTACGGAGAGGACTCTGATGTAAGGGAGAACACTGAGAACTCTGATGTACAGAGAGGACTCTGATGTAAGGGGGGAACACTGAGAACTCTGATGTACGGAGAGGACTCTGATGTAAGGGGGAACACTGAGAACTCTGATGTAAGGGAGAACACTGAGAACTCTGATGTACAGAGAGGACTCTGATGTAAGGGGGGGAACACTGAGAACTCTGATGTACGGAGAGGACTCTGATGTAAAGGGGGAACACTGAGAACTCTGATGTACGGAGAGGACTCTGATGTAAGAGGGAACACTGAGAACTCTGATGTAAGGGGGAACACTGAGAACTCTGATGTAAGGGAGAACACTGAGAACTCTGATGTACAGAAAGGACTCTGATGTAAGGGGGGAACACTGAGAACTCTGATGTACGGAGAGGACTCTGATGTAAGGGGGGAACACTGAGCACTCTGATGTAAGGAGAAGACTCTGATGTAAGGGGGGAACACTGAGAACTCTGATGTACGGAGAAGACTCTGATGTAAGGGGGAACACTGAGAACTCTGAAGTATGGAGAGGACTCTGATGTAAGGGGGAACACTGAGAACTCTTATGTACGGAGAGGACTCTGATGTAAGGGGGGAACACTGAGAACTCTGATGTACGGAGAAGACTCTGATGTAAGGGGGGAACACTGAGCACTCTGATGTACGGAGAAGACTCTGATGTAAGGGGGGAACACTGAGCACTCTGATGTAAGGAGAAGACTCTGATGTAAGGGGGGAACACTGAGAACTCTGATGTACGGAGAAGACTCTGATGTAAAGGGGGAACACTGAGAACTCTGATGTACGGAGAAGACTCTGATGTAAGGGGGAACACTGAGAACTCTGATGTAAGGGAGAACACTGAGAACTCTGATGTACGGAGAGGACTCTGATGTAAGGGGGAACACTGAGAACTCTGATGTAAGGGAGAACACTGAGAACTCTGATGTACAGAGAGGACTCTGATGTAAGGGGGGAACACTGAGAACTCTGATGTACGGAGAGGACTCTGATGTAAAGGGGGAACACTGAGAACTCTGATGTACGGAGAGGACTCTGATGTAAGAGGGAACACTGAGAACTCTGATGTACGGAGAAGACTCTGATGTAAGGGGGAACACTGAGAACTCTGATGTAAGGGAGAACACTGAGAACTCTGATGTACAGAGAGGACTCTGATGTAAGGGGGGAACACTGAGAACTCTGATGTACGGAGAGGACTCTGATGTAAGGGGGAACACTGAGCACTCTGATGTAAGGAGAAGACTCTGATGTAAGGGGGGAACACTGAGAACTCTGATGTACGGAGAAGACTCTGATGTAAGGGGGAACACTGAGAACTCTGATGTATGGAGAGGACTCTGATGTAAGGGGGAACACTGAGAACTCTTATGTACGGAGAGGACTCTGATGTAAGGGGGGAACACTGAGAACTCTGATGTACGGAGAAGACTCTGATGTAAGGGGGGAACACTGAGCACTCTGATGTACGGAGAAGACTCTGATGTAAGGGGGGAACACTGAGCACTCTGATGTAAGGAGAAGACTCTGATGTAAGGGGGGAACACTGAGAACTCTGATGTACGGAGAAGACTCTGATGTAAAGGGGGAACACTGAGAACTCTGATGTAGGGAGAACACTGAGAACTCTGATGTACAGAGAGGACTCTGATGTAAGGGGGAACACTGAGAACTCTGATGTACGGAGAAGACTCTGATGTAAGGGGGAACACTGAGAACTCTGATGTAAGGGGGGAACACTGAGAACTCTGATGTACGGAGAGGACTCTGATGTAAGGGGGAACACTGAGAACTCTGATGTACGGAGAGGACTCTGATGTAAGGGGGGAACACTGAGAACTCTGATGTACGGAGAAGACTCTGATGTAAGGGGAACACTGAGCACTCTGATGTAAGGAGAAGACTCTGATGTAAGGGGGGAACACTGAGAACTCTGATGTACGGAGAGGACTCTGATGTAAGGGGGAACACTGAGAACTCTGATGTACAGAGAGGACTCTGATGTAAGGGGGGAACACTGAGAACTCTGATGTACGGAGAGGACTCTGATGTAAGGGGGAACACTGAGAACTCTGATGTAAGGGAGAACACTGAGAACTCTGATGTACAGAGAGGACTCTGATGTAAAGGGGGAACACTGAGAACTCTGATGTACGGAGAAGACTCTGATGTAAGGGGGAACACTGAGAACTCTGATGCATGGAGAGGACTCTGATGTAAGAGGGAACACTGAGAACTCTGATGCATGGAGAGGACTCTGATGTAAGGGGGAACACTGAGAACTCTTATGTACGGAGAGGACTCTGATGTAAGGGGGGAACACTGAGAACTCTGATGTACGGAGAAGACTCTGATGTAAGGGGGAACACTGAGAACTCTGATGTAAGGGAGAACACTGAGAACTCTGATGTACAGAGGAAAGGAAAAACGTACCGCTCAAAAGCTTGAGAATTCACCAAATAGCTGCTTCCGCCCGGTCACTCACACAGGTGCTGGCTCTGCACTGATGCATGGGAGAAAAAGAAAAAGAAACCCTGGACTGCCGCACTCTGTATAGACAGTTATTTATTCCAAAATTTCAGGTAAAAAATCCAAATTCAAAATAAATCCATAAATCCAAAACAACAAATGCAGATGGTGTGCATGCAGGGAAGGGTGGCTAACGCGTTTCACGTCACGAATTGACGCTTACTCATAGCTGATGTACAGAGAGGACTCTGATGTAAGGGGGAACACTGAGAACTCTGATGTACGGAGAAGACTCTGATGTAAGGGGGGAACACTGAGAACTCTGATGTACGGAGAAGACTCTGATTTAAGGGGGAACACTGAGCACTCTGATGTACGGAGAGGACTCTGATGTAAGTGGGAACACTGAGAACTCTGATGTACGGAGAGGACTCTGATGTAAGGGGGGAACACTGAGAACTCTGATGTACGGAGAGGACTCTGATGTAAGGGGGAACACTGGGGACTCTGATGTACGGAGAGGACTCTGATGTAAGGGGGAACACTGAGAACTCTGATGTACGGAGAGGACTTTGATGTAAGGGGGAACACTGAGAACTCTGATGTACGGAGAAGACTCTGATGTAAGGGGGAACACTGAGAACTCTGATGTACGGAGAGGACTCTGATGTAAGGGGGAACACTGGGGACTCTGATGTACGGAGAGGACTCTGATGTAAGGGGAAACACTGGGGACTCTGATGTACGGAGAAGACTCTGATGTAAGGGGGAACACTGAGAACTCTGATGTACGGAGAGGACTCTGATGTAAGGGGGAACACTGAGAACTCTGATGTACGGGGGAGACTCTGATGTAAGGGGGAACACTGAGAACTCTGATGTACGGAGAAGACTCTGATGTAAGGGGGAACACTGAGAACTCTGATGTACGGAGAAGACTCTGATGTAAGGGGGAACACTGAGAACTCTGATGTACGGAGAAGACTCTGATGTAAGAGGGGAACACTGAGAACTCTGATGTAAGGAGAAGACTCTGATGTAAGGGGGGAACACTGAGAACTCTGATGTACGGAGAGGACTCTGATGTAAGGGGGGAACACTGAGAACTCTGATGTACGGAGAGGACTCTGATGTAAGGGGGAACACTGAGAACTCTGATGTACGGAGAGGACTCTGATGTAAGGGGGGAACACTGAGAACTCTGATGTACGGAGAGGACTCTGATGTAAGGGGGAACACTGAGAACTCTGATGTACGGAGAGGACTCTGATGTAAGGGGGAACACTGAGAACTCTGATGTACGGAGATGACTCTGATGTAAGGGGGAACACTGAGAACTCTGATGTATGGAGAAGACTCTGATGTAAGGGGGGAACACTGTGGACTCTGATGTACGGAGAAGACTCTGACGTAAGGGGGGAACACTGAGAACTCTGATGTATGGAGAGGACTCTGATGTAAGGGGGAACACTGAGAACTCTGATGTATGGAGAGGACTCTGATGTAAGGGGGGAACACTGAGAACTCTGATGTAAGGGGTGCTCTGAGAACCCTGATGTACGGAGAGGACTCTGATGTAAGGGGGAACACTGAGAACTCTGATGTACGGAGGAGACTCTGATGTAAGGGGGGAACACTGAGAACTCTGATGTACGGAGAAGACTCTGATGTAAGGGGGAACACTGAGAACTCTGATGTATGGAGAGGACTCTGATGTAAGGGGGGAACACTGAGAACTCTGATGTAAGGGGTGCTCTGAGAACCCTGATGTATGGAGAGGACTCTGATGTAAGGGGGAACACTGAGAACTCTGATGTACGGAGAGGACTCTGATGTAAGGGGGAACACTGAGAACTCTGATGTACGGAGGAGACTCTGATGTAAGGGGGGAAAACTGAGAACTCTGATGTACGGAGAAGACTCTGATGTAAGGGGGAACACTGAGAACTCTGATGTACGGAGAAGACTCTGGTGTAAGGGGGAACACTGAGAACTCTGATGTACGGAGAAGACTCTGATGTAAGCGGGAACACTGAGAACTCTGATGTACGGAGAGGACTCTGATGTAAGGGGGAACACTGAGAACTCTGATGTACGGAGAGGACTCTGATGTAAGGGGGGAACACTGAGAACTCTGATGTACGGAGAAGACTCTGATGTAAAGGGGGAACACTGAGAACTCTGATGTATGGAGAAGACTCTGATGTAAGGGGGAACACTGAGAACTCTGATGTACGGAGAGGACTCTGATGTAAGGGGGAACACTGAGAACTCTGATGTACGGAGAGGACTCTGATGTAAGGGGGGAACACTGAGAACTCTGATGTACGGAGAAGACTCTGATGTAAAGGGGGAACACTGAGAACTCTGATGTACGGAGAAGACTCTGATGTAAGGGGGAACACTGAGAACTCTGATGTAAGGGAGAACACTGAGAACTCTGATGTACAGAGAGGACTCTGATGTAAGGGGGAACACTGAGAACTCTGATGTACGGAGAAGACTCTGATGTAAGGGGGGAACACTGAGAACTCTGATGTACGGAGAAGACTCTGATTTAAGGGGGAACACTGAGCACTCTGATGTACGGAGAGGACTCTGATGTAAGGGGGAACACTGAGAACTCTGATGTACGGAGAGGACTCTGATGTAAGGGGGGAACACTGAGAACTCTGATGTACGGAGAGGACTCTGATGTAAGGGGGAACACTGGGGACTCTGATGTACGGAGAGGACTCTGATGTAAGGGGGAACACTGAGAACTCTGATGTACGGAGAGGACTTTGATGTAAGGGGGGAACACTGAGAACTCTGATGTACGGAGGAGACTCTGATGTAAGGGGGAACACTGAGAACTCTGATGTACGGAGAAGACTCTGATGTAAGGGGGAACACTGAGAACTCTGATGTAAGGGGTGCTCTGAGAACCCTGATGTACGGAGAGGACTCTGATGTAAGGGGGAACACTGAGAACTCTGATGTACGGAGAGGACTCTGATGTAAGGGGGAACACTGAGAACTCTGATGTACGGAGAGGACTCTGATGTAAGGGGGGAACACTGAGAACTCTGATGTACGGAGAGGACTCTGATGTAAGGGGGAACACTGAGAACTCTGATGTACGGAGAAGACTCTGATGTAAGGGGGGAACACTGAGAACTCTGATGTACGGAGAAGACTCTGATTTAAGGGGGAACACTGAGCACTCTGATGTACGGAGAGGACTCTGATGTAAGGGGGGAACACTGAGAACTCTGATGTACGGAGAGGACTCTGATGTAAGGGGGGAACACTGAGAACTCTGATGTACGGAGAGGACTCTGATGTAAGGGGGAACACTGGGGACTCTGATGTACGGAGAGGACTCTGATGTAAGGGGGAACACTGAGAACTCTGATGTACGGAGAGGACTTTGATGTAAGGGGGGAACACTGAGAACTCTGATGTACGGAGGAGACTCTGATGTAAGGGGGAACACTGAGAACTCTGATGTACGGAGAAGACTCTGATGTAAGGGGGAACACTGAGAACTCTGATGTATGGAGAGGACTCTGATGTAAGGGGGGAACACTGAGAACTCTGATGTAAGGGGTGCTCTGAGAACCCTGATGTACGGAGAGGACTCTGATGTAAGGGGGAACACTGAGAACTCTGATGTACGGAGGAGACTCTGATGTAAGGGGGGAACACTGAGAACTCTGATGTACGGAGAAGACTCTGATGTAAGGGGGAACACTGAGAACTCTGATGTACGGAGAAGACTCTGATGTAAGGGGGAACACTGAGAACTCTGATGTACGGAGAAGACTCTGATGTAAGAGGGGAACACTGAGAACTCTGATGTAAGGAGAAGACTCTGATGTAAGGGGGAACACTGAGAACTCTGATGTATGGAGAAGACTCTGATGTAAGGGGGGAACACTGAGAACTCTGATGTACGGAGAAGACTCTGATGTAAGGGGGAACACTGAGAACTCTGATGTACGGAGAAGACTCTGATGTAAGAGGGGAACACTGAGAACTCTGATGTAAGGAGAAGACTCTGATGTAAGGGGGAACACTGAGAACTCTGATGTAAGGAGAAGACTCTGATGTAAGGGGGAACACTGAGAACTCTGATGTACGGAGAGGACTCTGATGTAAGGGGGAACACTGAGAACTCTGATGTACGGAGAGGACTCTGATGTAAGGGGGGAACACTGAGAACTCTGATGTATGGAGAAGACTCTGATGTAAGGGGGGAACACTGAGAACTCTGATGTAAGGAGAAGACTCTGATGTAAGGGGGGAACACTGAGAACTCTGATGTACGGAGAGGACTCTGATGTAAGGGGGGAACACTGAGAACTCTGATGTACGGAGAGGACTCTGATGTAAGGGGGAACACTGAGAACTCTGATGTACGGTGAGGACTCTGATGTAAGGGGGGAACACTGAGAACTCTGATGTACGGAGAGGACTCTGATGTAAGGGGGGAACACTGAGAACTCTGATGTATGGAGAAGACTCTGATGTAAGGGGGGAACACTGTGGACTCTGATGTACGGAGAAGACTCTGACGTAAGGGGGGAACACTGAGAACTCTGATGTATGGAGAGGACTCTGATGTAAGGGGGAACACTGAGAACTCTGATGTATGGAGAGGACTCTGGTGTAAGGGGGGAACACTGAGAACTCTGATGTAAGGGGTGCTCTGAGAACCCTGATGTACGGAGAGGACTCTGATGTAAGGGGGAACACTGAGAACTCTGATGTACGGAGGAGACTCTGATGTAAGGGGGGAACACTGAGAACTCTGATGTACGGAGAAGACTCTGATGTAAGGGGGAACACTGAGAACTCTGATGTACGGAGAGGACTCTGATGTAAGGGGGAACACTGAGAACTCTGATGTACGGAGGAGACTCTGATGTAAGGGGGAACACTGAGAACTCTGATGTACGGAGAAGACTCTGATGTAAGGGGGAACACTGAGAACTCTGATGTACGGAGAGGACTCTGATGTAAGGGGGAACACTGAGAACTCTGATGTACGGAGAGGACTCTGATGTAAGGGGGGAACACTGAGAACTCTGATGTACGGAGAGGACTCTGATGTAAGGGGGGAACACTGAGAACTCTGATGTATGGAGAGGACTCTGATGTAAGGGGGAACACTGAGAACTCTGATGTATGGAGAGGACTCTGATGTAAGGGGGGAACACTGAGAACTCTGATGTACGGAGAGGACTCTGATGTAAGGGGGGAACACTGAGAACTCTGATGTACGGAGAGGACTCTGATGTAAGGGGGAACACTGAGAACTCTGATGTACGGTAAGGGGGAACACTGAGAACTCTGATGTACGGAGAAGACTCTGATGTAAGAGGGGAACAATGAGAACTCTGATGTAAGGAGAAGACTCTGATGTAAGGGGGAACACTGAGAACTCTGATGTACGGGAAGACTCTGATGTAAGGGGGAACACTGAGAACTCTGATGTACGGAGAAGACTCTGATGTAAGAGGGGAACACTGAGAACTCTGATGTAAGGAGAAGACTCTGATGTAAGGGGGAACACTGAGAACTCTGATGTACGGAGAAGACTCTGATGTAAGGGGGAACACTGAGAACTCTGATGTACGGAGAGGACTCTGATGTAAGGGGGAATACTGAGAACTCTGATGTACGGAGAGGACTCTGATGTAAGGGGGGAACACTGAGAACTCTGATGTACGGAGAGGACTCTGATGTAAGGGGGGAACACTGAGAACTCTGATGTATGGAGAGGACTCTGATGTAAGGGGGAACACTGAGAACTCTGATGTATGGAGAGGACTCTGATGTAAGGGGGGAACACTGAGAACTCTGATGTATGGAGAGGACTCTGATGTAAGGGGGGAACACTGAGAACTCTGATGTACGGAGAGGACTCTGATGTAAGGGGGGAACACTGAGAACTCTGATGTATGGAGAGGACTCTGATGTAAGGGGGAACACTGAGAACTCTGATGTATGGAGAGGACTCTGATGTAAGGGGGAATACTGAGAACTCTGATGTACGGAGAGGACTCTGATGTAAGGGGGGAACACTGAGAACTCTGATGTATGGAGAGGACTCTGATGTAAGGGGGAACACTGAGAACTCTGATGTACGGAGAGGACTCTGATGTAAGGGGGGAACACTGAGAACTCTGATGTACGGAGAGGACTCTGATGTAAGGGGGGAACACTGAGAACTCTGATGTATGGAGAGGACTCTGATGTAAGGGGGAACACTGAGAACTCTGATGTATGGAGAGGACTCTGATGTAAGGGGGAATACTGAGAACTCTGATGTACGGAGAGGACTCTGATGTAAGGGGGGAACACTGAGAACTCTGATGTATGGAGAGGACTCTGATGTAAGGGGGGAACACTGAGAACTCTGATGTACGGAGAGGACTCTGATGTAAGGGGGGAACACTGAGAACTCTGATGTATGGAGAGGACTCTGATGTAAGGGGGAACACTGAGAACTCTGATGTATGGAGAGGACTCTGATGTAAGGGGGAATACTGAGAACTCTGATGTACGGAGAGGACTCTGATGTAAGGGGGGGAACACTGAGAACTCTGATGTATGGAGAGGACTCTGATGTAAGGGGGGAACACTGAGAACTCTGATGTACGGAGAGGACTCTGATGTAAGGGGGGAACACTGAGAACTCTGATGTATGGAGAGGACTCTGATGTAAGGGGGAACACTGAGAACTCTGATGTACGGAGAGGACTCTGATGTAAGGGGGGAACACTGAGAACTCTGATGTATGGAGAGGACTCTGATGTAAGGGGGAATACTGAGAACTCTGATGTATGGAGAGGACTCTGATGTAAGGGGGAATACTGAGAACTCTGATGTATGGAGAGGACTCTGATGTAAGGGGGAACACTGAGAACTCTGATGTACGGAGAGGACTCTGATGTAAGGGGGGAACACTGAGAACTCTGATGTATGGAGAGGACTCTGATGTAAGGGGGAATACTGAGAACTCTGATGTATGGAGAGGACTCTGATGTAAGGGGGAATACTGAGAACTCTGATGTATGGAGAGGACTCTGATGTAAGGGGGAACACTGAGAACTCTGATGTATGGAGAGGACTCTGATGTAAGGGGGAACACTGAGAACTCTGATGTATGGAGAGGACTCTGATGTAAGGGGGAACACTGAGAACTCTGATGTATGGAGAGGACTCTGATGTAAGGGGGAACACTGAGAACTCTGATGTATGGAGAGGACTCTGATGTAAGGGGGAATACTGAGAACTCTGATGTATGGAGAGGACTCTGATGTAAGGGGGAACACTGAGAACTCTGATGTACGGAGAGGACTCTGATGTAAGGGGTGCTCTGAGAACCCTGATGTACTTTGGTGTAATCACTCAGAGGCAGGAGAGAGAAGGGGGGAGACTTCAGTCACAGACAGGGATGGATGGTGAGCTCACTCACACCTTGGCAGTCAGCACCTCTCATCCAGATGTATCTGCAGCTGCCGGACTTCACATTTCCAGCCCCCACTTCCCTTTTCTGAGGCACAGCGCCATGGATTGGAGTGGGGGGCGGATACAGAGGGGGGGGTGTTTGGGGGGGGGGTGTTAGCGTTGGCTTTAGGCAATGTGAAATAGAGTGTAACAGATACTCTCAGTTTAGACAACTGCAGCAGTCTAAATAATGTGTCCGGGTTTCAGGCAGTCTAAAACCCGGACACATGACTCCAGGGCCGCCATCAGGGGGGTACATGCAGTACACCTGTAAGGGGCTCGGAGGTCCTCAGGGCCCAAAATGTCAACCCCCTTCTTTTTATTTTTTAATTAAATAATTTTATTTATTTATTTATTTTATTTGAATTTTTTTTTTCTTTTTTATTTTTTTTGTAAGGGGCCCAGAGGTCCCCAGGGCCCCGGGTGGCAACCCCCCCTTTTTTGTTCTTTTGTTTTTTTTGGTGTTCGTCAGCACCCAAAGCCCCCCCGACCTCAACAATTCGCGGCGGCAGCACCCCCCACTTCTCAATTCCCGGCACCCCCCCCCCCGCCTCTCAATTCGTCTGGAGGCGTCGGGAGGCGTCAGGTGGCGTCGGGAGGCGTCGGGAGGCGTCAGGTGGCGTCGGGAGGCGTCGGGAGGAGTCGGGAGGCGTCGGGAGGCGTCGGGAGGAGTCGGGAGGAGTCTGGAGGCGTTGGGAGGAGTCTGGAGGCGTCGGGAGGAGTCGGGAGGAGTCTGGAGGCGTTGGGAGGAGTCGGGAGGCGTCGGGAGGAGTCTGGAGGCGTCGGGAGGAGTCTGGAGGCGTCAGGTGGCGTCTGGAGGCGTCAGGTGGCGTCGGGAGGCGTCAGGAGGCGTCTGGAGGCGTCAGGTGGCGTCGGGAGGCGTCGGGAGGCGTCGGGAGGAGTCGGGAGGCGTCGGGAGGAGTCGGGAGGAGTCTGGAGGCGTCGGGAGGAGTCTGGAGGCGTCAGGTGGCGTCTGGAGGCGTCAGGTGGCGTCGGGAGGTGTCAGGAGGCGTCGGGAGGAGTCGGGAGGTGTCAGGAGGCGTCGGGAGGAGTCGGGAGGCGTCGGGAGGCGTCGGGAGGTGTCAGGAGGCGTCGGGAGGCGTCGGGAGGTCTAGGCCAGTGATGGAGAACCCCGGATGTTTTGGAACTACATTTCCCATGAGGCTCAGGCACTCTGCAGTGTAGTGGAGCATCATGGGAAATGTAGTTCCAGAACATCCGGGGTGCCGAGGTTCCCCATCACTGGCCTAGGCATTTGGTCACATGATCTCTGAAGGGAAGAATCAGACATGGGGGGACCTTCATTTAATTTTGGAGGAAACTTAAAGCATATCAGTACCTCCCCCCATCAACCCCCTCACCCCACCCCCACCCCCCATACCAATCCAGAGATCCTGCCATCCTGGGGTGACACAATGGAGTTCCCCTTTAAATCGATAAGCGGGCCCCTTAATTTCAGCCCAGAGTGGATGGAGACTCGGTGACCCCCCCTACAGCGCTCTTCTGTCAGTGCTGAGGTGGGTCAGGGGCGGGGGCACACATAATATTTATAAATGGATAAAGTTTTGGTTCTCAGAGCCAGGCAGGGGCGGGCGCTTTACACCTCACTCGGAGGAGAAGGGGCCCATTGGGGTCTCCAGGTATGGAGGGGGGCACTGTACACCTCACTCGGAGGAGAAGGGGCCCATTGGGGTCTCCAGGTATGGAGGGGGGGCGCTGTACACCTCACTCGGAGGAGAAGGGGCCAATTGGGGTCTCCAGGTATGGGGGGGCACCGTACACCTCACTCCGAGGAGGAGGGGCCCATTAGGGTCTCCAGGTATAGAGGGGGGGCGCTGTACACCTCACTCCGAGGAGAAGGGGCCCATTAGGGTCTCCAGGTATAGAGGGGGGGCGCTGTACACCTCACTCCGAGGAGAAGGGGCCCATTAGGGTCTCCAGGTATAGAGGGGGGGGGCGCCGTACACCTCACTCCGAGGAGAAGGGGCCCATTGGGGTCTCCAGGTATGGGGGGGCACCGTACACCTCACTCCGAGGAGAAGGGGCCCATTGGGGTCTCCAGGTATGGGGGGGCACCGTACACCTCACTCCGAGGAGGAGGGGCCCATTAGGGTCTCCAGGTATAGAGGGGGGGGGCGCCGTACACCTCACTCCGAGGAGAAGGGGCCCATTGGGGTCTCTAGGTATGGAGGGGGGCTGTACACCTCACTCGGCGGCGAAGGGGCCCATTGGGGTCTCCAGGTATGGAGGGGGGGGCGCTGTACACCTCACTCGAAGGCAAAGGGGCCAATTGGGGTCTCCAGGTATGGGGGGTCGCCGTACACCTCACTCCGAGGAGGAGGGGCCCATTGGGGTCTCCAGGTATGGGGGGGGGCACTGTACACCTCACTCCGAGGAGGAGGGGCCCATTGGGGTCTCCAGGTATGGAGGGGGGGCGCCGTACACCTCACTCGGAGGAGGAGGGACCCATTGGGGTCTCCAGGTATGGAGGGGGGCGCCGTACACCTCACTCCGAGGAGAAGGGGCCCATTGGGGTCTCCAGGTATGGGGGGGCACTGTACACCTCACTCGGAGGAGAAGGGGCCCATTGGGGTCTTCAGGTATGGGGGGGGCACTGTACACCTCACTCGGAGGAGAAGGGGCCCATTGGGGTCTCCAGGTATGGGGGGGCACTGTACACCTCACTCGGAGGAGAAGGGGCCCATTGGGGTCTCCAGGTATGGAGGGGGGGCTGTACACCTCACTCCGAGGAGAAGGGGCCCATTGGGGTCTCCAGGTATGGGGGGGGCTGTACACCTCACTCGGAGGAGAAGGGGCCCATTGGGGTCTTCAGGTATGGGGGGGGCACTGTACACCTCACTCGGAGGAGAAGGGGCCCATTGGGGTCTCCAGGTATGGGGGGGCACTGTACACCTCACTCGGAGGAGAAGGGGCCCATTGGGGTCTCCAGGTATGGAGGGGGGGCTGTACACCTCACTCCGAGGAGAAGGGGCCCATTGGGGTCTCCAGGTATGGGGGGGGGCTGTACACCTCACTCGGAGGAGAAGGGACCCATTAGGTATGGGGGGGTTAATGATGGCGGTCCCTGGAGTCAGTGGGGCTCCTCTACAGTCAGTGTTGGTGCCATCGGGACAAATGCTTCCAATGTCACAGATTTCCCTCCACTTTGCCCTTTCCTGTCTGCAGAAATGCCCATTGACAGTCGGGGATTAGTGATGAGCCGAACACCCCCGGGTTCGGTTCGCACCAGAACCCGCGAACGGACCGAAAGTTCGCACGAACATTAGAACCCTATTAAATACAATGGATGCGAACGTTCGAATTCTAAAGTGCTAATTATAACAACTATTATGCATGTTATTGTCCTAAAAAGGGTTTGGGAACCCGGGTTCTGCACCAGGGGACATGTATCAATGCAAAAAGAAGTTTTAAAAACGGTCGTTTTTCGGGAGCAGTCATTTTAATGATGCATAAAGTGAAAAAAAAAGTCAAATATTCCTTTAAATATCGTACCTGGGGGGTGTGTAAAGTATGCCTGTGAAGTGCCACGTGTTTCCCGTGTTTAGAACTGTCCCTGCACAAAATGACACTTCTAAAGGAAAAAAAAGCCATTTAAAACTGCTTGCGGCTTTAATGTAATGTCTGGTCCCGGTAATATGGATGAAAATCTTTAAGAAAAATGGCATAGCTACCCCATGACCCCCCCCCCCCACCCCAGCCCATTACCAGCCCCTTTGGGTCTTGCATGGATATTAAGGGGAACCCCGCACATAAAATAAAAAAGGCCCTATATACTCTGAACAGCCGTATACAGGCGGTGCATACAAGACAGGGACTGTAGGTTTGTTCTTATGTAGAATCTGTTTGTAATTTTGAACAGGTACATTGTTTAAGTGTAGCTCCAGGCAAATTCCTTTTTTTTAGCTTTTTGGAAAACATAGGTAAGGGTTATCACCCCTGTCACATTTGTTTTGCTGTCTGTGCCCCTGTTCAGAACATTTCACCTCACTTTCCGTCCCAATGACAACTGTTTCTTGTTCATACATCACGGGACACAGAGCAGCATAGTCATTACTAATGGGTTATATAGATACCGTCAGGTGCTGGCACTGGCAACTTCCAAAACAGGAAGTACCCTCCCCTATATAAGCCCCTCCCATCCGGGAGTACCTCAGTTTTTTGCCAGTGTCTAAGGTGTTGGCCAAGGTTAACATGTATTCATCTGGGCTTGTGTACAGGTTCTCTGGGCCTTAGCAAGCTATTCCGGATCCGACCAAAAAAGCTTCATAGCTAAACGGTCGGTACCCGGGCCTTGCAGAGAAGAGCA
Source organism: Rana muscosa (assembly GCA_029206835.1). Classification (NCBI taxonomy): domain Eukaryota; kingdom Metazoa; phylum Chordata; class Amphibia; order Anura; family Ranidae; genus Rana; species Rana muscosa. Next base: position 459,861 of record CM055117.1, on the reverse strand, counting down.
GGGTTTTGCCTGTAATGCCTCTCTTAGGAGGGCTGGACCCTGGGATCCAGAGCTCTGGTCATACCCAAAACCAAGAGGCTATACAGGTCCAGGGGAGTGGAATCCTTGGGAACCCGGTCCCTGAAGGTCTAGTACAATGCCTGCCGTGAGAGGTGAAGTTTGGGCTTCTGTGGACCAAACAAAGTCCTGCGGCGGGGAAAAGGTAAGTGGGGGCCCCTCAGGAACTTGGTTCTATTGAGGGGACCCCCAAGCCTAATATGTCTTTCTGCCTGTTACCTAAAGGGTATTCCCGCTAATAGCTGTATATGCCTAAGAAATCCTAGAAATGTTTTTTCATAAGGGAAGTTTTAAAAAAACTGTAAACCTGGAAATGTTTTTCATAAAGGAGGTTTTAAAAAAAAAAAAAAAAAAAAAGACAAAAGTGCGGTACCTGTGTTTGTCCACTAGAGGCCGCTGTGGAACGTCTTTTTTTCTTGGGACTATTCCTTCCATGGTGAAAGTCCAGGCAGATGAGTGAGCTCTCTATCAGGGAAGCTGCATTCCTCTGTCATGCTGCCAAGTAGTTTCCTTCCATCCCCGAGTCCTGGTGAAACAGGGACCCTGGCTCCTCTCCCTACATGGCGCCAAGAGCGCACACGTGCACGCACACATGCTTTCTTTTTATAAGGTTTAGCTTCAAAAAAGGGGGCGGAGCCTGGCGGATGACACACTCTGTGCGCCCAGCGCTTCTGCGCATGTGCGGGCGTCCCAGCAAGATAAAAGGACTCAGTCCACGCTGCTTGCTATGGACACAGAGCATGAAAAGGAGCTGGTAGCATGGTATAGGGGCTTACAGCGGGCGGTTGATACAGGCATCCCCAGAAAGACGCATTAGTAGACACCCACTGATGTACATAGCAGCAAATTGCATTAGACTATTTCAGTAAGGGGTGTATTGCGGCTGGAATACCTCAGCTTTGAACTAAGGAATATGCCGCCTAAAAAACTCCGAGATATACCTCTCAGGAAGTGTAGGGGGTCTCCATCGGGCTCTGAGGATCTGGAGCAGTCATCTGCACCCTCCTCCCCTGAGAAATCAGAGGTTAATACCCATAAGGAACCCCCGGGAGTGCCAGGTACTGCGGCTGTCCTCAGTCCACCTGCTCCTGCATATATAACAGAGGAGGTTTTTTCCTCAACTCTGGAGGGATTGGAGCAGAGATTGGCTGCATTGATCGCTTCTTCTCTACAGGAAAGAAAGCGCGCCAGATCTCCATCACCTCCATTAGAGTGCCTGTTGGCAGAGCAACAGTCCCAGGAAGGGACCGACCTACCTGAAGGGGATCAGGAGGAGGTTAGCTCTGTTTTTGAGGAATCGACAGTAGATGAACCATTTTCAGCATCACAGACTGAAAGATTGTGGGTCCAGACCCTAACTGACATGGTTCGATCTGCATTTAAAATGCCTCTTGTTGAACCATCAACTACTGCTGTCTCCTCATTGGGGTCGCTAAAAGCTCCCCAGGTTAATTGCTCCTTTCCAATTCATCCATTATTGGAAGGACTTATATACCAGGACTGGGAACATCCTGATAAACTATTTGTTCCGCCTAAAAGGTTTCCGGTGATCTATCCCATGGAGGAAAAGTTCACCCAGAGATGGAATGTTCCTACGGTGGATGCAGCCATCTCTTCTGTGAACAAATCACTGACATGTCCAGTAGATAATGTTCAAATGTTCAAAGATCCAGTAGATAAAAAATTGGAATCTTTATTAAAATCTGCTTTTTCCACAGCAGGGGCTGTTACACAGCCAGCAGTGGCAGCTATTGGGGTCTGCCAAGCTTTAAAGGATCAAATGAAAATGGTCCTGAGGGATTTGCCAGACCAGCAGGCCCAGGCTCTGGCTGATCTGCCTAGAGCATTATGCTTTGCGGTTGACGCCATCAAGGATTCTATCCATCAGGCCTCCCGCCTCACGCTGTCTTTGGTACATATGCGTAGGCTTCTGTGGCTTAAAAACTGGTCTGCTGAAGCTCCCTGTAAGAAGCTCTTAGTTAGCTTCCCATTTCATGGAGAACGCCTTTTTGGCGAAGACCTGGATAAGTATATCCAGAAGATTTCCAGTGGTAAAAGTACTCTCTTACCGAGTAAGAAGAGGTCTAGGGGTCCATCTTTTAAGAGGACTACCTCTCCTATCCCTGCGACGTCTGCTACTAAGCAGTTCCGACGGCCTCCTCGGTCAAACTCAGGAGGTAAAAATCAGGGACAGTCACAGGGTAATAAGAAACCCTGGATCCGAAGAGGTACTAAACCAGCCTCCAAGTCAAGCCTATGAAGGGCTGCCCCCACTCAAACGGGTGGGGGGGAAGACTTCAGTTGTTCGCAGAGACCTGGCGGGAGACGATCAAAGACAGATGGGTGCTCTCCGCAGTAACTCAGGGATACAAGTTGGAGTTAAAAGAGTCTCCTCCTTCCCATTTTATGTGGTCAGGCATGCCAAGAGACCCTCTGAAAAGAGGGTCTCTCCTATTGGCGTTAGAACAACTATTGCTCCAAGGAGTAATTATAGAGGTTCCTATGGAAGAGTGGGGGTTGAGTTTCTACTCAAACCTTTTCACAGTCCCGAAACCAAACGGGGACATAAGACCCATATTGGACCTAAAGAGTCTAAACAAATTTCTAAACGTCCGGTCTTTCCGGATGGAGTCGATCCGATCGGTCACCGCTGCCCTACAAGGGGAGGAATGGTTAGCCTCGATCGACATCAAAGATGCTTACTTGCATGTTCCCATCTTTCCAGGTCATCAAAAATTCCTACGCTTTGCAGTAGAAGGGCGCCATTTTCAGTTCAGAGCCTTACCATTCGGTCTGGCCACAGCACCACGAGTGTTCACAAAAATTCTGGCCCCACTGTTGGCCGATCTAAGAACACGGGGTGTAACGATAATGGCATACCTAGACGACCTGTTGTTGATGGACCACTCAGTTGCCAAGCTAGAAGTGGTAATTGTCGATACAATTAAGTATCTAGAATCTCACGGTTGGGTCATCAACCTGGACAAGTCAGCCCTACAGCCAGTGAAAAACCTGGTATATCTACGGCTATGGCTGGATTCAGACCAGAGGAAGATTTTCTTACCTCTAGACAAGGTATCCTCTTTGAGGGGCTTGGTCCGTCTGCTTTGTGCAAAAAGACAGCCGTCCATACGCCTGTGCATGAGGCTGCTAGGAAAGATGGTAGCATCATTCGAAGCTGTGCCATACGCCCAATTCCACTCAAGGAATTTACAAAGGGCCATATTGTCAGCCTGGAACGGAAAAGTTCAGGCTCTAGACTTCCCGATGGCTTTGTCCCCTTCCGTTTGGAAGAGTCTCTGCTGGTGGTTGATCCCCCAGAATCTCCAGAAGGGAAAACCCTTCAGCCCGATATCTTGGAAGGTGGTCACTACAGATGCCAGCCTTACAGGCTGGGGGGCAGTACTGGAGCAATGGTCTCTCCAGGGCAGATGGTCAAATGTAGTAAAAACCCGGCCCATCAATCTCTTAGAGATACGAGCAGCCCGGTACGCCCTAGTAGCCTGGACATCCAGACTCCAAGGGTCCCCTGTCAGAATTCAATCAGACAAATGCCACAGCAGTGGCATATATCAATCATCAGGGAGGCACCAGGAGTTGTGCAGCCCAGAGGGAAGTAAGTCACATCCTGGAATGGGCAGAAAAGCATGTCCCATGTATATCAGCTGTCTTCATTCCAGGGGTGGAGAATTGGAAGGCGGACTTTCTGAGTCGCCAACAGTTATGCCCAGGGGAATGGTCCCTTCATCCCGAGGTCTTCCGAGCAATATGTCAGCGGTGGGGAACACCGGATGTAGATCTGATAGCATCCAGATTCAACGCAAAGGTGGACAGGTTTGTCTCCCGGACAAGGGATCCCCTCGCTTGCGGCTCGGATGCTCTGGTGTTCCCTTGGGATCAGTTCAGACTGATATATGCATTCCCTCCGCTACAATTGTTGCCTCGACTCCTTCGCAGAGTCAGGTTGGAGAAGAAGCCAGTGATCCTGGTGGCTCCAGCGTGGCCCCGAAGGGCCTGGTACGCGGAGATCATCAAAATGTCTGTGGGGAGTCCTTGGACCCTTCCACGTCGTCCGGACCTGCTTTCGCAAGGACCGATATACCACCCTTCCTTACTAACTCTAAGTTTAACGGCCTGGCTATTGAGTCCCACATCCTAAAGAAGAGAGGTCTCTCTAACTCTGTGGTATCAACTATAATCAATGCCAGGAAGCCTGTATCCAGGCAGATCTACTATAGAGTTTGGAAAGCGTACATCACTTGGTGCGAGGCCAGAAAATGGCATCCACGTAAGTACGTTATAGGCAGAATTCTGGACTTCCTGCAGTGGGCTGTAGACAGGAAGTTTGCCTTAAGTACTATCAAGGGCCAGGTTTCGGCCTTGTCAATACTATTTCAAAGGCCCCTGGCTATGCATTCACTTGTCAAATCCTTTATGCAAGGTGTGACTCGTATTATTCCACCGATTAAAGCTCCCATATGCCCATGGGATCTAAATTTGGTTCTGTCGGTTCTGCAGAAGCAGCCATTTGAACCTTTGCGGCACATTTCCTTGGTTCTACTCACCAGAAAATTGATATTTTTAGTAGCCATATGCTCGGCTAGAAGAGTGTCGGAATTAGCCGCCATGTCCTGTAAAGAGCCATATCTGGTTATCCATAAGGACAGAGTAGTATTACGTCCTCACCCAGCCTTTCTTCCTAAGGTGGTATCGAGGTTTCATTTGAACCAAGATGTGGTTCTTCCTTCTTTTTTCCCCAAACCTACTTCGGTAGAGGAAAAATTATTACATTCTTTGGATGTAGTAAGAGCAGTTAAAGCTTATCTAAAAGCCACTGCTCAGATTCGTAGAACGGATACTTTGTTTATTCTGCCGGAAGGCCCCAGAAAGGGTCAGGCAGCGTCAAAATCTACTTTAGCCAAGTGGATTCGACAGGTCATAATACAAGCCTATGGCTTGAAAAGTAGACGCCTCCGTTAGGGCGCACTCCACGAGAGCAGTTGGAACTTCATGGGCAGTGCATCACCAGGCCTCCCTGGCGCAAATTTGTAAGGCCGCAACATGGTCTTCAGTACACACGTTTACTAGGTTCTACCAGGTGGACGTGAGAAGTCAGGAGGATGTCGCCTTTGGGCGCAGTGTGTTGCAGGCCGCAAAAGATCCTCATGCCTGATGGCGCCCAGCTTACGTATGGTGTATCCCCCCCCCCCATGTGGCATTGCTTTGGGACGTCCCACATAGTAATGACTATGCTGCTCTGTGTCCCGTGATGTACGAGGAAGAAAGTAGGATTTTTAAAACAGCTTACCTGTAAAATCCTTTTCTTGGAGTACATCACGGGACACAGAGCTCCCACCCCTCTTTTGGGGACACGTATTGCTTTGCTACAAAACTGAGGTACTCCCGGATGGGAGGGGCTTATATAGGGGAGGGTACTTCCTGTTTGGAAGTTGCCAGTGCCAGCACCTGAAGGTAATTCTATATAACCCACATAGTAATGACTATGCCGCTCTGTGTCCCGTGATGTACTCCAAGAAAAGGATTTTACAGGTAAGCTGTTTTAAAAATCCTACTTTTTGAAATGTGGTGTTTTTCTTGAAACAAGGATTGGTGATAAAGCATCTGTACAGAGGAGACACCTTTCTCCCATATTTATTCTTACAGGAGAGAATTTTCCTTCCAAGGGGTAGATTTCCTCTCACTTCCTGTTGTCTTCTTCCGTTTGCAAGTAGGAGTCGTTTGTAAGTTGGATGTTTGAAAGTAGGGACCTGCCGTATATACTCTGCAGAAATTGGCCCCTTAGGTGTTGGTGTTGGCACAACACTGAAAGCACTCACAGTTACTCTTGGTTGGTGCTGGAACGCCCTGCTGTCAACTATTATATCAGGAATTGTAATAACATATAATTGTTGATCAGTGGTAGTAAAAATTGGGCCTTTGATGGTGGTGCTGGTGCCACAACACTGTAAGCCCTCAGAGTTACTCTTGGTGGGCGCAGCAATGGGCCCTGCTGTGAATTATTAGATCAAGAATTATAATTGCATGCCCCTGTTGAACAGGGGCTGAAAAATTGGGCCTTAGGCACTGGTGGCACGACACTGCAACCCCTCACAGATACTGTACTTGGAGCACAGCAATGAGCCCTGTTGCAAAGTATTGCATCAAAAATTTTAATTACACGCCCCTGTTAAACAGGGGCTGAAAAATTGGGCCTTAGCCACTGGTGGCGGCACCCATAAACCAAAATGATCTTCCAAGCTATCATCATTAATCGGATCATTGAGGACTCGGAGGAGGAGGATAGCTAGTCAACATAACAGCACAGGCACTCAGCATCAGCATCAGTCTTGAAGGGATGTGACATTTTAAAATCAATTATTCTGTTATATCAGCATCAGGTGTGTGGTAGCTGGTGGTGATCCAAGACTGGTTCATCTTGATGAAAGTCAGTCGATCAACCGAGTCGGTGGACAGGCGCACCCTGTGATCCGTGACAAATCCTCCAGCAGCACTGAATGTGCGTTCTGAAAGAACGCTGGATGCAGGACAGGCCAGTAGCTCAATTGCATACTGTGCAAGCTCTGGCCAGTGATCCATCCTCAAGACCCAGTAAGCCAGAGGATTTTCGGTGGGGAGGGGAAGGTGTCCAAGTCTGACCTTGCCCCTAGGTATTCCTGGACCATGTATATCAGACGCTGGCGATGGTTGCTGGAACCGATCATACTTTGGGGCTGCGGACTAAAGAATTGTCTGAACGCATCGGTCAGACGGCCACCTTCCCCACCGCTCCTTCTTTGACTGCCCGAAGCCTCAGCAACTCGTTGTCCAGGACCAGGAGTTGGTAACCTCCCAGTCTCTGGGAACGCGTTGCACAGACCTTTCTGCAAGGCCTCCCGGAGTTGTCTCATCCTCTGCTCCCTCTGCGACGGTAAGATAAGGTCCGCAACCTTACCCTTGTACCGTGGATCAAGGAGAGTGGCCAGCCAGTAATGGTCCCTCTCCTTGATCCGAAGAATACGAGGATCCTTCCGCAGACTTTGCAGGATCAGGGAGGCCATGCAGCGTAGGTTAGCCGAGGCATTCAGTCTGGAGTCCTCTGGGTCACTAAGGACGACATGATTCGCAGCCACCTCCTCCCAGCCACGTACAAGTCCACTGGTTTCTTGGGACTGTAAATCATCCCTAAAAGACTGCTGCTGATGATGCTGAGTGCCAGCCTCCACCTCCATGCTGACACAATCCTCCTCCTCCTCCTCCTCTTCCTGTGCGATGGGTGGGACAGAAGGAACACTGTCTGGGTAAAGGGGGCCTTGAGAGGCAAGGAAGTCCTCCTCTTCCTGCCTCTGTTCTGCCTCAAGTGCCCTGTCCATTATTCCACGCAGCGTGTGCTCCAACAGGTGGACAAGAGGTACAGTGTCACTGATGCATGCACTGTCACTGCTCACCATCCTCGTGGCCTCCTCAAATGGTGCCAGGACAGTGCATGCATCCCTGATCATGCCCCACTGGCGTGGTGAAAAAAACCCGAGCTCCCCTGACCCTGTCCTGGTGCCGTAGTCGCACAGGTACTCATTGATGGCCCTCTGCTGCGTGTGCAGCCGCTGCAGCATGGCCAACGTTGAGTTCCACCTGGTGGGCATGTCACATATAAGGCGGTTCTTGGGCAGGTTCAACTCCTTTTGAAGCTCAGCCAGGCGAGCACTGGCATTATAAGATCTGCGGAAATGAACACAGACTTTCCTGGCCTGCCTCAGGACATCCTGTAAGCCCGGGTACCTGCCCAAGAACCGCTGCACCACCAGGTTAAGGACGTGAGCCACACAGGGCACATGGGTCAGTTGTCCCTGTCGGAGGGCGGAGAGGAGGTTGGTGCCATTGTCGCAAACCACCATTCCTGGCTTAAGCTGGCGTGGCGTCAACCACCTCTCGGCCTGCCCCTGCAGAGCAGACAGGACCTCTGCCCCAGTGTGGCTTCTGTCCCCCAAACACACCAGCGCAAGCACGGCATGGCATCTTTTTGCCTGCGTACTTGCGTAGCCCCTTGAACGCCTACGGAGCACCGCTGGTTCCGAGGACAAACCACAGGAAGAGGCCATGGAGGAAGAAGAAGAGGAGGGGGTGGAGGAGAGAGGTGTGTCACAACCAGTAGTAGCATTTTGGAGGCGTGGCGGTGGAACAACCTCCAACACTACTGCACCTTGTCCTGCATCCTTCCCAGCTGCCAAAAGAGTGACCCAATGGGCCGTGAAAGAAAGGTAACGTCCCTGTCCATGCCTGCTGGACCATGAGTCAGCGGTAATATGCACCTTACCGCTGACCGCCCTGTCCAGCGAGGCCAAGACATTGCCTTCCACATGCCTGTAGAGAGCCGGAATCGCCTTCCGTGCGAAAAAGTGGCGTTTGGGAACCTGCCACTGAGGAACCGCACATTGCACAAACTCACGGAAGGGGGCCGAGTCTACCAACTGAAAAGGCAGCAGTTGAAGCGCTAGCAATTTAGCCAAGCTAGCATTCAACCGCTGGGCATGTGGATGGCTGGGAGTGAACTTCTTTCGACGGTCCAGCAGCTGGGGCAGGGAAATTTGCCTGCTAGAATCGGACGTCGGTGTACTGCTAGCACAGTGGCCGCAAGTACTTGGCTGTGAAACACCTAATTCTACACCTTCATTCCTCTCAGTGCATGTTTCAGAGAGGACTGAAGTTATAGTGGGGTTGGAGATCCCAGCTGATGCGGTGCAAGGAGAGGTCCGCTTTGTTCTTTGGTGTGGGTCTTTAAGGTAGGCTTGCCAACGAGCTGCATGGCAGGTCAACATATGTCTGGTCAGGCATGTGGTACCCAAGCGGCTGATGTTTTGGCCACGCGATATACGCTTGAGACATATGTTGCAAACAGCAGCTGTGCGATCTGATGCACTCGCCTCAAAAAAGGCCCACACCAAAGAACTTTTTGAATGACGGGCAGAGGCAGCGCCCTGCACAGGCGGAGCTCTGCGGTGTGATTCCGTCGGTGTGCTGCCCATACGCTGGCCACTCAAGGGCATCCTGCCTCGTTGGAGATGTGCCTCCTCCTCATCCTCCTCCTCCTCCTCCTCTCTCCTATTAGGCACCCACGTGGAGTCAGTGACCTCATCATCCCCTCCCTCCTCATCACTGGAGCCAATCTGGCAGTATGCTGCAGCTGCTGGAGCATGACTGCCAGATTGGTGTCCTTCTTGAGCATCCCCTCTCTCTGCTCTCACGCTACCGCCTTCCTCTAGCTGGGTATCATCATCAGATCCTTCCAAACGCTGGGCATCCTCCTGGAGCATGTACCCAACACTGTGCTCAAACAGTTCGGGGGACTCCTCAGGAGGAGGACATGGTGGGTCTAGGGAAGGAGTGACTGATGATTTGTCTGACATTGATACCAGGGAAGACGACGCTTTGGCAGCTGCTTTGCCAGTACCCTGAGCCTGGGTGAGAGAGGATGAGGAGGAGGAGGAGGGCTTGGTCATCCACTCTACCAAGTCTTCGGCATGATGTGGCTCAACATGTCCAGCTGCCGAAAAGAAGGACAAGCGTGTCCCATGGCCATGTGCTGATGACAATGCACCGCGTCCACGACCAGCACTGTTGCCCCCAGACACAGAGCCTGCTTGCCCTCTTTTTTTGCCTCCTGACTGTCTGCCTCTCCTTGTTTGCCTTCCAGACATTTTAATGGATGGCCTGCAGGGAGATGGGAAAAAGAGCAATAAGGGCTACCTTCAGGTGTATACTGTGCAGGAGGCTTAGCAACAATGACACTGACACTGTCCCCTGCCTATCCTTCTCTGTCCCTAAACACAAGGATTGAAAATATGGTTCAGCAAAATTGGTTTAGAACAGAATAGCACACTGACACTTTCCCTCACTGTCCTACTCTGTCCCTACAAACAAGATTTAGCACAGAATAGCACACTGACACTTTCCCTCACTGTACCTCTCTGTCCCTAAACTCAAGGATTGAAAATATGGTTCAGCAAGATTGGTTTAGAACAGAATAGCACACTGACACTTTCCCTCACTGTACCTCTCTGTCCCTACAAACAAGGTTTAGCACAGAATAACACACTGACACTCTCCCTACCTATCCTTATTTGTCCCTAAACACAAGGAATCCAGGATTAGTAAAGGGAAAAAAAATGACACTGTCCCTGCCTATGCTTCTCTTTCCCTGCTCCGGAACACACTACACAAGGCCGCCGCGCTGGCGGCCTTTTATAGTGTGGGGCGTGTACTAAACCCCCTCAAGAATAATTGGCCACAGGCATCCTGCCTGTGGCCAATCATTGCTCTCCTCGCTGCCGGCGCTGTGATTGGCCAAGCATGCGGGGTCACAGTGCATGCTTGGCCAATCACAGCGCCTGGATGACACTGCGATGGCGTAGTGCATTGTGGGCCGTTCGCGTCATTCGAATTTGGCGCGAACGGCCCAAATCGTTCGATCTTCGTCGAACGATCGAACAGCCAATGTTCGAGTCGAACGTATGTTCGACTCGAACACGAAGCTCATCCCTATCGGGGATCAGTCTCCAGCTTCTGAGCACCGCGGACACAAAGACAGGACAGGAGGATGGGATCCTGAGTGCTCACCACTGTCTGCACTTAGCTGAATGACCACAAGGTGTCACTACAGCACCATCTCAGGGGCATTGGGTGAACACCGGAGTGCTGATCCCCTAAGGGGGGCACATTTTGTAAATCTTCTATTTCTTCCTCTCTGGGCGGAGCTCTGAGTCCTGATATATAAAATAAAAAATAAAAAACTTTTTTTTTTTTTAGAGTTGAATTGAACCACAGAAATGACCAGGGAGAGAACTAAAACAGGGGGTGTGGTGACCCTGGGTTCATGTTGGTCTGATTGGGGGGAAACAGGGGGGGGGGTGGTGACCCCGGGGTCATGTGGGTCTGATTGGGGGAAAACAGGGGGTGTGGGGACCCCGGGGTCATGTCAGTCTCATTGGGGGAAAACAGGGGGTGTGGTGACCCCGGGGTCATGTGGGTCTGATTGGGGAAAAACAGGGGGTGTGGTGACCCCGGGGTCATGTCAGTCTCATTGGGGGAAAACAGGGGGTGTGGTGACCCCGGGGTCATGCTGGCCTGATTGGGGGAAAACAGGGGGTGTGGTGACCCCGGGGTCATGTCAGTCTGATTGGGGGAAAACAGGGGGTGTGGTGACCCCGGGGTCATGCTGGCCTGATTGGGGGAAAACAGGGGGTGTGGTGACCCCGGGGTCATGTCAGTCTGATTGGGGGAAAACAGGGGGTGTGGTGACCCCGGGGTCATGTCAGTCTCATTGTGGGAAAACATGGGGTGTGGTGACCCCGGGGTCATGTGGGTCTGATTGGGGGAAAACAGGGGGTGTGGTGACCCCGGGGTCATGTCAGTCTGATTGGGGGAAAACAGGGGGTGTGGTGACCCCGGGGTCATGTCAGTCTGATTGGGGGAAAACAGGGGGTGTGGTGACCCCGGGGTCATGCTGGCCTGATTGGGGGAAAACAGGGGGTGTGGTGACCCCGGGGTCATGTCAGTCTCATTGGGGGAAAACAGGGGGTGTGGTGACCCCGGGGTCATGTCGGTCTGATTGGGGGAAAACAGGGGGTGTGGTGACCCCGGGGTCATGTCAGTCTCATTGGGGGAAAACAGGGGGTGTGGTGACCCCAGGGTCATGTGGGTCTGATTGGGGGAAAACAGGGGGTGTGGTGACCCCGGGGTCATGTCAGTCTCATTGGGGGAAAACAGGGGGTGTGGTGACCCCGGGGTCATGTCAGCCTGATTGGGGGAAAACAGGAGGTGTGGTGACCCCGGGGTCATGTCGGTCTGATTGGGGGAAAACAGGGGGTGTGGTGACCCCGGGGTCATGTCAGTCTCATTGGGGGAAAACAGGGGGTGTGGTGACCCCGGGGTCATGTCAGTCTCATTGGGGGAAAACAGGGGGTGTGGTGACCCCGGGGTCATGTCGGTCTGATTGGGGGAAAACAGGGGGTGTGGTGACCCCGGGGTCATGTCAGTCTCATTGGGGGAAAACAGGGGGTGTGGTGACCCCGGGGTCATGTCAGTCTGATTGGGGGAAAACAGGAGGTGTGGTGACCCCGGGGTCATGTCAGTCTGATTGGGGGAAAACAGGGGGTGTGGTGACCCCGGGGTCATGTCGGTCTGATTGGGGGAAAACAGGGGGTGTGGTGACCCCGGGGTCAGGCTGGCCTGATTGGGGGAAAACAGGGGGTGTGGTGACCCCGGGGTCAGGCTGGCCTGATTAGGGGAAAACAGGGGGTGTGGTGACCCCGGGGTCATGTCAGTCTGATTGGGGAAAACAGGGGGTGTGGTGACCCCGGGGTCATGTGTGTCTGATTGGGGGAAAACAGGGGGTGTGGTGACCCCGGGGTCATACTGGCCTGATTGGGGGGAAACAGGAGGTGTGGTGACACCGGGGTCATGTCAGTCTGATTGGGGGAAAACAGGGGGTGTGGTGACCCTGGGGTCATGTTAGTCTGATTGGGGGAAAAGAGGGGGTGTGGTGACCCCGGGGTCATGTCAGTCTGATTGGGGGAAAACAGGAGGTGTGGTGACCCCGGGGTCATGTGGGTCTGATTGGGGAAAACAGGGGGTGTGGTGACCCCGGAGTCATGCTGGCCTGATTGGGGGAAAACAGGAGGTGTGATGACCCCGGGGTCATGTCAGTCTGATTGGGGGAAAACAGGGGGTGTGGTGACCCCGGGGTCATGTCAGTCTCATTGGGGGAAAACAGGGGGTGTGGTGACCCCGGGGTCATGTTGGTCTGATTAGGGGAAAACAGGAGGTGTGGTGACCCCGGGGTCATGTCAGTCTGATTGGGGAAAAACAGGGGGTGTGGTGACCCCGGGGTCATGTGGGTCTGATTGGGGGAAAACAGGGGGTGTGGTGACCCCGGGGTCATGTGGGTCTGATTGGGGGAAAACAGGGGGTGTGGTGACCCCGGGGTCATGTGGGTCTGATTGGGGGAAAACAGGGGGTGTGGTGACCCCGGGGTCATGTGGGTCTGATTGGGGGAAAACAGGGGGTGTGGTGACCCCGGGGTCATATTGGTCTGATTGGGGGAAAACAGGGGGTGTGGTGACCCCGGGGTCATGTCAGTCTCATTGGGGGAAAACAGGGGGTGTGGTGACCCCGGGGTCATGTTGGTCTGATTGGGGGAAAACAGGGGGTGTGGTGACCCCGGGGTCATGTTGGTCTGATTGGGGGAAACAGGGGGTGTGGTGACCCCGGGGTCATGTCGGTCTGATTGGGGAAAACAGGGGGTGTGGTGACCCCGGGGTCATGTCAGTCTGATTGGGGGAAAACAGGGGGTGTGGTGACCCCGGGGTCATGTCAGTCTGATTGGGGGAAAACAGGGGGTGTGGTGACCCCGGGGTCATGTCAGTCTGATTGGGGGAAAACAGGAGGTGTGGTGACCCCGGGGTCATGTCAGTCTCATTGGGGGAAAACAGGGGGTGTGGTGACCCCGGGGTCATATGGGTCTCATTAGGGGAAAACAGGGGGTGTGGTGACCCCGGGGTCATGTTGGTCTGATTGGGGGAAAACAGGAGGTGTGGTGACCCCGGGGTCATGTTGGTCTGATTGGGGGAAAACAGGGGGTGTGGTGACCCCGGGGTCATGTCAGTCTGATTGGGGGAAAACAGGAGGTGTGGTGACCCCGGGGTCATATGGGTCTCATTGGGGGAAAACAGGGGGTGTGGTGACCCCAGGGTCATGTCAGTCTCATTGGGGGAAAACAGGGGGTGTGGTGACCCCGGGGTCATGTCAGTCTGATTGGGGGAAAACAGGGGGTGTGGTGACCCGGGGTCATGTCAGTCTGATTGGGGGAAAACAGGGCGTGTGGTGACCCCGGGGTCATGTCAGTCTCATTGGGGGAAAACAGGGGGTGTGGTGACCCCGGGGTCATGTTGGTCTGATTGGGGGAAAACAGGAGGTGTGGTGACCCCGGGGTCATGTGGGTCTGATTGGGGGAAAACAGGGGGTGTGTTGACCCCGGGGTCATGTCAGTCTGATTGGGGAAAAACAGGGGGTGTGGTGACCCCAGGTCATGTGGGTCTGATTGGGGGAAAACAGGGGGTGTGGTGACCCCGGGGTCATGTCAGTCTCATTGGGGGAAAACAGGGGGTGTGGTGACCCCGGGGTCATTTTGATCTGATTGGGGGAAAACAGGGGGTGTGGTGACCCCGGGGGCATTTTGATCTGTTTGGGGGAAAACAGGGGGTGTGGTGACCCCGGGGTCATTTTGATCTGATTGGGGGAAAACAGGGGGTGTGGTGACCCCGGGGTCATGTCGGTCTGATTGAGGAAAACAGGGGGTGTGGGGACCCCGGGGTCATGTCAGTCTGATTGGGGGAAAACAGGGGGTGTGGTGACCCCGGGGTCATGTCAGTCTGATTGGGGGAAAACAGGGGGTGTGGTGACCCCGGGGTCATTTTGATCTGATTGGGGGAAAACAGGGGGTGTGGTGACCCCGGGGTCATTTTGATCTGATTGGGGGAAAACAGGGGGTGTGGTGACCCCGGGGTCATGCTGGCCTGATTGGGGGAAAACAGGAGGTGTGGTGACCCCGGGGTCATGTCAGTCTGATTGGGGGAAAACAGGGGGTGTGGTGACCCCGGGGTCATGTCAGTCTCATTGGGGGAAAACAGGGGGTGTGGTGACCCCGGGGTCATGTCAGTCTCATTGGGGGAAAACAGGGGGTGTGGTGACCCCGGGGTCATGTCGGTCTGATTGGGGGAAAACAGGAGGTGTGGTGACCCCGGGGTCATGCTGGCCTGATTGGGGGAAAACAGGAGGTGTGGTGACCCCGGGGTCGTGTTGGTCTGATTGGGGGAAAACAGGGGGTGTGGTGACCCTGGGGTCATGTCAGTCTGATTGGGGGAAAACAGGAGGTGTGGTGACCCCGGGGTCTGGCTGGCCTGATTGGGGGAAAACAGGGGGTGTGGTGACCCCGGGGTCATGTCGGTCTGATTGGGGGAAAACAGGGGGTGTGGTGACCCCGGGGTCATGTCGGTCTGATTGGGGGAAAACAGGAGGTGTGGTGACCCCGGGGTCATTTTGATCTGATTGGGGGAACAGGGGGTGTGGTGACCTCGGGGTCATGTCGGTCTGATTGGGGGAAAACAGGGGGTGTGGTGACCCCGGGGTCATGTCAGTCTGATTGGGGAAAAGCAGGAGGTGTGGTGACCCCGGGGTCATGTTGGTCTGATTAGGGGAAAACAGGAGGTGTGGTGACCCCGGGGTCATGTTGGTCTGATTAGGGGAAAACAGGAGGTGTGGTGACCCCGGGGTCATGTCGGTCTGATTGGGGAAAACAGGGGGCGTGGTGACCCCGGGGTCATGTCGGTCTGATTGGGGGAAAACAGGAGGTGTGGTGACCCCGGGGTCATGTCGGTCTGATTGGGGGAAAACAGGGGGTGTGGTGACCCCGGGGTCATGTTGGTCTGATTAGGGGAAAACAGGAGGTGTGGTGACCCCGGGGTCATGTCGGTCTGATTGGGGAAAACAGGGGGCGTGGTGACCCCGGGGTCATTTTGATCTGATTGGGGGAAAACAGGGGGTGTGGTGACCCCGGGGTCATTTTGATCTGATTGGGGGAAAACAGGGGGTGTGGTGACCCCGGGGTCATGTCGGTCTGATTGAGGAAAACAGGAGGTGTGGTGACCCCGGGGTCATGTCGGTCTGATTGGGGGAAAACAGGAGGTGTGGTGACCCCGGGGTCATTTTGATCTGATTGGGGGAAAACAGGGGGTGTGGTGACCCCGGGGTCATTTTGATCTGATTGGGGGAAAACAGGGGGTGTGGTGACCCCGGGGTCATTTTGATCTGATTGGGGGAAAACAGGAGGTGTGGTGACCCCGGGGTCATTTTGATCTGATTGGGGGAAAACAGGAGGTGTGGTGACCCCGGGGTCATTTTGATCTGATTGGGGGAAAACAGGGGGTGTGGTGACCCCGGGGTCATTTTGATCTGATTGGGGGAAAACAGGAGGTGTGGTGACCCCGGGGTCATGTCGGTCTGATTGGGGAAAACAGGGGGCGTGGTGACCCCGGGGTCATGTCGGTCTGATTGGGGGAAAACAGGAGGTGTGGTGACCCCGGGGACATGTCGGTCTGATTGGGGGAAAACAGGGGGTGTGGTGACCCCGGGGTCATGTCGGTCTGATTGGGGAAAACAGGGGGCGTGGTGACCCCGGGGTCATTTTGATCTGATTGGGGGAAAACAGGGGGTGTGGTGACCCCGGGGTCATTTTGATCTGATTGGGGGAAAACAGGGGGTGTGGTGACCCCGGGGTCATGTCGGTCTGATTGGGGAAAACAGGAGGTGTGGTGACCCCGGGGTCATGTCGGTCTGATTGGGGGAAAACAGGAGGTGTGGTGACCCCGGGGTCATTTTGATCTGATTGGGGGAAAACAGGAGGTGTGGTGACCCCGGGGTCATTTTGATCTGATTGGGGGAAAACAGGAGGTGTGGTGACCCCGGGGTCATTTTGATCTGATTGGGGGAAAACAGGGGGTGTGGTGACCCCGGGGTCATGTCAGTCTGATTGGGGGAAAACAGGGGGTGTGGTGACCCCGGGGTCATGTTGGACTGATTGGGGGAAAACAGGGGGTGTGGTGACCCCGGGGTCATTTTGATCTGATTGGGGGAAAACAGGGGGTGTGGTGACCCCGGGGTCATTTTGATCTGATTGGGGGAAAACAGGGGGTGTGGTGACCCCGGGGTCATGTCAGTCTGATTGGGGGAAAACAGGGGGTGTGGTGACCCCGGGGTCATGTTGGACTGATTGGGGGAAAACAGGGGGTGTGGTGACCCCGGGGTCATTTTGATCTGATTGGGGGAAAACAGGGGGTGTGGTGACCCCGGGGTCATTTTGATCTGATTGGGGGAAAACAGGGGGTGTGGTGACCCCGGGGTCATGTCGGTCTGATTGGGGAAAACAGGAGGTGTGGTGACCCCGGGGTCATGTCGGTCTGATTGGGGGAAAACAGGAGGTGTGGTGACCCCGGGGTCATTTTGATCTGATTGGGGGAAAACAGGAGGTGTGGTGACCCCGGGGTCATTTTGATCTGATTGGGGGAAAACAGGGGGTGTGGTGACCCCGGGGTCATGTCGGTCTGATTGGGGGAAAACAGGAGGTGTGGTGACCCCGGGGTCATTTTGATCTGATTGGGGGAAAACAGGAGGTGTGGTGACCCCGGGGTCATTTTGATCTGATTGGGGGAAAACAGGAGGTGTGGTGACCCCGGGGTCATGTCGGTCTGATTGGGGGAAAACAGGAGGTGTGGTGACCCCGGGGTCATTTTGATCTGATTGGGGGAAAACAGGAGGTGTGGTGACCCCGGGGTCATTTTGATCTGATTGGGGGAAAACAGGGGGTGTGGTGACCCCGGGGTCATTTTGATCTGATTGGGGGAAAACAGGGGGTGTGGTGACCCCGGGGTCATGTCGGTCTGATTGGGGGAAAACAGGGGGTGTGGTGACCCCGGGGTCATTTTGATCTGATTGGGGGAAAACAGGGGGTGTGGTGACCCCGGGGTCATGTCAGTCTGATTGGGGGAAAACAGGGGGTGTGGTGACCCGGGGTCATTTTGATCTGATTGGGGGAAAACAGGGGGTGTGGTGACCCCGGGGTCATGTCAGTCTGATTGGGGGAAAACAGGGGGTGTGGTGACCCCGGGGTCATGTTGGACTGATTGGGGGAAAACAGGGGGTGTGGTGACCCCGGGGTCATTTTGATCTGATTGGGGGAAAACAGGGGGTGTGGTGACCCCGGGGTCATTTTGATCTGATTGGGGGAAAACAGGGGGTGTGGTGACCCCGGGGTCATGTCAGTCTGATTGGGGGAAAACAGGGGGTGTGGTGACCCCGGGGTCATGTTGGACTGATTGGGGGAAAACAGGGGGTGTGGTGACCCCGGGGTCATTTTGATCTGATTGGGGGAAAACAGGGGGTGTGGTGACCCCGGGGTCATTTTGATCTGATTGGGGGAAAACAGGGGGTGTGGTGACCCCGGGGTCATGTCGGTCTGATTGGGGAAAACAGGAGGTGTGGTGACCCCGGGGTCATGTCGGTCTGATTGGGGGAAAACAGGAGGTGTGGTGACCCCGGGGTCATTTTGATCTGATTGGGGGAAAACAGGAGGTGTGGTGACCCCGGGGTCATTTTGATCTGATTGGGGGAAAACAGGGGGTGTGGTGACCCCGGGGTCATGTCGGTCTGATTGGGGGAAAACAGGAGGTGTGGTGACCCCGGGGTCATTTTGATCTGATTGGGGGAAAACAGGAGGTGTGGTGACCCCGGGGTCATTTTGATCTGATTGGGGGAAAACAGGAGGTGTGGTGACCCCGGGGTCATTTTGATCTGATTGGGGGAAAACAGGGGGTGTGGTGACCCCGGGGTCATTTTGATCTGATTGGGGGAAAACAGGGGGTGTGGTGACCCCGGGGTCATGTCGGTCTGATTGGGGAAAACAGGGGGTGTGGTGACCCCGGGGTCATGTCGGTCTGATTGGGGGAAAACAGGAGGTGTGGTGACCCCGGGGTCATTTTGATCTGATTGGGGGAAAACAGGGGGTGTGGTGACCCCGGGGTCATGTCGGTCTGATTGGGGGAAAACAGGGGGTGTGGTGACCCCGGGGTCATTTTGATCTGATTGGGGGAAAACAGGGGGTGTGGTGACCCCGGGGTCATGTCAGTCTGATTGGGGGAAAACAGGGGGTGTGGTGACCCCGGGGTCATTTTGATCTGATTGGGGAAAACAGGGGGTGTGGTGACCCCGGGGTCATGCTGGCCTGAAAAGAGTGGGGGGCAGGGTGAGGAAAGTCATCTCCCCCTAATATTTGCTGCCCCTTTCTGCCATTGCTGGAAGTGGCTGCAAAGAGGCTGCAGGAGATCAGCAGAGTGGAGATGTAACAAATGAAGAAAAGAAAGTGAAATAAGGTTTTAATGAGAATTGAATAAGATACACGAGACCCCGACATTCACCCCGACATTCCCTGCGGGGGAATCCTCCCGATCCGTGTGATGTGACCCCCAACCGGGAGAACGTCCCATCCCCCACTTTATATATATTCCCGGATCCGGGTCTATATACTTCATAGAGCCCCGGAACCCCCCAATGGAGGATTTTCGGATGGGACGGATTAGAACCGGAACATTCCGGTCTCCGGGTTGTAATGTCACTTTATGATGTTGGGGGATGTGAAGTTCATTATATACAATGCATGGGGGAGGGGGAGGGGAGGATTACAGGAGCGCGCCGGCCCTTTAATGAGCCCTTATCTGTATACAATGTACAGAGAATGTATCCAGAATATATATACAATGTACAGGAAATATACAGAATGTGTCATGAAAAGGATAGAAATTGTAACAAGAATGTAAATAAAATGGATATGAAAAAGTATTCATACCCCATTTTCCACATCATGTCCTCTCACAACCAGAACCGTAAATGTATTTTATTGGGATTTCATGTGATTGTAGCGCCCGGGTTCAGTCAGGGAGCTCCTCGCCATATTCCTTGTCAGGAGTAGATCCTGGAGGGAATTATTAGGGATCCTTTGGCTTCTCCCTAAGTTTGTCCTGGTTGTACTTCCCTCTTCTACCACCAGGTGGCCGGGCACTTGGAGGTATTAGACTGAGAAGGACAACTCAAGGTCAGGTTTTGGGTACATGCCAGTGGCGGTTGGTGCTCAAATTTTTTTGGGGGCGCAAACAAACTGAAAAAATAAACCCATCAAACGCCGCCACTGTGCCCATCAACGCAACATCTGTGCCCATCAAACGCAGCCGCCGTGCCATCAAACGCAACATCTGTGCCCATCAAATGCAGCCGCTGTGCCATAAAACGCAACATCTGTGCCCATCAAACGCAACATCTGTGCCCATCAAACGCAACATCTGTGCCCATCAAACGCAACATCTGTGCCCATCAAACGCAACATCTGTGCCCGTCAAACGCAGCCACTGTGCCATCAAACGCAACATCTGTGCCCATCAAATGCAGCCGCTGTGCCATAAAACGCAACATCTGTGCCCATCAAACGCAACATCTGTGCCCATCAAACGCAGCCACTGTGCCTATCAAACACAGAAACTGTGCCCATCAAACGCAACATCTGTGCCCGTCAAACGCAGCCACTGTGCCCATCAAACGCAGCCACTGTGCCCATCAAACACAACCACTGTGCCCATCAAACACAACCACTGTGCCCATCAAACGCAACATCTGTGCCCATCAAACGCAGCCACTGTGCCCATCAAACGCAACCACTGTGCCATCAAACGCAGCCACTGTGCCTATCAAATGCAGCCACTGTGCCCATCAAACGCAACCACTGTGCCCATCAAATGCAACCACTGTGCCCGCCCTTCAAACGCAACCACTGTGCCCATCAAACGCAGCCACTGTGCCCATCAAACGCAGCCACTGTGCCCATCAAACGCAACCACTGTGCCCATCAATTGCCGCTACTGTGCCCATAAAATGCTGCCAGTGTGCATCCGCCGCCGCCGGGGACGGTGGAGAATCGGGAAACTTCAGGCGGTGATCAAGTCAGGGACCCAACCAGCGGAGGTGACGCTTGCAGAGCAGCCTATTGGGTCAAACCAGGGACCGAACCGGCCAGCAGGGGAGAAGCTTGAGAAGTATCTGGAGTGCCAAGCTAGGGACCCAGCAGGGAAGCGGGGGTGACGCTTGTGAAGTATTTGGAGTGCCAAGCTAGGGACCCAGCAGGGAAGCGGGGGTGAAGCTTGAGAAGTATCCGGAGTTCCAAGCTAGGGACCCAGCAGGGAAGCGGGGGTGACGCTTGTGAAGTATTTGGAGTGCCAAGCTAGGTACCCAGCAGGGAAGCGGGGGTGAAGCTTGAGAAGTATCCGGAGTGCCAAGCTAGGGACCGAACCGGCCAGCAGGGGAGAAGCTTGAGAAGTATCTGGAGTGCCAAGCTAGGGACCAGCAGGGAAGCGGGGGTGACGCTTGAGAAGTGTCCGGAGTGCCGAGCTAGGGACCCAGCAGGGAAGTGGGGGTGACGCTTGTGAAGTATCCGGAGTGCCAAGCTAGGGACCAGCAGGGAAGCGGGGGTGACGCTTGTGAAGTATCCGGAGTGCCAAGCTAGGGGCCCTGCAGGGAAGTGGGGGTGACGCTTGTGAAGTATCTGGAGTGCCAAGCTAGGGACCAGCAGGGAAGCGGGGGTGACGCTTGTGAAGTATCCGGAGTGCCAAGCTAGGGGCCCTGCAGGGAAGCGGGGGTGACGCTTGAGAAGTATCTGGAGTGCCAAGCTAGGGGCCCTGCAGGAAAGCGGGGGTGACGCTTGAGAAGTATCCGGAGTGCCAAGCTAGGGGCCCTGCAGGAAAGCGGGGGTGACGCTTGAGAAGTATCCAGAGTGCCAAGCTAGGGGCCCTGCAGGAAAGCGGGGGTGACACTTGAGAAGTATCCGGAGTGCCAAGCTAGGGGCCCTGCAGGAAAGCGGGGGTGACGCTTGAGAAGTATCCGGAGTGCCAAGCTAGGGACCAGCAGGAAAGTGGGGGTGATGCTTGAGAAGTATCCGGAGTGCCAAGCTAGGGGCCCTGCAGGGAAGCAGTGGTGACGCTAGAGAAGTATCCGGAGTGCCAAGCTAGGGGCCCTGCAGGGAAGCGGGGGTGACGCTTGAGAAGTATCCGGAGTGCCAAGCTAGGGACCGAGCAGGGAAGCGGGGGTGACGCTTGAGAAGTATCCGGAGTGCCAAGCTAGGGACCGAGCAGGGAAGTGGGGGTGAAGCTTGAGAAGTATCCGGAGTGCCAAGCTAGGGGCCCTGCAGGGAAGTGGGGGTGAAGCTTGAGAAGTATCCAGAGTGCCAAGCTAGGGGCCCTGCAGGGAAGCGGGGGTGACGCTTGAGAAGTATCCGGAGTGCCAAGCTAGGGACCAGCAGGAAAGTGGGGGTGATGCTTGAGAAGTATCCGGAGTGCCAAGCTAGGGGCCCTGCAGGGAAGCAGTGGTGACGCTAGAGAAGTATCCGGAGTGCCAAGCTAGGGGCCCTGCAGGGAAGCGGGGGTGACGCTTGAGAAGTATCCGGAGTGCCAAGCTAGGGACCGAGCAGGGAAGCGGGGGTGACGCTTGAGAAGTATCCGGAGTGCCAAGCTAGGGACCGAGCAGGGAAGTGGGGGTGAAGCTTGAGAAGTATCCGGAGTGCCAAGCTAGGGGCCCTGCAGGGAAGTGGGGGTGAAGCTTGAGAAGTATCCAGAGTGCCAAGCTAGGGGAGGAGGAAGATACCACTGTAAAAGCCTTGAGGAGCTCACGGGATTCAGAATCAGTGAATCGGAGGGTCCAGTGAGAGGCGGGAGCTCAAGGGGGCTGAAGAGCTACAAGGAGAAGTTGTAGTACAGCTGAGAGAACAGTTACTTTGAGTTGGGAACTGTTAGGTATTGTTGCCATAGGAGACAGCAATCCGGCAGAAGTGGCGCCTTTCCCGGCACGGCTGTCCTCCCATTGAAGCCTCGGCGTCTGCCATTTGAAATTGTAACTACCTGGCCCCTCTCAAAGAAATAAAACCTCTTTTACATCCAAGAAGTGTCCGGCGCCCAATGACTTTTACCAGCTTTGCCCCCACTATGCCTCCCAACCCCCCACATACAGAAGGACGTCATCTGTCTTTGGCCTTGAAAGTTCTCATTAGACTGGAAGAGATGTGAGGGACCAACACAAAGGGGGGGATTTACTATAAACATTGCGCTGCGCCGGTTCATACCTTAATTGGTGCGCCGGATAAATCCTTCACTGGGCGCGTGAACCGGCGGCGCACCGCAATAGTAAATAAAAAAGTCAGCGGCGCTCTATTGAAAATGATTGGTTCCCTATGGGAGCCCATTGCGTTGAATAGAGGTCGCCCGGGACGTCGGATGAAGACGATCTGACTTGCGGGGCGACTCGTGTGTCGGCTGACACAGGGACAGCGCGACTTTGAGAGGCGACTTGAGTGTGAAGCAGCTGCCCAAGTCGTGTCCTGGAGGCGACTTGAAGTACCGGCCTGAGAATGTTCTCGGCACAGGGTACTGCAAGCCTCGCGCTCGCTGCCCCCCTGTGTTTGGTATGAATCATGAAGGGGAACTCCACGCCAAATTTTTAATAAAAAACCGGCATGGGTTCCCCTCCAGGAGCACACCGGGCCCTTAGGTCTGGTATGGATTTTAAGGGGAAACCCCCCTACGCCGAAAAAACAGCATGGGGGCCCCCCAAAATCCATACCAGACCCTTATCCGAGCACACAGCCCGGCAGGTCAGGAAAGGGGGGTGCGTGCGAGCGCCCCCCCCTTCTGAACCGTACAAGGCTGCATGCCCTCAACATGGGGGGTGGGTGCTTTGGGGCAGGGGCACCCTGCGCCCCCCCCACCCCAAAGCACCCTGCCCCATGTTGATGGGGACAAGGGCCTCTTCCCGACAACCCTGGCCGTTGGTTGTCGGGGTCTGCGGGCGGGGGGCTTATCGGAATCCGGGAGCCCCCTTTAATAAGGGGGCCCCCAGATCCCGGCCCCCCCACCCTATGTGAATGAGTATGGGGTACATCGTACCCCTACCCATTCACCTGGTGGCAAAAAAAATTCAATAAAAAACACAACACAGGTTTTTAAAGTAATTTATTAGGCAGCTCTGGAGGTCTTCTTCCGACTTCGGGGGTCTCATGTTCTGTTCTCCGGTGTCGTCTCCGCGCTCTCTGGTTCTTCTTCTGCTTTCCGGTGTCGTCTCCGCGCTCTCTGGTTCTTCTCCCGCTCTCCGGTGCCTTCTCCACGCTCTCCGGTTCTTTCTTCCTTCTGCCGGGCGCCCCGCTATCTTCTTCCAGCTCTTTTGCTAGCGGGGTCCCGGTCTTCATCGTCGTCTTCTTCCCTCTTCTCTCCGCCCGATGTTGCCTCGTCGCTCTCTGCCGCTACAATGCTATGTGCGTGGAGCGCAACGACTTATATTGGCATAGAGCGTGGTCACCGGGTGATGCCACCCGGTGACCCCGCCCCCGTATCACGTCACAGTCTCGGGGAATGATGGGCCACCCGGTGACCACGCCCCATGCCAATATAAGTCGTTGCGCTCCACGCACACAGCATTACAGCGACGAGGCAACATCGGGCGGAGAGAAGAGGGAAGAAGACGACGATGAAGACCGGGACCCCGCTAGCAAAAGAGCTGGAAGAAGATAGCGGGGCGCCCGGCAGAAGGCAGAAAGAACCAGAGAGCGGGAGAAGAACTGGAGAACAGAAGAAGAGACCCCCGAAGTCGGAAGAAGACCCCCGAAGTTGGAAGAAGACCTCCGGAGCTGCCTAATAAATTCTTTTAAAAACCTGTGTTTTGTTTTTTTATTGACTTTTTTTGCCACCAGGTGAATAGGTAGGGGTACGATGTACCCCATACTCATTCACATAGGGTGGGGGGCCGGGATCTGGCGCTCGCTCGCTCGCCCCCCCTTTCCTGACCTGCCGGGCTGCGTGCTCGGATAAGGGTCTGGTATGGATTTTGGGGGGCACCCCCATGCTGTTTTTTCGGCGTAGGGGGGTTTCCCCTTAAAATCCATACCAGACCTAAGGGCCCGGTGTGCTCCTGAAGGGGAACCCATGTCGGTTTTTTATAAAAAAATTTGCGTGGAGTTCCCCTTCATGATTCATACCAAACACAGGGGGGCAGCGAGCGCGAGGCTTGCAGTACCGTGTCGCCGAGAACATTCTCGGGCCGGTACTTCAAGTCGCCTCCAGGACACGACTTGGGCGGCTGCTTCACACTCAAGTCGCCTCGCAAAGTCGCGCTGTCCCTGTGTCAGCCGGCACACGAGTCGCCCCGCAAGTCGGATCGTCTTCATCCGATGTCCCGGGCGACCTCTATTCAAATCAATGGGCTCCCATAGGGAACCAATCATTTTCAATAGAGATACGAGCGCCGCTGACATTTTTATTTACTATCACGGTGCGCTGCCGGTTCCTGCGCCCAGTGAAGGATTTATCCGGCGCACCAATTAAGAATTAAGGTATGAACCGGCGCAGCGCAATGTTTATAGTAAATCCCCCCCTTTGTGTTGGTCCATCACATAAAATCCCAATAAAATACATTTATCTTTTTGGTTGTAGCAAAATGTGGGAAATTTCAAGGGGTATGAATACTTTTTCATATCCATTTTATTTACATTCTTGTTACAATTTCTATCCTTTTCATGACACATTCTGTATATTTCCTGTATACATTGTATATATATTCTGGATACATTCTTTGTACATTGTATACAGACTGACTGATAAGGGCTCATTAAAGGGCCGGCGCGCTCCTGTAATCCTCCCCTCCCCCTCCCCCATGCATTGTATATAATGAACTTTACATCCCATAAACCAACATCATAAAGTGACTTTACAACCCGGAGACCGGAATGTTCCGGTTCTAATCCGTCCCATCCGAAAATCCCTCAACATTCCCACCGCAATACAGAATGAGAGCTCAGCCCCCCCCCTCCCCCCCATCACCTACACCCAGCGTGTCATTGTCTCTGTACTCCGCCACCGCCATGTCAGCATCTCTGTACTCCACTATTACACAGGAAGTCTACAGATATCAGGAGTGCCTAGGCACAGGAAGTGATCTGATATCAGGGGTGCCTAGGCACAGGAAGTACATTGATATCAGGAGTATTCAGGGGGAATTCCAGGTAAAATATAAATCATTTGGGGTTTGTCTTGATATTTTGGCGTGTCCCCTATGTAGCGGCCTTACCCCATCTCTTTTGTCTAGGGGTATTTCGTATGTGAGGGTGAGATGCGCTACGGCCCATGTCCTCCCCATAGCAGTGGGTGAGGGGAAGGCCAGTACCAGATATTTCCTCAGGCCTGTGTGTTTCAGTTAAGGACCAAGTCTTGCTGTGCTGACACTTCCCTTCGCTCCCATTAACCAGAGTACCACACCGATTAGGGTCCAACACTTGTTTTATTGTCACACTCACAATAAACAGTTCTTTCCCAGCCAACTGGTTGAGACCCAATAACAGTTCAATACGGTGGGGTGAGCAGGTCGAGGCACTATCCTGATTGTACACTAAACCACTGTGGTCTCACCAGCGGTTACTATAGCCTTGGCTAGAGAAAACTTAGAACTTGAGAGTCTCTACCAGCGACTCAAGAGAATGTAGATAGGAGTACCTTTGCTGCGTTGTGGCCCCTGTCAGGGGGAAGATGTCCCTCCAAGGGAGTTACCAGAGGCCCATCCGTCACTGGGTTGATGCTGCTCCAGACTCTCGGAATGGGTAACCTCCTCAGCCTCCTCACCTCAGACATGGGCCCCATCCACCTCAGGGACCCTCGGACTTCTCCACCCTCGCGGGACCCAGTCGAAGTCACTGGGCCCCAGGCCTCCGGTTTAGTACCTCACCCCAGGCTGAAGGTGCCTGGAATGGACTCCAACTCCATTCCGGTCAGGCCTAGGGCACCTGAACCGGAATCCGGACCCGCCCGCACCCAGGCCTAAGGTGCCTGGGCGCGTGAAGAAGAACCTCCAGAAGGGCAAGACCTCGTGACCAGGGCGTCTCCCCCTTTTATCCCCTCCCTTGACGCCACGGCAGGTTCCCCGCCCTTGCCGTACCATCTCCGGAAAGGGACAAAAAGGACAGCACTGCGGCAGCAATTCTACCTTGGACCTGGGGCACAGCGCCACCCTCAGGCCAAGTAGAATTATACACCACCCAATCCTCCACGAACACAAATGGTCCAAAACCTCTCATGATTTACACACCTGGGTCATACTATTACCCAGTGCATCCCAACTAAATTTAAAGACTCCGCTACATATAACAGGAAATCCTCACACTGGAAGTTGGGGTCTCACTGATATATAGAAGAATTCCTCACATTCACAGATAATGGTGGAGAACCCTCCTCACCCCTGTGCAGTGTCTCCTCTCTGCACCCCCCCCAGTCTCTGCATCCCCCAGTCTCTGCACCCCCCCATTCTCTGCATTGCCCCCTCCTGTCTCTGCACCCCCCAGTCTCTGCATTGCCCCCCCAGTCTCTGCATCCCCATTCTCTGCATTGCCCCCCCAGTCTCTGCATCCCACCCCCCAGTCTCTGCACCCCCAGTCTCTGCATTGCCCCCCCAGTCTCTGCATCCCCATTCTCTGCATTGCCCCCCCAGTCTCTGCATCCCACCCCCCAGTCTCTGCATTGCCCCCCAGTCTCTGGTTTGTGCCCCCCTCCCAGTCTCTGCATTTCCCCCCAGTCTCTGCACCCCCCCAGTCTCTGCATTGCCCCCCAGTCTCTGCATTGTCGCCCCCCCATTTCGCATTGCCCCCCCAATCTCTGCATTGTCGCCCCAGTCTCTGAACTCCCCCCCCCAGTCTCTGCATTGCCACCCAGTCTTTGCACCCCCAGTCTCTGCATCCCCCCAGTCTCTGCATCCCCCCAGTCTCTGCATCCCCCCAGTCTCTGCATCCCCCCAGTCTCTGCATTGCCCCCATTCTCTGCATTGCCCCCTCCAGTCTCTGCACCCCCCCAGTCTCTGGTTTGCGCCCCCCTCCCAGTCTCTGCATTGCCCCCCCAGTCTCTGCATCCCCCCAGTCTCTGCATTGCCCCCCCAGTCTCTGCATCCCCCCAGTCTCTGCATTGTCGCCCCAGTCTCTGCATTGTCGCCCCAGTCTCTGCATTGTCGCCCCAGTCTCTGCATTGTCGCCCCAGTCTCTGCATTGTCGCCCCAGTCTCTGCATTGTCGCCCCAGTCTCTGCATTGCCCCCCCAGTCTCTGCATTGCCCCCCCAGTCTCTGCATTGCCCCCCCAGTCTCTGCATTGCCCCCCAGTCTCTGCATTGCCCCCCAGTCTCTGCATTTCCCCCCAGTCTCTGCATCCCCCCCAGTCTCTGCATTGCCCCCCCCCCAGTCTCTGCATTGCCCCCCCCCCAGTCTCTGCATTGCCCCCCCCCCAGTCTCTGCATTTCCCCCCCAGTCTCTGCATTTCCCCCCCAGTCTCTGCATTTCCCCCCCAGTCTCTGCATTGCCCCCCCCAGTCTCCGCATTCCCCCCCCAGTCTCTGCATTCCCCCCCCAGTCTCTGCATCCCCCCCAGTCTCTGCATTTCCCCCTCCAGTCTCTGCATCCCCCAGTCTCTGCATCCCCCCAGTCTCTGCATTCCCCCAGTCTCTGCATTGCCCCCCAGTCTCTGCATTGCCCCCCCAGTCTCTGCTCTGCACCCCCCAGTCTCTGCATTGCCACCAGTCTCTGCATTCCCCCCCAGTCTCTGCATTCCCCCCCAGTCTCTGCATTCCCCCCCAGTCTCTGCATTCCCCCCCAGTCTCTGCATCCCCCCAGTCTCTGCATTCCCCCCCAGTCTCTGCATTCCCCCCCAGTCTCTGCATTCCCCCCCAGTCTCTGCATTCCCCCCCAGTCTCTGCATTCCCCCCCAGTCTCTGCATTCCCCCCCAGTCTCTGCATTCCCCCCCAGTCTCTGCATTCCCCCCCAGTCTCTGCATTCCCCCCCAGTCTCTGCATTCCCCCCCAGTCTCTGCATCCCCCCAGTCTCTGCATCCCCCCAGTCTCTGCATTGCCCCCAGTCTCCGCATTGCCCCCCAGTCTCCACATTGCCCCCCAGTCTCCACATTGCCCCCCAGTCTCTGCATCCCCCCCCAGTCTCTGCATCCCCCCCATTCTCTGCATTGCCCCCCCAGTCTCTGCATTTCCCCCCAGTCTCTGGTTTGCGCCCCCCCTCCCAGTCTCTGCATTGCCCCCCTCCCCAGTCTCTGCATTTCCCCCCAGTCTCTGCATTCCCCCCCCCAGTCTCTGCATCCCCCCAGTTTCTGCATTGCCCCCCCCAGTCTCTGCCTTGCCCCCCCCAGTCTCTGCCTTGCCCCCCCAATCTCTGCATTGTCGCCCCCCCCAGTCTCTGCATCCCCCCAGTCTCTGCATTTCCCCCCCAGTCTCTGCATTGCCCCCCCAGTCTCCGCATTGCCCCCCCAGTCTCTGCATCCCCCCCCAGTCTCTGCATTTCCCCCCAGTCTCTGCATTGTCGCCCCCCCCCCAGTCTCTGCATCCCCCCCAGTCTCTGCACCCCCCCCCAGTCTCTGCTCTGCATCCCCCCCGTCTCTGCATTGCCCCCCCCCCCCAGTCTCTGCATAGGCCCCCCCCCCCCGTCTCTGCATAGGCCCCCCCCCCCCAGTCTCTGCATTGCCTCCTCCTCGGTGCTGCAGATTTTTGCAGTATCAGTGGATCTGGCAGGCGGCTCTCCGCAGTCCCCCGGGTTTGGCACATTGGCGTCCTCTGAGCTCAGTGATGTAAAGACAATGTGGCCCCCCCAGAGGGAGGGGGAGGGGGGGCTGTGCTGAGCTCAGCGCAGGGAGGATGGAGGGCCAGCTGAGGACTGAAGGCTCATCTGTGTGCTGTGCCTGTGGAATGCAGGGGACCCCCCCAATATAATTACATCTCTAGTGTGCAGGGACCCCCCAATATAATTACATCTCTAGTGTGCAGGGGACCCCCCCAATATAATTACATCTTTACAGTGCAGGGACCCCCCCAATATAATTACATCTCTAGTGTGCAGGGACCCCCCCATAGAATTACATCTCTACAGTGCAGGGACCCCCCAATATAATTACATCTCTACAGTGCAGGGACCCCCCCATATAATTACATCTCTACAGTGCAGGGACCCCCCCATATAATTACATCTCTACAGTGCAGGGACCCCCCATATAATTACATCTCTACAGTGCAGGGACCCCCCAATATAATTACATCTCTACAGTGCAGGGACCCCCCATAGAATTACATCTCTAGTGTGCAGGGACCCCCCAATATGACATCTCTAGTGTGCAGGGACCCCCGATCACATTACACCTGTGCAGATCCGGGGCGCTGGGAGGACGGGAGGAAAATGGGAGGACGGAAGGTTGGCTGCAGATCAGAGAGTTCCCCGGCCGCCTCACCTTCACACAGCACAGGGAGCGGCACTGTCAGGACTTCTTCATGAAAATCTGCCTCTTTCTATTAATTGCACCAATTGTGATCTAGATGGTTTCACAGTGCAGAGTCACAGTGCAGGGTCACAGTGCAGGGTCACAGAGCAGGGTCACAGAGCAGGGTCACAGAGCAGGGTCACAGTGCAGAGTCACAGAGCAGAGTCACAGAGCAGAGTCACAGAGCAGGGTCACAGAGCAGGGTCACAGAGCAGGGTCACAGAGCAGGGTCACAGTGCAGAGTCACAGAGCAGAGTCACAGAGCAGAGTCACAGTGCAGGGTCACAGTACAGAGTCACAGTGCAGGGTCACAGAGCAGAGTCACAGAGCAGGGTCACAGTGCAGAGTCACAGTACAGAGTCACAGTGCAGGGTCACAGTGCAGGGTCACAGAGCAGAGTCACAGTGCAGGGTCACAGTGCAGAGTCACAGTGCAGGGTCACAGAGCAGAGTCACAGAGCAGTGTCACAGAGCAGGGTCACAGAGCAGGGTCACAGAGCAGGGTCACAGTGCAGAGTCACAGTACAGAGTCACAGTGCAGGGTCACAGAGCAGGGTCACAGTGCAGAGTCACAGTGCAGGGTCACAGTGCAGGGTCACAGTGCAGGGTCACAGTGCAGGGTCACAGTGCAGAGTAACAGAGCAGGGTCACAGTGCAGGGTCACAGAGCAGGGTCACAGTGCAGAGTCACAGTGCAGGGTCACAGTGCAGAGTCACATTGCAGTGTCACAGAGCAGGGTCACAGTGCAGAGTCACAGTGCAGGGTCACAGTGCAGAGTCACAGAGCAGAGTCACAGTGCAGGGTCACAGTGCAGGGTCACAGTGCAGGGTCACAGTGCAGAGTCACAGTGCAGGATGACAGTGCAGAGTCACAGTGCAGGGTCACAGTGCAGGGTCACAGTGCAGAGTCACAGTGCATGATCACAGTGCAGGGTCACAGTGCAGGGTCACAGTGCAGGGTCACAGTGCAGGGTCACAGTGCAGGGTCACAGTGCAGGGTCACAGTGCAGGGTCACAGTGCAGGGTCACAGTGCAGTGTCACAGAGCAGGGTCACAGTGCAGAGTCACAGTGCAGGGTCACAGTGCAGGGTCACAGTGCAGGGTCACAGTGCAGGGTCACAGTGCAGGGTCACAGTGCAGAGTCACAGAGCAGGGTCACAGTGCAGGGTCACAGTGCAGGGTCACAGTGCAGAGTCACAGTGCAGGGTCACAGTGCAGGGTCACAGTGCAGAGTCACAGTGCAGAGTCACAGTGCAGGGTCACAGTGCAGGGTCACAGTGCAGGGTCACAGTGCAGGGTCACAGAGCAGGGTCACAGTGCAGGGTCACAGTGCAGGGTCACAGTGCAGAGTCACAGTGCAGGGTCACAGTGCAGGGTCACAGAGCAGAGTCACAGTGCAGAGTCACAGTGCAGAGTCACAGTGCAGAGTCACAGTGCAGGGTCACAGTGCAGGGTCACAGTGCAGAGTCACAGTGCAGGGTCACAGTGCAGAGTCACAGTGCAGTGTCACAGTGCAGGGTCACAGTGCAGAGTCACAGTGCAGGATCACAGTGCAGAGTCACAGTGCAGGGTCACAGAGCAGAGTCACAGTGCAGGGTCACAGTGCAGGGTCACAGTGCAGAGTCACAGTGCAGAGTCACAGTGCAGGGTCACAGTGCAGGGTCACAGTGCAGGGTCACAGAGCAGGGTCACAGTGCAGTGTCACAGAGCAGGGTCACAGTGCAGGGTCACAGAGCAGGGTCACAGTGCAGGGTCACAGTGCAGAGTCACAGTGCAGAGTCACAGTGCAGAGTCACAGAGCAGGGTCACAGAGCAGGGTCACAGAGCAGGGTCACAGTGCAGAGTCACAGTACAGAGTCACAGAGCAGAGTCGCAGTGCAGAGTCACAGTGCAGAGTCACAGTGCAGAGTCACAGTACAGTGTCACAGTGCAGAGTCACAGAGCAGAGTCACAGTGCAGAGTCACAGAGCAGGGTCACAGAGCAGGGTCACAGTGCAGGGTCACAGTACAGAGTCACAGTGCAGGGTCACAGAGCAGAGTCACAGTGCAGAGTCACAGTGCAGAGTCACAGTGCAGAGTCACAGTGCAGGGTCGCAGTGCAGTGTCACAGTGCAGTGTCACAGTGCAGTGTCACAGAGCAGGGTCACAGTGCAGAGTCACAGTGCAGAGTCACAGTGCAGTGTCACAGTGCATGATCACAGTGCAGTGTCACAGTGCATGATCACAGTGCAGGGTCACAGTGCAGGGTCACATTGCAGAGTCACAGTACAGAGTCACAGTGCAGGATCACAGTGCAGAGTCACAGAGCAGGGTCACAGTGCAGAGTCACAGTGCAGAGTCACAGTGCAGGGTCACAGTGCAGAGTCACAGTGCAGGGTCACAGAGCAGGGTCACAGAGCAGGGTCACAGTACAGTGTCACAGTGCAGGGTCACAGTGCAGAGTCACAGTGCAGAGTCACAGTGCAGAGTCACAGTGCAGAGTCACAGTGCAGGATCACAGTGCAGTGTCACAGAGCAGGGCAGGGTCACAGTGTAGGGTCACAGAGCAGGGTCACAGAGCAGGGTCACAGTGCAGAGTCACAGAACAGAGTCACAGTGCAGGGTCACAGTGCAGGGTCACAGTGCAGGGTCACAGAGCAGGGTCACAGTGCAGAGTCACAGTGCAGGGTCACAGTGCAGGGTCGCAGTGCAGAGTCACAGTACAGGGTCACAGAGCAGGGTCACAGTGCAGGGTCACAGTGCAGGGTCACAGTGCAGAGTCACAGTGCAGGGTCACAGTGCAGGGTCACAGTGCAGAGTCACAGAGCAGGGTCACAGTGCAGAGTCACAGTACAGAGTCACAGTACAGAGTCACAGAGCAGGGTCGCAGTGCAGTGTCACAGTGCAGGGTCACAGAGCAGGGTCACAGTGCAGAGTCACAGTGCAGAGTCACAGTGCAGGGTCACAGTGCAGGGTCACAGAGCAGAGTCACACTGTCCCAGTCTTGGTCCTGGTCAGTCCATTAGATCACATTATTCTTTCCCAGCATTGGGGAGATGACGGGCCGAGGTGATACGAGATCTTAGCTGCAGATCTGCAGTAAGCAGAGCGCAAGGGGAGGGAGGAGGGGGGCTGCTGACATCGCACAACCACTAACTGCAGCTCATCCATTCATGAGAGGGGGGGAGCGGTGATTACTGCCACTACAGGAGGCTCATTCCCCAATAGACCCTCCAATCCCCCCCCCCCCTCACCTCCGATCAGCTTCCTACCGCTTCACTGGAGGAGTCCGCGTTCTCTTTGGCCATTCTTTTTCCTCCCTAATCTCTCCATAGAAACCATTGTCTCCATGCACTGCACTGATGAAAGCCAAGAAGCCTGGAGCCATCCTCTAATGAACTGGATCTGTAACCTCCATTGTGTATGTACAGGAGACCAACGCAGGAGCATGATACCGAGTGCTCCCCCCACTTCCACCGAGTGCTCCCCCGACTTCCACCGAGTGCTCCCCCTCACTTCCACCGAGTGCTCCCCCCACTCCCACCGAGTGCTCCCCCCACTCCCACCGAGTGCTCCCCCCACTTTCACCGAGTGCTCCCCCCACTTTCACCGAGTGCTCCCCCCACTCCCACCCACCGAGTGCTCCCCCCACTTCCACCGAGTGCTCCCCCCACTTCCACGAGTGCTCCCCCCACTCCACCGAGTACTCCCCCCACTTCCACCGAGTACTCCCCCCACTTCCACCGAGTACTCCCCCCACTTCCACCGAGTGCCCCCCCACTTCCACAGAGTGCCCCCCCACTTCCACAGAGTGCTCCCCCCACTTCCACAGAGTGCTCCCCCCACTTCCACAGAGTGCTCCCCCCACTCCCACCCACCGAGTGCTCCCCCCACTTCCACCAAGTGCTCCCCCCACTTCCACCGAGTGCTCCCCCCACTCCCACCCACCAAGTGCTCCCCCCACTTCCACCGAGTGCTCCCCCCACTTCCACGAGTGCTCCCCCCACTTCCACGAGTGCTCCCCCCACTCCCACCGAGTACTCCCCCCACTCCCACAGAGTGCCCCCCCCACTCCCACAGAGTGCCCCCCCCACTCCCACAGAGTGCCCCCCCACTTCCACAGAGTGCTCCCCCACTCCCACCGAGTGCTCCCCCCACTCCCACCGAGTGCTCCCCCCACTCTCACCCACCGAGTGCTCCCCCCACTTCCACCGAGTGCTCCCCCCGCTTCCACCTAGTGCTCCCCCCGCTTCCTCTGAGTGCTCCCCCCACCGCCACCGAGTGCTCTACCCACTCCCACCGAGTGCTCTCCCCACTCTCACACTGACACTCACACAATTACAGCGCGCTCTGCTGCGAGAGCCATAATTGGCCAATCAAGGCTCAGGGGGACTAAGTCCACGCCCCACACTATATAAGGCGGTCTACATAGCGGCTGTGTGTAGAGTGTAGAGTGCGGACGGAGAGGGATTCATGAGGCAGGCAGGTCAGTTAGTGGCAGTTAGAGATGAGCTTCGAGTTCGACTCGAACATTGCCTGTTCGCCCGTTCGCCGAACAGCGAACAATTTGGGGTGTTTGCGGCAAATTTGAAACGTCTATGGGAGAAATCTAAAGTGCTAATTTTATAGGCTAATATGCAAGTTATTGTCCTAAAAAGTGTTTGGGGACCCGGGTCCTTCCCCAGGGGAGTGTTTGGGGACCCGGGTCCTGCCCCAGGGGAGTGTTTGGGGACCCGGGTCCTGCCCCAGGGGACATGTATCAATGCAAAAAGAAGTTTTAAAAACGGCCATTTTTTCGGGAGCAGTGATTTTAATAATGCTTAAAGTGAAACAATAAATGTGAAATATTCCTTTAAATTTCGTACCTGGGGGGGGGGGGGGTGTGTATGATATGCATGTAAAGTGGCGCATGTTTCCCGTGCTTAGAACTGTCCCTGCAAAAAATGTCATTTCTGAAGTAAAAAAAGTCATTTAAAACTCACTCGCGGCTATTAATGAATTGTCGGCTCCCGGCAATACAGAGAAAAGTCATTGATAAAAAAAAAAAAAAAAAAAAAAAAAAGCGTGGGGTTCCCCCAGAATTCAATTACCAGGCCCTTCAGGTCTGGTATGGATTTTAAGGGGAACTCCACGCCAAATTAAAAAAAAAATGGCGTGGAGTCCCCCCAAAAATCCATACCAGACCCTTATCCAAGCACGCAACCTGGCCGGCCGCAGGGGAAGAGGGGGGGGGATGAGAGTGCGCCCCCCCTCCTGAACAGTACCAGGCCACATGCCCTCAACATGGGGAGGATGTCCCCATGTTGATGGGGACAAGGGCCTCATCCCCACAACCCTTGCCCGGTGGTTGTGGGGGTCTGGGGGCGGGGGGGCTTATCGGAATCTGGAAGACCCCTTTAACAAAGGGGACCCCCAGATCCCAGCCCCCCCTATGTGAATTGGTAAGGGGTACATTGTACCCCTACCATTTCACGAAGAAAGCGTAAAAAAATGTAAAAAAAAAAAAACACACAAACACCTTGAAAAACTCCTTTATTAAAAAAAAAAAAAAAAACATTCCAGCGATGAAATCCAGTGTCCCGCGGTGATCCGATGTCCAGCGCTGTCCGTCATTGGCTGAGCCTGAGCGGACCTGATGGGGAACTTCCTCCGCAGTCTATTAAATGTATAGACCCGCCCCTTCTAAAGTGATGGGGAACATGAGAAGGGGCGGGTCTATACATGTATTACACAGTGAAGGAAGTTCCCCATCAGGTCCGCCCCCTCGGTATGTCGGACCCGCCTACGTCATTGGCCTGAGCGGGAAACTTCCTTCACTGTGTTAAATTACACAGTGAAGGAAGTTTCCCCGCTCAGGCCAATGATGTAGGCGGGTCCGACATACCGAGGGGGCGAACCTGATGGGGAACTTCTCTAACTTTGTAATACATGTATAGACCCGCCCCTTCTCATGTTCCGCATCTGGTCCTCAGCCTTACACCTACGTCATTGGCTGAGCGGACCTGATTGGGAACTTTAGAAGGGGCGGGTCTATACATTTAATAGACTGCGGAGGAAGTTCCCCATCAGGTCCGCTCAGGCTCAGCCAATGACGGACAGCGCTGGACATCGGATCACCGCGGGACACTGGATTTCATCGCTGGAATGTTTTTTTTTATTTTTTTTTTTTAATAAAGGAGTTTTCCAAGGTGTTTGTGTGTTTTTTTTACATTTTTTGACACTTTCTTCGTGAAATGGTAGGGGTACAATGTACCCCTTACCAATTCACATAGGGGGGGTGCGGGATCTGGGGGTCCCCTTTGTTAAAGGGGTCTTCCAGATTCCGATAAGCCCCCCGCCCACAGACCCCCACAACCACCGGGCAAGGGTTGTGGGGATGAGGCCCTTGTCCCCATCAACATGGAGACATGGTGCTTTGAGGGGTCACAGACCCCCAAAGCATCCTCCAAATGTTGAGGGCATGTGGCCTGGTACGGTTCAGGAGGGGGGGGCGCTCTCTCATCCCCCCCTCTTTTCCTGCGGCCTGCCAGGTTGCGTGCTTGGATAAAGGGTCTGGTCTGGATTTTTGGGGGAACTCCACGCCTTTTTTTTTTTAATTTGCGGCGGGGTTCCCCTTAATATCCATTCCAGACCTGAAGGGCCTGGTAATTGAATTTGGGGGAACCCCCACGCTTTTTTTTTTTTTTTATCAATGACTTTTCTATGTATTGCCGGGAGCCGACAATTCATTAATAGCCGCGAGTGAGTTTTAAATGACTTTTTTTCCTTCAAAAATTTTGTGCAGGGACAGTTCTAAGCACGGGAAACATGCACCACTTTACATGCATACTATACACACCCCCCAGGTACGAAATTTAAAGGAAAATTTCACTTTTATTGTTTCACTTTAACCACTTGACAACTGGGCACTTAAACCCCCTTAATAACCAGACCAATTTTCAGCTTTTGGTGCTCTCACATTTTGAATGACAATTACTCAGTCATGCAACACTGTACCCATATGAAATTTCCGTCCTTTTTTTCACACAAATAGAGCTTTTATTTGGTGGTATTTGATCACCTCTGCGGTTTTTATTTTTTTCGCTATAAATGAAAAAAGACCGAAAATTTTGGAAAAAAATGCATTTTTCTTCATTTCTATTATAAAATTTTGCAAATAAGTAATTTTTCCTCATAAATTTGGCCAAATATTTATATTGCTACATATATTTGGTAAAAATAACCCAAATTAGTGGATATTATTTAGTCTGTGTGAAAGTTATAGGGTCTACAAGCTATGGTGCCAATTACTGAAAATTGATCAATTTGATCACACCTGATGTACTGACAGCCTATCTCATTTCTTGAGACCCTAACAAGCCAGTAAAGTACAAATACCCCCCAAATGACCCCTTTTTGGAAAGTAGACATTCCAAGGTAGTTAGTAAGAGGCATAGTTAGTTTTTTGAAGTTGTCATTTTTTCCCACAATTCTTTGCAAAATTAAGATGATTATTATTTTTATTTTTTTCACACCAAATTGTCATTATAACAGGTTACTTCTCTCACATGGCATGTACATTCCACAAATGACACCCCAAAATATATTCTGCTGCTCCTCCTGAGTATGATGATACCAAATGTGTGAGACTTTTATACAGCCTGCCCACATACAGAGGTCCAACACTGAAGTAGCAACTTCAGGCGTTCTAGGAGCATAAATTACACATCTAATCTCTCAACCACATATTACACTTTTGAAGGCCCTGGAGCACCAGGACAATGGAAACGCCCAAAAAGTGACCCCATTTTGGAAAGCTAACACCCCAACGTATAATCTATGAGGCATAATGAGTCTTTTGAACGGTTCATTTTTTTCCAGAAGTTTTTGGAAAATGTGGAAAAAAAATGAAAACGCAATTTTTTTTACACAAAGTTGTCTATTTATAGGATATTTTCAACACATAGCATGTACATAGCAAAAATGACACCCCAAAATATTTTCTGCTACTCCTCCTGAGTATGGCGATACCACATGTGTGAGCTTTTTTAACAGCCTGGCCACATAGAGGCCCAACATCCAAGAAGCACCATCAGGTGTTCTAGGGACATAAATTACACATCCAATTTCCTTACAATCTATCACATTTTTGAAGGCCCTTCATATTTCTAACACAGCATGCACATACCAAGAATTACACCCTAAAATACATTCTGCTGAGTAAACGGTAAAAAAAAGATTACCTGTGGTTTTGGTAGTGCAATTGTCCACAGAAGGAGAGCCCTGATCCAGGCAGCAGGCAGGGACGTGGTCAGTGACAGTGAATTGAATTGTCCAGGCAGCAGACAGGAATATTGTCCATAGTCACTACAGGCAGGAATACTGTCCATATACAGTCCAGGGTCAGTGCAAGTAGAGACATTGCCAGCAGTGCCAAAATATTGGTCCTGGTAATCAGCAGGAACATGGTCCAAGTAGCAGGCCAGGAAAGAATGGGGACAGGGGTAGGGGCTTCTCCCACCCAAATCTCTTTGAAGCCCCCGAGTCTCCAGACCCTAATCCGGGAATGAGAAAACTAAAAAATAGTTTTCTTCATCCAGAAAAACAATTCTGGAGCCCCTCACATATGTGAGACCCCTGTGTTCCCACTAGCATAGCAGGGTAAAAGATCAATCCAAGAGGCAGGCAAAAAACATGGTCAAACAGTCCAGGGTCAGTTCCAGAGCAGGCAGAGGTAGGTACAGTTAAGCATTAGGCAGAAGAGTGGTCGTATAACAGGCCAGGGTCAGTTCCGGAGCAGGCAGAGGTAGGTACAGTTTAGCGTTAGGCAGAAGAGTGGTCGTATAACAGGCCAGGGTCAGTTCCGGAGAAAGCAGAGGTATGTTTAGCGTTAGGCAGAAGAGTGGTCGTATAACAGTCCAAGGTCGGTTCCGGAGAAGGCAGAGGTATGTACAGTTCAGTGCAGTGGCATAAGGGGTGTGGAGGAAAATGACAGGAAATGAGAATTGCATTTACCATACTTCCCTAATAGTGTAGAAACGTATGGTAACGGCGGAAACATTCGCCTATACAGAGGCCTGGTTGGGAAGGACAATCGGGACAATAATACATGGTGTCTCTTCGAATTCCTCCTCTGGAGCACACCCGGCATCTCTTCTGACGTCTGTAGCCTGTTTCGCGGGGGGCGGCTTTCTCAGGAAAGTGGCGCTCGTGGAGTCTGCTCACGGAATCAGAGCGATTAGTTTCTGGTGGGCTTTCAGGGTACAAAAGGGCGGAGATAACTTCTTCTTGGTAGAGTAGATAGGATACGGGGTTCTCTGTTGATTTTTTGTAAATAACATAAGTGTTATACATGGCCAAACTAAAAAAATAAAGGGACACTTTCTTATACCAGTGGCGGGATTTTCTTGTGGGAAGATAGGGTTCAATCATCTGATCGTTAAAGTCCACTCCCCCCATAAACAAATTATAATCGTAGACACAAGCTGGTTTCTGGATTGTGCCGTTTCTTTTGGGGACTTCCACATAGGTGTCGTTGTGGATTGATGTGAGCATGTGGACGTTTCGTTTGTCCCTCCACCTGACAGCCAATATCTCCTGGTTCCTCAATGATGCCGCCTCCCCTCGTCGTAGCTTTCCATTGGCGAGTTTTTGTGGGAAGCCTTTTCTATTGGCTCTTATTGTGCCACATGCTGGGGTGTCCCTCCGGTAAAGATTGCGGAACAGGGGCAAGCTGGTATAAAAATTATCCACATAAAGGTGGTATCCCTTTCCAAGGAGTGGATAGATAAGCTCCCAGACCACTTTTCCGCTGACACCGATGTACTCTGGGCATTCAGGGGGATGCAGTTGGGAGTCCTTCCCTTCGTACACCAGAAAGGCGTAGATGTACCCCGTGGCTCGGTCACAAAGTTTGTACATTTTAACCCCATATCGGGCCCTTTTGCTGGGGATAAACTATTTAATGCTCAGCCTGCCTGAGAATTTTATGAGGGACTCATCCACGGAGATATTCTGTTCAGGGATATATAACTGGGAAAAATTTTCAGAGAATTTTTTTTAGGAGTGGCCGAATTTTATATAGTTTGTCAAAAGCTGGGTCATTTCGGGGAGGGCACTGGGTGTTGTCATTATAGTGGAGGAACCGCATAATCATTAGGTATCGGGATCTTGTCATAAGGGATGAGAAGAGTGGCATGTGGTGGATGGGTTTGGTAGACCAGTAGGAGTACAATTGTTTTTTTTTGAGAGTCCCATACTAAAAGTTAGGCCTAGGAAAATTTTGAATTCCTCTACGGTAAGTTCTCTCCACTCAAAGGGACGGGCGTAACTAGACCCAGGGTTGCTTGCTATGTACTGCTGTGCGTAGAGGTTGCACTGGGCCACAATGGAGGATAGTAAGTCTTCAGTGAATACTAAATTGAAAAAATCGAGCATGGAAAATTCATCGGTGTTCACCTGGACACCTGGCTGGGCTATGAAAGGGGGGATATTTGCTGCTCCGGAATTAGGGGGAAGCCACAGGGGGTTTTGAAGGCCATAGGGAAGGCTGGCATGGCCCCTATCCCTTTGGGGCTGAGATGACACCCTACTGGTGCCTGGCCTTTGTTGCAGTGGCACTGCGCTTGGGGTGGACGGCACTGCACTTGGGGTGGACGGTACTGCGCTTGGGGTGGACGGTACTGCGCTTGGGGTGGACGGCACTGCGCTTGGGGTGGACGGCACTGCGCTTGGGGTGGACGGCACTGCGCTTGGGGTGGACGGCACTGCGCTTGGGGTGGACGGCACTGCGCTTGGGGTGGACGGCACTGCGCTTGGGGTGGACGGCACTGCGCTTGGGGTGGACGGCACTGCGCTTGAGGTGGACGGCACTGTGTTGCTGGTAGTAGGCCGCTTCTCCACGCCAGAACCCCTTGTTTTCACGGGCACACATTCCTCTTCTGATTCTGTATCAGACCCACTGTCTGTAACGGGTTCATAGGCCGAATCCGAATCAGACTGAGACTCCTCGCTGCTCTCATGATTAGACGCTGGTAGGCCTCCCCACAAGTAAAGAATTTTTTTGCCATGTTGGTGGCTGGTGAGGCTGCACTGCAGAGCACTGTGGTGGCACTGGTGGACACTGGCAGGCACAGGCGGCACTGATGTGGCACAGGTAGCACTGGTGTGCACTGTAGTGGCACTGGTGTGGCTCTGGTTGCACTGGTGTGGCTCTGGTTGCACTGGTGTGGCTCTGGTGGCACACAGGCGGCACAGGCGGCACTGGTGGGCACAGGCGGCACTGGTGGGGACAGGCGGCACTGGTGGGGACAGGCGGCACTGGTGGGGACTGGCGGCACTGGTGGGGACAGGCGGCACTGATGTGCACTGCAGTGGCACTGATGGGCACAGGTGG
The DNA here is from genome assembly GCA_029206835.1 of Rana muscosa. Classification (NCBI taxonomy): domain Eukaryota; kingdom Metazoa; phylum Chordata; class Amphibia; order Anura; family Ranidae; genus Rana; species Rana muscosa. The sequence goes on along the minus strand of CM055117.1, from coordinate 418,484 downwards.
CACTGGGCACAGGTGGCACTGATGGGCACAGGTGGCACTGATGGGCACAGGTGGCACTGATGGGCACAGGTGTGGCACTGGTGGGCACAGGTGTGGCTCTGGTGGGCACTGGTGGCACTGGTGGCACTGGTGGGCACAGGCGGCACTGATGTGGCACTGCAGTGGCGCAGATGAGCACTGATGGGCACAGGTGGCACAGGTGGCACTGATGGGCACAGGTGGCACTGATGGGCACAGGTGGCACTAGTGTGGCACTGATGTGGCACTGGTGTGGCACTGGTGACACTGATGTGGCTCTGGTGGCACTGGTGTGGCTCTGGTGGCACTGGTGTGGCACAGGTGGCACTTTTTTGCACTTTTGGGGCACTGTTGGGCACAGCTAAAAGTAGTAAAAACTCACTGTGTGGCACAGGGTTGCACTGATGTCTCTCCTCTCACGCTGCATCGGTGTGAGGTGAGGAGAGAGATGAACTGCTGCTGACCCTGGTTTGTTTACATTGTGATCGCGTCTTCATTGGACGGCGCGGTCACGTGGTAAAAGGCCGCTGTCATTGGCCATTCACCCCGATCTGTGTTGCTACGGGTCCGGTGGACCCGGCGAGCACAGTCATTTGCGTGTGCGCGCCCGCGGGCGCGCGCAGGAACGATTCTAAGGGAGGACGTTATATAACGTCCTCCCAGAGTTAAGCAACCACCTTGCCGCCGTTATTCGGTGGCAGGTGGTTGTTAAGTGGTTAAGCATTTTTTAAAATCACTGCTCCCGAAAAAACGTCAATTTTTAAAACTTTTTTTTGCATTGATACATGTCCCCTGGGGCAGGACCCGGGTCCCCAAACACTTTGCATATTAGCCTTTATAATTAGCACTTTAGATTTCGAACGTTCGAGTCCATTGTATTTAATAGGGTTCTAAAGTTCACGCGAACATTCTGTTTGTTCGCAGGTTCTGGTGCGAACCGAACAGGGGGGTGTTCGGCTCATCCCTGGTGGCAGTGTATTTAATATATATATATATATATATATATATATATATATATATATACAGTCAGTCTAGTATATATATCAATGGTATTTGAACTTGTACTTGAGCCATTGTCTAAAATAACAGAAACCAACTGCTGTACTAACTAAACAATCATTTCCCAGCCCCCCCCCCCTTGCACTCCCAACCCAACTTTCCTCTGGCTTTGCGGCCCCAGTAGAACCAGGAGAAATACATTTACTATAATAGAGATCCACAATCCGGCATAGAAAAAAACCCCAACAAAGCAATGAGAAAATAAATATAATCCCTCCGAACACCAGGATCCGAAATAACAGCTCAACACTCCTCCTCCCCCGCAGGCTATACCTTAATGATGAAAAAGAAGGGCCCATAAAATGTAATACCCTATCCCAGGAACAATGGGGTAATTACAGGGATAAAGGGATGAAAATGCCTGGTAGCCTACATGTTAGACCAATCACAGTCCTATTATCCCCTGGTGGAGAAGGAAGCCAGCCAGGCCTGCCACACTTTGTCAAATTTATTTGCACACCTCTTGGAAAGATAGGTGGCCCTATAGAATTGGGATCATGGAGTTTACTAGGCCTTTCCAGAAGGACACTGTTGGGGCAGCGGGTTCCTCCCAGTGCAAAAGAATAGCCTTGCGAGTATAGAACAAAAATATATTTAGTAAAGTTCTATGGGCATTGGACAGAACCACTGCCTCCACAAGGCCAAGAAGACATACAGAAAGTGATATAGGGACAGGTGTGGTGAGGACCTCTGCAATGCAATTTGTAACTTCTGTCCAAAAATATCGGATTAACTGGAAAATCCGAAATCAATGCATCTTGACTTGGTGGACCCCTCCATTCAACTAACATGGCAAGAGGTCAAAACATCTCAACCTACTGGACCTCTCCATCCAACCAACATGGCAAGAGGCCAAAACAACTCGACCTACTGGACCTCTCCATCCAACCAACATGGCAAGAGGTCAAAGCACCTTCACTTGCTGCACCTCTCCATCCAGTTGACATGGTAAGAGGTCAAAACACCTCAAACCTACTGGACCTCTCCATCCAACCAACATGGCAAGAGGTCAAAACAACTCGACCTACTGGACCTCTCCATCCAACCAACATGGCAAGAGGTCAAAACAACTCGACCTACTGGACCTCTCCATTCAACCAACATGGCAAGAGGTCAAAACATCTCAACCTACTGGACCTCTCCATCCAACCAACATGGCAAGAGGTCGAAGCTTTAGGTGTGAAGTCTATAACTCAAAACAAAGCTCCCTAGTTCTTAAATGGTGAATTCTATTCAAAAATCACGGATTAACTGGCAATTCTGAAATCAATGTACCTTGACCTGGTTGACCCCTCCATTCAACCAACATGGCAAGAGGTCAAAGCACCTCGACCTACTGGACCTCTCCATCCAACCAACATGCCAAGAGGTCAAAACAACTCGATCTACTGTACCTCTCCATCCAACCAACATGGCAAGAGGTCAAAACAACTCGACCTACTGGACCTCTCCATCCAACCAACATGGCAAGAGGTCAAAACAACTCGACCTACTGGACCTCTCCATCCAACCAACATGGCAAGAGGTCAAAACAACTCGACCTACTGGACCTCTCCATCCAACCAACATGGCAAGAGGTCAAAACAACTCGACCTACTGGACCTCTCCATCCAACCAACATGGCAAGAGGTCAAAACAACTCGACCTACTGGACCTCTCCATCCAACCAACATGGCAAGAGGTCAAAACAACTCGACCTACTGGACCTCTCCATCCAACAAACATGGCAAGAGGTCAAAACAACTCGACCTACTGGACCTCTCCATCCAACCAACATGGCAAGAGGTCAAAGCTTTAAGTCTTTAACTCAAGACAAAGTTTCCCCAGATCTTGAATAGTGACTAGGACCCTTCCACCTCCCCCACCCTACGTTTTCCTCCCTTGCCTCGCCATCTTCCTCTATCCTTTCACCCTTACTACCTTTGTGGTTGCACTTACACTAAGTTTCCTTTCATTCCTCATGCTCAGACCGAAATGTGCAACTTTGGATATCTAAATGATGTGATGTTTGAGGCCTCGTACACACGACCGCTTTTCTCGACAAGAAAACTGCTGGGAGAGCTTTTTGCCGTGAAAACCATTGGCGAGTATGCTTTCTCGTTGTAAAAACTGCCGGGAATCCCGGGAGAAAAATAAAGAACCTGCTCTCTATTTTCTCGTTGTGATTCCCGTCAGACTATTTCCCGTCGTGAAAACCGCTCGTGTGTATGCTTGTCCGAGGGGAAAAAAAACAAATCAAGTGATGAGACGGGAGCGCTCCTTCTGGTAAAACTAGCGTTCATAATGGAGATAGCACATTCGTCACGCTGTAACGGACTGAAAAGTGCGAGGCTGAAAAGCGCAAATCGTCTCTCACCAAACTTTTACTAACACGAGGATCAGCAAAAACAAGGGTGGCGTCATCAGAATGGAACTTCCCCTTTATAGTGCCGTCGTACGCGTTGTACGTCACCGCGCTTTAGAACGACGGGATTTTGAATGCCAGTCTGTACGCAAGACTAGCTTGGCAGGAATCCCGTCGGGAAAAACAACGTTTTTTTTTTTTCCGACGGGAATGCCGGTCGTGTGTACAGGGCTTGAGTCTTACTCATAGGAGACCCGAAATTCCATTGAACCCACATTTACCTCCCTCTGATTGGAACTTGTTCCTGATATTCAAGTTTTTTTGGACATCAATTTGCATCCCACCTCCAGACTTTGCTGCCTTTTAGAGGGACCATCATAACCACAGGGGGTGGTGTTTCTGGGGCCCTTCGCAGAGCTCGTTTGTCTTGTCCTCCTCCCCTTGTATTTCTCAATCTCTGGACTGGATCTTTTACAGCTACTTTGCATTGCTTTGAATATATTTGTAGCGCTACCCCCCCAGGGGCCGCTGATTTTACTGATTCTTTTTTTTTTTTTTTATAAGCCAAAAATCTAATTTTTTTTCTATAAAGGGGACCTGTCGTCCCTTATTTCTGTTACTTATTATTATTATTATTATTATTATTAGGGAAGTTTACATTCCTTAGCAATAGGAGCAAAAGTAATAAAAAAAATAAAAAAAAAGGGACTGTGTGAAAAAAAATAAAAAAATATATGATTTTTTTTTTCTTAAAGCACCATGATCGCATACGTAAGTCCCGCACACATATGTAAATGGTGTTTGCACCACACATGTGAGGTATCACTGCGAACGTTAGAGCGAGAGCGATAATTCTAGCACTAGACCTCCTCTGTAACCTTAAAACGTTATCCTGTGAATTTTTTTTTTTTTAAAGCATCGCCTATGGAGATTTTTAGGTACCATAGTTTGTCAACCATTCCACGAGCGTGCACAATTTTAAAGCGTGACGTGTTATGCCGCGTACACACGACCGTTTCTCATGACGAGAAAAATGCCATTTTTTTAATTGTTCATTAAAAACGATCGTGTGTGGGCTTCAGAGCATTTTTCTCGACAAGAAAAATGGGCATTAAAAATTTGGAACGTGCTCTATTTTTTCTCGTCGTTTTTCTCGTCGTGAAAAACGGCCGTGTGTACGCTTTAATGACGGGAAAAAAAATGCGCATGCTCAGAATCAAGTATGAGACGGGAGCGCTCGTTCTGGTAAAACTAGCGTTCGTAATGGAGAAAGCACATTCATCACACTGTAACGGGCTGAAGAGCACGAGGCTGAAAAAACGCGAATCGGCTCTCACTAAACTTTTACTAAACACGAGGATCAGCAAAAGCAGCCCAAAGGGTGGCGCCATCCGAATGGAACTTCCCCTTTATAGTGCCGTCCTACGTGTCACCGCGCTTTGCTCGAGCGTTTTTTTTTCACGATCGTGTGTAGGCAAGGCAGGCTTGAGAAGAATCACGTCGAGAAAAATGACGTTTTTTTCAATGACATTAAAAAGGGTCGTGTGTACGCGGCATTAGGTATATATTTATTCAGTGTAACATTATCTTTTATATTTGACCAAAAAATTGGGTTATATTTTGTGCTTTTTTGCATTTCAATTCATTAAAATGTATTTTAACCCCCCCAAAAAATTGCACAAATACCGTGTGACATAAATAATTGCAACGATCGCCATTTTATTTTCTAGGGTCTCTGCTAAAATATATATATTTTTAAAGATAAACGCAGCGCAATAAAATCAGTCCCAAATGCTGACAGATGTCAGAAATAAAACAGATGGAGCAAATAGTCCAGAGAGACAGCGAACCACAAAGTTCCACAAAGAAATCCACAGTGAGTGACAATCCCTCCACCTCTGGTCTAACTCATTACTCTCACCTTATAACATGGACCCCTGAACAACTCTCACCTTATAGCATGGACCCCTGAACAACTCTCACCTTATAACATGGACCCCTGAACAACTCTCACCTTATAGCATGGACCCCTGAACAACTCTCACCTTATAACATGGACCCCTAAACAACTCTCACCTTATAACATGGACCCCTGAACAACTCTCACCTTATAACATGGACCCCTGAACAACTCTCACCTTATAACATGGACCCCTGAACAACTCTCACCTTATAACATGGACCCCTGAACAACTCTCACCTTATAACATGGACCCCTAAACAACTCTCACCTTATAACATGGACCCCTGAACAACTCTCACCTTATAACATGGACCCCTGAATGACTCTCACCTTATAGCATGGACCCCTGAATGACTCTCACCTTATAACATGGACCCCTGAACAACTCTCACCTTATAACATGGACCCCTAAACAACTCTCACCTTATAGCATGGACCCCTGAACAACTCTCACCTTATAACATGGACCCCTGAACAACTCTCACCTTATAGCATGGATCCCTGAACAACTCTCACCTTATAACATGGACCCCTGAATGACTCTCACCTTATAGCATGGACCCCTGAACGACTCTCACCTTATAGCATGGACCCCTGAACGACTCTCACCTTATAACATGGACCCCTGAACAACTCTCACCTTATAACATGGACCCCTGAACAACTCTCACCTTATAGCATGGACCCCTGAACAACTCTCACCTTATAACATGGACCCCTGAACAACTCTCACCTTATAACATGGACCCCTGAACAACTCTCACCTTATAGCATGGACCCCTGAACAACTCTCACCTTATAACATGGACCCCTGAACAACTCTCACCTTATAGCATGGACCCCTGAACAACTCTCACCTTATAACATGGACCCCTGAACAACTCTCACCTTATAACACGGACCCCTGAACGACTCTCACCTTATAACATGGACCCCTGAACAACTCTCACCTTATAACATGGACCCCTGAACGACTCTCACCTTATAACATGGACCCCTGAACAACTCTCACCTTATAACATGGACCCCTGAACAACTCTCACCTTATAACATGGACCCCTAAACAACTCTCACCTTATAGCATGGACCCCTGAACAACTCTCACCTTATAACATGGACCCCTGAACAACTCTCACCTTATAACATGGACCCCTAAACAACTCTCACCTTATAACATGGACCCCTGAACAACTCTCACCTTATAGCATGGACCCCTGAACAACTCTCACCTTATAACATGGACCCCTGAACAACTCTCACCTTATAACATGGACCCCTAAACAACTCTCACCTTATAACATGGACCCCTGAACAACTCTCACCTTATAACATGGACCCCTGAACAACTCTCACCTTATAGCATGGACCCCTGAACAACTCTCACCTTATAACATGGACCCCTGAACAACTCTCACCTTATAACATGGACCCCTGAACAACTCTCACCTTATAACATGGACCCCTAAACAACTCTCACCTTATAACATGGACCCCTGAACAACTCTCACCTTATAACATGGACCCCTGAACAACTCTCACCTTATAACATGGACCCCTGAACAACTCTCACCTTATAACATGGACCCCTGAACAACTCTCACCTTATAACATGGACCCCTGAACAACTATCACCTTATAACATGGACCCCTAAACAACTCTCACCTTATAGCATGGACCCCTGAACAACTCTCACCTTATAACATGGACCCCTGAACAACTCTCACCTTATAACATGGACCCCTAAACAACTCTCACCTTATAACATGGACCCCTAAACAACTCTCACCTTATAACATGGACCCCTGAACAACTCTCACCTTATAACATGGACCCCTAAACAACTCTCACCTTATAACATGGACCCCTGAACAACTCTCACCTTATAACATGGACCCCTGAACAACTCTCACCTTATAACATGGACCCCTGAACAACTCTCACCTTATAACATGGACCCCTGAACAACTCTCACCTTATAACATGGACCCCTAAACAACTCTCACCTTATAGCATGGACCCCTGAACAACTCTCACCTTATAACATGGACCCCTGAACAACTCTCACCTTATAACATGGACCCCTAAACAACTCTCACCTTATAGCATGGACCCCTGAACAACTCTCACCTTATAACATGGACCCCTGAACAACTCTCACCTTATAGCATGGACCCCTGAACAACTCTCACCTTATAACATGGACCCCTGAACAACTCTCACCTTATAGCATGGACCTCTGAACAACTCTCACCTTATAACATGGACCCCTGAACAACTCTCACCTTATAACATGGACCCCTGAACAACTCTCACCTTATAACATGGACCCCTAAACAACTCTCACCTTATAACATGGACCCCTGAACAACTCTCACCTTATAACATGGACCCCTGAATGACTCTCACCTTATAGCATGGACCCCTGAATGACTCTCACCTTATAACATGGACCCCTGAACAACTCTCACCTTATAACATGGACCCCTAAACAACTCTCACCTTATAGCATGGACCCCTGAACAACTCTCACCTTATAACATGGACCCCTGAACAACTCTCACCTTATAGCATGGACCCCTGAACAACTCTCACCTTATAACATGGACCCCTGAACAACTCTCACCTTATAACACGGACCCCTGAACAACTCTCACCTTATAGCATGGACCCCTGAACAAATCTCACCTTATAGCATGGACCCCTGAACAACTCTCACCTTATAGCATGGACCCCTGAACAACTCTCACCTTATAACATGGACCCCTGAACAACTCTCACCTTATAACATGGACCCCTGAACAACTCTCACCTTATAACATGGACCCCTGAACAACTCTCACCTTATAGCATGGACCCCTGAACAACTCTCACCTTATAACATGGACCTCTGAACAACTATCACCTTATAACATGGACCCCTGAACAACTCTCACCTTATAACATGGACCCCTGAACAAATCTCACCTTATAGCATGGACCCCTGAACAACTCTCACCTTATAGCATGGACCCCTGAACAACTCTCACCTTATAACATGGACCCCTGAACAACTCTCACCTTATAACATGGACCCCTGAACAACTCTCACCTTATAACATGGACCCCTGAACAACTCTCACCTTATAGCATGGACCCCTGAACAACTCTCACCTTATAACATGGACCTCTGAACAACTATCACCTTATAACATGGACCCCTGAATGACTCTCACCTTATAGCATGGACCCCTGAATGACTCTCACCTTATAACATGGACCCCTGAACAACTCTCACCTTATAACATGGACCCCTGAACAACTCTCACCTTATAACATGGACCCCTGAACAACTCTCACCTTATAACATGGACCCCTGAACAACTCTCACCTTATAACATGGACCCCTGAACAACTCTCACCTTATAACATGGACCCCTGAACAACTCTCACCTTATAACATGGACCCCTGAACGACTCTCACCTTATAACATGGACCCCTAAACAACTCTCACCTTATAACATGGACCCCTGAACGACTCTCACCTTATAACATGGACCCCTGAACAACTCTCACCATATAACATGGACCCCTAAACAACTATCACCTTATAACATGGACCCCTGAACAACTATCACCTTATAACATGGACCCCTGAACAACTCTCACCTTATAGCATGGACCCCTGAACAACTATCACCTTATAACATGGACCCCTGAACAACTATCACCTTATAGCATGGACCCCTGAACAACTCTCACCTTATAACATGGACCCCTGAACAACTCTCACCTTATAGCATGGACCCCTGAACAACTCTCACCTTATAACATGGACCCCTGAACAACTCTCACCTTATAACATGGACCCCTGAACAACTCTCACCTTATAGCATGGACCCCTGAACAACTCTCACCTTATAACATGGACCCCTGAACAACTATCACCTTATAGCATGGACCCCTGAACAACTCTCACCTTATAACATGGACCCCTGAACAACTCTCACCTTATAACATGGACCCCTGAACAACTCTCACCTTATAACATGGACCCCTGAACAACTCTCACCTTATAACATGGACCCCTGAACGACTCTCACCTTATAACATGGACCCCTGAACGACTCTCACCTTATAACATGGACCCCTGAACAACTCTCACCTTATAACATGGACCCCTGAACAACTCTCACCTTATAGCATGGACCCCTGAACAACTCTCACCATATAACATGGACCCCTAAACAACTCTCACCTTATAACATGGACCCCTAAACAACTCTCACCTTATAACATGGACCCCTGAACAACTCTCACCTTATAACATGGACCCCTGAACAACTCTCACCTTATAACATGGACCCCTGAACAACTCTCACCTTATAGCATGGACCCCTGAACAACTCTCACCTTATAACATGGACCCCTGAACAACTCTCACCTTATAGCATGGACCCCTGAACAACTATCACCTTATAGCATGGACCCCTGAACAACTCTCACCTTATAACATGGACCCCTGAACAACTCTCACCTTATAACATGGACCCCTGAACAACTCTCACCTTATAACATGGACCCCTGAACAACTCTCACCTTATAACATGGACCCCTGAACAACTCTCACCTTATAACATGGACCCCTGAACAACTATCACCTTATAACATGGACCCCTGAACAACTATCACCTTATAACATGGACCCCTGAACAACTCTCACCTTATAGCATGGACCCCTGAACAACTATCACCTTATAGCATGGACCCCTGAACAACTCTCACCTTATAGCATGGACCCCTGAACGACTCTCACCTTATAGCATGGACCCCTGAACGACTCTCACCTTATAACATGGACCCCTGAACGACTCTCACCTTATAACATGGACCCCTGAACAACTCTCACCTTATAACATGGACCCCTGAACAACTCTCACCTTATAGCATGGACCCCTGAACAACTCTCACCATATAACATGGACCCCTAAACAACTCTCACCTTATAACATGGACCCCTAAACAACTCTCACCTTATAACATGGACCCCTGAACAACTCTCACCTTATAACATGGACCCCTGAACAACTCTCACCTTATAACATGGACCCCTGAACAACTCTCACCTTATAGCATGGACCCCTGAACAACTATCACCTTATAGCATGGACCCCTGAACAACTCTCACCTTATAGCATGGACCCCTGAACAACTCTCACCTTATAACATGGACCCCTGAACAACTCTCACCTTATAACATGGACCCCTGAACAACTCTCACCTTATAACATGGACCCCTGAACGACTCTCACCTTATAACATGGACCCCTGAACGACTCTCACCTTATAACATGGACCCCTGAACAACTCTCACCTTATAACATGGACCCCTGAACAACTCTCACCTCATAGCATGGACCCCTGAACAACTCTCACCTTATAACATGGACCCCTGAACAACTATCACCTTATAGCATGGACCCCTGAACAACTCTCACCTTATAACATGGACCCCTGAACAACTCTCACCTTATAACATGGACCCCTGAACAACTCTCACCTTATAACATGGACCCCTGAACAACTCTCACCTTATAACATGGACCCCTGAACAACTCTCACCTTATAACATGGACCCCTGAACAACTCTCACCTTATAACATGGACCCCTGAACAACTCTCACCTTATAGCATGGACCCCTGAACAACTCTCACCATATAACATGGACCCCTAAACAACTATCACCTTATAACATGGACCCCTGAACAACTATCACCTTATAACATGGACCCCTGAACAACTATCACCTTATAGCATGGACCCCTGAACAACTATCACCTTATAGCATGGACCCCTGAACAACTATCACCTTATAGCATGGACCCCTGAACAACTCTCACCTTATAACATGGACCCCTGAACAACTCTCACCTTATAGCATGGACCCCTGAACAACTCTCACCTTATAGCATGGACCCCTGAACAACTATCACCTTATAGCATGGACCCCTGAACAACTATCACCTTATAACATGGACCCCTGAACAACTCTCACCTTATAACATGGACCCCTGAACAACTCTCACCTTATAACATGGACCCCTGAACAACTCTCACCTTATAACATGGACCCCTGAACAACTCTCACCTTATAACATGGACCCCTGAACAACTCTCACCTTATAGCATGGACCCCTGAACAACTCTCACCATATAACATGGACCCCTGAACAACTCTCACCTTATAGCATGGACCCCTGAACAACTCTCACCTTATAACATGGACCCCTGAACAACTCTCACCTTATAGCATGGACCCCTGAACAACTCTCACCATATAACATGGACCCCTGAACAACTCTCACCTTATAGCATGGACCCCTGAACAACTCTCACCTTATAACACGGACCCCTGAACAACTCTCACCTTATAACACGGACCCCTGAACAACTCTCACCTTATAGCATGGACCCCTGAATGACTCTCACCTTATAACATGGACCCCTGAACAACTATCACCTTATAACATGGACCCCTGAACAACTCTCACCTTATAGCATGGACCCCGAAACAACTCTCACCTTATAACATGGACCCCTGAACAACTCTCACCTTATAACATGGACCCCTGAACGACGCTCACCTTATAACATGGACCCCTGAACAACTCTCACCTTATAACATGGACCCCTGAACAACTCTCACCTTATAACATGGACCCCTGAACAACTCTCACCTTATAACATGGACCCCTGAACAACTATCACCTTATAACATGGACCCCTGAACAACTCTCACCTTATAACATGGACCCCTAAACAACTCTCACCTTATAGCATGGACCCCTGAACAACTCTCACCTTATAACATGGACCCCTAAACAACTCTCACCTTATAACATGGACCCCTGAATGACTCTCACCTTATAACATGGACCCCTGAACAACTATCACCTTATAACATGGACCCCTGAACAACTCTCACCTTATAACATGGACCCCTAAACAACTCTCACCTTATAGCATGGACCCCTGAACAACTCTCACCTTATAACATGGACCCCTAAACAACTCTCACCTTATAACATGGACCCCTGAATGACTCTCACCTTATAACATGGACCCCTGAATGACTCTCACCTTATAACATGGACCCCTGAACAACTCTCACCTTATAACATGGACCCCTGAACAACTCTCACCTTATAACATGGACCCCTGAACAACTATCACCTTATAACATGGACCCCTAAACAACTCTCACCTTATAACATGGACCCCTGAATGACTCTCACCCTATAACATGGACCCCTGAACAACTCTCACCTTATAACATGGACCGCTGAACAACTCTCACCTTATAACATGGACCCCTGAACAACTGTCACCTTATAACATGGACCCCTGAATGACTCTCACCCTATAACATGGACCCCTGAACAACTCTCACCTTATAACATGGACCCCTGAACAACTCTCACCTTATAACATGGACCCCTGAACAACTCTCACCTTATAACATGGACCCCTGAACAACTCTCACCTTATAACATGGACCCCTGAACAACTCTCACCTTATAACATGGACCCCTGAACAACTCTCACCTTATAACATGGACCCCTGAACAACTATCACCTTATAACATGGACCCCTGAACAACTCTCACCTTATAACATGGACCCCTAAACAACTCTCACCTTATAGCATGGACCCCTGAACAACTCTCACCTTATAACATGGACCCCTAAACAACTCTCACCTTATAACATGGACCCCTGAATGACTCTCACCTTATAACATGGACCCCTGAACAACTCTCACCTTATAACATGGACCCCTGAACAACTCTCACCTTATAACATGGACCCCTGAACAACTATCACCTTATAACATGGACCCCTGAACAACTATCACCTTATAACATGGACCCCTAAACAACTCTCACCTTATAACATGGACCCCTGAATGACTCTCACCCTATAACATGGACCCCTGAACAACTCTCACCTTATAACATGGACCGCTGAACAACTCTCACCTTATAACATGGACCCCTGAACAACTGTCACCTTATAACATGGACCCCTGAATGACTCTCACCCTATAACATGGACCCCTGAACAACTCTCACCTTATAACATGGACCCCTGAACAACTCTCACCTTATAACATGGACCCCTGAACAACTCTCACCTTATAACATGGACCCCTGAACAACTCTCACCTTATAACATGGACCCCTGAACAACTCTCACCTTATAACATGGACCCCTGAACAACTATCACCTTATAACATGGACCCCTGAACAACTCTCACCTTATAACATGGACCCCTAAACAACTCTCACCTTATAGCATGGACCCCTGAACAACTCTCACCTTATAACATGGACCCCTAAACAACTCTCACCTTATAACATGGACCCCTGAATGACTCTCACCTTATAACATGGACCCCTGAATGACTCTCACCTTATAACATGGACCCCTGAACAACTCTCACCTTATAACATGGACCCCTGAACAACTCTCACCTTATAACATGGACCCCTGAACAACTATCACCTTATAACATGGACCCCTAAACAACTCTCACCTTATAACATGGACCCCTGAATGACTCTCACCCTATAACATGGACCCCTGAACAACTCTCACCTTATAACATGGACCCCTGAACAACTCTCACCTTATAACATGGACCCCTGAACAACTCTCACCTTATAACATGGACCCCTGAATGACTCTCACCCTATAACATGGACCCCTGAACAACTCTCACCTTATAACATGGACCCCTGAACAACTCTCACCTTATAACATGGACCCCTGAACAACTCTCACCTTATAACATGGACCCCTGAACAACTCTCACCTTATAACATGGACCCCTGAACAACTCTCACCTTATAACATGGACCCCTGAACAACTATCACCTTATAACATGGACCCCTGAACAACTCTCACCTTATAACATGGACCCCTAAACAACTCTCACCTTATAGCATGGACCCCTGAACAACTCTCACCTTATAACATGGACCCCTAAACAACTCTCACCTTATAACATGGACCCCTGAATGACTCTCACCTTATAACATGGACCCCTGAATGACTCTCACCTTATAACATGGACCCCTGAACAACTCTCACCTTATAACATGGACCCCTGAACAACTCTCACCTTATAACATGGACCCCTGAACAACTATCACCTTATAACATGGACCCCTAAACAACTCTCACCTTATAACATGGACCCCTGAATGACTCTCACCCTATAACATGGACCCCTGAACAACTCTCACCTTATAACATGGACCCCTGAACAACTCTCACCTTATAACATGGACCCCTGAACAACTCTCACCTTATAACATGGACCCCTGAATGACTCTCACCCTATAACATGGACCCCTGAACAACTCTCACTGTGCCCATGCCTCACTGACAGTGTGCTGGATGCTGCACCAGACAGACGGTACCGGGACAGGGTCATCCAACTTCCAGGGCAAGGATCCAGAACCCTCCCCCTACAAGTCGTAGATTGGGTGTACCACCCTGCAACCATTCTTTACCCTCTTGCTTCTCTGCGCCCGTGACAGCTGCCCCACAAAGATTTGCCCCACGTTCTTCAGCTGCAGGTCTTCAGACGGTTCACTCTCACGTACTACTACTAGAAAGACTGTCCTCTGTTCACCAACCAGAGCGTTGTGGAGTAACCCGCGTCCCATTCCGCATCCAGTTCTCAAGTCTATACCAAAAAATACTTTGCGCTGTGATTGGTCTCCAATCCCAAAGGACGTCTGATTTGGATAAACGCATCGGGTGGAGCTGAACACTAAAGAATTTTCACGTAATTCGAATGACAAGTATAAAATAGAGATAAACGCAGCGCAATAAAATCAGTCCCAAATGCTGACAGATGTCAGAAATAAAACAGATGGAGAAAATACCGTATATACTCGAGTATAAGCCTAGGGTGTCCATATGCATGCCTCACTGTGCCTCACTGTGTCCATGCCTCACTGTGCCTCACTGTGTCCATGTGCATGCCTCACTGTGCCCATGCCTCACTGTGTCCATGCCTCACTGTGCCCATGTGCATGCCTCACTGTGTCCATGCCTCACTGTGTCCATGTGCATGCCTCACTGTGTCCATGCCTCACTGTGCCCATGTGCATGCCTCACTGTGTCCATGCCTCACTGTGTCCATGTGCATGCCTCACTGTGTCCATGCCTCACTGTGCCCATGCCTCACTGTGCCTCACTGTGTCCATGCCTCACTGTGCCTCACTGTGCCTCACTGTGTCCATGTGCATGCCTCACTGTGTCCATGCCTCACTGTGTCCATGTGCATGCCTCACTGTGTCCATGCCTCACTGTGCCCATGCCTCACTGTGCCTCACTGTGTCCATGTGCATGCCTCACTGTGTCCATGCCTCACTGTGCCTCACTGTGCCTCACTGTGTCCATGTGCATGCCTCACTGTGTCCATGCCTCACTGTGCCTTGGCACAGTGAGGCATGGACACAGTGAGGCATGGACACAGTGAGGCATGGGGACAGTGAGGCATGGACACAGTGAGGCATGGGCACAGTGAGGCATGGGCACAGTGAGGCATGGACACAGTGAGGCATGGGGACAGTGAGGCATGGACACAGTGAGGCATGGACACAGTGAGGCATGGGGACAGTGAGGCATGGACACAGTGAGGCATGGACACAGTGAGGCATGGACACAGTGAGGCATGGACACAGTGAGGCATGCACTTGGACACAGTGAGGCATGGACACAGTGAGGCATGGACACAGTGAGGCATGGACACAGTGAGGCATGGGCACAGTGAGGCATGCACATGGGCACAGTGAGGCATGGACACAGTGAAGCATGGGGACAGTGAGGCATGGGGACAGTGAGGCATGGGGACAGTGAGGCATGGGGACAGTGAGGCATGCACTTGGACACAGTGAGGCATGGACACAGTGAGGCATGGGCACAGTGAGGCATGGGCACAGTGAGGCATGGGCACAGTGAGGCATGCACATGGGCACAGTGAGGCATGGGCACAGTGAGGCACAGTGAGGCATGGACACAGTGAGGCACAGTGAGGCATGGACACAGTGAGGCACAGTGAGGCACAGTGAGGCATGGGCACAGTGAGGCATGGGCACAGTGAGGCATGGACACAGTGAGGCATGGACACAGTGAGGCACAGTGAGGCATGGACACAGTGAGGCACAGTGAGGCACAGTGAGGCATGGACACAGTGAGGCACAGTGAGGCATGGACACAGTGAGGCACAGTGAGGCATGGACACAGTGAGGCACAGTGAGGCATGGACACAGTGAGGCACAGTGAGGCATGGACACAGTGAGGCACAGTGAGGCATGCACATGGACACAGTGAGGCACAGTGAGGCACAGTGAGGCATGGACACAGTGAGGCATGGACACAGTGAGGCACAGTGAGGCATGCACATGGACACAGTGAGGCACAGTGAGGCACAGTGAGGCATGCACATGGGCACAGTGAGGCATGGACACAGTGAGGCATGCACATGGACACAGTGAGGCACAGTGAGGCACAGTGAGGCATGGACACAGTGAGGCACAGTGAGGCATGCACATGGGCACAGTGAGGCATGGACACAGTGAGGCATGGGCACAGTGAGGCATGCACATGGGCACAGTGAGGCATGGACACAGTGAGGCATGCACATAGACACAGTGAGGCATGGACACAGTGAGGCACAGTGAGGCATAGACACAGTGAGGCACAGTGAGGCATGGACACAGTGAGGCACAGTGAGGCATGGACACAGTGAGGCACAGTGAGGCATGGACACAGTGAGGCACAGTGAGGCATGGACACAGTGAGGCATGCACATGGGCACAGTGAGGCATGGACACAGTGAGGCACAGTGAGGCATGGACACAGTGAGGCACAGTGAGGCATGGGCACAGTGAGGCATGGACACAGTGAGGCATGCACATGGACACAGTGAGGCATGGACACAGTGAGGCATGCACATGGGCACAGTGAGGCATGGGCACAGTGAGGCATGGACACAGTGAGGCATGCACATGGACACAGTGAGGCATGGACACAGTGAGGCATGCACATGGGCACAGTGAGGCATGGGCACAGTGAGGCATGGGCACAGTGAGGCATGCACATGGACACAGTGAGGCATGGGCACAGTGAGGCATGGACACAGTGAGGCATGCACATGGACACAGTGAGGCATGGACACAGTGAGGCATGCACATGGGCAGTGAGGCATGGGCACAGTGAGGCATGGGCACAGTGAGGCACAGTGAGGCATGGGCACAGTGAGGCATGGACACAGTGAGGCATGCACATGGACACAGTGAGGCATGGGCACAGTGAGGCATGGACACAGTGAGGCATGGACACAGTGAGGCATGGACACAGTGAGGCATGCACATGGACACAGTGAGGCATGGACACAGTGAGGCATGCACATGGGCACAGTGAGGCATGGGCACAGTGAGGCATGGGCACAGTGAGGCATGGACACAGTGAGGCACAGTGAGGCATGGACACAGTGAGGCACAGTGAGGCATGCATATGGACACCCTAGGCTTATACTCGAGTATATACGGTATTTTCTCCATCTGTTTTATTTCTGACATCTGTCAGCATTTGGGACTGATTTTATTGCGCTGCGTTTATCTCTATTTTATACTTGTCATTCGAATTACGTGAAAATTCTTTAGTGTTCAGCTCCCCCCGATGCGTTTATCCAAATCAGACGTCCTTTGGGATTGGAGACCAATCACAGCGCAAAGTATTTTTTGGTATAGACTTGAGAACTGGATGCGGAATGGGACGCGGGTTACTCCACAACGCTCTGGTTGGTGAACAGAGGACAGTCTTTCTAGTAGTAGTACGTGAGAGTGAACCGTCTGAAGACCTGCAGCTGAAGAACGTGGGGCAAATCTTTGTGGGGCAGCTGTCACGGGCGCAGAGAAGCAAGAGGGTAAAGAATGGTTGCAGGGTGGTACACCCAATCTACGACTTGTAGGGGGAGGGTTCTGGATCCTTGCCCTGGAAGTTGGATGACCCTGTCCCGGTACTGTCTGTCTGGTGCAGCATCCAGCACACTGTCTCAAGGATCAGGTCAAGGTCATTACTCCCAGGTCCCCAGGACAGCCACCCTCTTCCAGGACCAGATCCCTTGTGGTTTGGTTCTGCAGGCATTTCTGAGCAAGACCCCTCTAGCCTGTTCTCTGGCCCTCCCTAGGCCTTCTAGAACAGCTGTTCAGTCCAAGGACTGCACCTCTGGAACCCTCCTGAGAAGAAAGAACCCAGCTCTCCAGTGCCTCAGACCAGGCCTGGACTGGCCATAGGGCATACCGGGCAAATACCCGGTGGGCCGCAGCGGCCCGCGGGCTGCCGGACAGCATATCACGTCTTCCCCATCCCCTGGCCCTCCCTTTGCCTCCTAGAACAGCTGTTCAGTCCAAGGACTGCACCTCTGGAACCCTCCTGAGAAGAAAGAACCCAGCTCTCCAGTGCCTCAGACTATTTATCCACATTCCAGCCCCCTACTGGACACTTCCTCCCCAGCTTGCCTCTCCCAGGCCCCACCCCTTTCATCCATTGGTTTTCATATGTTTCATGCCAGCTCAGCATTACATGTGGGTGTTACCTAGGACGGTCTTCATGCAAATGCAGCCTGCATAGTAACTAGGGATGGGCCCGATGTTCGTGTCGAACGTAAGTTCAACTCAAACATTGGGTGTTCATTTGTTCCTAGAACAACCGAACATAAGGGGGCGCTTGCGGGAATTTCACCCGCCGTGATGAGCCCCATAATGCTCTGCGAGATCGCAGTGCATTGAAGGCTGCGGATTGGCCAAAGCATGCACCTGACTTGTATGCTTTGGCCAATCACAGCACGATGTGTTGTGAGAGCCACGATTGGCAAAAGGCAGGGTGCCTTTGGCCAATCATGGCTCAGGGGCTAAGTCCACGCCCCAGACTATAGAAGGCTGCTTACACTGCGGCCGGCCGTGTGTAGTGTTTATGAATGGAGAGAGATTAGGGAGGTTAGTTAGTGGATTGAGCGTGCAGTCCGTATACTATATATATAGTACAGTGCAGAGTATATAGTACAGTGCAGAGTATATAGTACAGTGCAGAGTATATAGTACAGTGCAGAGTATATAGTGCAGTGCAGAGTATATAGTACAGTGCAGAGTATATAGTGCAGTCCGTATACTATATATATAGTACAGTGCAGAGTATATAGTACAGTGCAGAGTATATAGTGCAGTGCAGAGTATATAGTACAGTGCAGAGTATATAGTGCAGTGCAGAGTATATAGTGCAGTCCGTATACTATATATATAGTACAGTGCAGAGTATATAGTACAGTGCAGAGTATATAGTGCAGTGCAGAGTATATAGTACAGTGCAGAGTATATAGTGCAGTGCAGAGTATATAGTGCAGTGCAGAGTATATAGTGCAGTCCGTATACTATATATAGTACAGTGCAGAGTATATAGTGCAGTGCAGAGTATATAGTGCAGTGCAGAGTATATAGTGCAGTCCGTATACTATATATAGTACAGTGCAGAGTATATAGTGCAGTCTGTATACTATATATAGTACAGTGCAGAGTATATAGTGCAGTGCAGAGTATATAGTGCAGTCCGTATACTATATATATAGTACAGTGCAGAGTATATAGTACAGTGCAGAGTATATAGTGCAGTCCGTATACTATATATATAGTACAGTGCAGAGTATATAGTACAGTGCAGAGTATATAGTGCAGTGCAGAGTATATAGTGCAGTCCGTATACTATATATATAGTACAGTGCAGAGTATATAGTGCAGTGCAGAGTATATAGTACAGTGCAGAGTATATAGTGCAGTCCGTATACTATATATAATACAGTGCAGAGTATATAGTGCAGTGCAGAGTATATAGTGCAGTCCGTATACTATATATATAGTACAGTGCAGAGTATATAGTACAGTGCAGAGTATATAGTGCAGTGCAGAGTATATAGTACAGTGCAGAGTATATAGTGCAGTGCAGAGTATATAGTGCAGTGCAGAGTATATAGTGCAGTCCGTATACTATATATAGTACAGTGCAGAGTATATAGTGCAGTGCAGAGTATATAGTGCAGTGCAGAGTATATAGTGCAGTCCGTATACTATATATAGTACAGTGCAGAGTATATAGTGCAGTCTGTATACTATATATAGTACAGTGCAGAGTATATAGTGCAGTCCGTATACTATATATAGTACAGTGCAGAGTATATAGTGCAGTGCAGAGTATATAGTGCAGTCCGTATACTATATATAGTACAGTGCAGAGTATATAGTACAGTGCAGAGTATATATAGTGCAGTGCAGAGTATATAATACAGTGCAGAGTATATAGTGCAGTGCAGAGTATATAGTGCAGTCCGTATACTATATATAGTACAGTGCAGAGTATATAGTGCAGTGCAGAGTATATAGTGCAGTCCGTATACTATATATAATACAGTGCAGAGTATATAGTGCAGTGCAGAGTATATAGTGCAGTGCAGAGTATATAGTGCAGTCCGTATACTATATATAGTACAGTGCAGAGTATATAGTGCAGTCCGTATACTATATATAGTACAGTGCAGAGTATATAGTGCAGTGCAGAGTATATAGTGCAGTGCAGAGTATATAATACAGTGCAGAGTATATAGTGCAGTGCAGAGTATATAGTGCAGTCCGTATACTATATATAGTACAGTGCAGAGTATATAGTACAGTGCAGAGTATATAGTGCAGTGCAGAGTATATAATACAGTGCAGAGTATATAGTGCAGTCCGTATACTATATATAGTACAGTGCAGAGTATATAGTGCAGTGCAGAGTATATAATACAGTGCAGAGTATATAGTGCAGTGCAGAGTATATAGTGCAGTCCGTATACTATATATAATACAGTGCAGAGTATATAGTTAGCAGTGCAGAGTATATATTGCAGTGCAGAGTACATAGCTCAGTCAGTGCAGAGTATATAGTGCAGTGCAGAGTATATAGCTCAGTCAGTGCAGAGTATATAGTGCAGTGCAGAGTATATAGCTCAGTCAGTGCAGAGTATATAATACAGTGCAGAGTATACAGTGCAGTGCAGAGTATATAATACAGTGCAGAGTATACAGTGCAGTGCAGAGTATATAGTGCAGTCATGGGCGTCCGCTGAAATTTTTTCAGGGAGGGGCGATTCGGCAGCGGCGATAGTCGCATTTAACCCTTTCTTCGACCACTAGCGGGGGTTAAAAGCGCGCCCCCCCACGTTAAAATGTAAAAAAAAGCCACTGTGCCCCCTGCATCTTTCAATATCTCTTTGTCACTACTGTGTATCCCCTCTCCACAACTGCACCTCTGGATCCCTTTACGTTACACAGCATCCTGAAGCCTTTGGACTTCTTTACATTACACAACCTCCTGCACCTCGGGCCCCCTTTACATTACACAACCCCCTGCACCTCTGGACCCCTTTACATTACACAACCCCCTGCACCTCTGGACCCCTTTACATTACACAACCCCCTGCACCTCTGGACCCCTTTACATTACACAACCCCCTGCACCTCTGGACGCCTTTACATTACACAACCCCTGCACCTCTGGACCCCTTTACATTACACAACCCCCTGCACCTCTGGACCCCTTTACATTACACAACCCCCTGCACCTCTGGACCCCTTTACATTACACAACCCCCTGCACCTCTGGACCCCTTTACATTACACAACCCCCTGCACCTCTGGACGCCTTTACATTACACAGCATTCTGCACCTCTGGACGCCTTTACATTACACAACCCCCTGCACCTCTGGACGCCTTTACATTACACAACCCCCTGCACCTCTGGACGCCTTTACATTACACAACCCCCTGCACCTCTGGACCCCTTTACATTACACAACCCCCTGCACCTCTGGACGCCTTTACATTACACAACCCCCTGCACCTCTGGACGCCTTTACATTACACAACCCCCTGCACCTCTGGACGCCTTTACATTACACAACCCCCTGCACCTCTGGACGCCTTTACATTACACAACCCCCTGCACCTCTGGACCCCTTTACATTACACAACCCCCTGCACCTCTGGACGCCTTTACATTACACAACCCCCTGCACCTCTGGACGCCTTTACATTACACAACCCCCTGCACCTCTGGACGCCTTTACATTACACAACCCCCTGCACCTCTGGACGCCTTTACATTACACAACCCCCTGCACCTCTGGACCCCTTTACATTACACAACCCCCTGCACCTCTGGACCCCTTTACATTACACAACCCCCTGCACCTCTGGACGCCTTTACATTACACAACCCCCTGCACCTCTGGACCCCTTTACATTACACAACCCCCTGCACCTCTGGACCCCTTTACATTACACAACCCCCTGCACCTCTGGACGCCTTTACATTACACAACCCCCTGCACCTCTGGACGCCTTTACATTACACAACCCCCTGCACCTCTGGACGCCTTTACATTACACAACCCCCTGCACCTCTGGACGCCTTTACATTACACAACCCCCTGCACCTCTGGACGCCTTTACATTACACAACCCCCTGCACCTCTGGACGCCTTTACATTACACAACCCCCTGCACCTCTGGACGCCTTTACATTACACAACCCCCTGCACCTCTGGACCCCTTTACATTACACAACCCCCTGCACCTCTGGACGCCTTTACATTACACAACCCCCTGCACCTCTGGACGCCTTTACATTACACAACCCCCTGCACCTCTGGACGCCTTTACATTACACAACCCCCTGCACCTCTGGACGCCTTTACATTACACAACCCCCTGCACCTCTGGACCCCTTTACATTACACAACCCCCTGCACCTCTGGACCCCTTTACATTACACAACCCCCTGCACCTCTGGACGCCTTTACATTACACAACCCCCTGCACCTCTGGACCCCTTTACATTACACAACCCCCTGCACCTCTGGACCCCTTTACATTACACAACCCCCTGCACCTCTGGACGCCTTTACATTACACAACCCCCTGCACCTCTGGACGCCTTTACATTACACAACCCCCTGCACCTCTGGACGCCTTTACATTACACAACCCCCTGCACCTCTGGACGCCTTTACAATACACAACCCCCTGCACCTCTGGACTCCTTTACATTACACAACCCCCTGCACCTCTGGACGCCTTTACATTACACAGCACCCTGCACCTCTGGACTCCTTTACATTACACAGCACCCTGCACCTCTGGACCCCTTTACATTACACAGCACCCTGCACCTCTGGACTCCTTTACATTACACAACCCCCTGCACCTCTGGACCCCTTTACATTACACAGCACCCTGCACCTCTGGACTCCTTTACATTACACAACCCCCTGCACCTCTGGACGCCTTTACAATACACAGCATCCTGAAGCTTTTGGGTTCACACTGGTGTCCTGAAGTTTGTCGCAGTGCTGGGGTATTGACAGTTTTTCTGCATTTTATCCCCATTTTTAGCTGCAGTCTCACAGACTTCTATTAGCTTGTGTAATTTTGCTGTGTTTTCTGAAAGCACACCAAAGATGCAGTATAGAGAACATTTGGTGCGCTTTCAGAAAATGTTGCAAAAATGTGAAATCTAATAGAAGTCTGTGGGACTGTAGTGAAAATGGATGTAAATGCAGGAAAACTGTGTATACACAGCACTGCCACTGAACCACAGTGCATCAGTGTGATCCCACCTGAGTCCTGGTTCACATATATGCGATGCAATGATCAGCGCGATTCCAGTGTGGATTCCTGCATTGCATGTTGCTTGTCGGCCGTTTACGCTGCCCTTTGCAAACTGTTATGGGTGTCAATGTAAAATTAATGACCCGCCAGATCGGTTTGCAGATTGCAGTGAGAACTGTGAAATAGTGCAGGAATCGGATTGCATAGGTGTGAACACCCATCCACTCCGATTCCAGTGCGGAGCAAAAAAAAAAAAGGGTCTTGCACCAATCGCTTTTGGTGCAAATGCGATTTCAGCCATACAGTTTGTTTGGTTGAATTTGCATCGCACAGACATCGCATGTGATTTGCACAGTAATGCAGGGCAAATCACATGCAATGTCTATGATCACACACTAGTGAAAACCCTGGCTAAAGGAACATGATGGGGGCAAACTATCAGCATAGAGTTAATGAAAGACTCTGCTGGAGGACAACAGAGGAAAGAGGGGGAGTGAAAGATTTGGGAGAGAGAGAGGGGGCGGAGTCTGGACACAGTGACAGTGCTGATAACTCACTTGATGTTCCCAGGATGCTCAGTCTCAGGCCTCGTACACACGGCCGAGATTCTCGTCGAAAAAAACACGTCGTTTTTTTCGACGAGATTCTTGGACAAGAAACTTGTCCCGGCCGAGTGTACACACGCTCGATTCAAAGAACCCGCGGTTCTTTGAATGGAGCGTACGCGGTGACGTCATCGACTACGTCGAGCATGCGCTCGTCACATTCGATGCCGTCGCCGCCATCTTGCTACACCCTACCTATGCCTAGGAAGCTACCGCGCATGCGCCGAATTCATTTCAAACATGCGCGGGCTTCCGGGAGGACAGGTAAGTGTACACACACTCACTTTTCTCGTCGAGAAACATGCCGAGGAGAATCTCGACGAGAAAATGGAGAGCAGGTTCACTATTTTCTCGTCGAGGTTTCTTGTCGGTTTTCTGGACGAGAAACCCGCTAGCAGCGTACACACGACCGATTTACTCGGCAAGACCTCTCTGCCAACATACCGAGGAGAATCTCGACGAGAAACCCGCTAGCAGCGTACACACGACCGATTTACTCGGCAAGACCTCTCTGCCAACATGCCGAGGAGAATCTCAATGAGAAACCCGCTAGCAGCGTACACACGACCGATTTACTCGGCAAGACCTCTCTGCCAACATGCCGAGGAGAATCTCAACGAGAAACCCGCTAGCAGCGTACACACGACCGATTTACTCGGCAAGACCTCTCTGCCAACATGCCGAGGAGAATCTCAACGAGAAACCCGCTAGCAGCGTACACACGACCGATTTACTCGGCAAGACCTCTCTGCCAACATACCGAGGAGAATCTCAATGAGAAACCCGCTAGCAGCGTACACACGACCGATTTACTCGGCAAGACCTCTCTGCCAACATACCGAGGAGAATCTCAACGAGAAACCCGCTAGCAGCGTACACACGACCGATTTACTCGGCAAGACCTCTCTGCCAACATGCCGAGGAGAATCTCAACGAGAAACCCGCTAGCAGCGTACACACGACCGATTTACTCGGCAAGACCTCTCTGCCAACATACCGAGGAGAATCTCGACGAGAAACCCGCTAGCAGCGTACACACGACCGATTTACTCGGCAAGACCTCTCTGCCAACATGCCGAGGAGAATCTCGACGAGAAACCCGCTAGCAGCGTACACACGACCGATTTACTCGGCAAGACCTCTCTGCCAACATGCCGAGGAGAATCTCGACGAGAAACCCGCTAGCAGCGTACACACGACCGATTTACTCGGCAAGACCTCTCTGCCAACATGCCGAGGAGAATCTCGACGAGAAACCCGCTAGCAGCGTACACACGACCGATTTACTCGGCAAGACCTCTCTGCCAACATGCCGAGGAGAATCTCGACGAGAAACCCGCTAGCAGCGTACACACGACCGATTTACTCGGCAAGACCTCTCTGCCAACATGCCGAGGAGAATCTCGACGAGAAACCCGCTAGCAGCGTACACACGACCGATTTACTCGGCAAGACCTCTCTGCCAACATACCGAGGAGAATCTCAACGAGAAACCCGCTAGCAGCGTACACACGACCGATTTACTCGGCAAGACCTCTCTGCCAACATACCGAGGAGAATCTCAATGAGAAACCCGCTAGCAGCGTACACACGACCGATTTACTCGGCAAGACCTCTCTGCCAACATACCGAGGAGAATCTCAATGAGAAACCCGCTAGCAGCGTACACACGACCGATTTACTCGGCAAGACCTCTCTGCCAACATACCGAGGAGAATCTCGACGAGAAACCCGCTAGCAGCGTACACACGACCGATTTACTCGGCAAGACCTCTCTGCCAACATACCGAGGAGAATCTCGACGAGAAACCCGCTAGCAGCGTACACACGACCGATTTACTCGGCAAGACCTCTCTGCCAACATGCCGAGGAGAATCTCGACGAGAAACCCGCTAGCAGCGTACACACGACCGATTTACTCGGCAAGACCTCTCTGCCAACATGCCGAGGAGAATCTCAACGAGAAACCCGCTAGCAGCGTACACACGACCGATTTACTCGGCAAGACCTCTCTGCCAACATGCCGAGGAGAATCTCAACGAGAAACCCGCTAGCAGCGTACACACGACCGATTTACTCGGCAAGACCTCTCTGCCAACATACCGAGGAGAATCTCAACGAGAAACCCGCTAGCAGCGTACACACGACCGATTTACTCGGCAAGACCTCTCTGCCAACATACCGAGGAGAATCTCGACGAGAAACCCGCTAGCAGCGTACACACGACCGATTTACTCGGCAAGACCTCTCTGCCAACATACCGAGGAGAATCTCAACGAGAAACCCGCTAGCAGCGTACACACGACCGATTTACTCGGCAAGACCTCTCTGCCAACATGCCGAGGAGAATCTCGACGAGAAACCCGCTAGCAGCGTACACACGACCGATTTACTCGGCAAGACCTCTCTGCCAACATACCGAGGAGAATCTCAATGAGAAACCCGCTAGCAGCGTACACACGACCGATTTACTCGGCAAGACCTCTCTGCCAACATGCCGAGGAGAATCTCAACGAGAAACCCGCTAGCAGCGTACACACGACCGATTTACTCGGCAAGACCTCTCTGCCAACATGCCGAGGAGAATCTCAACGAGAAACCCGCTAGCAGCGTACACACGACCGATTTACTCGGCAAGACCTCTCTGCCAACATACCGAGGAGAATCTCAACGAGAAACCCGCTAGCAGCGTACACACGACCGATTTACTCGGCAAGACCTCTCTGCCAACATACCGAGGAGAATCTCAATGAGAAACCCGCTAGCAGCGTACACACGACCGATTTACTCGGCAAGACCTCTCTGCCAACATACCGAGGAGAATCTCAACGAGAAACCCGCTAGCAGCGTACACACGACCGATTTACTCGGCAAGACCTCTCTGCCAACATACCGAGGAGAATCTCAACGAGAAACCCGCTAGCAGCGTACACACGACCGATTTACTCGGCAAGACCTCTCTGCCAACATACCGAGGAGAATCTCGACGAGAAACCCGCTAGCAGCGTACACACGACCGATTTACTCGGCAAGACCTCTCTGCCAACATGCCGAGGAGAATCTCGACGAGAAACCCGCTAGCAGCGTACACACGACCGATTTACTCGGCAAGACCTCTCTGCCAACATGCCGAGGAGAATCTCGACGAGAAACCCGCTAGCAGCGTACACACGACCGATTTACTCGGCAAGACCTCTCTGCCAACATACCGAGGAGAATCTCAACGAGAAACCCGCTAGCAGCGTACACACGACCGATTTACTCGGCAAGACCTCTCTGCCAACATGCCGAGGAGAATCTCGACGAGAAACCCGCTAGCAGCGTACACACGACCGATTTACTCGGCAAGACCTCTCTGCCAACATACCGAGGAGAATCTCAACGAGAAACCCGCTAGCAGCGTACACACGACCGATTTACTCGGCAAGACCTCTCTGCCAACATACCGAGGAGAATCTCAATGAGAAACCCGCTAGCAGCGTACACACGACCGATTTACTCGGCAAGACCTCTCTGCCAACATACCGAGGAGAATCTCGACGAGAAACCCGCTAGCAGCGTACACACGACCGATTTACTCGGCAAGACCTCTCTGCCAACATGCCGAGGAGAATCTCAATGAGAAACCCGCTAGCAGCGTACACACGACCGATTTACTCGGCAAGACCTCTCTGCCAACATGCCGAGGAGAATCTCAACGAGAAACCCGCTAGCAGCGTACACACGACCGATTTACTCGGCAAGACCTCTCTGCCAACATACCGAGGAGAATCTCAACGAGAAACCCGCTAGCAGCGTACACACGACCGATTTACTCGGCAAGACCTCTCTGCCAACATGCCGAGGAGAATCTCGACGAGAAACCCGCTAGCAGCGTACACACGACCGATTTACTCGGCAAGACCTCTCTGCCAACATGCCGAGGAGAATCTCGACGAGAAACCCGCTAGCAGCGTACACACGACCGATTTACTCGGCAAGACCTCTCTGCCAACATACCGAGGAGAATCTCAACGAGAAACCCGCTAGCAGCGTACACACGACCGATTTACTCGGCAAGACCTCTCTGCCAACATACCGAGGAGAATCTCAATGAGAAACCCGCTAGCAGCGTACACACGACCGATTTACTCGGCAAGACCTCTCTGCCAACATGCCGAGGAGAATCTCAACGAGAAACCCGCTAGCAGCGTACACACGACCGATTTACTCGGCAAGACCTCTCTGCCAACATACCGAGGAGAATCTCAACGAGAAACCCGCTAGCAGCGTACACACGACCGATTTACTCGGCAAGACCTCTCTGCCAACATACCGAGGAGAATCTCAATGAGAAACCCGCTAGCAGCGTACACACGACCGATTTACTCGGCAAGACCTCTCTGCCAACATGCCGAGGAGAATCTCGACGAGAAACCCGCTAGCAGCGTACACACGACCGATTTACTCGGCAAGACCTCTCTGCCAACATGCCGAGGAGAATCTCAATGAGAAACCCGCTAGCAGCGTACACACGACCGATTTACTCGGCAAGACCTCTCTGCCAACATGCCGAGGAGAATCTCGACGAGAAACCCGCTAGCAGCGTACACACGACCGATTTACTCGGCAAGACCTCTCTGCCAACATACCGAGGAGAATCTCAACGAGAAACCCGCTAGCAGCGTACACACGACCGATTTACTCGGCAAGACCTCTCTGCCAACATACCGAGGAGAATCTCAACGAGAAACCCGCTAGCAGCGTACACACGACCGATTTACTCGGCAAGACCTCTCTGCCAACATGCCGAGGAGAATCTCAACGAGAAACCCGCTAGCAGCGTACACACGACCGATTTACTCGGCAAGACCTCTCTGCCAACATGCCGAGGAGAATCTCAACGAGAAACCCGCTAGCAGCGTACACACGACCGATTTACTCGGCAAGACCTCTCTGCCAACATACCGAGGAGAATCTCAACGAGAAACCCGCTAGCAGCGTACACACGACCGATTTACTCGGCAAGACCTCTCTGCCAACATGCCGAGGAGAATCTCGACGAGAAACCCGCTAGCAGCGTACACACGACCGATTTACTCGGCAAGACCTCTCTGCCAACATGCCGAGGAGAATCTCGACGAGAAACCCGCTAGCAGCGTACACACGACCGATTTACTCGGCAAGACCTCTCTGCCAACATACCGAGGAGAATCTCAACGAGAAACCCGCTAGCAGCGTACACACGACCGATTTACTCGGCAAGACCTCTCTGCCAACATACCGAGGAGAATCTCGACGAGAAACCCGCTAGCAGCGTACACACGACCGATTTACTCGGCAAGACCTCTCTGCCAACATACCGAGGAGAATCTCAACGAGAAACCCGCTAGCAGCGTACACACGACCGATTTACTCGGCAAGACCTCTCTGCCAACATACCGAGGAGAATCTCAACGAGAAACCCGCTAGCAGCGTACACACGACCGATTTACTCGGCAAGACCTCTCTGCCAACATGCCGAGGAGAATCTCAACGAGAAACCCGCTAGCAGCGTACACACGACCGATTTACTCGGCAAGACCTCTCTGCCAACATGCCGAGGAGAATCTCAACGAGAAACCCGCTAGCAGCGTACACACGACCGATTTACTCGGCAAGACCTCTCTGCCAACATGCCGAGGAGAATCTCAATGAGAAACCCGCTAGCAGCGTACACACGACCGATTTACTCGGCAAGACCTCTCTGCCAACATGCCGAGGAGAATCTCGACGAGAAACCCGCTAGCAGCGTACACACGACCGATTTACTCGGCAAGACCTCTCTGCCAACATGCCGAGGAGAATCTCAATGAGAAACCCGCTAGCAGCGTACACACGACCGATTTACTCGGCAAGACCTCTCTGCCAACATACCGAGGAGAATCTCAACGAGAAACCCGCTAGCAGCGTACACACGACCGATTTACTCGGCAAGACCTCTCTGCCAACATGCCGAGGAGAATCTCAACGAGAAACCCGCTAGCAGCGTACACACGACCGATTTACTCGGCAAGACCTCTCTGCCAACATACCGAGGAGAATCTCAACGAGAAACCCGCTAGCAGCGTACACACGACCGATTTACTCGGCAAGACCTCTCTGCCAACATGCCGAGGAGAATCTCGACGAGAAACCCGCTAGCAGCGTACACACGACCGATTTACTCGGCAAGACCTCTCTGCCAACATGCCGAGGAGAATCTCGACGAGAAACCCGCTAGCAGCGTACACACGACCGATTTACTCGGCAAGACCTCTCTGCCAACATACCGAGGAGAATCTCAACGAGAAACCCGCTAGCAGCGTACACACGACCGATTTACTCGGCAAGACCTCTCTGCCAACATACCGAGGAGAATCTCAACGAGAAACCCGCTAGCAGCGTACACACGACCGATTTACTCGGCAAGACCTCTCTGCCAACATACCGAGGAGAATCTCGACGAGAAACCCGCTAGCAGCGTACACACGACCGATTTACTCGGCAAGACCTCTCTGCCAACATGCCGAGGAGAATCTCGACGAGAAACCCGCTAGCAGCGTACACACGACCGATTTACTCGGCAAGACCTCTCTGCCAACATACCGAGGAGAATCTCAACGAGAAACCCGCTAGCAGCGTACACACGACCGATTTACTCGGCAAGACCTCTCTGCCAACATGCCGAGGAGAATCTCAACGAGAAACCCGCTAGCAGCGTACACACGACCGATTTACTCGGCAAGACCTCTCTGCCAACATGCCGAGGAGAATCTCGACGAGAAACCCGCTAGCAGCGTACACACGACCGATTTACTCGGCAAGACCTCTCTGCCAACATGCCGAGGAGAATCTCGACGAGAAACCCGCTAGCAGCGTACACACGACCGATTTACTCGGCAAGACCTCTCTGCCAACATGCCGAGGAGAATCTCAACGAGAAACCCGCTAGCAGCGTACACACGACCGATTTACTCGGCAAGACCTCTCTGCCAACATACCGAGGAGAATCTCAACGAGAAACCCGCTAGCAGCGTACACACGACCGATTTACTCGGCAAGACCTCTCTGCCAACATACCGAGGAGAATCTCGACGAGAAACCCGCTAGCAGCGTACACACGACCGATTTACTCGGCAAGACCTCTCTGCCAACATACCGAGGAGAATCTCGACGAGAAACCCGCTAGCAGCGTACACACGACCGATTTACTCGGCAAGACCTCTCTGCCAACATGCCGAGGAGAATCTCAACGAGAAACCCGCTAGCAGCGTACACACGACCGATTTACTCGGCAAGACCTCTCTGCCAACATACCGAGGAGAATCTCAATGAGAAACCCGCTAGCAGCGTACACACGACCGATTTACTCGGCAAGACCTCTCTGCCAACATACCGAGGAGAATCTGGACGAGAAACCCGCTAGCAGCGTACACACGACCGATTTACTCGGCAAGACCTCTCTGCCAACATGCCGAGGAGAATCTCGACGAGAAACCCGCTAGCAGCGTACACACGACCGATTTACTCGGCAAGACCTCTCTGCCAACATACCGAGGAGAATCTCAACGAGAAACCCGCTAGCAGCGTACACACGACCGATTTACTCGGCAAGACCTCTCTGCCAACATACCGAGGAGAATCTCGACGAGAAACCCGCTAGCAGCGTACACACGACCGATTTACTCGGCAAGACCTCTCTGCCAACATACCGAGGAGAATCTCAATGAGAAACCCGCTAGCAGCGTACACACGACCGATTTACTCGGCAAGACCTCTCTGCCAACATACCGAGGAGAATCTCAACGAGAAACCCGCTAGCAGCGTACACACGACCGATTTACTCGGCAAGACCTCTCTGCCAACATACCGAGGAGAATCTCAACGAGAAACCCGCTAGCAGCGTACACACGACCGATTTACTCGGCAAGACCTCTCTGCCAACATACCGAGGAGATTCTCAATGAGAAACCCGCTAGCAGCGTACACACGACCGATTTACTCGGCAAGACCTCTCTGCCAACATACCGAGGAGAATCTCAATGAGAAACCCGCTAGCAGCGTACACACGACCGATTTACTCGGCAAGACCTCTCTGCCAACATACCGAGGAGAATCTCAATGAGAAACCCGCTAGCAGCGTACACACGACCGATTTACTCGGCAAGACCTCTCTGCCAACATACCGAGGAGATTCTCAATGAGAAACCCGCTAGCAGCGTACACACGACCGATTTACTCGGCAAGACCTCTCTGCCAACATACCGAGGAGAATCTCAATGAGAAACCCGCTAGCAGCGTACACACGACCGATTTACTCGGCAAGACCTCTCTGCCAACATACCGAGGAGAATCTCAATGAGAAACCCGCTAGCAGCGTACACACGACCGATTTACTCGGCAAGACCTCTCTGCCAGCAAGTTTCTTGCTGGTTCTTGCCGAGAAAATCGGCCGTGTGTACGAGGCCTGACACTAGATCAGTCGGCAGCTCTTTAGCTGTCTTCTACTTGTTTAAATGTTCCCGCCCCCACGTTCCTTTCAGACGGGCTGCACAGAGCATGGACAGGACACAGAAACAGAGGGGAGGGGGGAGGCAGAGCCCATGCAGACTCTTCCATTCCTGTGGAGAGGGGGGGGGGAGTTGTACTCGCTGAGCTCTTAGAATATAACAGAGAGTGACAATGGGTCAGTCCGCCTGAGCTGTCAGCATATCACATCGCTGCATTACCAAGCTCTCACTGTTTCATACAGGGGAGGATGGGGGGGCCGTCTGACACCCCCCCCCCACCTAATGTGTGTCTCCCGGGGCGGTGGAGAGCAGGCAGCAGACTTAGAAAAAAAAAGTCTACGGCTGCAGCAGCTATCACAGGGGGCAAGTGTCACTGTCTAATCTTAGGATTCTAGGGGGGGGGGGGGGGCAAACGACCCCCCTTGCCCCATGGAGCGGACGCCCATGAGTACAGTGCAGAGTATATAGTACAGTGCAGAGTATATAGTACAGTGCAGAGTATATAGTACAGTGCAGAGTATATAGTACAGTGCAGAGTATATAGTGAGCAGTGCAGAGTATATAGTGCAGTGCAGAGTATATAGTACAGTGCAGAGTATATAGTACAGTGCAGAGTATATAGTGAGCAGTGCAGAGTATATAGTACAGTGCAGAGTATATAGTGAGCAGTGCAGAGTATATAGTACAGTGCAGAGTATATAGTACAGTGCAGAGTATATAGTACAGTGCAGAGTATATAGTGAGCAGTGCAGAGTATATAGTACAGTGCAGAGTATATAGTGAGCAGTGCAGAGTATATAGTACAGTGCAGAGTATATACTGAGCAGTGCAGAGTATATAGTACAGTGCAGAGTATATAGTACAGTGCAGAG
This sequence comes from Rana muscosa, assembly GCA_029206835.1. NCBI lineage: Eukaryota > Metazoa > Chordata > Amphibia > Anura > Ranidae > Rana > Rana muscosa. The sequence continues at coordinate 384,351 of CM055117.1, read as the reverse complement.
TATATAGTACAGTGCAGAGTATATAGTGAGCAGTGCAGAGTATATAGTACAGTGCAGAGTATATAGTGAGCAGTGCAGAGTATATAGTACAGTGCAGAGTATATAGTACAGTGCAGAGTATATAGTACAGTGCAGAGTATATAGTGAGCAGTGCAGAGTATATAGTACAGTGCAGAGTATATAGTGAGCAGTGCAGAGTATATAGTACAGTGCAGAGTATATACTGAGCAGTGCAGAGTATATAGTACAGTGCAGAGTATATAGTGAGCAGTGCAGAGTATATAGTGCAGTGCAGAGTATATAGTACAGTGCAGAGTATATAGTGCAGTGCAGAGTATATAGTACAGTGCAGAGTATATAGTGCAGTGCAGAGTATATAGTGCAGTGCAGAGTATATAGTGAGCAGTGCAGAGTATATAGTGCAGTGCAGAGTATATAGTACAGTGCAGAGTATATAGTGCAGTGCAGAGTATATAGTACAGTGCAGAGTATATAGTGCAGTGCAGAGTATATAGTACAGTGCAGAGTATATAGTGCAGTGCAGAGTATATAGTGCAGTGCAGAGTATATAGTACAGTGCAGAGTATATAGTACAGTGCAGAGTATATAGTACAGTGCAGAGTATATAGTGAGCAGTGCAGAGTATATAGTACAGTGCAGAGTATATAGTGAGCAGTGCAGAGTATATAGTACAGTGCAGAGTATATAGTGAGCAGTGCAGAGTATATAGTGCAGTGCAGAGTATATAGTGCAGTGCAGAGTATATAGTGCAGTGCAGAGTATATAGTACAGTGCAGAGTATATAGTGAGCAGTGCAGAGTATATAGTACAGTGCAGAGTATATAGTACAGTGCAGAGTATATAGTGCAGTGCAGAGTATATAGTGCAGTGCAGAGTATATAGTGAGCAGTGCAGAGTATATAGTACAGTGCAGAGTATATAGTGAGCAGTGCAGAGTATATAGTACAGTGCAGAGTATATAGTGCAGTGCAGAGTATATAGTACAGTGCAGAGTATATAGTGCAGTGCAGAGTATATAGTGAGCAGTGCAGAGTATATAGTACAGTGCAGAGTATATAGTGCAGTGCAGAGTATATAGTCAGTGCAGAGTATATAGTACAGTGCAGAGTATATAGTGCAGTGCAGAGTATATAGTGCAGTGCAGAGTATATAGTACAGTGCAGAGTATATAGTGCAGTGCAGAGTATATAGTGCAGTGCAGAGTATATAGTGCAGTGCAGAGTATATAGTACAGTGCAGAGTATATAGTGCAGTGCAGAGTATATAGTGCAGTGCAGAGTAGATAGTACAGTGCAGAGTATATAGTGCAGTGCAGAGTATATAGTACAGTGCAGAGTATATAGTACAGTGCAGAGTATGTAGTACAGTGCAGAGTATGTAGTACAGTGCAGAGTATATAGTGCAGTGCAGAGTATATAGTACAGTGCAGAGTATATAGTGCAGTGCAGAGTATATAGTGCAGTGCAGAGTATATAGTACAGTGCAGAGTATATAGTGAGCAGTGCAGAGTATATAGTGCAGTGCAGAGTATATAGTGCAGTGCAGAGTATATAGTACAGTGCAGAGTATATAGTACAGTGCAGAGTATATAGTGCAGTGCAGAGTATATAGTACAGTGCAGAGTATATAGTGCAGTGCAGAGTAGATAGTACAGTGCAGAGTATATAGTGCAGTGCAGAGTATATAGTACAGTGCAGAGTATATAGTACAGTGCAGAGTATGTAGTACAGTGCAGAGTATGTAGTACAGTGCAGAGTATATAGTGCAGTGCAGAGTATATAGTACAGTGCAGAGTATATAGTGCAGTGCAGAGTATATAGTGCAGTGCAGAGTATATAGTACAGTGCAGAGTATATAGTGAGCAGTGCAGAGTATATAGTGCAGTGCAGAGTATATAGTACAGTGCAGAGTATATAGTGCAGTGCAGAGTATATAGTACAGTGCAGAGTATATAGTACAGTGCAGAGTATATAGTGAGCAGTGCAGAGTATATAGTACAGTGCAGAGTATATAGTACAGTGCAGAGTATATAGTGAGCAGTGCAGAGTATATAGTACAGTGCAGAGTATATAGTGCAGTGCAGAGTATATAGTACAGTGCAGAGTATATAGTACAGTGCAGAGTATATAGTGCAGTGCAGAGTATATAGTACAGTGCAGAGTATATAGTACAGTGCAGAGTATATAGTGCAGTGCAGAGTATATAGTACAGTGCAGAGTATATAGTGCAGTGCAGAGTATATAGTACAGTGCAGAGTATATAGTGCAGTGCAGAGTATATAGTACAGTGCAGAGTATATAGTACAGTTCAGAGTATATAGTGCAGTGCAGAGTATATAGTGCAGTGCAGAGTATATAGTACAGTGCAGAGTATATAGTGCAGTGCAGAGTATATAGTACAGTGCAGAGTATATAGTGCAGTGCAGAGTATATAGTACAGTGCAGAGTATATAGTGCAGTGCAGAGTATACAGTACAGTGCAGAGTATATAGTACAGTGCAGAGTATATAGTGCAGTGCAGAGTATATAGTGCAGTGCAGAGTATATAGTACAGTGCAGAGTATATAGTGCAGTGCAGAGTATATAGTACAGTGCAGAGTATATAGTGCAGTGCAGAGTATATAGTGCAGTGCAGAGTAGATAGTACAGTGCAGAGTATATAGTGCAGTGCAGAGTATATAGTACAGTGCAGAGTATATAGTACAGTGCAGAGTATGTAGTACAGTGCAGAGTATGTAGTACAGTGCAGAGTATATAGTGCAGTGCAGAGTATATAGTACAGTGCAGAGTATATAGTGCAGTGCAGAGTATATAGTGCAGTGCAGAGTATATAGTACAGTGCAGAGTATATAGTGAGCAGTGCAGAGTATATAGTGCAGTGCAGAGTATATAGTGCAGTGCAGAGTATATAGTACAGTGCAGAGTATATAGTGCAGTGCAGAGTATATAGTACAGTGCAGAGTATATAGTGCAGTGCAGAGTATATAGTGCAGTGCAGAGTATATAGTACAGTGCAGAGTATATAGTGCAGTGCAGAGTATATAGTACAGTGCAGAGTATATAGTACAGAGTATATAGTACAGTGCAGAGTATATAGTACAGTGCAGAGTATATAGTGCAGTGCAGAGTATATAGTGCAGTGCAGAGTATATAGCGCAGTGCAGAGTATATAGTGCAGTGCAGAGTGTATAGTGCAGTGCAGAGTATATAGTACAGTGCAGAGTATATAGTGCAGTGCAGAGTATATAGTGCAGTGCAGACTATATAGTGCAGTGCAGAGTGTATAGTGCAGTGCAGAGTATATAGTACAGTGCAGAGTATATAGTGCAGTGCAGAGTATGTAGTACAGTGCAGAGTATATAGTGCAGTGCAGAGTATATAGTACAGTGCAGAGTATATAGTGAGCAGTGCAGAGTATATAGTGAGCAGTGCAGAGTATATAGTACAGTGCAGAGTATATAGTGCAGTGCAGAGTATATAGTACAGTGCAGAGCATATAGTGCAGTGCAGAGTATATAGTCAGTGCAGAGTATATAGTACAGTGCAGAGTATATAGTGCAGTGCAGAGTATATAGTACAGAGTATATAGTGCAGAGTATATAGTGCAGAGTATATAGTGCAGAGTATATAGTGCAGAGTATATAGTGCAGTGCAGAGTATATAGTGCAGTGCAGAGTATATAGTGAGCAGTGCAGAGTATATAGTGCAGTGCAGAGTATATAGTGCAGTGCAGAGTATATAGTACAGTGCAGAGTATATAGTGCAGTGCAGAGTATATAGTACAGTGCAGAGTATATAGTGCAGTGCAGAGTATATAGTACAGTGCAGAGTATATAGTACAGTGCAGAGTATGTAGTACAGTGCAGAGTATATAGTACAGTGCAGAGTATATAGTGAGCAGTGCAGAGTATATAGTACAGTGCAGAGTATATAGTGCAGTGCAGAGTATATAGTACAGTGAGGGTATATAGTGCAGTGCAGAGTATATAGTACAGTGCAGAGTATATAGTACAGTGCAGAGTATATAGTACAGTGCAGAGTAGATAGTGCAGTGCAGAGTATATAGTACAGTGCAGAGTAGATAGTGCAGTGCAGAGTAGATAGTACAGTGCAGAGTATATAGTGCAGTGCAGAGTAGATAGTGCAGTGCAGAGTATATAGTACAGTGCAGAGTATATAGTGCAGTGCAGAGTAGATAGTGCAGTGCAGAGTATATAGTGCAGTGCAGAGTATATAGTGAGCAGTGCAGAGTATATAGTACAGTGCAGAGTATATAGTGCAGTGCAGAGTAGATAGTGCAGTGCAGAGTATATAGTGCAGTGCAGAGTATATAGTACAGTGCAGAGTATATAGTGCAGTGCAGAGTATATAGTACAGTGCAGAGTATATAGTGCAGAGTATATAGTGCAGTGCAGAGTATATAGTACAGTGCAGAGTATATAGTGCAGTGCAGAGTATATAGTGCAGTGCAGAGTATATAGTGCAGTGCAGAGTAGATAATACAGTGCAGAGTAGATAGTGCAGTGCAGAGTATATAGTGCAGTGCAGAGTATATAGTACAGAGTATATAGTGCAGAGTATATAGTACAGTGCAGAGTATATAGTACAGTGCAGAGTATATAGTGCAGTGCAGAGTATATAGTACAGTGCAGAGTATATAGTGAGCAGTGCAGAGTATATAGTGCAGTGCAGAGTATATAGTGCAGTGCAGAGTATATAGTGCAGTGCAGAGTAGACAGTACAGTGCAGAGTATATAGTGCAGTGCAGAGTATATAGTGCAGTGCAGAGTAGATAGTACAGTGCAGAGTATATAGTGCAGTGCAGAGTATATAGTGCAGTGCAGAGTATATAGTACAGTGCAGAGTATATAGTGAGCAGTGCAGAGTATATAGTGAGCAGTGCAGAGTATATAGTACAGTGCAGAGTATATAGTGCAGTGCAGAGTAGATAGTGCAGTGCAGAGTATATAGTGCAGTGCAGAGTATATAGTACAGTGCAGAGTATATAGTGCAGTGCAGAGTATATAGTACAGTGCAGAGTATATAGTGCAGAGTATATAGTGCAGAGTATATAGTACAGTGCAGAGTATATAGTGCAGTGCAGAGTATATAGTGCAGTGCAGAGTATATAGTGCAGTGCAGAGTAGATAATACAGTGCAGAGTAGATAGTGCAGTGCAGAGTATATAGTGCAGTGCAGAGTATATAGTACAGAGTATATAGTGCAGAGTATATAGTACAGTGCAGAGTATATAGTACAGTGCAGAGTATATAGTACAGTGCAGAGTATATAGTGCAGTGCAGAGTATATAGTACAGTGCAGAGTATATAGTGAGCAGTGCAGAGTATATAGTGCAGTGCAGAGTATATAGTGCAGTGCAGAGTAGACAGTACAGTGCAGAGTATATAGTGCAGTGCAGAGTATATAGTGCAGTGCAGAGTAGATAGTACAGTGCAGAGTATATAGTGCAGTGCAGAGTATATAGTGCAGTGCAGAGTATATAGTACAGTGCAGAGTATATAGTGAGCAGTGCAGAGTATATAGTACAGTGCAGAGTATATAGTGCAGTGCAGAGTATATAGTGCAGTGCAGAGTATATAGTGCAGTGCAGAGTAGATAGTACAGTGCAGAGTATATAGTGAGCAGTGCAGAGTATATAGTACAGTGCAGAGTATATAGTGCAGTGCAGAGTATATAGTGCAGTGCAGAGTATATAGTGCAGTGCAGAGTATATAGTGAGCAGTGCAGAGTATATAGTGCAGTGCAGAGTATATAGTACAGTGCAGAGTATATAGTACAGTGCAGAGTATATAGTGCAGAGTATATAGTACAGTGCAGAGTATATAGTACAGTGCAGAGTATATAGTGCAGTGCAGAGTATATAGTACAGTGCAGAGTATATAGTACAGTGCAGAGTATATAGTGCAGTGCAGAGTATATAGTGAGCAGTGCAGAGTATATAGTGAGCAGTGCAGAGTATATAGTGAGCAGTGCAGAGTATATAGTGCAGTGCAGAGTATATAGTACAGTGCAGAGTATATAGTGCAGTGCAGAGTATATAGTACAGTGCAGAGTATATAGTGAGCAGTGCAGAGTATATAGTGCAGTGCAGAGTATATAGTGCAGTGCAGAGTATATAGTGCAGTGCAGAGTATATAGTACAGTGCAGAGTATATAGTGCAGTGCAGAGTATATAGTACACTGCAGAGTATATAGTACAGTGCAGAGTATATAGTGCAGTGCAGAGTATATAGTACAGTGCAGAGTATATAGTGCAGTGCAGAGTATATAGTGCAGTGCAGAGTATATAGTACAGTGCAGAGTATATAGTACAGTGCAGAGTATACAGTGCAGTGCAGAGTATACAGTACAGTGCAGAGTATATAGTACAGTGCAGAGTATATAGTGCAGTGCAGAGTATATAGTGAGCAGTGCAGAGTATATAGTACAGTGCAGAGTATATAGTGCAGTGCAGAGTATATAGTACAGTGCAGAGTATATAGTGCAGTGCAGAGTATATAGTACAGTGCAGAGTATATAGTACAGTGCAGAGTATACAGTGCAGTGCAGAGTATATAGTGCAGTGCAGAGTATATAGTGAGCAGTGCAGAGTATATAGTGCAGTGCAGAGTATATAGTACAGTGCAGAGTATATAGTACAGTGCAGAGTATATAGTGCAGTGCAGAGTATATAGTGAGCAGTGCAGAGTATATAGTGCAGTGCAGAGTATATAGTACAGTGCAGAGTATATAGTGCAGTGCAGAGTATATAGTGAGCAGTGCAGAGTATATAGTGCAGTGCAGAGTATATAGTACAGTGCAGAGTATATAGTACAGTGCAGAGTATATAGTGCAGTGCAGAGTATATAGTACAGTGCAGAGTATATAGTGCAGTGCAGAGTATACAGTACAGTGCAGAGTATATAGTACAGTGCAGAGTATATAGTGAGCAGTGCAGAGTATATAGTGCAGTGCAGAGTATATAGTATAGTGCAGAGTATATAGTACAGTGCAGAGTATATAGTGCAGTGCAGAGTATATAGTGAAGTGCAGAGTATATAGTGAGCAGTGCAGAGTATATAGTACAGTGCAGAGTATATAGTGCAGTGCAGAGTATATAGTGCAGTGCAGAGTATATAGTGAGCAGTGCAGAGTATATAGTGAGCAGTGCAGAGTATATAGTGCAGTGCAGAGTATATAGTGAGCAGTGCGGAGTATATAGTGAGCAGTGCAGAGTATATAGTACAGTGCAGAGTATATAGTGCAGTGCAGAGTATATAGTACAGTGCAGAGTATATAGTGCAGTGCAGAGTATATAGTACAGTGCAGAGTATATAGTGCAGTGCAGAGTATATAGTGAGCAGTGCAGAGTATATAGTGCAGTGCAGAGTATATAGTGAGCAGTGCGGAGTATATAGTGAGCAGTGCAGAGTATATAGTACAGTGCAGAGTATATAGTACAGTGCAGAGTATATAGTGAGCAGTGCAGAGTATATAGTGAGCAGTGCAGAGTAGATAGTACAGTGCAGAGTATATAGTACAGTGCAGAGTATATAGTGAGCAGTGCAGAGTATATAGTACAGTGCAGAGTATATAGTACAGTGCAGAGTATATAGTGCAGTGCAGATTATATAGTACAGTGCAGAGTATATAGTACAGTGCAGAGAATATAGTACAGTGCATAGTATATAGTACAGTGCAGAGTATATAGTACAGTGCAGAGTATATAGTTTAGTGCAGAGTATATAGTACAGTGCAGAGTATATAGTGAGCAGTGCAGAGTATATAGTACAGTGCAGAGTATATAGTACAGTGCAGAGTATATAGTGCAGTGCAGAGTATATAGTACAGTGCAGAGTATATAGTACAGTGCAGAGTATATAGTACAGTGCAGAGTATATAGTGCAGTGCAGAGTATATAGTGAGCAGTGCAGAGTATATAGTACAGTGCAGAGTATATAGTGAGCAGTGCAGAGTATATAGTGCAGTGCAGAGTATATAGTACAGTGCAGAGTATATAGTGAGCAGTGCAGAGTATATAGTGAGCAGTGCAGAGTATATAGTGCAGTGCAGAGTATATAGTGAGCAGTGCGGAGTATATAGTGCAGTGCAGAGTATATAGTACAGTGCAGAGTATATAGTACAGTGCCGAGTATATAGTGCAGTGCAGAGTATATAGTGAGCAGTGCAGAGTATATAGCGAGCAGTGCAGAGTATATAGTACAGTGCAGAGTATATAGTACAGTGCAGAGTATATAGTGCAGTGCAGAGTATATAGTGAGCAGTGCAGAGTATATAGTACAGTGCAGAGTATATAGTACAGTGCAGAGTATATAGTGAGCAGTGCAGAGTATATAGTGAGCAGTGCAGAGTATATAGTACAGTGCAGAGTATATAGTGCAGTGCAGAGTATATAGTGCAGTGCAGAGTATATAGTGCAGTGCAGAGTATATAGTGCAGTGCAGAGTATATAGTACAGTGCAGAGTATATAGTGAGCAGTGCAGAGTATATAGTACAGTGCAGAGTATATAGTGCAGTGCAGAGTATATAGTGCAGTGCAGAGTATATAGTACAGTGCAGAGTATATAGTACAGTGCAGAGTATATAGTGCAGTGCAGAGTATATAGTGCAGTGCAGAGTATATAGTGCAGTGCAGAGTATATAGTGCAGTGCAGAGTATATAGTGAGCAGTGCAGAGTATATAGTGCAGTGCAGAGTATATAGTGCAGTGCAGAGTATACAGTGCAGTGCAGAGTATATAGTGCAGTGCAGAGTATATAGTGCAGTGCAGAGTATATAGTGCAGTGCAGAGTATATAGTACAGTGCAGAGTATATAGTGCAGTGCAGAGTATATAGTACAGTGCAGAGTATATAGTACAGTGCAGAGTATATAGTGCAGTGCAGAGTATATAGTACAGTGCAGAGTATATAGTGCAGTGCAGAGTATATAGTGCAGTGCAGAGTATATAGTGCAGTGCAGAGTATATAGTACAGTGCAGAGTATATAGTGCAGTGCAGAGTAGATAGTACAGTGCAGAGTATATAGTGCAGTGCAGAGTATATAGTACAGTGCAGAGTATATAGTGCAGTGCAGAGTATATAGTGCAGTGCAGAGTATATAGTGCAGTGCAGAGTATATAGTACAGTGCAGAGTATATAGTGCAGTGCAGAGTATATAGTACAGGGCAGAGTATATAGTACAGTGCAGAGTATATAGTGCAGTGCAGAGTATATAGTACAGTGCAGAGTATATAGTACAGTGCAGAGTATATAGTACAGTGCAGAGTATATAGTGCAGTGCAGAGTATATAGTACAGGGCAGAGTATATAGTGCAGTGCAGAGTATATAGTGCAGTGCAGAGTATATAGTACAGTGCAGAGTATATAGTGCAGGGCAGAGTATATAGTACAGTGCAGAGTATATAGTGCAGTGCAGAGTATATAGTACAGTGCAGAGTATATAGTGAGCAGTGCAGAGTATATAGTACAGTGCAGAGTATATAGTGCAGTGCAGAGTATATAGTACAGTGCAGAGTATATAGTGAGCAGTGCAGAGTATATAGTACAGTGCAGAGTATATAGTACAGTGCAGAGTATATAGTGCAGTGCAGAGTATATAGTGCAGTGCAGAGTATATAGTACAGTGCAGAGTATATAGTACAGGGCAGAGTATATAGTACAGTGCAGAGTATATAGTGCAGTGCAGAGTATATAGTGCAGTGCAGAGTATATAGTACAGTGCAGAGTATATAGTGCAGTGCAGAGTATATAGTACAGTGCAGAGTATATAGTACAGTGCAGAGTATATAGTGAGCAGTGCAGAGTATATAGTACAGTGCAGAGTATATAGTGCAGTGCAGAGTATATAGTACAGTGCAGAGTATATAGTGAGCAGTGCAGAGTATATAGTACAGTGCAGAGTATATAGTGCAGTGCAGAGTATATAGTACAGTGCAGAGTATATAGTGAGCAGTGCAGAGTATATAGTACAGTGCAGAGTATATAGTGCAGTGCAGAGTATATAGTACAGTGCAGAGTATATAGTGCAGTGCAGAGTATATAGTACAGTGCAGAGTATATAGTGCAGTGCAGAGTATATAGTGAGCAGTGCAGAGTATATAGTACAGTGCAGAGTATATAGTACAGTGCAGAGTATATAGTGCAGTGCAGAGTATATAGTACAGTGCAGAGTATATAGTGCAGTGCAGAGTATATAGTGCAGTGCAGAGTATATAGTACAGTGCAGAGTATATAGTGCAGTGCAGAGTATATAGTACAGTGCAGAGTATATAGTGCAGTGCAGAGTATATAGTGAGCAGTGCAGAGTATATAGTACAGTGCAGAGTATATAGTGCAGTGCAGAGTATATAGTGCAGTGCAGAGTATATAGTACAGTGCAGAGTATATAGTGCAGTGCAGAGTATATAGTACAGTGCAGAGTATATAGTGCAGTGCAGAGTATATAGTGCAGTGCAGAGTATATAGTGCAGTGCAGAGTATATAGTGCAGTGCAGAGTATATAGTACAGTGCAGAGTATATAGTGCAGTGCAGAGTATATAGTGCAGTGCAGACTATATAGTACAGTGCAGAGTATATAGTGAGCAGTGCAGAGTATATAGTACAGTGCAGAGTATATAGTACAGTGCAGAGTATATAGTGCAGTGCAGAGTATATAGTACAGTGCAGAGTATATAGTGCAGTGCAGAGTATATAGTGAGCAGTGCAGAGTATATAGTACAGTGCAGAGTATATAGTGCAGTGCAGAGTATATAGTGCAGTGCAGAGTATATAGTGCAGTGCAGAGTATATAGTACAGTGCAGAGTATATAGTGCAGTGCAGAGTATATAGTACAGTGCAGAGTATATAGTGCAGTGCAGAGTATATGGTACAGGGCAGAGTATATAGTGCAGTGCAGAGTATATAGTGCAGTGCAGAGTATATAGTGCAGTGCAGAGTATATAGTGCAGTGCAGAGTATATAGTACAGTGCAGAGTATATAGTGAGCAGTGCAGAGTATATAGTGCAGTGCAGAGTATATAGTACAGTGCAGAGTATATAGTGCAGTGCAGAGTATATAGTACAGTGCAGAGTATATAGTGCAGTGCAGAGTATATAGTGCAGTGCAGAGTATATAGTGAGCAGTGCAGAGTATATAGTACAGTGCAGAGTATATAGTGCAGTGCAGAGTATATAGTACAGTGCAGAGTATATAGTGCAGTGCAGAGTATATAGTACAGTGCAGAGTATATAGTGAGCAGTGCAGAGTATATAGTGCAGTGCAGAGTATATAGTACAGTGCAGAGTATATAGTGCAGTGCAGAGTATATAGTGCAGTGCAGAGTATATAGTGAGCAGTGCAGAGTATATAGTACAGTGCAGAGTATATAGTACAGTGCAGAGTATATAGTGCAGTGCAGAGTATATAGTGAGCAGTGCAGAGTATATAGTGCAGTGCAGAGTATATAGTGAGCAGTGCAGAGTATATAGTGCAGTGCAGAGTATATAGTACAGTGCAGAGTATATAGTACAGTGCAGAGTATATAGTACAGTGCAGAGTATATAGTGAGCAGTGCAGAGTATATAGTGCAGTGCAGAGTATATAGTACAGTGCAGAGTATATAGTACAGTGCAGAGTATATAGTGCAGTGCAGAGTATATAGTACAGTGCAGAGTATATAGTACAGTGCAGAGTATATAGTGAGCAGTGCAGAGTATATAGTACAGTGCAGAGTATATAGTACAGTGCAGAGTATATAGTGCAGTGCAGAGTATATAGTACAGTGCAGAGTATATAGTGAGCAGTGCCGAGTATATAGTGCAGTGCAGAGTATATAGTGAGCAGTGCAGAGTATATAGTGCAGTGCAGAGTATATAGTACAGTGCAGAGTATATAGTGCAGTGCAGAGTATATAGTGAGCAGTGCAGAGTATATAGTACAGTGCAGAGTATATAGTGCAGTGCAGAGTATATAGTACAGTGCAGAGTATATAGTGCAGTGCAGAGTATATAGTACAGTGCAGAGTATATAGTACAGTGCAGAGTATATAGTGCAGTGCAGAGTATATAGTGCAGTGCAGAGTATATAGTACAGTGCAGAGTATATAGTACAGTGCAGAGTATATAGTGCAGTGCAGAGTATATAGTGCAGTGCAGAGTATATAGTACAGTGCAGAGTATATAGTGCAGTGCAGAGTATATGGTACAGTGCAGAGTATATAGTACAGTGTAGAGTATATAGTGCAGTGCAGAGTATATAGTACAGTGCAGAGTATATAGTGAGCAGTGCAGAGTATATAGTACAGTGCAGAGTATATAGTACAGTGCAGAGTATATAGTGCAGTGCAGAGTATATAGTACAGTGCAGAGTATATAGTGCAGTGCAGAGTATATAGTGCAGGGCAGAGTATATAGTACAGTGCAGAGTATATAGTGCAGTGCAGAGTATATAGTACAGTGCAGAGTATATAGTACAGTGCAGAGTATATAGTGAGCAGTGCAGAGTATATAGTACAGTGCAGAGTATATAGTGCAGTGCAGAGTATATAGTGCAGTGCAGAGTATATAGTGCAGTGCAGAGTATATAGTACAGTGCAGAGTATATAGTACAGTGCAGAGTATATAGTGAGCAGTGCAGAGTATATAGTACAGTGCAGAGTATATAGTGCAGTGCAGAGTATATAGTACAGTGCAGAGTATATAGTGAGCAGTGCAGAGTATATAGTACAGTGCAGAGTATATAGTGCAGTGCAGAGTATATAGTACAGTGCAGAGTATATAGTGAGCAGTGCAGAGTATATAGTACAGTGCAGAGTATATAGTGCAGTGCAGAGTATATAGTACAGTGCAGAGTATATAGTGAGCAGTGCAGAGTATATAGTACAGTGCAGAGTATATAGTACAGTGCAGAGTATATAGTGCAGTGCAGAGTATATAGTGCAGTGCAGAGTATATAGTACAGTGCAGAGTATATAGTACAGGGCAGAGTATATAGTACAGTGCAGAGTATATAGTGCAGTGCAGAGTATATAGTGCAGTGCAGAGTATATAGTACAGTGCAGAGTATATAGTGCAGTGCAGAGTATATAGTACAGTGCAGAGTATATAGTACAGTGCAGAGTATATAGTACAGTGCAGAGTATATAGTGAGCAGTGCAGAGTATATAGTACAGTGCAGAGTATATAGTGCAGTGCAGAGTATATAGTACAGTGCAGAGTATATAGTGAGCAGTGCAGAGTATATAGTACAGTGCAGAGTATATAGTGCAGTGCAGAGTATATAGTACAGTGCAGAGTATATAGTGAGCAGTGCAGAGTATATAGTGAGCAGTGCAGAGTATATAGTACAGTGCAGAGTATATAGTGCAGTGCAGAGTATATAGTACAGTGCAGAGTATATAGTGCAGTGCAGAGTATATAGTACAGTGCAGAGTATATAGTGAGCAGTGCAGAGTATATAGTGAGCAGTGCAGAGTATATAGTACAGTGCAGAGTATATAGTACAGTGCAGAGTATATAGTGCAGTGCAGAGTATATAGTACAGTGCAGAGTATATAGTGCAGTGCAGAGTATATAGTGCAGTGCAGAGTATATAGTACAGTGCAGAGTATATAGTGCAGTGCAGAGTATATAGTACAGTGCAGAGTATATAGTGCAGTGCAGAGTATATAGTGAGCAGTGCAGAGTATATAGTACAGTGCAGAGTATATAGTGCAGTGCAGAGTATATAGTGCAGTGCAGAGTATATAGTGCAGTGCAGAGTATATAGTACAGTGCAGAGTATATAGTGCAGTGCAGAGTATATAGTACAGTGCAGAGTATATAGTGCAGTGCAGAGTATATAGTGCAGAGTATATAGTACAGTGCAGAGTATATAGTGCAGTGCAGAGTATATAGTGCAGTGCAGACTATATAGTACAGTGCAGAGTATATAGTGAGCAGTGCAGAGTATATAGTACAGTGCAGAGTATATAGTACAGTGCAGAGTATATAGTGCAGTGCAGAGTATATAGTACAGTGCAGAGTATATAGTGCAGTGCAGAGTATATAGTGAGCAGTGCAGAGTATATAGTACAGTGCAGAGTATATAGTACAGTGCAGAGTATATAGTGCAGTGCAGAGTATATAGTACAGTGCAGAGTATATAGTGCAGTGCAGAGTATATATTGCAGTGCAGAGTATATAGTGCAGTGCAGAGTATATAGTGAGCAGTGCAGAGTATATAGTGCAGTGCAGAGTATATAGTACAGTGCAGAGTATATAGTGCAGTGCAGAGTATATAGTACAGTGCAGAGTATATAGTGCAGTGCAGAGTATATGGTACAGGGCAGAGTATATAGTGCAGTGCAGAGTATATAGTGCAGTGCAGAGTATATAGTGCAGTGCAGAGTATATAGTGCAGTGCAGAGTATATAGTACAGTGCAGAGTATATAGTGAGCAGTGCAGAGTATATAGTGCAGTGCAGAGTATATAGTGAGCAGTGCAGAGTATATAGTACAGTGCAGAGTATATAGTGCAGTGCAGAGTATATAGTGCAGTGCAGAGTATATAGTGCAGTGCAGAGTATATAGTGCAGTGCAGAGTATATAGTGAGCAGTGCAGAGTATATAGTACAGTGCAGAGTATATAGTGCAGTGCAGAGTATATAGTACAGTGCAGAGTATATAGTGCAGTGCAGAGTATATAGTACAGTGCAGAGTATATAGTGAGCAGTGCAGAGTATATAGTGCAGTGCAGAGTATATAGTGCAGTGCAGAGTATATAGTGCAGTGCAGAGTATATAGTGCAGTGCAGAGTATATAGTGAGCAGTGCAGAGTATATAGTACAGTGCAGAGTATATAGTACAGTGCAGAGTATATAGTGCAGTGCAGAGTATATAGTGAGCAGTGCAGAGTATATAGTGCAGTGCAGAGTATATAGTGAGCAGTGCAGAGTATATAGTGCAGTGCAGAGTATATAGTACAGTGCAGAGTATATAGTACAGTGCAGAGTATATAGTGAGCAGTGCAGAGTATATAGTGCAGTGCAGAGTATATAGTACAGTGCAGAGTATATAGTACAGTGCAGAGTATATAGTGCAGTGCAGAGTATATAGTACAGTGCAGAGTATATAGTACAGTGCAGAGTATATAGTGAGCAGTGCAGAGTATATAGTACAGTGCAGAGTATATAGTACAGTGCAGAGTATATAGTGCAGTGCAGAGTATATAGTACAGTGCAGAGTATATAGTGAGCAGTGCCGAGTATATAGTGCAGTGCAGAGTATATAGTGAGCAGTGCAGAGTATATAGTGCAGTGCAGAGTATATAGTACAGTGCAGAGTATATAGTGCAGTGCAGAGTATATAGTACAGTGCAGAGTATATAGTGAGCAGTGCAGAGTATATAGTACAGTGCAGAGTATATAGTGCAGTGCAGAGTATATAGTACAGTGCAGAGTATATAGTGCAGTGCAGAGTATATAGTACAGTGCAGAGTATATAGTACAGTGCAGAGTATATAGTGCAGTGCAGAGTATATAGTGCAGTGCAGAGTATATAGTACAGTGCAGAGTATATAGTGCAGTGCAGAGTATATAGTACAGTGCAGAGTATATAGTGCAGTGCAGAGTATATGGTACAGTGCAGAGTATATAGTACAGTGTAGAGTATATAGTGCAGTGCAGAGTATATAGTACAGTGCAGAGTATATAGTGAGCAGTGCAGAGTATATAGTACAGTGCAGAGTATATAGTGCAGTGCAGAGTATATAGTACAGTGCAGAGTATATAGTGCAGTGCAGAGTATATAGTACAGTGCAGAGTATATAGTGCAGTGCAGAGTATATAGTGCAGTGCAGAGTATATAGTACAGGGCAGAGTATATAGTACAGTGCAGAGTATATAGTACAGTGCAGAGTATATAGTACAGTGCAGAGTATATAGTACAGTGCAGAGTATATAGTGAGCAGTGCAGAGTATATAGTACAGTGCAGAGTATATAGTGCAGTGCAGAGTATATAGTGCAGTGCAGAGTATATAGTGCAGTGCAGAGTATATAGTACAGTGCAGAGTATATAGTGAGCAGTGCAGAGTATATAGTACAGTGCAGAGTATATAGTGCAGTGCAGAGTATATAGTACAGTGCAGAGTATATAGTGAGCAGTGCAGAGTATATAGTGCAGTGCAGAGTATATAGTGCAGTGCAGAGTATATAGTACAGTGCAGAGTATATAGTGCAGTGCAGAGTATATAGTACAGTGCAGAGTATATAGTACAGTGCAGAGTATATAGTGAGCAGTGCAGAGTATATAGTACAGTGCAGAGTATATAGTGCAGTGCAGAGTATATAGTACAGTGCAGAGTATATAGTGAGCAGTGCAGAGTATATAGTACAGTGCAGAGTATATAGTGCAGTGCAGAGTATATAGTGCAGTGCAGAGTATATAGTACAGTGCAGAGTATATAGTGCAGTGTAGAGTATATAGTACAGTGCAGAGTATATAGTACAGTGCAGAGTATATAGTGCAGTGCAGAGTATATAGTACAGTGCAGAGTATATAGTGAGCAGTGCAGAGTATATAGTGCAGTGCAGAGTATATAGTGAGCAGTGCAGAGTATATAGTACAGTGCAGAGTATATAGTACAGTGCAGAGTATATAGTGAGCAGTGCAGAGTATATAGTGCAGTGCAGAGTATATAGTACAGTGCAGAGTATATAGTACAGTGCAGAGTATATAGTGCAGTGCAGAGTATATAGTACAGTGCAGAGTATATAGTACAGTGCAGAGTATATAGTGAGCAGTGCAGAGTATATAGTGCAGTGCAGAGTATATAGTGAGCAGTGCAGAGTATATAGTGCAGTGCAGAGTATATAGTACAGTGCAGAGTATATAGTGAGCAGTGCAGAGTATATAGTACAGTGCAGAGTATATAGTGCAGTGCAGAGTATATAGTACAGTGCAGAGTATATAGTGAGCAGTGCAGAGTATATAGTGCAGTGCAGAGTATATAGTGAGCAGTGCAGAGTATATAGTGCAGTGCAGAGTATATAGTACAGTGCAGAGTATATAGTACAGTGCAGAGTATATAGTGCAGTGCAGAGTATATAGTGAGCAGTGCAGAGTATATAGTGAGCAGTGCAGAGTATATAGTGCAGTGCAGAGTATATAGTACAGTGCAGAGTATATAGTGCAGTGCAGAGTATATAGTGAGCAGTGCAGAGTATATAGTGAGCAGTGCAGAGTATATAGTGCAGTGCAGAGTATATAGTGAGCAGTGCGGAGTATATAGTGAGCAGTGCAGAGTATATAGTACAGTGCAGAGTATATAGTGCAGTGCAGAGTATATAGTACAGTGCAGAGTATATAGTGCAGTGCAGAGTATATAGTACAGTGCAGAGTATATAGTACAGTGCAGAGTATATAGTACAGTGCAGAGTATATAGTGCAGTGCAGAGTATATAGTGAGCAGTGCAGAGTATATAGTGCAGTGCAGAGTATATAGTGAGCAGTGCGGAGTATATAGTGAGCAGTGCAGAGTATATAGTACAGTGCAGAGTATATAGTACAGTGCAGAGTATATAGTGAGCAGTGCAGAGTATATAGTACAGTGCAGAGTATATAGTGCAGTGCAGAGTATATAGTGCAGTGCAGATTATATAGTACAGTGCAGAGTATATAGTACAGTGCAGAGTATATAGTACAGTGCATAGTATATAGTACAGTGCAGAGTATATAGTACAGTGCAGAGTATATAGTTTAGTGCAGAGTATATAGTACAGTGCAGAGTATATAGTGAGCAGTGCAGAGTATATAGTACAGTGCAGAGTATATAGTACAGTGCAGAGTATATAGTGCAGTGCAGAGTATATAGTACAGTGCAGAGTATATAGTACAGTGCAGAGTATATAGTGCAGTGCAGAGTATATAGTGAGCAGTGCAGAGTATATAGTACAGTGCAGAGTATATAGTGAGCAGTGCAGAGTATATAGTGCAGTGCAGAGTATATAGTACAGTGCAGAGTATATAGTGAGCAGTGCAGAGTATATAGTGAGCAGTGCAGAGTATATAGTGCAGTGCAGAGTATATAGTGAGCAGTGCGGAGTATATAGTGAGCAGTGCGGAGTATATAGTGCAGTGCAGAGTATATAGTACAGTGCAGAGTATATAGTACAGTGCCGAGTATATAGTGCAGTGCAGAGTATATAGTGAGCAGTGCAGAGTATATAGTGAGCAGTGCAGAGTATATAGTACAGTGCAGAGTATATAGTACAGTGCAGAGTATATAGTGCAGTGCAGAGTATATAGTGAGCAGTGCAGAGTATATAGTACAGTGCAGAGTATATAGTACAGTGCAGAGTATATAGTGAGCAGTGCAGAGTATATAGTGAGCAGTGCAGAGTATATAGTACAGTGCAGAGTATATAGTGCAGTGCAGAGTATATAGTGCAGTGCAGAGTATATAGTACAGTGCAGAGTATATAGTGCAGTGCAGAGTATATAGTGCAGTGCAGAGTATATAGTACAGTGCAGAGTATATAGTGAGCAGTGCAGAGTATATAGTACAGTGCAGAGTATATAGTGCAGTGCAGAGTATATAGTACAGTGCAGAGTATATAGTGCAGTGCAGAGTATATAGTGCAGTGCAGAGTATATAGTGCAGTGCAGAGTATATAGTGCAGTGCAGAGTATATAGTGCAGTGCAGAGTATATAGTGAGCAGTGCAGAGTATATAGTGCAGTGCAGAGTATATAGTGCAGTGCAGAGTATACAGTGCAGTGCAGAGTATATAGTGCAGTGCAGAGTATATAGTGCAGTGCAGAGTATATAGTACAGTGCAGAGTATATAGTGCAGTGCAGAGTATATAGTACAGTGCAGAGTATATAGTACAGTGCAGAGTATATAGTGCAGTGCAGAGTATATAGTACAGTGCAGAGTATATAGTGCAGTGCAGAGTATATAGTGCAGTGCAGAGTATATAGTACAGTGCAGAGTATATAGTGCAGTGCAGAGTAGATAGTACAGTGCAGAGTATATAGTGCAGTGCAGAGTATATAGTACAGTGCAGAGTATATAGTGCAGTGCAGAGTATATAGTACAGTGCAGAGTGTATAGTGCAGTGCAGAGTATATAGTACAGTGCAGAGTATATAGTGCAGTGCAGAGTATATAGTACAGGGCAGAGTATATAGTACAGTGCAGAGTATATAGTGCAGTGCAGAGTATATAGTACAGTGCAGAGTATATAGTGCAGTGCAGAGTATATAGTACAGTGCAGAGTATATAGTACAGTGCAGAGTATATAGTGCAGTGCAGAGTATATAGTACAGGGCAGAGTATATAGTACAGTGCAGAGTATATAGTGCAGTGCAGAGTATATAGTACAGTGCAGAGTATATAGTGCAGGGCAGAGTATATAGTACAGTGCAGAGTATATAGTGCAGTGCAGAGTATATAGTACAGTGCAGAGTATATAGTGAGCAGTGCAGAGTATATAGTACAGTGCAGAGTATATAGTGCAGTGCAGAGTATATAGTACAGTGCAGAGTATATAGTGAGCAGTGCAGAGTATATAGTACAGTGCAGAGTATATAGTGCAGTGCAGAGTATATAGTACAGTGCAGAGTATATAGTGAGCAGTGCAGAGTATATAGTACAGTGCAGAGTATATAGTACAGTGCAGAGTATATAGTGCAGTGCAGAGTATATAGTACAGTGCAGAGTATATAGTACAGGGCAGAGTATATAGTACAGTGCAGAGTATATAGTGCAGTGCAGAGTATATAGTGCAGTGCAGAGTATATAGTACAGTGCAGAGTATATAGTGCAGTGCAGAGTATATAGTACAGTGCAGAGTATATAGTACAGTGCAGAGTATATAGTACAGTGCAGAGTATATAGTGAGCAGTGCAGAGTATATAGTACAGTGCAGAGTATATAGTGCAGTGCAGAGTATATAGTACAGTGCAGAGTATATAGTGAGCAGTGCAGAGTATATAGTACAGTGCAGAGTATATAGTGCAGTGCAGAGTATATAGTACAGTGCAGAGTATATAGTGAGCAGTGCAGAGTATATAGTGAGCAGTGCAGAGTATATAGTACAGTGCAGAGTATATAGTGCAGTGCAGAGTATATAGTACAGTGCAGAGTATATAGTGCAGTGCAGAGTATATAGTACAGTGCAGAGTATATAGTGCAGTGCAGAGTATATAGTGAGCAGTGCAGAGTATATAGTACAGTGCAGAGTATATAGTACAGTGCAGAGTATATAGTGCAGTGCAGAGTATATAGTACAGTGCAGAGTATATAGTGCAGTGCAGAGTATATAGTGCAGTGCAGAGTATATAGTACAGTGCAGAGTATATAGTGCAGTGCAGAGTATATAGTACAGTGCAGAGTATATAGTGCAGTGCAGAGTATATAGTGAGCAGTGCAGAGTATATAGTACAGTGCAGAGTATATAGTGCAGTGCAGAGTATATAGTGCAGTGCAGAGTATATAGTACAGTGCAGAGTATATAGTGCAGTGCAGAGTATATAGTGCAGTGCAGAGTATATAGTACAGTGCAGAGTATATAGTGCAGTGCAGAGTATATAGTACAGTGCAGAGTATATAGTGCAGTGCAGAGTATATAGTGCAGTGCAGAGTATATAGTACAGTGCAGAGTATATAGTGCAGTGCAGAGTATATAGTGCAGTGCAGAGTATATAGTACAGTGCAGAGTATATAGTGAGCAGTGCAGAGTATATAGTACAGTGCAGAGTATATAGTGCAGTGCAGAGTATATAGTACAGTGCAGAGTATATAGTACAGTGCAGAGTATATAGTGCAGTGCAGAGTATATAGTGAGCAGTGCAGAGTATATAGTACAGTGCAGAGTATATAGTACAGTGCAGAGTATATAGTGCAGTGCAGAGTATATAGTACAGTGCAGAGTATATAGTGCAGTGCAGAGTATATAGTGCAGTGCAGAGTATATAGTGCAGTGCAGAGTATATAGTGCAGTGCAGAGTATATAGTGCAGTGCAGAGTATATAGTGCAGTGCAGAGTATATAGTACAGTGCAGAGTATATAGTGCAGTGCAGAGTATATGGTACAGGGCAGAGTATATAGTGCAGTGCAGAGTATATAGTGCAGTGCAGAGTATATAGTGCAGTGCAGAGTATATAGTACAGTGCAGAGTATATAGTGAGCAGTGCAGAGTATATAGTGCAGTGCAGAGTATATAGTGCAGTGCAGAGTATATAGTGAGCAGTGCAGAGTATATAGTACAGTGCAGAGTATATAGTGCAGTGCAGAGTATATAGTACAGTGCAGAGTATATAGTGCAGTGCAGAGTATATAGTGCAGTGCAGAGTATATAGTGAGCAGTGCAGAGTATATAGTACAGTGCAGAGTATATAGTGCAGTGCAGAGTATATAGTACAGTGCAGAGTATATAGTGCAGTGCAGAGTATATAGTACAGTGCAGAGTATATAGTGAGCAGTGCAGAGTATATAGTGCAGTGCAGAGTATATAGTACAGTGCAGAGTATATAGTGCAGTGCAGAGTATATAGTGCAGTGCAGAGTATATAGTGAGCAGTGCAGAGTATATAGTACAGTGCAGAGTATATAGTACAGTGCAGAGTATATAGTGCAGTGCAGAGTATATAGTGAGCAGTGCAGAGTATATAGTGCAGTGCAGAGTATATAGTGAGCAGTGCAGAGTATATAGTGCAGTGCAGAGTATATAGTACAGTGCAGAGTATATAGTGCAGTGCAGAGTATATAGTGAGCAGTGCAGAGTATATAGTGCAGTGCAGAGTATATAGTACAGTGCAGAGTATATAGTACAGTGCAGAGTATATAGTGCAGTGCAGAGTATATAGTACAGTGCAGAGTATATAGTGAGCAGTGCAGAGTATATAGTACAGTGCAGAGTATATAGTACAGTGCAGAGTATATAGTGCAGTGCAGAGTATATAGTACAGTGCAGAGTATATAGTGAGCAGTGCCGAGTATATAGTGCAGTGCAGAGTATATAGTGAGCAGTGCAGAGTATATAGTACAGTGCAGAGTATATAGTGCAGTGCAGAGTATATAGTACAGTGCAGAGTATATAGTGCAGTGCAGAGTATATAGTACAGTGCAGAGTATATAGTGCAGTGCAGAGTATATAGTGCAGTGCAGAGTATATAGTACAGTGCAGAGTATATAGTGCAGTGCAGAGTATATAGTGCAGTGCAGAGTATATAGTACAGTGCAGAGTATATAGTGCAGTGCAGAGTATATGGTACAGTGCAGAGTATATAGTACAGTGTAGAGTATATAGTGCAGTGCAGAGTATATAGTACAGTGCAGAGTATATAGTGAGCAGTGCAGAGTATATAGTACAGTGCAGAGTATATAGTGCAGTGCAGAGTATATAGTACAGTGCAGAGTATATAGTGCAGTGCAGAGTATATAGTACAGTGCAGAGTATATAGTGCAGTGCAGAGTATATAGTGCAGTGCAGAGTATATAGTACAGGGCAGAGTATATAGTACAGTGCAGAGTATATAGTACAGTGCAGAGTATATAGTGCAGTGCAGAGTATATAGTACAGTGCAGAGTATATAGTACAGTGCAGAGTATATAGTGAGCAGTGCAGAGTATATAGTACAGTGCAGAGTATATAGTGCAGTGCAGAGTATATAGTGCAGTGCAGAGTATATAGTGCAGTGCAGAGTATATAGTACAGTGCAGAGTATATAGTGCAGTGCAGAGTATATAGTGAGCAGTGCAGAGTATATAGTGCAGTGCAGAGTATATAGTGCAGTGCAGAGTATATAGTACAGTGCAGAGTATATAGTGCAGTGCAGAGTATATAGTACAGTGCAGAGTATATAGTACAGTGCAGAGTATATAGTGAGCAGTGCAGAGTATATAGTACAGTGCAGAGTATATAGTGCAGTGCAGAGTATATAGTACAGTGCAGAGTATATAGTGAGCAGTGCAGAGTATATAGTACAGTGCAGAGTATATAGTGCAGTGCAGAGTATATAGTACAGTGCAGAGTATATAGTGCAGTGCAGAGTATATAGTACAGTGCAGAGTATATAGTACAGTGCAGAGTATATAGTGCAGTGCAGAGTATATAGTACAGTGCAGAGTATATAGTGAGCAGTGCAGAGTATATAGTGCAGTGCAGAGTATATAGTGAGCAGTGCAGAGTATATAGTACAGTGCAGAGTATATAGTACAGTGCAGAGTATATAGTGAGCAGTGCAGAGTATATAGTGCAGAGTATATAGTACAGTGCAGAGTATATAGTACAGTGCAGAGTATATAGTGCAGTGCAGAGTATATAGTACAGTGCAGAGTATATAGTACAGTGCAGAGTATATAGTGAGCAGTGCAGAGTATATAGTGCAGTGCAGAGTATATAGTGAGCAGTGCAGAGTATATAGTGCAGTGCAGAGTATATAGTACAGTGCAGAGTATATAGTGAGCAGTGCAGAGTATATAGTGCAGTGCAGAGTATATAGTACAGTGCAGAGTATATAGTGAGCAGTGCAGAGTATATAGTGCAGTGCAGAGTATATAGTGAGCAGTGCAGAGTATATAGTGCAGTGCAGAGTATATAGTACAGTGCAGAGTATATAGTACAGTGCAGAGTATATAGTGCAGTGCAGAGTATATAGTACAGTGCAGAGTATATAGTACAGTGCAGAGTATATAGTGCAGTGCAGAGTATATAGTACAGTGCAGAGTATATAGTGCAGTGCAGAGTATATAGTACAGTGCAGAGTATATAGTGCAGTGCAGAGTATATAGTACAGTGCAGAGTATATAGTGCAGTGCAGAGTATATAGTGAGCAGTGCAGAGTATATAGTACAGTGCAGAGTATATAGTGCAGTGCAGAGTATATAGTGAACAGTGCATAGTATATAGCGCAGTGCAGAGTATATAGTGCAGTGCAGAGTATATAGTACAGTGCAGAGTATATAGTGAGCAGTGCAGAGTATATAGTGCAGTGCAGAGTATATAGTGCAGTGCAGAGTATATAGTGCAGTGCAGAGTATATAGTGAGCAGTGCAGAGTATATAGCGCAGTGCAGAGTATATAGTGCAGTGCAGAGTATATAGTACAGTGCAGAGTATATAGTACAGTGCAGAGTATATAGTGAGCAGTGCAGAGTATATAGTGAGCAGTGCAGAGTATATAGTACAGTGCAGAGTATATAGTACAGTGCAGAGTATATAGTGAGCAGTGCAGAGTATATAGTACAGTGCAGAGTATATAGTGCAGTGCAGAGTATATAGTACAGTGCAGAGTATATAGTGCAGTGCAGAGTATATAGTACAGTTCAGAGTATATAGTACAGTGCAGAGTATATAGTGAGCAGTGCAGAGTATATAGTACAGTGCAGAGTATATAGTGCAGTGCAGAGTATATAGTACAGTGCAGAGTATATAGTACAGTGCAGAGTATATAGTGCAGTGCAGAGTATATAGTGAGCAGTGCAGAGTATATAGCGCAGTGCAGAGTATATAGTACAGTGCAGAGTATATAGTACAGTGCAGAGTATATAGTGCAGTGCAGAGTATATAGTGCAGTGCAGAGTATATAGTGCAGTGCAGAGTATATAGTGCAGTGCAGAGTATATAGTGAGCAGTGCAGAGTATATAGCGCAGTGCAGAGTATATAGTGCAGTGCAGAGTATATAGTACAGTGCAGAGTATATAGTGAGCAGTGCAGAGTATATAGTACAGTGCAGAGTATATAGTACAGTGCAGAGTATATAGTGCAGTGCAGAGTATATAGTACAGTGCAGAGTATATAGTACAGTGCAGAGTATATAGTACAGTGCAGAGTATATAGTGCAGTGCAGAGTATATAGTGAGCAGTGCAGAGTATATAGTACAGTGCAGAGTATATAGTGCAGTGCAGAGTATATAGTGCAGTGCAGAGTATATAGTACAGTGCAGAGTATATAGTGCAGTGCAGAGTATATAGTGAGCAGTGCAGAGTATATAGTACAGTGCAGAGTATATAGTGCAGTGCAGAGTATATAGTGCAGTGCAGAGTATATAGTGCAGTGCAGAGTATATAGTACAGTGCAGAGTATATAGTGAGCAGTGCAGAGTATATAGTACAGTGCAGAGTATATAGTACAGTGCAGAGTATATAGTACAGTGCAGAGTATATAGTGAGCAGTGCAGAGTATATAGTACAGTGCAGAGTATATAGTGCAGTGCAGAGTATATAGTACAGTGCAGAGTATATAGTGAGCAGTGCAGAGTATATAGTACAGTGCAGAGTATATAGTACAGTGCAGAGTATATAGTACAGTGCAGAGTATATAGTGAGCAGTGCAGAGTATATAGTACAGTGCAGAGTATATAGTGCAGTGCAGAGTATATAGTACAGTGCAGAGTATATAGTGAGCAGTGCAGAGTATATAGTACAGTGCAGAGTATATAGTGAGCAGTGCAGAGTATATAGTGCAGTGCAGAGTATATAGTGCAGTGCAGAGTATATAGTACAGTGCAGAGTATATAGTACAGTGCAGAGTATATAGTGAGCAGTGCAGAGTATATAGTACAGTGCAGAGTATATAGTGAGCAGTGCAGAGTATATAGTGCAGTGCAGAGTATATAGTACAGTGCAGAGTATATAGTACAGTGCAGAGTATATAGTACAGTGCAGAGTATATAGTACAGTGCAGAGTATATAGTGCAGTGCAGAGTATATAGTGCAGTGCAGAGTATATAGTACAGTGCAGAGTATATAGTACAGTGCAGAGTATATAGTGCAGTGCAGAGTATATAGTACAGTGCAGAGTATATAGTGAGCAGTGCAGAGTATATAGTACAGTGCAGAGTATATAGTGAGCAGTGCAGAGTATATAGTACAGTGCAGAGTATATAGTGCAGTGCAGAGTATATAGTACAGTGCAGAGTATATAGTGAGCAGTGCAGAGTATATAGTACAGTGCAGAGTATATAGTGCAGTGCAGAGTATATAGTGCAGTGCAGAGTATATAGTACAGTGCAGAGTATATAGTGCAGTGCAGAGTATATAGTGCAGTGCAGAGTATATAGTACAGTGCAGAGTATATAGTGCAGTGCAGAGTATATAGTACAGTGCAGAGTATATAGTGAGCAGTGCAGAGTATATAGTACAGTGCAGAGTATATAGTACAGTGCAGAGTATATAGTACAGTGCAGAGTATATAGTGAGCAGTGCAGAGTATATAGTGCAGTGCAGAGTATATAGTACAGTGCAGAGTATATAGTGCAGTGCAGAGTATATAGTACAGTGCAGAGTATATAGTGAGCAGTGCAGAGTATATAGTACAGTGCAGAGTATATAGTACAGTGCAGAGTATATAGTACAGTGCAGAGTATATAGTGAGCAGTGCAGAGTATATAGTACAGTGCAGAGTATATAGTGCAGTGCAGAGTATATAGTACAGTGCAGAGTATATAGTGAGCAGTGCAGAGTATATAGTACAGTGCAGAGTATATAGTGAGCAGTGCAGAGTATATAGTGCAGTGCAGAGTATATAGTGCAGTGCAGAGTATATAGTACAGTGCAGAGTATATAGTACAGTGCAGAGTATATAGTGAGCAGTGCAGAGTATATAGTACAGTGCAGAGTATATAGTGAGCAGTGCAGAGTATATAGTGCAGTGCAGAGTATATAGTACAGTGCAGAGTATATAGTACAGTGCAGAGTATATAGTACAGTGCAGAGTATATAGTACAGTGCAGAGTATATAGTGCAGTGCAGAGTATATAGTGCAGTGCAGAGTATATAGTACAGTGCAGAGTATATAGTACAGTGCAGAGTATATAGTGCAGTGCAGAGTATATAGTACAGTGCAGAGTATATAGTGACAGTGCAGAGTATATAGTGAGCAGTGCAGAGTATATAGTGCAGTGCAGAGTATATAGTGCAGTGCAGAGTATATAGTACAGTGCAGAGTATATAGTACAGTGCAGAGTATATAGTGAGCAGTGCAGAGTATATAGTACAGTGCAGAGTATATAGTGAGCAGTGCAGAGTATATAGTGCAGTGCAGAGTATATAGTACAGTGCAGAGTATATAGTACAGTGCAGAGTATATAGTGCAGTGCAGAGTATATAGTACAGTGCAGAGTATATAGTACAGTGCAGAGTATATAGTGCAGTGCAGAGTATATAGTACAGTGCAGAGTATATAGTGCAGTGCAGAGTATATAGTGCAGTGCAGAGTAGATAGTACAGTGCAGAGTATATAGTGCAGTGCAGAGTATATAGTACAGTGCAGAGTATGTAGTGCAGTGCAGAGTATGTAGTACAGTGCAGAGTATATAGTGCAGTGCAGAGTATATAGTACAGTGCAGAGTATATAGTGCAGTGCAGAGTATATAGTGCAGTGCAGAGTATATAGTACAGTGCAGAGTATATAGTGAGCAGTGCAGAGTATATAGTGCAGTGCAGAGTATATAGTGCAGTGCAGAGTATATAGTACAGTGCAGAGTATATAGTGCAGTGCAGAGTATATAGTACAGAGTATATAGTACAGAGTATATAGTACAGTGCAGAGTATATAGTGCAGTGCAGAGTATATAGTGCAGTGCAGAGTATATAGCGCAGTGCAGAGTATATAGTGCAGTGCAGAGTGTATAGTGCAGTGCAGAGTATATAGTACAGTGCAGAGTATATAGTGCAGTGCAGAGTATATAGTGCAGTGCAGACTATATAGTGCAGTGCAGAGTGTATAGTGCAGTGCAGAGTATATAGTACAGTGCAGAGTATATAGTGCAGTGCAGAGTATATAGTACAGTGCAGAGTATATAGTGCAGTGCAGAGTATATAGTACAGTGCAGAGTATATAGTGAGCAGTGCAGAGTATATAGTGAGCAGTGCAGAGTATATAGTACAGTGCAGAGTATATAGTGCAGTGCAGAGTATATAGTACAGTGCAGAGCATATAGTGCAGTGCAGAGTATATAGTCAGTGCAGAGTATATAGTACAGTGCAGAGTATATAGTGCAGTGCAGAGTATATAGTACAGAGTATATAGTGCAGAGTATATAGTGCAGAGTATATAGTGCAGAGTATATAGTGCAGAGTATATAGTGCAGTGCAGAGTATATAGTGAGCAGTGCAGAGTATATAGTGCAGTGCAGAGTATATAGTGCAGTGCAGAGTATATAGTACAGTGCAGAGTATATAGTGCAGTGCAGAGTTATATAGTGCAGTGCAGAGTATATAGTACAGTGCAGAGTATGTAGTACAGTGCAGAGTATATAGTACAGTGCAGAGTATATAGTGAGCAGTGCAGAGTATATAGTACAGTGCAGAGTATATAGTGCAGTGCAGAGTATATAGTACAGTGCAGAGTATATAGTGCAGTGCAGAGTATATAGTACAGTGCAGAGTATATAGTACAGTGCAGAGTAGATAGTGCAGTGCAGAGTATATAGTACAGTGCAGAGTATATAGTGCAGTGCAGAGTAGATAGTGCAGTGCAGAGTATATAGTACAGTGCAGAGTATATAGTGCAGTGCAGAGTAGATAGTGCAGTGCAGAGTATATAGTGCAGTGCAGAGTATATAGTACAGTGCAGAGTATATAGTACAGTGCAGAGTATATAGTGCAGTGCAGAGTATATAGTACAGTGCAGAGTATATAGTGCAGAGTATATAGTGCAGTGTATATAGTACAGTGCAGAGTATATAGTGCAGTGCAGAGTATATAGTGCAGTGCAGAGTATATAGTGCAGTGCAGAGTAGATAATACAGTGCAGAGTAGATAGTGCAGTGCAGAGTATATAGTGCAGTGCAGAGTATATAGTACAGAGTATATAGTGCAGAGTATATAGTACAGTGCAGAGTATATAGTACAGTGCAGAGTATATAGTGAGCAGTGCAGAGTATATAGTGCAGTGCAGAGTATATAGTGCAGTGCAGAGTATATAGTGCAGTGCAGAGTAGACAGTACAGTGCAGAGTATATAGTGCAGTGCAGAGTATATAGTGCAGTGCAGAGTAGATAGTACAGTGCAGAGTATATAGTGCAGTGCAGAGTATATAGTACAGTGCAGAGTATATAGTGAGCAGTGCAGAGTATATAGTGAGCAGTGCAGAGTATATAGTACAGTGCAGAGTATATAGTGCAGTGCAGAGTATATAGTGCAGTGCAGAGTATATAGTGCAGTGCAGAGTAGATAGTACAGTGCAGAGTATATAGTGAGCAGTGCAGAGTATATAGTACAGTGCAGAGTATATAGTGCAGTGCAGAGTATATAGTGAGCAGTGCAGAGTATATAGTGCAGTGCAGAGTATATAGTACAGTGCAGAGTATATAGTACAGTGCAGAGTATATAGTGCAGAGTATATAGTACAGTGCAGAGTATATAGTACAGTGCAGAGTATATAGTGCAGTGCAGAGTATATAGTACAGTGCAGAGTATATAGTACAGTGCAGAGTATATAGTGCAGTGCAGAGTATATAGTGAGCAGTGCAGAGTATATAGTGAGCAGTGCAGAGTATATAGTGCAGTGCAGAGTATATAGTACAGTGCAGAGTATATAGTGCAGTGCAGAGTATATAGTACAGTGCAGAGTATATAGTGAGCAGTGCAGAGTATATAGTGCAGTGCAGAGTATATAGTGCAGTGCAGAGTATATAGTACAGTGCAGAGTATATAGTGCAGTGCAGAGTATATAGTACACTGCAGAGTATATAGTACAGTGCAGAGTATATAGTGCAGTGCAGAGTATATAGTGCAGTGCAGAGTATATAGTACAGTGCAGAGTATATAGTGCAGTGCAGAGTATATAGTACAGTGCAGAGTATACAGTGCAGTGCAGAGTATACAGTACAGTGCAGAGTATATAGTACAGTGCAGAGTATATAGTGCAGTGCAGAGTATATAGTGAGCAGTGCAGAGTATATAGTACAGTGCAGAGTATATAGTGCAGTGCAGAGTATATAGTACAGTGCAGAGTATATAGTGCAGTGCAGAGTATACAGTACAGTGCAGAGTATACAGTGCAGTGCAGAGTATACAGTACAGTGCAGAGTATATAGTGCAGTGCAGAGTATATAGTGAGCAGTGCAGAGTATATAGTACAGTGCAGAGTATATAGTGCAGTGCAGAGTATATAGTGAGCAGTGCAGAGTATATAGTGCAGTGCAGAGTATATAGTACAGTGCAGAGTATATAGTGAGCAGTGCAGAGTATATAGTGCAGTGCAGAGTATATAGTACAGTGCAGAGTATATAGTACAGTGCAGAGTATATAGTGCAGTGCAGAGTATATAGTACAGTGCAGAGTATATAGTGCAGTGCAGAGTATACAGTACAGTGCAGAGTATATAGTACAGTGCAGAGTATATAGTGCAGTGCAGAGTATATAGTGAGCAGTGCAGAGTATATAGTGCAGTGCAGAGTATATAGTACAGTGCAGAGTATATAGTGCAGTGCAGAGTATATAGTGAAGTGCAGAGTATATAGTGAGCAGTGCAGAGTATATAGTACAGTGCAGAGTATATAGTGCAGTGCAGAGTATATAGTGCAGTGCAGAGTATATAGTGAGCAGTGCAGAGTATATAGTGAGCAGTGCAGAGTATATAGTGCAGTGCAGAGTATATAGTGAGCAGTGCGGAGTATATAGTGAGCAGTGCAGAGTATATAGTACAGTGCAGAGTATATAGTGCAG
The DNA here is from genome assembly GCA_029206835.1 of Rana muscosa. Lineage (NCBI taxonomy): Eukaryota > Metazoa > Chordata > Amphibia > Anura > Ranidae > Rana > Rana muscosa. Next base: position 353,671 of record CM055117.1, on the reverse strand, counting down.
TGCAGAGTATATAGTACAGTGCAGAGTATATAGTGCAGTGCAGAGTATATAGTACAGTGCAGAGTATATAGTACAGTGCAGAGTATATAGTGCAGTGCAGAGTATATAGTGAGCAGTGCAGAGTATATAGTGCAGTGCAGAGTATATAGTGAGCAGTGCGGAGTATATAGTGAGCAGTGCAGAGTATATAGTACAGTGCAGAGTATATAGTACAGTGCAGAGTATATAGTGAGCAGTGCAGAGTAGATAGTACAGTGCAGAGTAGATAGTACAGTGCAGAGTATATAGTGAGCAGTGCAGAGTATATAGTACAGTGCAGAGTATATAGTACAGTGCAGAGTATATAGTGCAGTGCAGAGTATATAGTGCAGTGCAGATTATATAGTACAGTGCAGAGTATATAGTACAGTGCAGAGTATATAGTACAGTGCATAGTATATAGTACAGTGCAGAGTATATAGTACAGTGCAGAGTATATAGTTCAGTGCAGAGTATATAGTACAGTGCAGAGTATATAGTGAGCAGTGCAGAGTATATAGTACAGTGCAGAGTATATAGTACAGTGCAGAGTATATAGTGCAGTACAGAGTATATAGTACAGTGCAGAGTATATAGTGCAGTGCAGAGTATATAGTGAGCAGTGCAGAGTATATAGTACAGTGCAGAGTATATAGTGAGCAGTGCAGAGTATATAGTGCAGTGCAGAGTATATAGTACAGTGCAGAGTATATAGTGAGCAGTGCAGAGTATATAGTGAGCAGTGCAGAGTATATAGTGCAGTGCAGAGTATATAGTGAGCAGTGCGGAGTATATAGTGAGCAGTGCGGAGTATATAGTGCAGTGCAGAGTATATAGTACAGTGCAGAGTATATAGTGCAGTGCAGAGTATATAGTGAGCAGTGCAGAGTATATAGTGAGCAGTGCAGAGTATATAGTACAGTGCAGAGTATATAGTACAGTGCAGAGTATATAGTGCAGTGCAGAGTATATAGTGAGCAGTGCAGAGTATATAGTACAGTGCAGAGTATATAGTGAGCAGTGCAGAGTATATAGTGCAGTGCAGAGTATATAGTGCAGTGCAGAGTATATAGTGCAGTGCAGAGTATATAGTGCAGTGCAGAGTATATAGTACAGTGCAGAGTATATAGTGCAGTGCAGAGTATATAGTGAGCAGTGCAGAGTATATAGTACAGTGCAGAGTATATAGTGCAGTGCAGAGTATATAGTGCAGTGCAGAGTATATAGTGCAGTGCAGAGTATATAGTGCAGTGCAGAGTATATAGTGCAGTGCAGAGTATATAGTGAGCAGTGCAGAGTATATAGTACAGTGCAGAGTATATAGTGCAGTGCAGAGTATATAGTGCAGTGCAGAGTATATAGTACAGTGCAGAGTATATAGTGCAGTGCAGAGTATATAGTACAGTGCAGAGTATATAGTGCAGTGCAGAGTATATAGTGAGCAGTGCAGAGTATATAGTGCAGTGCAGAGTATATAGTACAGTGCAGAGTATATAGTGCAGTGCAGAGTATATAGTACAGTGCAGAGTATATAGTACAGTGCAGAGTATATAGTGCAGTGCAGAGTATATAGTACAGTGCAGAGTATATAGTGCAGTGCAGAGTATATAGTACAGTGCAGAGTATATAGTGCAGTGCAGAGTATATAGTACAGTGCAGAGTATATAGTGCAGTGCAGAGTATATAGTACAGTGCAGAGTATATAGTGCAGTGCAGAGTATATAGTACAGTGCAGAGTATATAGTGCAGTGCAGAGTAGATAGTACAGTGCAGAGTATATAGTGAGCAGTGCAGAGTATATAGTACAGTGCAGAGTATATAGTGCAGTGCAGAGTATATAGTACAGTGCAGAGTATATAGTGAGCTGTGCAGAGTATATAGTACAGTGCAGAGTATATAGTACAGTGCAGAGTATATAGTGCAGTGCAGAGTATATAGTGCAGTGCAGAGTATATAGTACAGTGCAGAGTATATAGTACAGGGCAGAGTATATAGTACAGTGCAGAGTATATAGTGCAGTGCAGAGTATATAGTGCAGTGCAGAGTATATAGTACAGTGCAGAGTATATAGTACAGTGCAGAGTATATAGTGCAGTGCAGAGTATATAGTACAGTGCAGAGTATATAGTGAGCAGTGCAGAGTATATAGTACAGTGCAGAGTATATAGTGCAGTGCAGAGTATATAGTACAGTGCAGAGTATATAGTGAGCAGTGCAGAGTATATAGTACAGTGCAGAGTATATAGTGCAGTGCAGAGTATATAGTACAGTGCAGAGTATATAGTGAGCAGTGCAGAGTATATAGTACAGTGAAGAGTATATAGTGCAGTGCAGAGTATATAGTACAGTGCAGAGTATATAGTGCAGTGCAGAGTATATAGTGCAGTGCAGAGTATATAGTACAGTGCAGAGTATATAGTGCAGTGCAGAGTATATAGTGAGCAGTGCAGAGTATATAGTACAGTGCAGAGTATATAGTGCAGTGCAGAGTATATAGTACAGTGCAGAGTATATAGTGAGCTGTGCAGAGTATATAGTACAGTGCAGAGTATATAGTACAGTGCAGAGTATATAGTGCAGTGCAGAGTATATAGTGCAGTGCAGAGTATATAGTACAGTGCAGAGTATATAGTACAGGGCAGAGTATATAGTACAGTGCAGAGTATATAGTGCAGTGCAGAGTATATAGTGCAGTGCAGAGTATATAGTGCAGTGCAGAGTATATAGTGCAGTGCAGAGTATATAGTGCAGTGCAGAGTATATAGTGAGCAGTGCAGAGTATATAGTACAGTGCAGAGTATATAGTGCAGTGCAGAGTATATAGTACAGTGCAGAGTATATAGTGAGCAGTGCAGAGTATATAGTACAGTGCAGAGTATATAGTGCAGTGCAGAGTATATAGTACAGTGCAGAGTATATAGTGAGCAGTGCAGAGTATATAGTACAGTGAAGAGTATATAGTGCAGTGCAGAGTATATAGTACAGTGCAGAGTATATAGTGCAGTGCAGAGTATATAGTGCAGTGCAGAGTATATAGTACAGTGCAGAGTATATAGTGCAGTGCAGAGTATATAGTGAGCAGTGCAGAGTATATAGTACAGTGCAGAGTATATAGTGCAGTGCAGAGTATATAGTACAGTGCAGAGTATATAGTGCAGTGCAGAGTATATAGTGCAGTGCAGAGTATATAGTACAGTGCAGAGTATATAGTGCAGTGCAGAGTATATAGTACAGTGCAGAGTATATAGTGCAGTGCAGAGTATATAGTGAGCAGTGCAGAGTATATAGTACAGTGCAGAGTATATAGTGCAGTGCAGAGTATATAGTGCAGTGCAGAGTATATAGTACAGTGCAGAGTATATAGTGAGCAGTGCAGAGTATATAGTGCAGTGCAGAGTATATAGTGCAGTGCAGAGTATATAGTACAGTGCAGAGTATATAGTGCAGTGCAGAGTATATAGTGCAGTGCAGAGTATATAGTACAGTGCAGAGTATATAGTGCAGTGCAGAGTATATAGTACAGTGCAGAGTATATAGTACAGTGCAGAGTATATAGTGCAGTGCAGAGTATATAGTGAGCAGTGCAGAGTATATAGTACAGTGCAGAGTATATAGTGCAGTGCAGAGTATATAGTGCAGTGCAGAGTATATAGTACAGTGCAGAGTATATAGTGCAGTGCAGAGTATATAGTACAGTGCAGAGTATATAGTGCAGTGCAGAGTATATAGTGCAGTGCAGAGTATATAGTGCAGTGCAGAGTATATAGTGCAGTGCAGAGTATATAGTACAGTGCAGAGTATATAGTGCAGTGCAGAGTATATAGTACAGTGCAGAGTATATAGTGCAGTGCAGAGTATATGGTACAGTGCAGAGTATATAGTGCAGTGCAGAGTATATAGTACAGTGCAGAGTATATAGTGCAGTGCAGAGTATATAGTGAGCAGTGCAGAGTATATAGTACAGTGCAGAGTATATAGTGCAGTGCAGAGTATATAGTACAGTGCAGAGTATATAGTGCAGTGCAGAGTATATAGTGCAGTGCAGAGTATATAGTGCAGTGCAGAGTATATAGTGAGCAGTGCAGAGTATATAGTGCAGTGCAGAGTATATAGTGCAGTGCAGAGTATATAGTGCAGTGCAGAGTATATAGTGCAGAGTATATAGTGAGCAGTGCAGAGTATATAGTGCAGTGCAGAGTATATAGTACAGTGCAGAGTATATAGTGCAGTGCAGAGTATATAGTACAGTGCAGAGTATATAGTACAGTGCAGAGTATATAGTGAGCAGTGCAGAGTATATAGTACAGTGCAGAGTATATAGTGCAGTGCAGAGTATATAGTGAGCAGTGCAGAGTATATAGTGCAGTGCAGAGTATATAGTGAGCAGTGCAGAGTATATAGTGCAGTGCAGAGTATATAGTACAGTGCAGAGTATATAGTACAGTGCAGAGTATATAGTGAGCAGTGCAGAGTATATAGTGCAGTGCAGAGTATATAGTACAGTGCAGAGTATATAGTGCAGTGCAGAGTATATAGTACAGTGCAGAGTATATAGTACAGTGCAGAGTATATAGTGAGCAGTGCAGAGTATATAGTACAGTGCAGAGTATATAGTACAGTGCAGAGTATATAGTACAGTGCAGAGTATATAGTGCAGTGCAGAGTATATAGTACAGTGCAGAGTATATAGTGCAGTGCAGAGTATATAGTGAGCAGTGCAGAGTATATAGTGCAGTGCAGAGTATATAGTACAGTGCAGAGTATATAGTGCAGTGCAGAGTATATAGTACAGTGCAGAGTATATAGTACAGTGCAGAGTATATAGTGAGCAGTGCAGAGTATATAGTACAGTGCAGAGTATATAGTGCAGTGCAGAGTATATAGTACAGTGCAGAGTATATAGTGCAGTGCAGAGTATATAGTACAGTGCAGAGTATATAGTGCAGTGCAGAGTATATAGTACAGTGCAGAGTATATAGTGCAGTGCAGAGTATATAGTACAGTGCAGAGTATATAGTGCAGTGCAGAGTATATAGTGCAGTGCAGAGTATATAGTACAGTGCAGAGTATATAGTGCAGTGCAGAGTATATGGTACAGTGCAGAGTATATAGTACAGGGCAGAGTATATAGTACAGTGTAGAGTATATAGTGCAGTGCAGAGTATATAGTACAGTGCAGAGTATATAGTGAGCAGTGCAGAGTATATAGTACAGTGCAGAGTATATAGTGCAGTGCAGAGTATATAGTACAGTGCAGAGTATATAGTGCAGTGCAGAGTATATAGTGCAGTGCAGAGTATATAGTGCAGTGCAGAGTATATAGTACAGGGCAGAGTATATAGTACAGTGCAGAGTATATAGTGCAGTGCAGAGTATATAGTACAGTGCAGAGTATATAGTGAGCAGTGCAGAGTATATAGTACAGTGCAGAGTATATAGTACAGTGCAGAGTATATAGTGAGCAGTGCAGAGTATATAGTGCAGTGCAGAGTATATAGTGCAGTGCAGAGTATATAGTACAGTGCAGAGTATATAGTACAGTGCAGAGTATATAGTGAGCAGTGCAGAGTATATAGTACAGTGCAGAGTATATAGTGCAGTGCAGAGTATATAGTACAGTGCAGAGTATATAGTGAGCAGTGCAGAGTATATAGTACAGTGCAGAGTATATAGTACAGTGCAGAGTATATAGTGCAGTGCAGAGTATATAGTGCAGTGCAGAGTATATAGTACAGTGCGGAGTATATAGTGCAGTGCAGAGTATATAGTACAGTGCAGAGTATATAGTGCAGTGCAGAGTATATAGTACAGTGCAGAGTATATAGTGAGCAGTGCAGAGTATATAGTACAGTGCAGAGTATATAGTGCAGTGCAGAGTATATAGTACAGTGCAGAGTATATAGTGAGCAGAGCAGAGTATATAGTGCAGTGCAGAGTATATAGTACAGTGCAGAGTATATAGTACAGTGCAGAGTATATAGTACAGTGCAGAGTATATAGTGCAGTGCAGAGTATATAGTACAGTGCAGAGTATATAGTGAGCAGTGCAGAGTATATAGTGCAGTGCAGAGTATATAGTGAGCAGTGCAGAGTATATAGTACAGTGCAGAGTATATAGTGAGCAGTGCAGAGTATATAGTGCAGTGCAGAGTATATAGTACAGTGCAGAGTATATAGTACAGTGCAGAGTATATAGTGCAGTGCAGAGTATATAGTAAGCAGTGCAGAGTATATAGTGCAGTGCAGAGTATATAGTGAGCAGTGCAGAGTATATAGTGCAGTGCAGAGTATATAGTACAGTGCAGAGTATATAGTGAGCAGTGCAGAGTATATAGTACAGTGCAGAGTATATAGTACAGTGCAGAGTATATAGTGCAGTGCAGAGTATATAGTACAGTGCAGAGTATATAGTGAGCAGTGCAGAGTATATAGTGCAGTGCAGAGTATATAGTGAGCAGTGCAGAGTATATAGTGCAGTGCAGAGTATATAGTACAGTGCAGAGTATATAGTACAGTGCAGAGTATATAGTGCAGTGCAGAGTATATAGTACAGTGCAGAGTATATAGTACAGTGCAGAGTATATAGTGCAGTGCAGAGTATATAGTACAGTGCAGAGTATATAGTGCAGTGCAGAGTATATAGTACAGTGCAGAGTATATAGTACAGTGCAGAGTATATAGTGCAGTGCAGAGTATATAGTACAGTGCAGAGTATATAGTGCAGTGCAGAGTATATAGTGAGCAGTGCAGAGTATATAGTACAGTGCAGAGTATATAGTGCAGTGCAGAGTATATAGTGAACAGTGCATAGTATATAGCGCAGTGCAGAGTATATAGTACAGTGCAGAGTATATAGTACAGTGCAGAGTATATAGTGAGCAGTGCAGAGTATATAGTGCAGTGCAGAGTATATAGTGCAGTGCAGAGTATATAGTGCAGTGCAGAGTATATAGTGCAGTGCAGAGTATATAGTGAGCAGTGCAGAGTATATAGCGCAGTGCAGAGTATATAGTGCAGTGCAGAGTATATAGTACAGTGCAGAGTATATAGTACAGTGCAGAGTATATAGTGCAGTGCAGAGTATATAGTACAGTGCAGAGTATATAGTGAGCAGTGCAGAGTATATAGTGCAGTGCAGAGTATATAGTGCAGTGCAGAGTATATAGTGCAGTGCAGAGTATATAGTGAGCAGTGCAGAGTATATAGCGCAGTGCAGAGTATATAGTGCAGTGCAGAGTATATAGTACAGTGCAGAGTATATAGTACAGTGCAGAGTATATAGTGAGCAGTGCAGAGTATATAGTGCAGTGCAGAGTATATAGTACAGTGCAGAGTATATAGTACAGTGCAGAGTATATAGTACAGTGCAGAGTATATAGTGCAGTGCAGAGTATATAGTGAGCAGTGCAGAGTATATAGTACAGTGCAGAGTATATAGTGCAGTGCAGAGTATATAGTACAGTGCAGAGTATATAGTACAGTGCAGAGTATATAGTACAGTGCAGAGTATATAGTGCAGTGCAGAGTATATAGTACAGTGCAGAGTATATAGTGCAGTGCAGAGTATATAGTGAGCAGTGCAGAGTATATAGTACAGTGCAGAGTATATAGTGCAGTGCAGAGTATATAGTGCAGTGCAGAGTATATAGTACAGTGCAGAGTATATAGTGCAGTGCAGAGTATATAGTGAGCAGTGCAGAGTATATAGCGCAGTGCAGAGTATATAGTGCAGTGCAGAGTATATAGTACAGTGCAGAGTATATAGTGAGCAGTGCAGAGTATATAGTACAGTGCAGAGTATATAGTGCAGTGCAGAGTATATAGTACAGTGCAGAGTATATAGTGCAGTGCAGAGTATATAGTGAGCAGTGCAGAGTATATAGCGCAGTGCAGAGTATATAGTACAGTGCAGAGTATATAGTACAGTGCAGAGTATATAGTACAGTGCAGAGTATATAGTACAGTGCAGAGTATATAGTGCAGTGCAGAGTATATAGTACAGTGCAGAGTATATAGTACAGTGCAGAGTATATAGTGCAGTGCAGAGTATATAGTGAGCAGTGCAGAGTATATAGTACAGTGCAGAGTATATAGTGCAGTGCAGAGTATATAGTACAGTGCAGAGTATATAGTACAGTGCAGAGTATATAGTACAGTGCAGAGTATATAGTGCAGTGCAGAGTATATAGTGAGCAGTGCAGAGTATATAGTACAGTGCAGAGTATATAGTGCAGTGCAGAGTATATAGTGCAGTGCAGAGTATATAGTACAGTGCAGAGTATATAGTGCAGTGCAGAGTATATAGTGCAGTGCAGAGTATATAGTACAGTGCAGAGTATATAGTACAGTGCAGAGTATATAGTGCAGTGCAGAGTATATAGTGAGCAGTGCAGAGTATATAGTACAGTGCAGAGTATATAGTACAGTGCAGAGTATATAGTGAGCAGTGCAGAGTATATAGTACAGTGCAGAGTATATAGTGCAGTGCAGAGTATATAGTGCAGTGCAGAGTATATAGTGCAGTGCAGAGTATATAGTGCAGTGCAGAGTATATAGTACAGTGCAGAGTATATAGTGAGCAGTGCAGAGTATATAGTACAGTGCAGAGTATATAGTGCAGTGCAGAGTATATAGTGCAGTGCAGAGTATATAGTGCAGTGCAGAGTATATAGTACAGTGCAGAGTATATAGTACAGTGCAGAGTATATAGTGCAGTGCAGAGTATATAGTGAGCAGTGCAGAGTATATAGTGCAGTGCAGAGTATATAGTGCAGTGCAGAGTATATAGTACAGTGCAGAGTATATAGTGCAGTGCAGAGTATATAGTACAGTGCAGAGTATATAGTACAGTGCAGAGTATATAGTACAGTGCAGAGTATATAGTGCAGTGCAGAGTATATAGTGAGCAGTGCAGAGTATATAGTACAGTGCAGAGTATATAGTACAGTGCAGAGTATATAGTACAGTGCAGAGTATATAGTGAGCAGTGCAGAGTATATAGTACAGTGCAGAGTATATAGTGCAGTGCAGAGTATATAGTGCAGTGCAGAGTATATAGTGCAGTGCAGAGTATATAGTACAGTGCAGAGTATATAGTGAGCAGTGCAGAGTATATAGTACAGTGCAGAGTATATAGTGAGCAGTGCAGAGTATATAGTACAGTGCAGAGTATATAGTGCAGTGCAGAGTATATAGTGCAGTGCAGAGTATATAGTACAGTGCAGAGTATATAGTACAGTGCAGAGTATATAGTACAGTGCAGAGTATATAGTGCAGTGCAGAGTATATAGTGAGCAGTGCAGAGTATATAGTGCAGTGCAGAGTATATAGTACAGTGCAGAGTATATAGTACAGTGCAGAGTATATAGTGAGCAGTGCAGAGTATATAGTACAGTGCAGAGTATATAGTGAGCAGTGCAGAGTATATAGTGCAGTGCAGAGTATATAGTGAGCAGTGCAGAGTATATAGTACAGTGCAGAGTATATAGTGCAGTGCAGAGTATATAGTGCAGTGCAGAGTATATAGTGCAGTGCAGAGTATATAGTGAGCAGTGCAGAGTATATAGTGCAGTGCAGAGTATATAGTGAGCAGTGCAGAGTATATAGTACAGTGCAGAGTATATAGTGAGCAGTGCAGAGTATATAGTACAGTGCAGAGTATATAGTGAGCAGTGCAGAGTATATAGTGCAGTGCAGAGTATATAGTGAGCAGTGCAGAGTATATAGTACAGTGCAGAGTATATAGTGCAGTGCAGAGTATATAGTGCAGTGCAGAGTATATAGTGCAGTGCAGAGTATATAGTGAGCAGTGCAGAGTATATAGTGCAGTGCAGAGTATATAGTGAGCAGTGCAGAGTATATAGTACAGTGCAGAGTATATAGTGAGCAGTGCAGAGTATATAGTGCAGTGCAGAGTATATAGTGCAGTGCAGAGTATATAGTGCAGTGCAGAGTATATAGTACAGTGCAGAGTATATAGTACAGTGCAGAGTATATAGTACAGTGCAGAGTATATAGTGCAGTGCAGAGTATATAGTGAGCAGTGCAGAGTATATAGTACAGTGCAGAGTATATAGTGCAGTGCAGAGTATATAGTGCAGTGCAGAGTATATAGTACAGTGCAGAGTATATAGTACAGTGCAGAGTATATAGTGCAGTGCAGAGTATATAGTACAGTGCAGAGTATATAATACAGTGCAGAGTATATAGTACAGTGCAGAGTATATAGTGCAGTGCAGAGTATATAGTGAGCAGTGCAGAGTATATAGTACAGTGCAGAGTATATAGTACAGTGCAGAGTATAAAGTACAGTGCAGAGTATATAGTACAGTGCAGAGTATATAGTGAGCAGTGCAGAGTATATAGTGAGCAGTGCAGAGTATATAGTACAGTGCAGAGTATATAGTGCAGTGCAGAGTATATAGTGCAGTGCAGAGTATATAGTGCAGTGCAGAGTATATAGTACAGTGCAGAGTATATAGTACAGTGCAGAGTATATAGTGAGCAGTGCAGAGTATATAGTGCAGTGCAGAGTATATAGTACAGTGCAGAGTATATAGTACAGTGCAGAGTATATAGTGCAGTGCAGAGTATATAGTACAGTGCAGAGTATATAGTACAGTGCAGAGTATATAGTACAGTGCAGAGTATATAGTGAGCAGTGCAGAGTATATAGTGCAGTGCAGAGTATATAGTGCAGTGCAGAGTATATAGTGCAGTGCAGAGTATATAGTACAGTGCAGAGTATATAGTGAGCAGTGCAGAGTATATAGTACAGTGCAGAGTATATAGTACAGTGCAGAGTATATAGTGCAGTGCAGAGTATATAGTACAGTGCAGAGTATATAGTGCAGTGCAGAGTATATAGTGAGCAGTGCAGAGTATATAGTGCAGTGCAGAGTATATAGTACAGTGCAGAGTATATAGTGAGCAGTGCAGAGTATATAGTGAGCAGTGCAGAGTATATAGTACAGTGCAGAGTATATAGTACAGTGCAGAGTATATAGTGAGCAGTGCAGAGTATATAGTACAGTGCAGAGTATATAGTGAGCAGTGCAGAGTATATAGTGAGCAGTGCAGAGTATATAGTGAGCAGTGCAGAGTATATAGCGCAGTGCAGAGTATATAGTGCAGTGCAGAGTATATAGTACAGTGCAGAGTATATAGTGAGCAGTGCAGAGTATATAGTACAGTGCAGAGTATATAGTGCAGTGCAGAGTATATAGTACAGTGCAGAGTATATAGTGCAGTGCAGAGTATATAGTGAGCAGTGCAGAGTATATAGCGCAGTGCAGAGTATATAGTACAGTGCAGAGTATATAGTACAGTGCAGAGTATATAGTACAGTGCAGAGTATATAGTACAGTGCAGAGTATATAGTGAGCAGTGCAGAGTATATAGTACAGTGCAGAGTATATAGTACAGTGCAGAGTATATAGTGCAGTGCAGAGTATATAGTACAGTGCAGAGTATATAGTACAGTGCAGAGTATATAGTGCAGTGCAGAGTATATAGTGAGCAGTGCAGAGTATATAGTACAGTGCAGAGTATATAGTGCAGTGCAGAGTATATAGTGCAGTGCAGAGTATATAGTACAGTGCAGAGTATATAGTACAGTGCAGAGTATATAGTACAGTGCAGAGTATATAGTGCAGTGCAGAGTATATAGTGAGCAGTGCAGAGTATATAGTACAGTGCAGAGTATATAGTGCAGTGCAGAGTATATAGTGCAGTGCAGAGTATATAGTACAGTGCAGAGTATATAGTGCAGTGCAGAGTATATAGTACAGTGCAGAGTATATAGTACAGTGCAGAGTATATAGTACAGTGCAGAGTATATAGTGCAGTGCAGAGTATATAGTGAGCAGTGCAGAGTATATAGTACAGTGCAGAGTATATAGTACAGTGCAGAGTATATAGTGAGCAGTGCAGAGTATATAGTACAGTGCAGAGTATATAGTGCAGTGCAGAGTATATAGTGCAGTGCAGAGTATATAGTGCAGTGCAGAGTATATAGTACAGTGCAGAGTATATAGTGAGCAGTGCAGAGTATATAGTACAGTGCAGAGTATATAGTGCAGTGCAGAGTATATAGTGCAGTGCAGAGTATATAGTGCAGTGCAGAGTATATAGTACAGTGCAGAGTATATAGTACAGTGCAGAGTATATAGTACAGTGCAGAGTATATAGTGCAGTGCAGAGTATATAGTGAGCAGTGCAGAGTATATAGTACAGTGCAGAGTATATAGTGCAGTGCAGAGTATATAGTGCAGTGCAGAGTATATAGTACAGTGCAGAGTATATAGTGCAGTGCAGAGTATATAGTACAGTGCAGAGTATATAGTGCAGTGCAGAGTATATAGTACAGTGCAGAGTATATAGTACAGTGCAGAGTATATAGTGCAGTGCAGAGTATATAGTACAGTGCAGAGTATATAGTACAGTGCAGAGTATATAGTGCAGTGCAGAGTATATAGTACAGTGCAGAGTATATAGTACAGTGCAGAGTATATAGTGCAGTGCAGAGTATATAGTGAGCAGTGCAGAGTATATAGTACAGTGCAGAGTATATAGTACAGTGCAGAGTATATAGTACAGTGCAGAGTATATAGTACAGTGCAGAGTATATAGTGAGCAGTGCAGAGTATATAGTACAGTGCAGAGTATATAGTGAGCAGTGCAGAGTATATAGTGCAGTGCAGAGTATATAGTGCAGTGCAGAGTATATAGTGCAGTGCAGAGTATATAGTACAGTGCAGAGTATATAGTGAGCAGTGCAGAGTATATAGTACAGTGCAGAGTATATAGTGAGCAGTGCAGAGTATATAGTACAGTGCAGAGTATATAGTGCAGTGCAGAGTATATAGTGCAGTGCAGAGTATATAGTGCAGTGCAGAGTATATAGTACAGTGCAGAGTATATAGTACAGTGCAGAGTATATAGTACAGTGCAGAGTATATAGTGCAGTGCAGAGTATATAGTACAGTGCAGAGTATATAGTACAGTGCAGAGTATATAGTGAGCAGTGCAGAGTATATAGTACAGTGCAGAGTATATAGTGAGCAGTGCAGAGTATATAGTGCAGTGCAGAGTATATAGTGAGCAGTGCAGAGTATATAGTACAGTGCAGAGTATATAGTGCAGTGCAGAGTATATAGTGCAGTGCAGAGTATATAGTGCAGTGCAGAGTATATAGTGAGCAGTGCAGAGTATATAGTGCAGTGCAGAGTATATAGTGAGCAGTGCAGAGTATATAGTACAGTGCAGAGTATATAGTGAGCAGTGCAGAGTATATAGTACAGTGCAGAGTATATAGTGAGCAGTGCAGAGTATATAGTGCAGTGCAGAGTATATAGTGAGCAGTGCAGAGTATATAGTACAGTGCAGAGTATATAGTGCAGTGCAGAGTATATAGTGCAGTGCAGAGTATATAGTGCAGTGCAGAGTATATAGTGAGCAGTGCAGAGTATATAGTGCAGTGCAGAGTATATAGTGAGCAGTGCAGAGTATATAGTACAGTGCAGAGTATATAGTGAGCAGTGCAGAGTATATAGTGCAGTGCAGAGTATATAGTGCAGTGCAGAGTATATAGTGCAGTGCAGAGTATATAGTACAGTGCAGAGTATATAGTACAGTGCAGAGTATATAGTACAGTGCAGAGTATATAGTGCAGTGCAGAGTATATAGTGAGCAGTGCAGAGTATATAGTACAGTGCAGAGTATATAGTGCAGTGCAGAGTATATAGTGCAGTGCAGAGTATATAGTACAGTGCAGAGTATATAGTACAGTGCAGAGTATATAGTGCAGTGCAGAGTATATAGTACAGTGCAGAGTATATAATACAGTGCAGAGTATATAGTACAGTGCAGAGTATATAGTGCAGTGCAGAGTATATAGTGAGCAGTGCAGAGTATATAGTGAGCAGTGCAGAGTATATAGTACAGTGCAGAGTATATAGTGCAGTGCAGAGTATATAGTGCAGTGCAGAGTATATAGTGCAGTGCAGAGTATATAGTACAGTGCAGAGTATATAGTACAGTGCAGAGTATATAGTGAGCAGTGCAGAGTATATAGTGCAGTGCAGAGTATATAGTACAGTGTAGAGTATATAGTGCAGTGCAGAGTATATAGTACAGTGCAGAGTATATAGTGCAGTGCAGAGTATATAGTACAGTGCAGAGTATATAGTACAGTGCAGAGTATATAGTACAGTGCAGAGTATATAGTGAGCAGTGCAGAGTATATAGTGCAGTGCAGAGTATATAGTGCAGTGCAGAGTATATAGTGCAGTGCAGAGTATATAGTACAGTGCAGAGTATATAGTGAGCAGTGCAGAGTATATAGTACAGTGCAGAGTATATAGTACAGTGCAGAGTATATAGTGCAGTGCAGAGTATATAGTACAGTGCAGAGTATATAGTGCAGTGCAGAGTATATAGTGAGCAGTGCAGAGTATATAGTGCAGTGCAGAGTATATAGTACAGTGCAGAGTATATAGTGAGCAGTGCAGAGTATATAGTGAGCAGTGCAGAGTATATAGTACAGTGCAGAGTATATAGTACAGTGCAGAGTATATAGTGAGCAGTGCAGAGTATATAGTACAGTGCAGAGTATATAGTGAGCAGTGCAGAGTATATAGTGAGCAGTGCAGAGTATATAGTGAGCAGTGCAGAGTATATAGTACAGTGCAGAGTATATAGTGAGCAGTGCAGAGTATATAGTGAGCAGTGCAGAGTATATAGTGAGCAGTGCAGAGTATATAGTGCAGTGCAGAGTATATAGTACAGTGCAGAGTATATAGTGAGCAGTGCAGAGTATATAGTGCAGTGCAGAGTATATAGTGAGCAGTGCAGAGTATATAGTGAGCAGTGCAGAGTATATAGTGCAGTGCAGAGTATATAGTACAGTGCAGAGTATATAGTACAGTGCAGAGTATATAGTGAGCAGTGCAGAGTATATAGTACAGTGCAGAGTATATAGTGAGCAGTGCAGAGTATATAGTGAGCAGTGCAGAGTATATAGTGAGCAGTGCAGAGTATATAGTACAGTGCAGAGTATATAGTGAGCAGTGCAGAGTATATAGTGCAGTGCAGAGTATATAGTGCAGTGCAGAGTATATAGTGAGCAGTGCAGAGTATATAGTACAGTGCAGAGTATATAGTGAGCAGTGCAGAGTATATAGTACAGTGCAGAGTATATAGTGAGCAGTGCAGAGTATATAGTACAGTGCAGAGTATATAGTGAGCAGTGCAGAGTAGGTTAAGGGAACACCACCCGCAAGACAAAGGTATAATGAGCTGTCTGCACAGTATTATGTGATACTCCCCTGAGATCGAAGCCCCCGCAGCCGTCCCCGTACATCGCTCGGGCAGCTGACATCTCTCCCGGTGGTGACTTCCGGGTATCGCGGCTCCGGTGCTGTGATCGGCATGCGCGTGGTGAGCCGCCAGTCATGGCACGGCCTCCTTTAAGAATGGCGCGATCGCCGTTTCTAAAGTGCGCCATTACCGTTGTCTACAGCAAATGCGCTGTAGAGATTGGCGCCCGTCTCCTGACTACCCAGTGAGGCATTTTGATATTTGCATAGCTCCTCCTAAGAGCCAGTCCACTGCCTGCCTCAGGGCTGAGGAGGAATACTGAGGCAGGGCTCTGGGATGTTTTCAGGAAGCTTTGTACAACCCCCTACTGGCCCCTCCCATCAGCCATGATCTGCCTGCGTTGCATAGAGAAGCACAGAGAGCCAATAATGATGTCAGTGAGTGTAAAATAAGGCATGCATTGACAACAGAAATGGTTTATTTAAAAATGACATTGAAGGGGGGGGTGAGTGGGGGGGGGGCAGGAACCAGGGAAGGCAATCTATAAGCAGATTAAACTTCAGCTCTAACCATGGATACAGGTAGGAGGATTATATCGCATGATGAGGTTTAGCTTCCCTTTCTCCAGGAAACGATGCATCATAATAAAGGGAAAATACTTTTAGGAGACGCGGTTTGAGAAGTCTGCCCCGCCTAGGCCCCTCTCTCCCGCATGGTGGTGGAAACCTTGTGGGGTGCGATTCCCCCATCCCCCCCCCATTCATGGAAAGTCGGCTTCAGTGTGCCGGAGGAGGATTTCTCCTATAGGGGGTAACAAAGTACGGCATCCAGCGTAGCGTCTGTTCCTCTCCGTGTCCAGGAGGGGCGTTCTGTCCTTTCCGATGGGATGACTCCTGTCGGTGTCTTGAGGGATCTTCTCATAGGACAAGGAAACTGAATATAGAGAGTACCTTGTAGGGTGTAGGCCGGGAGTACTTACCTGACACGGGGGGTTCTGAGGGACCCAGAGCTTCCTGATTTGAGCAGTGCTGCCTTGTCTGTCCAGGGGTTGGGAAGGCAGAGAACCGCAGTGTTATGTGCCCCCCAAAAGTGGCGCTCTGGGGGTGCTCTTAGTATCACTATGGGTTTGGGACCCCCCTGGGAGTGGCGCCCTACTTTTTCCTTCCTTGCACCCCTCTCTCTCCCCCACTCTCCCCCCTTTCTCTCTTACACCCCTCTCTCTTCACCCCATCCCTCCCCCCTTCTCTCTTACACCCCTCTCTCTTCACCCCATCCCTCCCCCCTTTCTCTCTTACACCCCCTCTCTCTTCACCCCATCCCTCCCCCCTTCTCTCTTACACCCCCTCTCTCTCCCCATCTCTCCCCCCTTTCTCTCTTACACCCCTCTCTCTTCACCCCATCCCTCCCCCCTTCTCTCTTACACCCCCTCTCTCTCCCCATCTCTCCCCCCTTTCTCTCTTACACCCCCTCTCTCTTCACCCCATCCCTCCCCCCTTCTCTCTTACACCCCTCTCTCTCCCCATCTCTCCCCCCTTTCTCTCTTACACCCCTCTCTCTTCACCCCATCCCTCCCCCCTTCTCTCTTACACCCCTCTCTCTTCACCCCATCCCTCCCCCCTTTCTCTCTTACACCCCTCTCTCTTCACCCCATCCCTCCCCCCTTCTCTCTTACACCCCTCTCTCTCCCCATCTCTCCCCCCTTTCTCTCTTACACCCCTCTCTCTTCACCCCATCCCTCCCCCCTTCTCTCTTACACCCCTCTCTCTCCCCATCTCTCCCCCCTTTCTCTCTTACACCCCTCTCTCTTCACCCCATCCCTCCCCCCTTCTCTCTTACACCCCTCTCTCTTCACCCCATCCCTCCCCCCTTCTCTCTTACACCCCTCTCTCTTCACCCCATCCCTCCCCCCTTCTCTCTTACACCCCTCTCTCTTCACCCCATCCCTCCCCCCTTCTCTCTTACACCCCTCTCTCTTCACCCCATCCCTCCCCCTTCTCTCTTACACCCCCTCTCTCTCCCCATCTCTCCCCCCTTTCTCTCTTACACCCCTCTCTCTCCCCATCTCTCCCCCCCCTTTCTCTCTTACACCCCTCTCTCTTCACCCCATCCCTCCCCCCTTCTCTCTTACACCCCTCTCTCTTCACCCCATCCCTCCCCCCTTTCTCTCTTACACCCCTCTCTCTTCACCCCATCCCTCCCCCCTTCTCTCTTACACCCCTCTCTCTCCCCATCTCTCCCCCCTTTCTCTCTTACACCCCTCTCTCTTCACCCCATCCCTCCCCCCTTCTCTCTTACACCCCTCTCTCTCCCCATCTCTCCCCCCTTTCTCTCTTACACCCCTCTCTCTTCACCCCATCCCTCCCCCCTTCTCTCTTACACCCCTCTCTCTTCACCCCATCCCCTCCCCCCCTTCTCTCTTACACCCCTCTCTCTTCACCCCATCCCTCCCCCCTTCTCTCTTACACCCCTCTCTCTTCACCCCATCCCTCCCCCTTCTCTCTTACACCCCTCTCTCTCCCCATCTCTCCCCCCTTTCTCTCTTACACCCCTCTCTCTCCCCATCTCTCCCCCCCTTTCTCTCTTACACCCCTCTCTCTTCACCCCATCTCTCTCTGGCCCCCCTCTTTCGCAACCCTCTCTCTTTCTTCCCTCTCTTTTCCTCCCTTCTCTCTACCCCCCCTTTCTCTCTACCCCCCCTCTCGCACCCCTCTCTCTCCCCCGCCTTACTCATTCCTCCCTCTCCCTCTCTTTCTCTCTCTTGCACCTCTCTCTCTTCTCTCCCCTCACACCCCTCTCTTCCCCCTTGCACCCTTCACTCCTCCCCCCCCTCCCTCTCCGCCCCCTCTCTCTCCACCCCCTCACTCACTCACTCCCTCTCCCTCACCCCCCCTCTCTCGCACCCCTCTATCTCCCCTTTCTTTCTCTCTCTTGCACTCCTCCATCTCTCTACCCCCCCTCTCACCCCTCTCCCCCCCCCCTTGCACCCCTCTCTGTGCCCCCTCTCTCCCCCACCTCTCTCTCTTCTCCCCTCTCTCACACTCCTCTCTCTCCCCCCCTTCCCCTTTGCACCCCTCTCTCTTCCCTCTATCTCACCCCCTCTCTCTCCGCCCCCTCTCTCTCCACCCCCTCTCTCTCCATCGCCTTTCTCTCCGCCCCCTCTCTCTCCCCCCCTCTCTCTCGACCCCCTCTCTCTCTCACCCCCTCTCCTTCACCCCCTCTCTCTCCGCCCCCTCTCTCTCCGCCTCCTCTCTCTCACCTCCTCTCTCTCCGCCCCCTCTCTCTCAACCCCCTCTCTCTCTCACCCCCTCTCCCTCACCCCCCTCTCTCTCCACCCCCCTCTCTCTCCCCATCGTCTTTCTCTCCGCCCCCTCTCTCGACCCCCTCTCTCTCGACCCCCCCTCTCTCTCCGCCCCCCTCTCTCTCCGCCCCCTCTCTCTCCACCCCCCTCTCTCTCCATCGCCTTTCTCTCCGCCCCCTCTCTCTCCACCCCCCTCTCTCTCTCACCCCCTCTCTCTCCGCCCCCTCTCTCTCCGCCCCCTCTCTCTCCACCCCCTCTTTCTCCACCCCCTCTCTCTCCGCCCCCTCTCTCTCTCACCCCCTCTCCCCCACCCCCCTCTCTCACACCCCTCTATCTCCCCTTTCTTTCTCTCTCTTGCACTCCTCCATCTCTCTACCCCCTCTCACCCCTCTCCCCCCTTGCACCCCTCTCTGTGCCCCCTCTCTCCCCACCTCTCTCTCTCGCACTCCTCTCTCTCCCCCCCCTTCCCCTTTGCACCCCTCTCTCTTCCCTCTATCTCACCCCCTCTCTCTCCGCCCCCTCTCTCTCCACCCCCTCTCTCTCCATCGCCTTTCTCTCCGCCCCCTCTCTCTCCGCCCCTCTCTCTCCACCCCCTCTCTCTCTCACTCCCTCTCCTTCACCCCCTCTCTCTCCATCCCCTCTCTCTCCATCCCCTCTCTCTCCGCCCCCTCTCTCTCCACCCCCTCTCTCTCTCACCCCCTCTCCCTCACCCCCCTCTCTCGCACCCCTCTATCTCCCCTTTCTTTCTCTCTCTTGCACTCCTCCATCTCTCTACCCCCCTCTCACCCCTCTCCCCCCCTTGCACCCCTCTCTGTGCCCCCTCTCTCCCCACCACTTTCTCTTCCCCCCTCTCTCGCACTCCTCTCTCTCCCCCCTTCCCCTTTGCACCCCTCTCTCTCCGCCCCCTCTCTCTCCACCCCCTCTCTCTCTCCATCGTCTTTCTCTCCGCCCCCTCTCTCTCCCCCTCTCTCTCAACCCCCTCTCTCTCTCACCCCCTCTCCTTCACCCCCTCTCTCTCCATCCCCTCTCTCTCCGCCCCCTCTCTCTCCGCCTCCTCTCTCTCACCTCCTCTCTCTCCGCCCCCTCTCTCTCCACCCCCTCTCTCTCAACCCCCTCTCTCTCTCACCCCCTCTCCCTCACCCCCTCTCTCTCCACCCCCTCTCTCTCCCCATCGTCTTTCTCTCCGCCCCCCCTCTCTCTCCCCCCTCTCTCTCGACCCCCTCTCTCTCGACCCCCCTCTCCTTCACCCCCTTTCTCTCCATCCCCTCTCTCTCCGCCCCCTCTCTCTCCGCCCCCTCTCTCTCCACCCCCTCTCTCTCGACCCCCCTCTCCCTCACCCCCCTCTCTCGCACCCCTCTATCTCCCCTTTCTTTCTCTCTCTTGCACTCCTCCATCTCTCTACCCCCCCTCTCACCCCTCTCCCCCCCCTTGCACCCCTCTCTGTGCCCCCTCTCTCCCCACCTCTCTCTCTCCCCCTCTCTCTCTCGCACTCCTCTCTCTCCCCCCTTCCCTTTTGCACCCCTCTCTCTTCCCTCTATCTCACCCCCTCTCTTTCCGCCCTTCTCTCTCCACCCCTCTCTCTCTCACCCCCTCTCCCTCGCCCCCTCTCTCTCCATCCCCTCTCTCTCCACTCCCTCTCTCTCCACCCCTCTATCCCTCACCCCCTCTCTCGCACCCCTCTATCTCCCCTTTCTTTCTCTCTCTTGCACTCCTCCATCTCTCTACCCCCCTTGCACCCCTCTCTCCCCCCCCTCCCCCTCTCTCCCCACCTCTCTCTCTTCCCCCCTCTCTCTTGCACCCCTTATCCCCCCTCCCCCTCTCTCTCTCGTACTCCTCTCTCTCCCCCCCTTCCTTTTTTCACCCCTCTCTCCCCCCCTCCTATTTCTCACCTTCTCTCTTCTGAGGATTCTATATACTGTTTTCTGTCTGGTTGCAGTATTGGATGTGTGTGTCCCGGTGATTCCTCTGGTTGGGTGTCGGGACATTTACAATGCAGATCAGTCCATACATAATGTATGGAGGAGCCGGGCTGAGTGGAAGGACGTGACCTCCTTATACAGCCAGATCAGCGGAATGCCAAATCTCCTGGCTGTCCTCTCCTGACATCCTGACAGCTGCATGGAGGAATGGGGGGGGGGGGGTTTATTTACCTCACATTTTATCATATCTGACCCCCCCCCCCCCCCTTCTCCGCATTCTCTGATCTCTTCATATTCATAGAACTTCCCACCAAAAATTTCCTCCACCCCAAACCTGCTGCAGATGGAGAAGCACCTTCCCACAAAGCAGCACTCCGCTCAGCCAATCAAGAGGGGGGAGGGGACATTAGAGTGTAAGCTCCTCTGTACAGAGACTGATGTGATGTGGGGGAGGGGACATTAGAGTGTAAGCTCCTCTGTATAGAGACTGATGTGATGTGGGTGGGGGGAGGGGACATTAGAGTGTAAGCTCCTCTGTACAGAGACTGATGTTATGTATGGGGGAGGGGACATTAGAGTGTAAGCTCCTCTGTATAGAGACTGATGTGATGTGGGGGAGGGGACATTAGAGTGTAAGCTCCTCTGTATAGAGACTGATGTGATGTGGGTGGGGGGAGGGGACATTAGAGTGTAAGCTCCTCTGTATAGAGACTGATGTGATGTGGGGGGAGGGGACATTAGAGTGTAAGCTCCTCTGTACAGAGACTGATGTGATGTGGGGGGGGGGAGGGGACATTAGAGTGTAAGCTCCTCTGTATAGAGACTGATGTGATGTGGGGGAGGGGACATTAGAGTGTAAGCTCCTCTGTATAGAGACTGATGTGATGTGGGGGGAGGGGACATTAGAGTGTAAGCTCCTCTGTATAGAGACTGATGTGATGTGGGGGGAGGGGACATTAGAGTGTAAGCTCCTCTGTATAGAGACTGATGTGATGTGGGGGGAGGGGACATTAGAGTGTAAGCTCCTCTGTATAGAGACTGATGTGATGTGGGGGAGGGGACATTAGAGTGTAAGCTCCTCTGTATAGAGACTGATGTGATGTGGGTGGGGGGAGGGGACATTAGAGTGTAAGCTCCTCTGTATAGAGACTGATGTGATGTGGGGGGAGGGGACATTAGAGTGTAAGCTCCTCTGTATAGAGACTGATGTGATGTGGGGGAGGGGACATTAGAGTGTAAGCTCCTCTGTACAGAGACTGATGTGATGTGGGGGGGGGGAGGGGACATTAGAGTGTAAGCTCCTCTGTATAGAGACTGATGTGATGTGGGGGGAGGGGACATTAGAGTGTAAGCTCCTCTGTATAGAGACTGATGTGATGTGGGGGGAGGGGACATTAGAGTGTAAGCTCCTCTGTATAGAGACTGATGTGATGGGGGGGAGGGGACATTAGAGTGTAAGCTCCTCTGTACAGAGACTGATGTGATGTGGGGGGAGGGGACATTAGAGTGTAAGCTCCTCTGTACAGAGACTGATGTGATGTGGGGGGAGGGGACATTAGAGTGTAAGCTCCTCTGTATAGAGACTGATGTGATGTGGGGGGGGGAGGGGACATTAGAGTGTAAGCTCCTCTGTATAGAGACTGATGTGATGTGGGGGGAGGGGACATTAGAGTGTAAGCTCCTCTGTACAGAGACTGATGTGATGTGGGGGAGGGGACATTAGAGTGTAAGCTCCTCTGTATAGAGACTGATGTGATGTGGGGGGGAGGGGACATTAGAGTGTAAGCTCCTCTGTACAGAGACTGATGTGATGTGGGGGGGAGGGGGACATTAGAGTGTAAGCTCCTCTGTACAGAGACTGATGTGATGTGGGGGGGAGGGGACATTAGAGTGTAAGCTCCTCTGTATAGAGACTGATGTGATGTGGGGGGAGGGGACATTAGAGTGTAAGCTCCTCTGTATAGAGACTGATGTGATGTGGGGGGGGGAGGGGACATTAGAGTGTAAGCTCCTCTGTATAGAGACTGATGTGATGTGTGGGGGAGGGGACATTAGAGTGTAAGCTCCTCTGTATAGAGACTGATGTGATGTGGGGGGGAAGGGGACATTAGAGTGTAAGCTCCTCTGTATAGAGACTGATGTGATGTGGGGGGAGGGGACATTAGAGTGTAAGCTCCTCTGTATAGAGACTGATGTGACTGTGGGGGGAGGGGGACATTAGAGTGTAAGCTCCTCTGTATAGAGACTGATGTGATGTGGGGGGGAGGGGACATTAGAGTGTAAGCTCCTCTGTACAGAGACTGATGTGATGTGGGGGAGGGGACATTAGAGTGTAAGCTCCTCTGTATAGAGACTGATGTGATGTGGGGGGAGGGGACATTAGAGTGTAAGCTCCTCTGTATAGAGACTGATGTGATGTGGGGGGAGGGGACATTAGAGTGTAAGCTCCTCTGTATAGAGACTGATGTGACTGTGGGGGGAGGGGACATTAGAGTGTAAGCTCCTCTGTATAGAGACTGATGTGATGTGGGGGGGGAGGGGACATTAGAGTGTAAGCTCCTCTGTACAGAGACTGATGTGATGTGGGGGGGGAGGGGACATTAGAGTGTAAGCTCCTCTGTATAGAGACGGATGTGATGTGGGGGGAGGGGACATTAGAGTGTAAGCTCCTCTGTATAGAGACTGATGTGATGTGGGGGGGAGGGGACATTAGAGTGTAAGCTCCTCTGTATAGAGACTGATGTGATGTGGGGGAGGGGACATTAGAGTGTAAGCTCCTCTGTACAGAGACTGATGTGATGTGGGGGGAGGGGACATTAGAGTGTAAGCTCCTCTGTACAGAGACTGATGTGATGTGGGGGGAGGGGACATTAGAGTGTAAGCTCCTCTGTATAGAGACTGATGTGATGTGGGGGGAGGGGACATTAGAGTGTAAGCTCCTCTGTACAGAGACTGATGTGATGGGGGGGGGAGGGGACATTAGAGTGTAAGCTCCTCTGTATAGAGACTGATGTGATGTGGGGGAGGGGACATTAGAGTGTAAGCTCCTCTGTACAGAGACTGATGTGATGTGGGGGGGGAGGGGACATTAGAGTGTAAGCTCCTCTGTACAGAGACTGATGTGATGTGGGGGGGAGGGGACATTAGAGTGTAAGCTCCTCTGTATAGAGACGGATGTGATGTGGGGGGAGGGGACATTAGAGTGTAAGCTCCTCTGTATAGAGACTGATGTGATGTGGGGGGGAGGGGACATTAGAGTGTAAGCTCCTCTGTATAGAGACTGATGTGATGTGGGGGAGGGGACATTAGAGTGTAAGCTCCTCTGTACAGAGACTGATGTGATGTGGGGGGAGGGGACATTAGAGTGTAAGCTCCTCTGTACAGAGACTGATGTGATGTGGGGGGAGGGGACATTAGAGTGTAAGCTCCTCTGTATAGAGAATGATGTGATGTGGGGGAGGGGACATTAGAGTGTAAGCTCCTCTGTACAGAGACTGATGTGATGTGGCGGGGGGGAGGGGACATTAGAGTGTAAGCTCCTCTGTACAGAGACTGATGTGATGTGGGGGGAGGGGGACATTAGAGTGTAAGCTCCTCTGTATAGAGAATGATGTGATGTGGGGGAGGGGACATTAGAGTGTAAGCTCCTCTGTATAGAGACTGATGTGATGTGGGGGGAGGGGACATTAGAGTGTAAGCTCCTCTGTATAGAGACTGGTGTGATGTGGGGGGGAGGGGACATTAGAGTGTAAGCTCCTCTGTATAGAGACTGATGTGATGTGGGGGAGGGGACATTAGAGTGTAAGCTCCTCTGTACAGAGACTGATGTTATGTATGGGGGAGGGGACATTAGAGTGTAAGCTCCTCTGTACAGAGACTGATGTGATGTGGGGGGAGGGGACATTAGAGTGTAAGCTCCTCTGTATAGAGACTGATGTGATGTGGGGGGAGGGGACATTAGAGTGTAAGCTCCTCTGTATAGAGACTGATGTGATGGGGGGGGAGGGGACATTAGAGTGTAAGCTCCTCTGTACAGAGACTGATGTGATGTGGGGGAGGGGACATTAGAGTGTAAGCTACTCTGGTACAGAGAGATTGATGTGATGTGGGGGGAGGGGACATTAGAGTGTAAGCTCCTCTGTATAGAGACTGATGTGATGTGGGGGGGAGGGGACATTAGAGTGTAAGCTCCTCTGTACAGAGACTGATGTGATGTGGGGGAGGGGACATTAGAGTGTAAGCTCCTCTGTATAGAGACTGATGTGATGTGGGGGGGGGAGGGGACATTAGAGTGTAAGCTCCTCTGTATAGAGACTGATGTGATGTGGGGGAGGGGGACATTAGAGTGTAAGCTCCTCTGTATAGAGACTGATGTGATGTGGGGGGAGGGGACATTAGAGTGTAAGCTCCTCTGTATAGAGACTGATGTGATGTGGGGGAGGGGACATTAGAGTGTAAGCTCCTCTGTATAGAGACTGATGTGATGTGGGGGGAGGGGACATTAGAGTGTAAGCTCCTCTGTATAGAGACTGATGTGATGTGGGGGAGGGGACATTAGAGTGTAAGCTCCTCTGTACAGAGACTGATGTGATGTGGGGGGAGGGGACATTAGAGTGTAAGCTCCTCTGTATAGAGACTGATGTGATGTGGGTGGGGGGAGGGGACATTAGAGTGTAAGCTCCTCTGTATAGAGACTGATGTGATGTGGGGGAAGGGGACATTAGAGTGTAAGCTCCTCTGTATAGAGACTGATGTGATGTGGGGGGAGGGGACATTAGAGTGTAAGCTCCTCTGTATAGAGACTGATGTGATGTGGGGGGGAGGGGACATTAGAGTGTAAGCTCCTCTGTATAGAGACTGATGTGATGGGGGGGAGGGGACATTAGAGTGTAAGCTCCTCTGTATAGAGACTGATGTGATGTGGGGGGGAGGGGACATTAGAGTGTAAGCTCCTCTGTATAGAGACTGATGTGATGGGGGGGAGGGGACATTAGAGTGTAAGCTCCTCTGTATAGAGACTGATGTGATGTGGGGGGAGGGGACATTAGAGTGTAAGCTCCTCTGTATAGAGGACTGATGTGATGTGGGGGGAGGGGACATTAGAGTGTAAGCTCCTCTGTATAGAGACTGATGTGATTGTGGGGGGGAGGGGACATTAGAGTGTAAGCTCCTCTGTATAGAGACTGATGTGATGTGGGGGGAGGGGACATTAGAGTGTAAGCTCCTCTGTATAGAGACTGATGTGATGTGGGGGGAGGGGACTTTAGAGTGTAAGCTCCTCTGTACAGAGACTGATGTGATGTGGGGGGGAGGGGACATTAGAGTGTAAGCTCCTCTGTATAGAGACTGATGTGATGTGGGGGAGGGGACATTAGAGTGTAAGCTCCTCTGTACAGAGACTGATGTGATGTGGGGGGGAGGGGACATTAGAGTGTAAGCTCCTCTGTATAGAGACTGATGTGATGTGGGGGAGGGGACATTAGAGTGTAAGCTCCTCTGTACAGAGACTGATGTGATGTGGGGGGGAGGGGACATTAGAGTGTAAGCTCCTCTGTATAGAGACTGATGTGATGTGGGGGGAGGGGACATTAGAGTGTAAGCTCCTCTGTACAGAGACTGATGTGATGTGGGGGGAGGGGACATTAGAGTGTAAGCTCCTCTGTATAGAGACTGATGTGATGTGGGGGGGACATTAGAGTGTAAGCTCCTCTGTATAGAGACTGATGTGATGTGTGGGGGAGGCG
Organism: Rana muscosa; assembly: GCA_029206835.1. NCBI lineage: Eukaryota > Metazoa > Chordata > Amphibia > Anura > Ranidae > Rana > Rana muscosa. The sequence goes on along the minus strand of CM055117.1, from coordinate 327,374 downwards.
ACATTAGAGTGTAAGCTCCTCTGTATAGAGACTGATGTGATGTGGGGGGGACATTAGAGTGTAAGCTCCTCTGTATAGAGACTGATGTGATGTGGGGGGAGGGGACATTAGAGTGTAAGCTCCTCTGTATAGAGAATGATGTGATGTGGGGGGGAGGGGACATTAGAGTGTAAGCTCCTCTGTAGAGAGACTGGTGTGATGTGGGGGGAGGGGACATTAGAGTGTAAGCTCCTCTGTATAGAGACTGGTGTGATGTGGGGGGAGGGGACATTAGAGTGTAAGCTCCTCTGTATAGAGACTGATGTGATGTGGGGGGGAGGGGACATTAGAGTGTAAGCTCCTCTGTATAGAGACTGATGTGATGTGGGGGGAGGGGACATTAGAGTGTAAGCTCCTCTGTATAGAGACTGATGTGATGTGGGGGGGGGGGGACATTAGAGTGTAAGCTCCTCTGTACAGAGACTGATGTGATGTGGGGGGGAGGGGACATTAGAGTGTAAGCTCCTCTGTATAGAGACTGATGTGATGTGTGGGGGAGGCGACATTAGAGTGTAAGCTCCTCTGTATAGAGACTGATGTGATGTGGGGGGAGGGGACATTAGAGTGTAAGCTCCTCTGTATAGAGAATGATGTGATGTGGGGGGGAGGGGACATTAGAGTGTAAGCTCCTCTGTAGAGAGACTGGTGTGATGTGGGGGGAGGGGACATTAGAGTGTAAGCTCCTCTGTAGAGAGACTGGTGTGATGTGGGGGGAGGGGACATTAGAGTGTAAGCTCCTCTCTATAGAGACTGATGTGATGTGGGGGGGAGGGGACATTAGAGTGTAAGCTCCTCTGTATAGAGACTGATGTGATGTGGGGGGGAGGGGGACATTAGAGTGTAAGCTCCTCTGTATAGAGACTGATGTGATGTGGGGGGGGGAGGGGACATTAGAGTGTAAGCTCCTCTGTATAGAGACTGATGTGATGTGGGGGGAGGGGACATTAGAGTGTAAGCTCCTCTGTATAGAGACTGATGTGATGTGGGGGGGACATTAGAGTGTAAGCTCCTCTGTACAGAGACTGATGTGATGTGGGGGGAGGGGACATTAGAGTGTAAGCTCCTCTGTATAGAGACTGATGTGATGTGGGGGAGGGGACATTAGAGTGTAAGCTCCTCTGTACAGAGACTGATGTGATGTGGGGGGGAGGGGACATTAGAGTGTAAGCTCCTCTGTATAGAGACTGATGTGATGTGGGGGAGGGGACATTAGAGTGTAAGCTCCTCTGTACAGAGACTGATGTGATGTGGGGGAGGGGACATTAGAGTGTAAGCTCCTCTGTATAGAGACTGATGTGATGTGGGGGGGAGGGGACATTAGAGTGTAAGCTCCTCTGTATAGAGACTGATGTGATGTGGGGGGGAGGGGACATTAGAGTGTAAGCTCCTCTGTACAGAGACTGATGTGATGTGGGGGAGGGGACATTAGAGTGTAAGCTCCTCTGTACAGAGACTGATGTGATGTGGGGGAGGGGACATTAGAGTGTAAGCTCCTCTGTATAGAGACTGATGTGATGTGGGGGGGAGGGGACATTAGAATGTAAGCTCCTCTGTATAGAGACTGATGTGATGTGGGGGAGGGGACATTAGAGTGTAAGCTCCTCTGTACAGAGACTGATGTGATGTGGGGGAGGAGGGGACATTAGAGTGTAAGCTCCTCTGTACAGAGACGGATGTGATGTGGAGGGAGGGGACATTAGAGTGTAAGCTCCTCTGTACAGAGACGGATGTGATGTGGGGGAGGGGACATTAGAGTGTAAGCTCCTCTGTACAGAGACTGATGTGATGTGGGGGGAGGGGACATTAGAGTGTAAGCTCCTCTGTATAGAGACTGATGTGATGGGGGGAGGGGACATTAGAGTGTAAGCTCCTCTGTATAGAGACTGATGTGATGTGGGGGGGAGGGGGACATTAGAGTGTAAGCTCCTCTGTATAGAGACTGATGTGATGTGGGGGGGGAGGGGACATTAGAGTGTAAGCTCCTCTGTACAGAGACTGATGTGATGTGGGGGGAGGGGACATTAGAGTGTAAGCTCCTCTGTATAGAGACTGATGTGATGTGGGGGAGGGGACATTAGAGTGTAAGCTCCTCTGTATAGAGACTGATGTGATGTGGGGGAGGGGACATTAGAGTGTAAGCTCCTCTGTATAGAGACTGATGTGATGTGGGGGGGAGGGGACATTAGAGTGTAAGCTCCTCTGTATAGAGACTGATGTGATGTGGGGGGAGGGGACATTAGAGTGTAAGCTCCTCTGTACAGAGACTGATGTGATGTGGGGGGGAGGGGACATTAGAGTGTAAGCTCCTCTGTACAGAGACTGATGTGATGTGGGGGGAGGGGACATTAGAGTGTAAGCTCCTCTGTATAGAGACGGATGTGATGTGGAGGAGGGGACATTAGAGTGTAAGCTCCTCTGTATAGAGACGGATGTGATGTGGGGGGAGGGGACATTAGAGTGTAAGCTCCTCTGTATAGAGACTGATGTGATGTGGGGGGGAGGGGACATTAGAGTGTAAGCTCCTCTGTATAGAGACTGATGTGATGTGGGGGGAGGGGACATTAGAGTGTAAGCTCCTCTGTATAGAGACTGATGTGATGTGGGGGAAGGGGACATTAGAGTGTAAGCTCCTCTGTACAGAGACTGATGTGATGTGGGGGGAGGGGACATTAGAGTGTAAGCTCCTCTGTATAGAGACTGATGTGATGTGGGGGAGGGGACATTAGAGTGTAAGCTCCTCTGTATAGAGACTGATGTGACTGTGGGGGGGAGGGGACATTAGAGTGTAAGCTCCTCTGTATAGAGACTGATGTGATGTGGGGGGAGGGGACATTAGAGTGTAAGCTCCTCTGTATAGAGACTGATGTGATGTGGGGGGGAGGGGACATTAGAGTGTAAGCTCCTCTGTATAGAGACTGATGTGATGTGGGGGGAGGGGACATTAGAGTGTAAGCTCCTCTGTATAGAGACTGATGTGATGTGGGGGAGGGGACATTAGAGTGTAAGCTCCTCTGTATAGAGACTGATGTGATGTGGGGGAGGGGACATTAGAGTGTAAGCTCCTCTGTACAGAGACTGATGTTATGTATGGGGGAGGGGACATTAGAGTGTAAGCTCCTCTGTATAGAGACTGATGTGATGTGGGGGGAGGGGACATTAGAGTGTAAGCTCCTCTGTACAGAGACTGATGTGATGTGGGGGGGAGGGGACATTAGAGTGTAAGCTCCTCTGTATAGAGACTGATGTGATGTGGGGGGGAGGGGACATTAGAGTGTAAGCTCCTCTGTACAGATACTGATGTGATGTGGGGGAGGGGACATTAGAGTGTAAGCTCCTCTGTATAGAGACTGATGTGATGTGGGGGGGAGGGGACATTAGAGTGTAAGCTCCTCTGTACAGAGACTGATGTGATGTGGGGGAGGGGACATTAGAGTGTAAGCTCCTCTGTATAGAGACTGATGTGATGTGGGGGGAGGGGACATTAGAGTGTAAGCTCCTCTGTATAGAGACTGATGTGATGTGGGGGGGAGGGGACATTAGAGTGTAAGCTCCTCTGTATAGAGACTGATGTGATGTGGGGGGAGGGGACATTAGAGTGTAAGCTCCTCTGTACAGAGACTGATGTGATGTGGGGTGAGAGGACATTAGAGTGTAAGCTCCTCTGTACAGAGACTGATGTGATGTGGGGGAGGGGACATTAGAGTGTAAGCTCCTCTGTACAGAGACTGATGTGATGTGGGGGGGGGAGGGGACATTAGAGTGTAAGCTCCTCTGTATAGAGACTGATGTGATGTGGGGGGGAGGGGACATTAGAGTGTAAGCTCCTCTGTATAGAGACTGATGTGATGTGGGGGGAGGGGACATTAGAGTGTAAGCTCCTCTGTATAGAGACTGATGTGATGTGGGGGGGAGGGGACATTAGAGTGTAAGCTCCTCTGTACAGAGACTGATGTGATGTGGGGGAGGGGACATTAGAGTGTAAGCTCCTCTGTACAGAGAATGATGTGATGTGGGGGAGGGGACATTAGAGTGTAAGCTCCTCTGTATAGAGACTGATGTGATGTGTGGGGGAGGGGACATTAGAGTGTAAGCTCCTCTGTATAGAGACTGATGTGGGGGGAGGGGACATTAGAGTGTAAGCTCCTCTGTATAGAGACTGATGTGATGTGGGGGGAGGGGACATTAGAGTGTAAGCTCCTCTGTATAGAGACTGATGTGATGTGGGGGGAGGGGACATTAGAGTGTAAGCTCCTCTGTACAGAGACTGATGTGATGTGATGTGGGGGAGGGGACATTAGAGTGTAAGCTCCTCTGTACAGAGACTGATGTGATGTGGGGGGGTGGACATTAGAGTGTAAGCTCCTCTGTATAGAGACTGATGTGATGTGGGGGAGGGGACATTAGAGTGTAAGCTCCTCTGTATAGAGACTGATGTGATGTGGGGGGAGGGGACATTAGAGTGTAAGCTCCTCTGTACAGAGACTGATGTGATGTGGGGGGAGGGGACATTAGAGTGTAAGCTCCTCTGTATAGAGACTGATGTGATGTGGGGGGGGGAGGGGACATTAGAGTGTAAGCTCCTCTGTATAGAGACTGATGTGATGTGGGGGGAGGGGACATTAGAGTGTAAGCTCCTCTGTACAGAGACTGATGTGATGTGGGGGGAGGGGACATTAGAGTGTAAGCTCCTCTGTATAGAGACTGATGTGATGTGGGGGAGGGGACATTAGAGTGTAAGCTCCTCTGTATAGAGACTGATGTGATGTGGGGGGAGGGGACATTAGAGTGTAAGCTCCTCTGTATAGAGACTGATGTGATGTGGGGGAGGGGACATTAGAGTGTAAGCTCCTCTGTATAGAGACTGATGTGATGTGGGGGAGGGGACATTAGAGTGTAAGCTCCTCTGTATAGAGACTGATGTGATGTGGGGGGAGGGGACATTAGAGTGTAAGCTCCTCTGTATAGAGACTGATGTGATGTGGGGGGGAGGGGACATTAGAGTGTAAGCTCCTCTGTATAGAGACTGATGTGATGGGGGGGGAGGGGACATTAGAGTGTAAGCTCCTCTGTATAGAGACTGATGTGATGTGGGGGAGGGGACATTAGAGTGTAAGCTCCTCTGTACAGAGACTGATGTGATGTGGGGGGGGGGGGAGGGGACATTAGAGTGTAAGCTCCTCTGTACAGAGACTGATGTGATGTGATGGGGGGAGGGGACATTAGAGTGTAAGCTCCTCTGTACAGAGACTGATGTGATGTGGGGGGAGGGGACATTAGAGTGTAAGCTCCTCTGTACAGAGACTGATGTGATGTGGGGGGGAGGGGACATTAGAGTGTAAGCTCCTCTGTATAGAGACTGATGTGAGGTGGGGGGGGAGGGGACATTAGAGTGTAAGCTCCTCTGTATAGAGACTGATGTGATGTGGGGGAAGGGGACATTAGAGTGTAAGCTCCTCTGTATAGAGACTGATGTGATGTGGGGGGAGGGGACATTAGAGTGTAAGCTCCTCTGTATAGAGACTGATGTGATGTGGGGGGGAGGGGACATTAGAGTGTAAGCTCCTCTGTATAGAGACTGATGTGATGTGGGGGGAGGGGACATTAGAGTGTAAGCTCCTCTGTATAGAGACTGATGTGATGTGGGGGGGAGGGGACATTAGAGTGTAAGCTCCTCTGTATAGAGACTGATGTGATGTGGGGGGAGGGGACATTAGAGTGTAAGCTCCTCTGTATAGAGACTGATGTGATGTGGGGGGAGGGGACATTAGAGTGTAAGCTCCTCTGTACAGAGACTGATGTGATGTGGGGGGAGGGGACATTAGAGTGTAAGCTCCTCTGTATAGAGACTGATGTGATGTGGGGGGAGGGGACATTAGAGTGTAAGCTCCTCTGGTACAGAGACTGATGTGATGTGGGGGAGGGGACATTAGAGTGTAAGCTCCTCTGTATAGAGACTGATGTGATGTGGGGGAGGGGACATTAGAGTGTAAGCTCCTCTGTATAGAGACTGATGTGATGTGGGGGGAGGGGACATTAGAGTGTAAGCTCCTCTGTATAGAGACTGATGTGATGTGGGGGGGGACATTAGAGTGTAAGCTCCTCTGTACAGAGACTGATGTGATGTGGGGGGGAGGGGACATTAGAGTGTAAGCTCCTCTGTACAGAGACTGATGTGATGTGGGGGGGAGGGGACATTAGAGTGTAAGCTCCTCTGTATAGAGACTGATGTGATGTGGGGGGGAGGGGACATTAGAGTGTAAGCTCCTCTGTACAGAGACTGATGTGATGTGGGGGGGAGGGGACATTAGAGTGTAAGCTCCTCTGTATAGAGACTGATGTGATGTGGGGGGGAGGGGACATTAGAGTGTAAGCTCCTCTGTATAGAGACTGATGTGATGTGGGGGAGGGGACATTAGAGTGTAAGCTCCTCTGTATAGAGACTGATGTGATGTGGGGGGGAGGGGACATTAGAGTGTAAGCTCCTCTGTATAGAGACTGATGTGATGTGGGGGGAGGGGACATTAGAGTGTAAGCTCCTCTGTATAGAGACTGATGTGATGTGGGGGGGAGGGGACATTAGAGTGTAAGCTCCTCTGTACAGAGACTGATGTGATGTGGGGGGGAGGGGACATTAGAGTGTAAGCTCCTCTGTATAGAGACTGATGTGATGTGGGGGGGGGGACATTAGAGTGTAAGCTCCTCTGTATAGAGACTGATGTGATGTGGGGGAGGGGACATTAGAGTGTAAGCTCCTCTGTATAGAGACTGATGTGATGTGGGGGAGGGGACATTAGAGTGTAAGCTCCTCTGTATAGAGACTGATGTGATGTGGGGGAGGGGACATTAGAGTGTAAGCTCCTCTGTATAGAGACTGATGTGATGTGGGGGAGGGGACATTAGAGTGTAAGCTCCTCTGTATAGAGACTGATGTGATGTGGGGGGAGGGGACATTAGAGTGTAAGCTCCTCTGTATAGAGACTGATGTGATGTGGGGGAGGGGACATTAGAGTGTAAGCTCCTCTGTATAGAGACTGATGTGATGTGGGGGGGAGGGGACATTAGAGTGTAAGCTCCTCTGTATAGAGACTGATGTGATGGGGGGGGAGGGGACATTAGAGTGTAAGCTCCTCTGTATAGAGACTGATGTGATGGGGGGGGGAGGGGACATTAGAGTGTAAGCTCCTCTGTATAGAGACTGATGTGATGTGGGGGAGGGGACATTAGAGTGTAAGCTCCTCTGTACAGAGACTGATGTGATGTGGGGGAGGGGACATTAGAGTGTAAGCTCCTCTGTACAGAGACTGATGTGATGGGGGGGAGGGGACATTAGAGTGTAAGCTCCTCTGTACAGAGACTGATGTAATGTGGGGGAAGGGGACATTAGAGTGTAAGCTCCTCTGTATAGAGACTGATGTGATGGGGGGGAGGGGACATTAGAGTGTAAGCTCCTCTGTATAGAGACTGATGTGATGTGGGGGGAGGGGACATTAGAGTGTAAGCTCCTCTGTACAGAGACTGATGTGATGTGGGGGGGAGGGGACATTAGAGTGTAAGCTCCTCTGTATAGAGACTGATGTGATGGGGGGGGGAGGGGACATTAGAGTGTAAGCTCCTCTGTATAGAGACTGATGTGATGGGGGGGGAGGGGACATTAGAGTGTAAGCTCCTCTGTATAGAGACTGATGTGATGGGGGGGGAGGGGACATTAGAGTGTAAGCTCCTCTGTATAGAGACTGATGTGATGTGGGGGGGGGAGGGGACATTAGAGTGTAAGCTCCTCTGTATAGAGACTGATGTGATGTGGGGGGAGGGGACATTAGAGTGTAAGCTCCTCTGTACAGAGACTGATGTGATGTGGAGGGGAGGGGACATTAGAGTGTAAGCTCCTCTGTACAGAGACTGATGTGATGTGGGGGGAGGGGACATTAGAGTGTAAGCTCCTCTGTACAGAGACTGATGTGATGTGGGGGGAGGGGACATTAGAGTGTAAGCTCCTCTGTATAGAGACTGATGTGATGTGGGGGAGGGGACATTAGAGTGTAAGCTCCTCTGTATAGAGACTGATGTGATGTGGGGGAGGGGACATTAGAGTGTAAGCTCCTCTGTACAGAGACTGATGTGATGGAGGGGAGGGGACATTAGAGTGTAAGCTCCTCTGTATAGAGACTGATGTGATGTGGGGGGAGGGGACATTAGAGTGTAAGCTCCTCTGTATAGAGACTGATGTGATGTGGGGGGAGGGGACATTAGAGTGTAAGCTCCTCTGTATAGAGACTGATGTGATGTGGGGGGGAGGGGACATTAGAGTGTAAGCTCCTCTGTACAGAGACTGATGTGATGTGGGGGAGGGGACATTAGAGTGTAAGCTCCTCTGTATAGAGACTGATGTGATGTGGGGGGGAGGGGACATTAGAGTGTAAGCTCCTCTGTATAGAGACTGATGTGATGTGGGGGGGGGGGGCGGGGACATTAGAGTGTAAGCTCCTCTGTATAGAGACTGATGTGATGTGGGGGAGGGGACATTAGAGTGTAAGCTCCTCTGTACAGAGACTGATGTAATGTGGGGGAAGGGGACATTAGAGTGTAAGCTCCTCTGTATAGAGACTGATGTGATGGGGGGGGAGGGGACATTAGAGTGTAAGCTCCTCTGTATAGAGACTGATGTGATGGGGGGGGAGGGGACATTAGAGTGTAAGCTCCTCTGTATAGAGACTGATGTGATGTGGGGGGGAGGGGACATTAGAGTGTAAGCTCCTCTGTACAGAGACTGATGTGATGTGGGGGGGAGGGGACATTAGAGTGTAAGCTCCTCTGTATAGAGACTGATGTGATGTGGGGGGGAGGGGACATTAGAGTGTAAGCTCCTCTGTATAGAGACTGATGTGATGTGGGGGGAGGGGACATTAGAGTGTAAGCTCCTCTGTACAGAGACTGATGTGATGTGGGGGGGAGGGGACATTAGAGTGTAAGCTCCTCTGTACAGAGACTGATGTGATGTGGGGGGGAGGGGACATTAGAGTGTAAGCTCCTCTGTATAGAGACTGATGTGATGTGGGGGGAGGGGACATTAGAGTGTAAGCTCCTCTGTATAGAGACTGATGTGATGTGGGGGGAGGGGACATTAGAGTGTAAGCTCCTCTGTACAGAGACTGATGTGATGTGGGGGAGGGGACATTAGAGTGTAAGCTCCTCTGTATAGAGACTGATGTGATGTGGGGGGAGGGGACATTAGAGTGTAAGCTCCTCTGTATAGAGACTGATGTGATGTGGGGGGGGGGGACATTAGAGTGTAAGCTCCTCTGTATAGAGAATGATGTGATGTGGGGGGGGAGGGGACATTAGAGTGTAAGCTCCTCTGGTACAGAGACTGATGTGATGTGGGGGAGGGGACATTAGAGTGTAAGCTCCTCTGTATAGAGACTGATGTGATGTGGGGGGAGGGGACATTAGAGTGTAAGCTCCTCTGTATAGAGACTGATGTGATGTGGGGGAGGGGACATTAGAGTGTAAGCTCCTCTGTATAGAGACTGATGTGGTGGGGGGAGGGGACATTAGAGTGTAAGCTCCTCTGTACAGAGACTGATGTGATGTGGGGGAGGGGACATTAGAGTGTAAGCTCCTCTGTATAGAGACTGATGTGATGTGGGGGAGGGGACATTAGAGTGTAAGCTCCTCTGTATAGAGACTGATGTGATGTGGGGGGGAGGGGACATTAGAGTGTAAGCTCCTCTGTACAGAGACTGATGTGATGTGGGGGAGGGGACATTAGAGTGTAAGCTCCTCTGTATAGAGACTGATGTGATGTGGGGGGAGGGGACATTAGAGTGTAAGCTCCTCTGTATAGAGACTGATGTGATGTGGGGGGGAGGGGACATTAGAGTGTAAGCTCCTCTGTACAGAGACTGATGTGATGTGGGGGGAGGGGACATTAGAGTGTAAGCTCCTCTGTATAGAGACTGATGTGATGGGGGGGAGGGGACATTAGAGTGTAAGCTCCTCTGTATAGAGACTGATGTGATGTGGGGGAGGGGACATTAGAGTGTAAGCTCCTCTGTACAGAGACTGATGTGATGTGGGGGAGGGGACATTAGAGTGTAAGCTCCTCTGTATAGAGACTGATGTGATGTGGGGGAGGGGACATTAGAGTGTAAGCTCCTCTGTACAGAGACTGATGTGATGTGGGGGAGGGGACATTAGAGTGTAAGCTCCTCTGTATAGAGACTGATGTGATGTGGGGGGAGGGGACATTAGAGTGTAAGCTCCTCTGTACAGAGACTGATGTGATGTGGGGGAGGGGACATTAGAGTGTAAGCTCCTCTGTATAGAGACTGATGTGACTGTGGGGGGAGGGGACATTAGAGTGTAAGCTCCTCTGTATAGAGACTGATGTGATGTGGGGGGAGGGGACATTAGAGTGTAAGCTCCTCTGTATAGAGACTGATGTTATGTGGGGGGGAGGGGACATTAGAGTGTAAGCTCCTCTGTATAGAGACTGATGTGATGTGGGGGGAGGGGACATTAGAGTGTAAGCTCCTCTGTATAGAGACTGATGTGATGGGGGGGAGGGGACATTAGAGTGTAAGCTCCTCTGTATAGAGACTGATGTGATGTGGGGGAGGGGACATTAGAGTGTAAGCTCCTCTGTATAGAGACTGATGTGATGTGGGGGAGGGGACATTAGAGTGTAAGCTCCTCTGTATAGAGACTGATGTGATGTGGGGGAGGGGACATTAGAGTGTAAGCTCCTCTGTATAGAGACTGATGTGATGTGGGGGAGGGGACATTAGAGTGTAAGCTCCTCTGTATAGAGACTGATGTGATGTGGGGGGGAGGGGACATTAGAGTGTAAGCTCCTCTGTATAGAGACTGATGTGATGTGGGGGGGAGGGGACATTAGAGTGTAAGCTCCTCTGTACAGAGACTGATGTGATGTGGGGGAGGGGACATTAGAGTGTAAGCTCCTCTGTATAGAGACTGATGTGATGTGGGGGAGGGGACATTAGAGTGTAAGCTCCTCTGTACAGAGACTGATGTGATGTGGGGGGGGGAGGGGACATTAGAGTGTAAGCTCCTCTGTACAGAGACTGATGTGATGTGGGGGGAGGGGACATTAGAGTGTAAGCTCCTCTGTACAGAGACTGATGTGATGTGGGGGGAGGGGACATTAGAGTGTAAGCTCCTCTGTATAGAGACTGATGTGATGGGGGGGAGGGGACATTAGAGTGTAAGCTCCTCTGTACAGAGACTGATGTGATGTGGGGGGAGGGGACATTAGAGTGTAAGCTCCTCTGTATAGAGACTGATGTGATGTGGGGGGAGGGGACATTAGAGTGTAAGCTCCTCTGTATAGAGACTGATGTGATGTGGGGGGGAGGGGACATTAGAGTGTAAGCTCCTCTGTATAGAGACTGATGTGATGTGGGGGGAGGGGACATTAGAGTGTAAGCTCCTCTGTATAGAGACTGATGTGATGTGGGGGGAGGGGACATTAGAGTGTAAGCTCCTCTGTATAGAGACTGATGTGATGGGGGGGGGAGGGGACATTAGAGTGTAAGCTCCTCTGTATAGAGACTGATGTGATGGGGGGGGAGGGGACATTAGAGTGTAAGCTCCTCTGTACAGAGACTGATGTGATGTGGGGGGAGGGGACATTAGAGTGTAAGCTCCTCTGTACAGAGACTGGTGTGATGTGGGGGGAGGGGACATTAGAGTGTAAGCTCCTCTGTACAGAGACTGATGTGATGTGGGGGGGAGGGGACATTAGAGTGTAAGCTCCTCTGTATAGAGACTGATGTGATGTGGGGGAGGGGACATTAGAGTGTAAGCTCCTCTGTATAGAGACTGATGTGATGTGGGGGAGGGGACATTAGAGTGTAAGCTCCTCTGTACAGAGACTGATGTGATGTGGGGGGAGGGGACATTAGAGTGTAAGCTCCTCTGTATAGAGACTGATGTGATGTGGGGGAGGGGACATTAGAGTGTAAGCTCCTCTGGTACAGAGACTGATGTGACTGTGGGGGGGAGGGGACATTAGAGTGTAAGCTCCTCTGTATAGAGACTGATGTGATGTGGGGGAGGGGACATTAGAGTGTAAGCTCCTCTGTATAGAGACGGATGTGATGTGGGGGGGAGGGGACATTAGAGTGTAAGCTCCTCTGTATAGAGACTGATGTGATGTGGGGGGGAGGGGACATTAGAGTGTAAGCTCCTCTGTATAGAGACTGGTGTGATGTGGGGGGAGGGGACATTAGAGTGTAAGCTCCTCTGTATAGAGACTGATGTGATGTGGGGGAGGGGACATTAGAGTGTAAGCTCCTCTGTATAGAGACTGATGTGATGTGGGGGAGGGGACATTAGAGTGTAAGCTCCTCTGTATAGAGACTGATGTGATGTGGGGGGGAGGGGACATTAGAGTGTAAGCTCCTCTGTATAGAGACTGATGTGATGTGGGGGGGAGGGGACATTAGAGTGTAAGCTCCTCTGTACAGAGACTGATGTGATGTGGGGGGGAGGGGACATTAGAGTGTAAGCTCCTCTGTATAGAGACTGATGTGATGTGGGGGGGGGAGGGGACATTAGAGTGTAAGCTCCTCTGTACAGAGACTGATGTGATGTGGGGGGAGGGGACATTAGAGTGTAAGCTCCTCTGTACAGAGACTGATGTGATGTGGGGGGGGGGAGGGGACATTAGAGTGTAAGCTCCTCTGTATAGAGACTGATGTGATGTGGGGGGAGGGGACATTAGAGTGTAAGCTCCTCTGTATAGAGACTGATGTGATGTGGGGGGAGGGGACATTAGAGTGTAAGCTCCTCTGTACAGAGACTGATGTGATGGGGGGGAGGGGACATTAGAGTGTAAGCTCCTCTGTACAGAGACTGATGTGATGTGGGGGGGAGGGGACATTAGAGTGTAAGCTCCTCTGTATAGAGACTGATGTGATGTGGGGGAGGGGACATTAGAGTGTAAGCTCCTCTGTATAGAGACTGATGTGATGTGGGGGAGGGGACATTAGAGTGTAAGCTCCTCTGTATAGAGACTGATGTGATGTGGGGGGGAGGGGACATTAGAGTGTAAGCTCCTCTGTATAGAGACTGATGTGATGTGGGGGGGAGGGGACATTAGAGTGTAAGCTCCTCTGTACAGAGACTGATGTGATGTGGGGGGGAGGGGACATTAGAGTGTAAGCTCCTCTGTATAGAGACTGATGTGATGTGGGGGGGGGGAGGGGACATTAGAGTGTAAGCTCCTCTGTACAGAGACTGATGTGATGTGGGGGGAGGGGACATTAGAGTGTAAGCTCCTCTGTATAGAGAATGATGTGATGTGGGGGGGAGGGGACATTAGAGTGTAAGCTCCTCTGTACAGAGACTGATGTGATGTGGGGGGAGGGGACATTAGAGTGTAAGCTCCTCTGTACAGAGACTGATGTGATGTGGGGGAGGGGACATTAGAGTGTAAGCTCCTCTGTATAGAGACTGATGTGATGTGGGGGAGGGGACATTAGAGTGTAAGCTCCTCTGTATAGAGACTGATGTGATGTGGGGGGGAGGGGACATTAGAGTGTAAGCTCCTCTATACAGAGACTGATGTAATGTGGGGGAAGGGGACATTAGAGTGTAAGCTCCTCTGTATAGAGAATGATGTGATGTGGGGGAGGGGACATTAGAGTGTAAGCTCCTCTGTATAGAGACTGATGTGATGGGGGGGGGAGGGGACATTAGAGTGTAAGCTCCTCTGTATAGAGACTGATGTGATGTGGGGGAGGGGACATTAGAGTGTAAGCTCCTCTGTATAGAGAATGATGTGATGTGGGGGAGGGGACATTAGAGTGTAAGCTCCTCTGTATAGAGACTGATGTGATGGGGGGGGGAGGGGACATTAGAGTGTAAGCTCCTCTGTATAGAGACTGATGTGATGTGGGGGAGGGGACATTAGAGTGTAAGCTCCTCTGTATAGAGACTGATGTGATGTGGGGGGAGGGGACATTAGAGTGTAAGCTCCTCTGTACAGAGACTGATGTGATGTGGGGGGGAGGGGACATTAGAGTGTAAGCTCCTCTGTATAGAGACTGATGTGATGTGATGTGGGGGAGGGGACATTAGAGTGTAAGCTCCTCTGTATAGAGACTGATGTGATGTGGGGGGAGGGGACATTAGAGTGTAAGCTCCTCTGTACAGAGACTGATGTGATGTGGGGGGGAGGGGACATTAGAGTGTAAGCTCCTCTGTACAGAGACTGATGTGATGTGGGGGGAGGGGACATTAGAGTGTAAGCTCCTCTGTATAGAGACTGATGTGATGTGGGGGGAGGGGACATTAGAGTGTAAGCTCCTCTGTACAGAGACTGATGTGATGTGGGGGGAGGGGACATTAGAGTGTAAGCTCCTCTGTATAGAGACTGATGTGATGTGGGGGAGGGGACAGTAGAGTGTAAGCTCCTCTGTACAGAGACTGATGTGATGTGGGGGGAGGGGACATTAGAGTGTAAGCTCCTCTGTATAGAGACTGATGTGATGTGGGGGGGGAGGGGACATTAGAGTGTAAGCTCCTCTGTACAGAGACTGATGTGATGTGGGGGGGGAGGGGACATTAGAGTGTAAGCTCCTCTGTACAGAGACTGATGTGATGTGGGGGGAGGGGACATTAGAGTGTAAGCTCCTCTGTACAGAGACTGATGTGATGTGGGGGGGGGACATTAGAGTGTAAGCTCCTCTGTACAGAGACTGATGTGATGTGGGGGGGGGAGGGGACATTAGAGTGTAAGCTCCTCTGTACAGAGACTGATGTGATGTGGGGGGAGGGGACATTAGAGTGTAAGCTCCTCTGTACAGAGACTGATGTGATGTGGGGGGGACATTAGAGTGTAAGCTCCTCTGTATAGAGACTGATGTGATGGGGGGGAGGGGACATTAGAGTGTAAGCTCCTCTGTACAGAGACTGATGTGATGTGGGGGGGAGGGGACATTAGAGTGTAAGCTCCTCTGTACAGAGACTGATGTGATGTGGGGGGGGAGGGGACATTAGAGTGTAAGCTCCTCTGTATAGAGACTGATGTGATGTGGGGGGGAGGGGACATTAGAGTGTAAGCTCCTCTGTATAGAGACTGATGTGATGTGGGGGAGGGGACATTAGAGTGTAAGCTCCTCTGTACAGAGACTGATGTGATGTGGGGGGGAGGGGACATTAGAGTGTAAGCTCCTCTGTATAGAGACTGATGTGATGTGGGGGAGGGGACATTAGAGTGTAAGCTCCTCTGTATAGAGACTGATGTGATGTGGGGGAGGGGACATTAGAGTGTAAGCTCCTCTGTACAGAGACTGATGTGATGTGGGGGGGAGGGGACATTAGAGTGTAAGCTCCTCTGTATAGAGACTGATGTGATGTGGGGGAGGGGACATTAGAGTGTAAGCTCCTCTGTACAGAGACTGATGTGATGTGGGGGGAGGGGACATTAGAGTGTAAGCTCCTCTGTATAGAGACTGATGTGATGTGGAGGGGAGGGGACATTAGAGTGTAAGCTCCTCTGTATAGAGACTGATGTGATGTGGGGGAGGGGACATTAGAGTGTAAGCTCCTCTGTATAGAGACTGATGTGATGTGGGGGGGGAGGGGACATTAGAGTGTAAGCTCCTCTGTACAGAGACTGATGTGATGTGGGGGGAGGGGACATTAGAGTGTAAGCTCCTCTGTACAGAGACTGATGTGATGTGGGGGGGAGGGGACATTAGAGTGTAAGCTCCTCTGTATAGAGACTGATGTGATGTGGGGGAGGGGACATTAGAGTGTAAGCTCCTCTGTATAGAGACTGATGTGATGTGGGGGAGGGGACATTAGAGTGTAAGCTCCTCTGTACAGAGACTGATGTGATGTGGGGGGGAGGGGACATTAGAGTGTAAGCTCCTCTGTATAGAGACTGATGTGATGTGGGGGAGGGGACATTAGAGTGTAAGCTCCTCTGTATAGAGACTGATGTGATGTGGGGGGGAGGGGACATTAGAGTGTAAGCTCCTCTGTATAGAGACTGATGTGATGTGGGGGAGGGGACATTAGAGTGTAAGCTCCTCTGTATAGAGACTGATGTGATGTGGGGGGGAGGGGACATTAGAGTGTAAGCTCCTCTGTATAGAGACTGATGTGATGTGGGGGGAGGGGACATTAGAGTGTAAGCTCCTCTGTATAGAGACTGATGTGATGTGGGGGGGGGAGGGGACAGTAGAGTGTAAGCTCCTCTGTACAGAGACTGATGTGATGTGGGGGGGAGGGGACATTAGAGTGTAAGCTCCTCTGTATAGAGACTGATGTGATGTGGGGGGGGAGGGGACATTAGAGTGTAAGCTCCTCTGTATAGAGACTGATGTGATGTGGGGGGAGGGGACATTAGAGTGTAAGCTCCTCTGTACAGAGACTGATGTGATGTGGGGGGAGGGGACATTAGAGTGTAAGCTCCTCTGTACAGAGACTGATGTGATGTGGGGGAGGGGACATTAGAGTGTAAGCTCCTCTGTATAGAGACTGATGTGATGTGGGGGGGGGAGGGGACAGTAGAGTGTAAGCTCCTCTGTACAGAGACTGATGTGATGTGGGGGGGAGGGGACATTAGAGTGTAAGCTCCTCTGTATAGAGACTGATGTGATGTGGGGGGGGAGGGGACATTAGAGTGTAAGCTCCTCTGTATAGAGACTGATGTGATGTGGGGGGAGGGGACATTAGAGTGTAAGCTCCTCTGTACAGAGACTGATGTGATGTGGGGGGAGGGGACATTAGAGTGTAAGCTCCTCTGTACAGAGACTGATGTGATGTGGGGGAGGGGACATTAGAGTGTAAGCTCCTCTGTATAGAGACTGATGTGATGTGGGGGGAGGGGACATTAGAGTGTAAGCTCCTCTGTATAGAGACTGATGTGATGTGGGGGGAGGGGACATTAGAGTGTAAGCTCCTCTGTATAGAGACTGATGTGATGTGGGGGGAGGGGACATTAGAGTGTAAGCTCCTCTGTATAGAGACTGATGTGATGTGGGGGGAGGGGACATTAGAGTGTAAGCTCCTCTGTACAGAGACTGATGTGATGTGGGGGGAGGGGACATTAGAGTGTAAGCTCCTCTGTACAGAGACGGATGTGATGTGGGGGGGGGAGGGGACATTAGAGTGTAAGCTCCTCTGTACAGAGACTGATGTGATGTGGGGGGAGGGGACATTAGAGTGTAAGCTCCTCTGTATAGAGACTGATGTGATGTGGGGGAGGGGACATTAGAGTGTAAGCTCCTCTGTATAGAGACTGATGTGATGTGGGGGGGGGGGACATTAGAGTGTAAGCTCCTCTGTATAGAGACTGATGTGATGTGGGGGAGGGGACATTAGAGTGTAAGCTCCTCTGTATAGAGACTGATGTGATGTGGGGGGGAGGGGACATTAGAGTGTAAGCTCCTCTGTATAGAGACTGATGTGATGTGGGGGAGGGGACATTAGAGTGTAAGCTCCTCTGTATAGAGACTGATGTGATGTGGGGGGAGGGGACATTAGAGTGTAAGCTCCTCTGTATAGAGACTGATGTGATGTGGGGGGAGGGGACATTAGAGTGTAAGCTCCTCTGTATAGAGACTGATGTGATGTGGGGGGGAGGGGACATTAGAGTGTAAGCTCCTCTGTATAGAGACTGATGTGATGTGGGGGAGGGGACATTAGAGTGTAAGCTCCTCTGTATAGAGACTGATGTGATGGGGGGGAGGGGACATTAGAATGTAAGCTCCTCTGTACAGAGACTGATGTGATGTGGGGGGAGGGGACATTAGAGTGTAAGCTCCTCTGTATAGAGACTGATGTGATGTGGGGGGGAGGGGACATTAGAGTGTAAGCTCCTCTGTACAGAGACTGATGTGATGTGAGGGGGAGGGGACATTAGAGTGTAAGCTCCTCTGTATAGAGACTGATGTGATGTGGGGGAGGGGACATTAGAGTGTAAGCTCCTCTGTACAGAGACTGGTGTGATGTGGGGGGGGAGGGGACATTAGAGTGTAAGCTCCTCTGTATAGAGACTGATGTGATGTGGGGGGAGGGGACATTAGAGTGTAAGCTCCTCTGTATAGAGACTGATGTGATGGGGGGGAGGGGACATTAGAGTGTAAGCTCCTCTGTATAGAGACTGATGTGATGTGGGGGAGGGGACATTAGAGTGTAAGCTCCTCTGTACAGAGACTGATGTGATGGGGGGGAGGGGACATTAGAGTGTAAGCTCCTCTGTATAGAGACTGATGTGATGTGGGGGGGGGAGGGGACATTAGAGTGTAAGCTCCTCTGTATAGAGACTGATGTGATGTGGGGGGGAGGGGACATTAGAGTGTAAGCTCCTCTGTATAGAGACTGATGTGATGTGGGGGGGGAGGGGACATTAGAGTGTAAGCTCCTCTGTATAGAGACTGATGTGATGTGGGGGGAGGGGACATTAGAGTGTAAGCTCCTCTGTATAGAGACTGATGTGATGTGGTGGGGGGAGGGGACATTAGAGTGTAAGCTCCTCTGTATAGAGACTGATGTGATGTGGGGGGGAGGGGACATTAGAGTGTAAGCTCCTCTGTATAGAGACTGATGTGATGTGGGGGGGGAGGGGACATTAGAGTGTAAGCTCCTCTGTACAGAGACTGATGTGATGTGGGGGGGGAGGGGACATTAGAGTGTAAGCTCCTCTGTACAGAGACTGATGTGATGTGGGGGGAGGGGACATTAGAGTGTAAGCTCCTCTGTATAGAGACTGATGTGATGTGGGGGAGGGGACATTAGAGTGTAAGCTCCTCTGTATAGAGACTGATGTGATGTGTGGGGGAGGCGACATTAGAGTGTAAGCTCCTCTGTATAGAGACTGATGTGATGTGGGGGGAGGGGACATTAGAGTGTAAGCTCCTCTGTATAGAGACTGATGTGATGTGGGGGGGAGGGGACATTAGAGTGTAAGCTCCTCTGTATAGAGACTGATGTGATGTGGGGGGAGGGGACATTAGAGTGTAAGCTCCTCTGTACAGAGACTGATGTGATGTGGGGGGGGGGGAGGGGACATTAGAGTGTAAGCTCCTCTGTATAGAGACTGATGTGATGTGGGGGGGAGGGGACATTAGAGTGTAAGCTCCTCTGTACAGAGACTGATGTGATGTGGGGGGGAGGGGACATTAGAGTGTAAGCTCCTCTGTATAGAGACTGATGTGATGTGTGGGGGAGGCGACATTAGAGTGTAAGCTCCTCTGTACAGAGACTGATGTGATGTGGGGGGGGAGGGGACATTAGAGTGTAAGCTCCTCTGTATAGAGACTGATGTGATGTGGGGGGGAGGGGACATTAGAGTGTAAGCTCCTCTGTATAGAGACTGATGTGATGTGGGGGGAGGGGACATTAGAGTGTAAGCTCCTCTGTATAGAGACTGATGTGATGTGGGGGGGAGGGGACATTAGAGTGTAAGCTCCTCTGTATAGAGACTGATGTGATGTGGGGGGAGGGGACATTAGAGTGTAAGCTCCTCTGTATAGAGACTGATGTGATGTGGGGGGGGGAGGGGACATTAGAGTGTAAGCTCCTCTGTATAGAGACTGATGTGATGTGGGGGAGGGGACATTAGAGTGTAAGCTCCTCTGTATAGAGACTGATGTGATGTGGGGGGAGGGGACATTAGAGTGTAAGCTCCTCTGTATAGAGACTGATGTGATGTGGGGGGGGAGGGGACATTAGAGTGTAAGCTCCTCTGTAGAGAGACTGATGTGATGTGGGGGAGGGGACATTAGAGTGTAAGCTCCTCTGTATAGAGACTGATGTGATGTGGGGGGAGGGGACATTAGAGTGTAAGCTCCTCTGTATAGAGACTGATGTGATGTGGGGGGGGAGGGGACATTAGAGTGTAAGCTCCTCTGTATAGAGACTGATGTGGGGGGGAGGGGACATTAGAGTGTAAGCTCCTCTGTATAGAGACTGATGTGATGTGGGGGGAGGGGACATTAGAGTGTAAGCTCCTCTGTATAGAGACTGATGTGATGTGGGGGGAGGGGACATTAGAGTGTAAGCTCCTCTGTATAGAGACTGATGTGATGTGGGGGGGGAGGGGACATTAGAGTGTAAGCTCCTCTGTAGAGAGACTGATGTGATGGGGGGGGGGAGGGGACATTAGAGTGTAAGCTCCTCTGTATAGAGACTGATGTGATGTGGGGGGAGGGGACATTAGAGTGTAAGCTCCTCTGTATAGAGACTGATGTGATGTGGGGGGAGGGGACATTAGAGTGTAAGCTCCTCTGTACAGAGACTGATGTGATGTGGGGGGGAGGGGACATTAGAGTGTAAGCTCCTCTGTACAGAGACTGATGTGATGTGGGGGGAGGGGACATTAGAGTGTAAGCTCCTCTGTATAGAGACTGATGTGATGTGGGGGGAGGGGACATTAGAGTGTAAGCTCCTCTGTATAGAGACTGATGTGATGTGGGGGGAGGGGACATTAGAGTGTAAGCTCCTCTGTACAGAGACTGATGTGATGTGGGGGGGAGGGGACATTAGAGTGTAAGCTCCTCTGTACAGAGACTGATGTGATGTGGGGGGAGGGGACATTAGAGTGTAAGCTCCTCTGTACAGAGACTGATGTGACTGTGGGGGGGAGGGGACATTAGAGTGTAAGCTCCTCTGTATAGAGACTGATGTGATGTGGGGGGGAGGGGACATTAGAGTGTAAGCTCCTCTGTATAGAGACTGATGTGATGTGGGGGGGGGAGGGGACATTAGAGTGTAAGCTCCTCTGTATAGAGACTGATGTGATGTGGGGGGAGGGGACATTAGAGTGTAAGCTCCTCTGTATAGAGACTGATGTGATGTGGGGGGAGGGGACATTAGAGTGTAAGCTCCTCTGTACAGAGACTGATGTGACTGTGGGGGGGAGGGGACATTAGAGTGTAAGCTCCTCTGTATAGAGACTGATGTGATGTGGGGGGGAGGGGACATTAGAGTGTAAGCTCCTCTGTATAGAGACTGATGTGATGTGGGGGGGGGGAGGGGACATTAGAGTGTAAGCTCCTCTGTATAGAGACTGATGTGATGTGTGGGGGGAGGGGACATTAGAGTGTAAGCTCCTCTGTATAGAGACTGATGTGATGTGGGGGAGGGGACATTAGAGTGTAAGCTCCTCTGTATAGAGACTGATGTGATGTGGGGGGGAGGGGACATTAGAGTGTAAGCTCCTCTGTACAGAGACTGATGTGATGTGGGGGAGGGGACATTAGAGTATAAGCTCCTCTGTATAGAGACTGATGTGATGTGGGGGGAGGGGACATTAGAGTGTAAGCTCCTCTGTATAGAGACTGATGTGATGTGGGGGGGAGGGGACATTAGAGTGTAAGCTCCTCTGTATAGAGACTGATGTGATGTGGGGGGGAGGGGACATTAGAGTGTAAGCTCCTCTGTATAGAGACTGATGTGATGTGGGGGGAGGGGACATTAGAGTGTAAGCTCCTCTGTATAGAGACTGATGTGATGTGGGGGGAGGGGACATTAGAGTGTAAGCTCCTCTGTACAGAGACTGATGTGATGTGGGGGGGAGGGGACATTAGAGTGTAAGCTCCTCTGTACAGAGACTGATGTGATGTGGGGGGGAGGGGACATTAGAGTGTAAGCTCCTCTGTACAGAGACTGATGTGACTGTGGGGGGGAGGGGACATTAGAGTGTAAGCTCCTCTGTACAGAGACTGATGTGATGTGGGGGGGAGGGGACATTAGAGTGTAAGCTCCTCTGTATAGAGACTGATGTGATGTGGGGGGAGGGGACATTAGAGTGTAAGCTCCTCTGTACAGAGACTGATGTGATGTGGGGGGAGGGGACATTAGAGTGTAAGCTCCTCTGTACAGAGACTGATGTGATGTGGGGGAGGGGACATTAGAGTGTAAGCTCCTCTGTACAGAGACTGATGTGATGTGGGGGGAGGGGACATTAGAGTGTAAGCTCCTCTGTACAGAGACTGATGTGATGTGGGGGGGAGGGGACATTAGAGTGTAAGCTCCTCTGTACAGAGACTGATGTGATGTGGGGGGGAGGGGACATTAGAGTGTAAGCTCCTCTGTATAGAGACTGATGTGATGTGGGGGAGGGGACATTAGAGTGTAAGCTCCTCTGTATAGAGACTGATGTGATGTGGGGGAGGGGACATTAGAGTGTAAGCTCCTCTGTATAGAGACTGATGTGATGTGGGGGGAGGGGACATTAGAGTGTAAGCTCCTCTGTAGAGAGACTGGTGTGATGTGGGGGGAGGGGACATTAGAGTGTAAGCTCCTCTCTATAGAGACTGATGTGATGTGGGGGGGAGGGGACATTAGAGTGTAAGCTCCTCTGTATAGAGACTGATGTGATGTGGGGGGGAGGGGACATTAGAGTGTAAGCTCCTCTGTATAGAGACTGATGTGATGTGGGGGGGGAGGGGACATTAGAGTGTAAGCTCCTCTGTATAGAGACTGATGTGATGTGGGGGAGGGGACATTAGAGTGTAAGCTCCTCTGTATAGAGACTGATGTGATGTGGGGGAGGGGACATTAGAGTGTAAGCTCCTCTGTACAGAGACTGATGTGATGTGGGGGGGAGGGGACATTAGAGTGTAAGCTCCTCTGTACAGAGACTGATGTGATGTGGGGGGGAGGGGACATTAGAGTGTAAGCTCCTCTGTATAGAGACTGATGTGATGTGGGGGAGGGGACATTAGAGTGTAAGCTTCTCTGTACAGAGACTGATGTGATGTGGGGGAGGGGACATTAGAGTGTAAGCTCCTCTGTATAGAGACTGATGTGATGTGGGGGGAGGGGACATTAGAGTGTAAGCTCCTCTGTATAGAGACTGATGTGATGTGGGGGGAGGGGACATTAGAGTGTAAGCTCCTCTGTACAGAGACTGATGTGATGTGGGGGGGGGGACATTAGAGTGTAAGCTCCTCTGTATAGAGACTGATGTGATGTGGGGGGGGGGAGGGGACATTAGAGTGTAAGCTCCTCTGTACAGAGACTGATGTGATGGGGGGGGGGAGGGGACATTAGAGTGTAAGCTCCTCTGTATAGAGACTGATGTGATGTTGGGGGGGGGGGACATTAGAGTGTAAGCTCCTCTGTACAGAGACTGATGTGATGTGGGGGGAGGGGACATTAGAGTGTAAGCTCCTCTGTATAGAGACTGATGTAATGTGGGGGGAGGGGACATTAGAGTGTAAGCTCCTCTGTATAGAGACTGATGTGATGTGGGGGGAGGGGACATTAGAGTGTAAGCTCCTCTGTACAGAGACTGATGTGATGTGGGGGGGGGGGGGGACATTAGAGTGTAAGCTCCTCTGTATAGAGACTGATGTGATGTGGGGGGGGGGAGGGGACATTAGAGTGTAAGGTCCTCTGTACAGAGACTGATGTGATGTGGGGGAGGGGACATTAGAGTGTAAGCTCCTCTGTACAGAGACTGATGTGATGGGGGGGAGGGGACATTAGAGTGTAAGCTCCTCTGTATAGAGACTGATGTGATGTGGGGGAGGGGACATTAGAGTGTAAGCTCCTCTGTACAGAGACTGATGTGATGTGGGGGGAGGTGACATTAGAGTGTAAGCTCCTCTGTACAGAGACTGATGTGATGTGGGGGGGGGGGACATTAGAGTGTAAGCTCCTCTGTATAGAGACTGATGTGATGTGGGGGAGGGGACATTAGAGTGTAAGCTCCTCTGTACAGAGACTGATGTGATGTGGGGGAGGGGACATTAGAGTGTAAGCTCCTCTGTACAGAGACTGATGTGATGTGGGGGAGGGGACATTAGAGTGTAAGCTCCTCTGTACAGAGACTGATGTGATGTGGGGGGAGGGGACATTAGAGTGTAAGCTCCTCTGTACAGAGACTGATGTGATGTGGGGGGAGGGGACATTAGAGTGTAAGCTCCTCTGTATAGAGACTGATGTGATGGGGGGGGAGGGGACATTAGAGTGTAAGCTCCTCTGTACAGAGACTGATGTGATGTGGGGGAGGGGACATTAGAGTGTAAGCTCCTCTGTACAGAGACTGATGTGATGTGGGGGGGGGGACATTAGAGTGTAAGCTCCTCTGTATAGAGACTGATGTGATGTGGGGGGGAGGGGACATTAGAGTGTAAGCTCCTCTGTACAGAGACTGATGTGATGTGGGGGAGGGGACATTAGAGTGTAAGCTCCTCTGTATAGAGACTGATGTGATGTGGGGGGGAGGGGACATTAGAGTGTAAGCTCCTCTGTACAGAGACTGATGTGATGTGGGGGTTGGACATTAGAGTGTAAGCTCCTCTGTACAGAGACTGATGTGATGTGGGGGGGGGACATTAGAGTGTAAGCTCCTCTGTATAGAGACTGATGTGATGTGGGGGGGGGAGGGGACATTAGAGTGTAAGCTCCTCTGTACAGAGACTGATGTGATGTGGGGGGGGGAGGGGACATTAGAGTGTAAGCTCCTCTGTATAGAGACTGATGTGATGTGGGGGGGGGGACATTAGAGTGTAAGCTCCTCTGTACAGAGACGGATGTGATGTGGGGGGGAGGGGACATTAGAGTGTAAGCTCCTCTGTACAGAGACTGATGTGATGTGGGGGGGTGGACATTAGAGTGTAAGCTCCTCTGTATAGAGACTGATGTGATGTGGGGGAGGGGACATTAGAGTGTAAGCTCCTCTGTATAGAGACTGATGTGATGTGGGGGGAGGGGACATTAGAGTGTAAGCTCCTCTGTACAGAGACTGATGTGATGTGGGGGGGGGGGGACATTAGAGTGTAAGCTCCTCTGTATAGAGACTGATGTGATGTGGGGGGGGGGGACATTAGAGTGTAAGCTCCTCTGTATAGAGACTGATGTGATGTGGGGGGGGGGGGGACATTAGAGTGTAAGCTCCTCTGTATAGAGACTGATGTGATGTGGGGGGGGGAGGGGACATTAGAGTGTAAGCTCCTCTGTATAGAGACTGATGTGAGGTGGGGGGGGGAGGGGACATTAGAGTGTAAGCTCCTCTGTATAGAGACTGATGTGATGTGGGGGGGAGGGGACATTAGAGTGTAAGCTCCTCTGTATAGAGACTGATGTGATGTGGGGGGGGGACATTAGAGTGTAAGCTCCTCTGTATAGAGACTGATGTGATGTGGGGGGGGGGACATTAGAGTGTAAGCTCCTCTGTATAGAGACTGATGTGATGTGGGGGGGGGGGACATTAGAGTGTAAGCTCCTCTGTATAGAGACTGATGTGATGTGGGGGGGGGGGGACATTAGAGTGTAAGCTCCTCTGTATAGAGACTGATGTGATGTGGGGGGGAGGGGACATTAGAGTGTAAGCTCCTCTGTACAGAGACTGATGTGATGTGGGGGAGGGGACATTAGAGTGTAAGCTCCTCTGTATAGAGACTGATGTGATGTGGGGGGGGGGGGACATTAGAGTGTAAGCTCCTCTGTACAGAGACTGATGTGATGTGGGGGAGGGGACATTAGAGTGTAAGCTCCTCTGTATAGAGACTGATGTGATGTGGGGGAGGGGACATTAGAGTGTAAGCTCCTCTGTATAGAGACTGATGTGATGTGGGGGAGGGGACATTAGAGTGTAAGCTCCTCTGTACAGAGACTGATGTGATGTGGGGGGGGGGGACATTAGAGTGTAAGCTCCTCTGTATAGAGACTGATGTGATGTGGGGGGAGGGGACATTAGAGTGTAAGCTCCTCTGTATAGAGACTGATGTGATGTGGGGGGGGGGGACATTAGAGTGTAAGCTCCTCTGTATAGAGACTGATGTGATGTAGGGGGAGGGGACATTAGAGTGTAAGCTCCTCTGTATAGAGACTGATGTGATGTGGGGGGGGGAGGGGACATTAGAGTGTAAGCTCCTCTGTATAGAGACTGATGTGATGTGGGGGGGGAGGGGACATTAGAGTGTAAGCTCCTCTGTACAGAGACTGATGTGATGTGGGGGGAGGGGACATTAGAGTGTAAGCTCCTCTGTATAGAGACTGATGTGATGTGGGGGGAGGGGACATTAGAGTGTAAGCTCCTCTGTACAGAGACTGATGTGATGTGGGGGGGGAGGGGACATTAGAGTGTAAGCTCCTCTGTACAGAGACGGATGTGATGTGGGGGGAGGGGACATTAGAGTGTAAGCTCCTCTGTACAGAGACTGATGTGATGTGGGGGGGAGGGGACATTAGAGTGTAAGCTCCTCTGTATAGAGACTGATGTGATGTGGGGGAGGAGACATTAGAGTGTAAGCTCCTCTGTATAGAGACTGATGTGATGTGGGGGGAGGGGACATTAGAGTGTAAGCTCCTCTGTACAGAGACTGATGTGATGTGGGGGGGAGGGGACATTAGAGTGTAAGCTCCTCTGTATAGAGACTGATGTGATGTGGGGAGGAGGGGACATTAGAGTGTAAGCTCCTCTGTACAGAGACTGATGTGATGTGGGGGGAGGGGACATTATAGTGTAAGCTCCTCTGTATAGAGACTGATGTGATGTGGGGGAGGGGACATTAGAGTGTAAGCTCCTCTGTACAGAGACTGATGTGATGTGGGGGGAGGGGACATTAGAGTGTAAGCTCCTCTGTACAGAGACTGATGTGATGTGGGGGGGGGACATTAGAGTGTAAGCTCCTCTGTATAGAGACTGATGTGATGTGGGGGGAGGGGACATTAGAGTGTAAGCTCCTCTGTACAGAGACTGATGTGATGTGGGGGGGAGGGGACATTAGAGTGTAAGCTCCTCTGTATAGAGACTGATGTGATGTGGGGGGGGAGGGGACATTAGAGTGTAAGCTCCTCTCTATAGAGACTGATGTGATGTGGGGGGGAGGGGACATTAGAGTGTAAGCTCCTCTGTACAGAGACTGATGTGATGTGGGGGGGGGACATTAGAGTGTAAGCTCCTCTGTATAGAGACTGATGTGATGTGGGGGGGAGGGGACATTAGAGTGTAAGCTCCTCTGTATAGAGACTGATGTGATGTGAGGGAGGGGACATTAGAGTGTAAGCTCCTCTGTATAGAGACTGATGTGATGTGGGGGGAGGGGACATTAGAGTGTAAGCTCCTCTGTACAGAGACTGATGTGATGTGGGGGGAGGGGACATTAGAGTGTAAGCTCCTCTGTATAGAGACTGATGTGATGTGGGGGGGGAGGGGACATTAGAGTGTAAGCTCCTCTCTATAGAGACTGATGTGATGTGGGGGGGAGGGGACATTAGAGTGTAAGCTCCTCTGTACAGAGACTGATGTGATGTGGGGGGGGGACATTAGAGTGTAAGCTCCTCTGTATAGAGACTGATGTGATGTGGGGGAGGGGACATTAGAGTGTAAGCTCCTCTGTACAGAGACTGATGTGATGTGGGGGAGGGGACATTAGAGTGTAAGCTCCTCTGTACAGAGACTGATGTGATGTGGGGGGAGGGGACATTAGAGTGTAAGCTCCTCTGTACAGAGACTGATGTGATGTGGGGGGGGGGGCATTAGAGTGTAAGCTCCTCTGTACAGAGACTGATGTGATGTGGGGGGGAGGGGACATTAGAGTGTAAGCTCCTCTGTATAGAGACTGATGTGATGTGGGGGGAGGGGACATTAGAGTGTAAGCTCCTCTGTACAGAGAATGATGTGATGTGGGGGAGGGGACATTAGAGTGTAAGCTCCTCTGTATAGAGACTGATGTGATGTGGGGGGAGGGGACATTAGAGTGTAAGCTCCTCTGTATAGAGACTGATGTGATGTGGGGGGGAGGGGACATTAGAGTGTAAGCTCCTCTGTACAGAGACTGATGTGATGTGTGGGGGAGGGGACATTAGAGTGTAAGCTCCTCTGTACAGAGACTGATGTGATGTGGGGGGGAGGGGACATTAGAGTGTAAGCTCCTCTGTACAGAGACTGATGTGATGTGGGGGAGGGGACATTAGAGTGTAAGCTCCTCTGTACAGAGACTGATGTGATGTGGGGGGGAGGGGACATTAGAGTGTAAGCTCCTCTGTATAGAGACTGATGTGATGTGGGGGGAGGGGACATTAGAGTGTAAGCTCCTCTGTATAGAGACTGATGTGATGTGGGGGGGAGGGGACATTAGAGTGTAAGCTCCTCTGTATAGAGACTGATGTGATGTGGGGGGGGAGGGGACATTAGAGTGTAAGCTCCTCTGTATAGAGACTGATGTGATGTGGGGGGGGGGGCATTAGAGTGTAAGCTCCTCTGTATAGAGACTGATGTGATGTGGGGGGAGGGGACATTAGAGTGTAAGCTCCTCTGTACAGAGACTGATGTGATGTGGGGGGAGGGGACATTAGAGTGTAAGCTCCTCTGTATAGAGACTGATGTGATGTGGGGGGAGGGGACATTAGAGTGTAAGCTCCTCTGTACAGAGACTGATGTGATGTGGGGGGAGGGGACATTAGAGTGTAAGCTCCTCTGTACAGAGACTGATGTGACTGTGGGGGGAGGGGACATTAGAGTGTAAGCTCCTCTGTATAGAGACTGATGTGATGTGGGGGGGGGGGGAGGGGACATTAGAGTGTAAGCTCCTCTGTATAGAGACTGATGTGATGTGGGGGGGAGGGGACATTAGAGTGTAAGCTCCTCTGTATAGAGACTGATGTGATGTGGGGGAGGGGACATTAGAGTGTAAGCTCCTCTGTATAGAGACTGATGTGATGTGATGTGGGGGAGGGGACATTAGAGTGTAAGCTCCTCTGTACAGAGACTGATGTGATGTGGGGGGGAGGGGACATTAGAGTGTAAGCTCCTCTGTACAGAGACTGATGTGATGTGGGGGGGAGGGGACATTAGAGTGTAAGCTCCTCTGTATAGAGACTGATGTGATGTGGGGGGAGGGGACATTAGAGTGTAAGCTCCTCTGTATAGAGACTGATGTGATGTGGGGGGAGGGAACATTAGAGTGTAAGCTCCTCTGTATAGAGACTGATGTGATGTGGGGGGAGGGGACATTAGAGTGTAAGCTCCTCTGTATAGAGACTGATGTGATGTGGGGGGAGGGGACATTAGAGTGTAAGCTCCTCTGTATAGAGACTGATGTGATGTGGGGGGGAGGGGACATTAGAGTGTAAGCTCCTCTGTATAGAGACTGATGTGATGTGGGGGGGAGGGGACATTAGAGTGTAAGCTCCTCTGTATAGAGACTGATGTGATGTGGGGGGAGGGGACATTAGAGTGTAAGCTCCTCTGTATAGAGACTGATGTGATGTGGGGGAGGGGACATTAGAGTGTAAGCTCCTCTGTATAGAGACTGATGTGATGTGGGGGGAGGGGACATTAGAGTGTAAGCTCCTCTGTATAGAGACTGATGTGATGTGGGGGGAGGGGACATTAGAGTGTAAGCTCCTCTGTATAGAGACTGATGTGATGTGGGGGGAGGGGACATTAGAGTGTAAGCTCCTCTGTATAGAGACTGATGTGATGTGGGGGGGGAGGGGACATTAGAGTGTAAGCTCCTCTGTATAGAGACTGATGTGATGTGGGGGGGAGGGGACATTAGAGTGTAAGCTCCTCTGTACAGAGACTGATGTGATGTGGGGGGGAGGGGACATTAGAGTGTAAGCTCCTCTGTATAGAGACTGATGTGATGTGGGGGGAGGGGACATTAGAGTGTAAGCTCCTCTGTATAGAGACTGATGTGATGTGGGGGGAGGGGACATTAGAGTGTAAGCTCCTCTGTATAGAGACTGATGTGATGTGGGGGGGAGGGGACATTAGAGTGTAAGCTCCTCTGTATAGAGACTGATGTGATGTGGGGGGAGGGGACATTAGAGTGTAAGCTCCTCTGTATAGAGACTGATGTGATGTGGGTGGGGGGAGGGGACATTAGAGTGTAAGCTCCTCTGTATAGAGACTGATGTGATGTGGGGGAGGGGACATTAGAGTGTAAGCTCCTCTGTATAGAGACTGATGTGATGTGGGGGGGAGGGGACATTAGAGTGTAAGCTCCTCTGTACAGAGACTGATGTGATGTGGGGGGGAGGGGACATTAGAGTGTAAGCTCCTCTGTATAGAGACTGATGTGATGTGGGGGAGGGGACATTAGAGTGTAAGCTCCTCTGTATAGAGACTGATGTGATGTGGGGGAGGGGACATTAGAGTGTAAGCTCCTCTGTATAGAGACTGATGTGATGTGGGGGGGGAGGGGACATTAGAGTGTAAGCTCCTCTGTACAGAGACTGATGTGATGTGGGGGAGGGGACAGTAGAGTGTAAGCTCCTCTGTATAGAGACTGATGTGATGTGGGGGGAGGGGACATTAGAGTGTAAGCTCCTCTGTATAGAGACTGATGTGATGTGGGGGGAGGGGACATTAGAGTGTAAGCTCCTCTGTATAGAGACTGATGTGATGTGGGGGAGGGGACATTAGAGTGTAAGCTCCTCTGTATAGAGACTGATGTGATGTGGGGGAGGGGACATTAGAGTGTAAGCTCCTCTGTATAGAGACTGATGTGATGTGGGGGAGGGGACATTAGAGTGTAAGCTCCTCTGTATAGAGACTGGTGTGATGTGGGGGGAGGGGACATTAGAGTGTAAGCTCCTCTGTACAGAGACTGATGTGATGTGGGGGGGGAGGGGACATTAGAGTGTAAGCTCCTCTGTACAGAGACTGATGTGATGTGGGGGGAGGGGACATTAGAGTGTAAGCTCCTCTGTACAGAGACTGATGTGATGTGGGGGGAGGGGACATTAGAGTGTAAGCTCCTCTGTATAGAGACTGATGTGATGTGGGGGGAGGGGACATTAGAGTGTAAGCTCCTCTGTACAGAGACTGATGTGATGTGGGGGGAGGGGACATTAGAGTGTAAGCTCCTCTGTATAGAGACTGATGTGATGTGGGGGGGAGGGGACAGTAGAGTGTAAGCTCCTCTGTACAGAGACTGATGTGATGTGGGGGGAGGGGACATTAGAGTGTAAGCTCCTCTGTACAGAGACTGATGTGATGTGGGGGGGGAGGGGACATTAGAGTGTAAGCTCCTCTGTATAGAGACGGATGTGATGTGGGGGAGGGGACATTAGAGTGTAAGCTCCTCTGTACAGAGACTGATGTGATGTGGGGGGAGGGGACATTAGAGTGTAAGCTCCTCTGTATAGAGACTGATGTGATGTGGGGGGAGGGGACATTAGAGTGTAAGCTCCTCTGTACAGAGACTGATGTGATGTGGGGGGGGGAGGGGACATTAGAGTGTAAGCTCCTCTGTATAGAGACTGATGTGATGTGGGGGAGGGGAAATTAGAGTGTAAGCTCCTCTGTATAGAGACTGATGTGATGGGGGGGGGGGAGGGGACATTAGAGTGTAAGCTCCTCTGTATAGAGACTGATGTGATGTGGGGGAGGGGAAATTAGAGTGTAAGCTCCTCTGTATAGAGACTGATGTGATGTGGGGGGAGGGGACATTAGAGTGTAAGCTCCTCTGTACAGAGACTGATGTGATGTGGGGGGGGGGAGGGGACATTAGAGTGTAAGCTCCTCTGTATAGAGACTGATGTGATGTGGGGGAGGGGAAATTAGAGTGTAAGCTCCTCTGTATAGAGACTGATGTGATGGGGGGGGGGGGAGGGGACATTAGAGTGTAAGCTCCTCTGTATAGAGACTGATGTGATGTGGGGGAGGGGAAATTAGAGTGTAAGCTCCTCTGTATAGAGACTGATGTGATGTGGGGGGAGGGGACATTAGAGTGTAAGCTCCTCTGTATAGAGACTGATGTTATGTGGGGGGGGAGGGGACATTAGAGTGTAAGCTCCTCTGTATAGAGACTGATGTGGGGGGGAGGGGACATTAGAGTGTAAGCTCCTCTGTATAGAGACTGATGTGATGTGGGGGGGGGACATTAGAGTGTAAGCTCCTCTGTATAGAGACTGATGTGATGTGGGGGGAGGGGACATTAGAGTGTAAGCTCCTCTGTACAGAGACTGATGTGATGTGGGGGGAGGGGACATTAGAGTGTAAGCTCCTCTGTATAGAGACTGATGTGATGTGGGGGAGGGGACATTAGAGTGTAAGCTCCTCTGTACAGAGACTGATGTGATGTGGGGGGAGGGGACATTAGAGTGTAAGCTCCTCTGTACAGAGACTGATGTGATGTGGGGGGAGGGGACATTAGAGTGTAAGCTCCTCTGTATAGAGACTGATGTGATGTGGGGGGAGGGGACATTAGAGTGTAAGCTCCTCTGTATAGAGACTGATGTGATGTGGGGGGATGGGACATTAGAGTGTAAGCTCCTCTGTACAGAGACTGATGTGATGTGGGGGGAGGGGACATTAGAGTGTAAGCTCCTCTGTACAGAGACTGATGTGATGGGGGGGGAGGGGACATTAGAGTGTAAGCTCCTCTGTATAGAGACTGATGTGATGTGGGGGAGGGGACATTAGAGTGTAAGCTCCTCTGTACAGAGACTGATGTGATGTGGGGGGAGGGGACATTAGAGTGTAAGCTCCTCTGTACAGAGACTGATGTGATGTGGGGGGAAGGGGACATTAGAGTGTAAGCTCCTCTGTACAGAGACTGATGTGATGTGGGGGGAGGGGACATTAGAGTGTAAGCTCCTCTGTACAGAGACTGATGTGATGGGGGGGGAGGGGACATTAGAGTGTAAGCTCCTCTGTACAGAGACTGATGTGATGTGGGGGGAGGGGACATTAGAGTGTAAGCTCCTCTGTATAGAGACTGATGTGATGTGGGGGGAGGGGACATTAGAGTGTAAGCTCCTCTGTATAGAGACTGATGTGATGTGGGGGGAGGGGACATTAGAGTGTAAGCTCCTCTGTACAGAGACTGATGTGATGTGGGGGGAGGGGACATTAGAGTGTAAGCTCCTCTGTATAGAGACTGATGTGATGTGGGGGGGAGGGGACATTAGAGTGTAAGCTCCTCTGTACAGAGACTGATGTGATGTGGGGGGAGGGGACATTAGAGTGTAAGCTCCTCTGTACAGAGACTGATGTGATGTGGGGGGAGGGGACATTAGAGTGTAAGCTCCTCTGTATAGAGACTGATGTGATGTGGGGGGAGGGGACATTAGAGTGTAAGCTCCTCTGTACAGAGACTGATGTGATGTGGGGGGAGGGGACATTAGAGTGTAAGCTCCTCTGTATAGAGACTGATGTGATGTGGGGGAGGGGACATTAGAGTGTAAGCTCCTCTGTACAGAGACTGATGTGATGGGGGGGGAGGGGACATTAGAGTGTAAGCTCCTCTGTACAGAGACTGATGTGATGTGGGGGGAGGGGACATTAGAGTGTAAGCTCCTCTGTACAGAGACTGATGTGATGTGGGGGGAGGGGACATTAGAGTGTAAGCTCCTCTGTACAGAGACTGATGTGATGTGGGGGGAGGGGACATTAGAGTGTAAGCTCCTCTGTATAGAGACTGATGTGATGTGGGGGGGAGGGGACATTAGAGTGTAAGCTCCTCTGTACAGAGACTGATGTGATGTGGGGGGAGGGGACATTAGAGTGTAAGCTCCTCTGTATAGAGACTGATGTGATGTGTGGGGGAGGGGACATTAGAGTGTAAGCTCCTCTGTATAGAGACTGATGTGATGTGGGGGGAGGGGACATTAGAGTGTAAGCTCCTCTGTATAGAGACTGATGTGATGTGGGGGGGAGGGGACATTAGAGTGTAAGCTCCTCTGTATAGAGACTGATGTGATGGGGGGGAGGGGACATTAGAGTGTAAGCTCCTCTGTATAGAGACTGATGTGATGTGGGGGGAGGGGACATTAGAGTGTAAGCTCCTCTGTATAGAGACTGATGTGATGTGGGGGGAGGGGACATTAGAGTGTAAGCTCCTCTGTACAGAGACTGATGTGATGTGGGGGGAGGGGACATTAGAGTGTAAGCTCCTCTGTATAGAGACTGATGTGATGTGGGGGGAGGGGACATTAGAGTGTAAGCTCCTCTGTATAGAGACTGATGTGATGTGGGGGAGGGGACATTAGAGTGTAAGCTCCTCTGTACAGAGACTGATGTGATGGGGGGGGGGAGGGGACATTAGAGTGTAAGCTCCTCTGTACAGAGACTGATGTGATGTGGGGGGAGGGGACATTAGAGTGTAAGCTCCTCTGTACAGAGACTGATGTGATGTGGGGGGAGGGGACATTAGAGTGTAAGCTCCTCTGTACAGAGACTGATGTGATGTGGGGGGAGGGGACATTAGAGTGTAAGCTCCTCTGTATAGAGACTGATGTGATGTGGGGGGGAGGGGACATTAGAGTGTAAGCTCCTCTGTACAGAGACTGATGTGATGTGGGGGGAGGGGACATTAGAGTGTAAGCTCCTCTGTATAGAGACTGATGTGATGTGTGGGGGAGGGGACATTAGAGTGTAAGCTCCTCTGTATAGAGACTGATGTGATGTGGGGGGAGGGGACATTAGAGTGTAAGCTCCTCTGTATAGAGACTGATGTGATGTGGGGGAGGGGACATTAGAGTGTAAGCTCCTCTGTATAGAGACTGATGTGATGTGGGGGGGAGGGGACATTAGAGTGTAAGCTCCTCTGTATAGAGACTGATGTGATGGGGGGGAGGGGACATTAGAGTGTAAGCTCCTCTGTATAGAGACTGATGTGATGTGGGGGAGGGGACATTAGAGTGTAAGCTCCTCTGTATAGAGACTGATGTGATGTGGGGGGGGGGAGGGGACATTAGAGTGTAAGCTCCTCTGTACAGAGACTGATGTGATGGGGGGGGAGGGGACATTAGAGTGTAAGCTCCTCTGTATAGAGACTGATGTGATGTGGGGGAGGGGACATTAGAGTGTAAGCTCCTCTGTATAGAGACTGATGTGATGTGGGGGGAGGGGACATTAGAGTGTAAGCTCCTCTGTACAGAGACTGATGTGATGTGGGGGGGGGGAGGGGACATTAGAGTGTAAGCTCCTCTGTATAGAGACTGATGTGATGTGATGTGGGGGGGAGGGGACATTAGAGTGTAAGCTCCTCTGTACAGAGACTGATGTGATGGGGGGGGGGGGGGAGGGGACATTAGAGTGTAAGCTCCTCTGTATAGAGACTGATGTGATGTGGGGGAGGGGAAATTAGAGTGTAAGCTCCTCTGTATAGAGACTGATGTGATGTGGGGGGAGGGGACATTAGAGTGTAAGCTCCTCTGTACAGAGACTGATGTGATGTGGGGGGGGGAGGGGACATTAGAGTGTAAGCTCCTCTGTATAGAGACTGATGTGGGGGGGAGGGGACATTAGAGTGTAAGCTCCTCTGTATAGAGACTGATGTGATGTGGGGGGGGGACATTAGAGTGTAAGCTCCTCTGTATAGAGACTGATGTGATGTGGGGGGAGGGGACATTAGAGTGTAAGCTCCTCTGTATAGAGACTGATGTGATGTGGGGGGAGGGGACATTAGAGTGTAAGCTCCTCTGTATAGAGACTGATGTGATGTGGGGGAGGGGACATTAGAGTGTAAGCTCCTCTGTATAGAGACTGATGTGATGTGGGGGAGGGGACATTAGAGTGTAAGCTCCTCTGTATAGAGACTGATGTGATGTGTGGGGGAGGGGACATTAGAGTGTAAGCTCCTCTGTACAGAGACTGATGTGATGTGGGGGGAGGGGACATTAGAGTGTAAGCTCCTCTGTATAGAGACTGATGTGATGTGGGGGGAGGGGACATTAGAGTGTAAGCTCCTCTGTATAGAGACTGATGTGATGTGGGGGGAGGGGACATTAGAGTGTAAGCTCCTCTGTATAGAGACTGATGTGATGTGGGGGGATGGGACATTAGAGTGTAAGCTCCTCTGTACAGAGACTGATGTGATGTGGGGGGAGGGGACATTAGAGTGTAAGCTCCTCTGTACAGAGACTGATGTGATGGGGGGGGAGGGGACATTAGAGTGTAAGCTCCTCTGTACAGAGACTGATGTGATGTGGGGGGAGGGGACATTAGAGTGTAAGCTCCTCTGTATAGAGACTGATGTGATGTGGGGGAGGGGACATTAGAGTGTAAGCTCCTCTGTACAGAGACTGATGTGATGGGGGGGGAGGGGACATTAGAGTGTAAGCTCCTCTGTACAGAGACTGATGTGATGTGGGGGGAGGGGACATTAGAGTGTAAGCTCCTCTGTACAGAGACTGATGTGATGTGGGGGGAGGGGACATTAGAGTGTAAGCTCCTCTGTACAGAGACTGATGTGATGTGGGGGGAGGGGACATTAGAGTGTAAGCTCCTCTGTATAGAGACTGATGTGATGTGGGGGGGAGGGGACATTAGAGTGTAAGCTCCTCTGTACAGAGACTGATGTGATGTGGGGGGAGGGGACATTAGAGTGTAAGCTCCTCTGTATAGAGACTGATGTGATGTGTGGGGGAGGGGACATTAGAGTGTAAGCTCCTCTGTATAGAGACTGATGTGATGTGGGGGGAGGGGACATTAGAGTGTAAGCTCCTCTGTATAGAGACTGATGTGATGTGGGGGGGAGGGGACATTAGAGTGTAAGCTCCTCTGTATAGAGACTGATGTGATGGGGGGGAGGGGACATTAGAGTGTAAGCTCCTCTGTATAGAGACTGATGTGATGTGGGGGGAGGGGACATTAGAGTGTAAGCTCCTCTGTATAGAGACTGATGTGATGTGGGGGGAGGGGACATTAGAGTGTAAGCTCCTCTGTACAGAGACTGATGTGATGTGGGGGGAGGGGACATTAGAGTGTAAGCTCCTCTGTATAGAGACTGATGTGATGTGGGGGGAGGGGACATTAGAGTGTAAGCTCCTCTGTATAGAGACTGATGTGATGTGGGGGAGGGGACATTAGAGTGTAAGCTCCTCTGTACAGAGACTGATGTGATGGGGGGGGGGAGGGGACATTAGAGTGTAAGCTCCTCTGTACAGAGACTGATGTGATGTGGGGGGAGGGGACATTAGAGTGTAAGCTCCTCTGTACAGAGACTGATGTGATGTGGGGGGAGGGGACATTAGAGTGTAAGCTCCTCTGTACAGAGACTGATGTGATGTGGGGGGAGGGGACATTAGAGTGTAAGCTCCTCTGTATAGAGACTGATGTGATGTGGGGGGGAGGGGACATTAGAGTGTAAGCTCCTCTGTACAGAGACTGATGTGATGTGGGGGGAGGGGACATTAGAGTGTAAGCTCCTCTGTATAGAGACTGATGTGATGTGTGGGGGAGGGGACATTAGAGTGTAAGCTCCTCTGTATAGAGACTGATGTGATGTGGGGGGAGGGGACATTAGAGTGTAAGCTCCTCTGTATAGAGACTGATGTGATGTGGGGGAGGGGACATTAGAGTGTAAGCTCCTCTGTATAGAGACTGATGTGATGTGGGGGGGAGGGGACATTAGAGTGTAAGCTCCTCTGTATAGAGACTGATGTGATGGGGGGGAGGGGACATTAGAGTGTAAGCTCCTCTGTATAGAGACTGATGTGATGTGGGGGAGGGGACATTAGAGTGTAAGCTCCTCTGTATAGAGACTGATGTGATGTGGGGGGGGGGAGGGGACATTAGCGTGTAAGCTCCTCTGTACAGAGACTGATGTGATGGGGGGGGAGGGGACATTAGAGTGTAAGCTCCTCTGTATAGAGACTGATGTGATGTGGGGGAGGGGACATTAGAGTGTAAGCTCCTCTGTATAGAGACTGATGTGATGTGGGGGGAGGGGACATTAGAGTGTAAGCTCCTCTGTACAGAGACTGATGTGATGTGGGGGGGGGGAGGGGACATTAGAGTGTAAGCTCCTCTGTATAGAGACTGATGTGATGTGATGTGGGGGGGAGGGGACATTAGAGTGTAAGCTCCTCTGTACAGAGACTGATGTGATGGGGGGGGGGGAGGGGACATTAGAGTGTAAGCTCCTCTGTACAGAGACTGATGTGATGTGGGGGGGAGGGGACATTAGAGTGTAAGCTCCTCTGTATAGAGACTGATGTGATGTGGGGGAGGGGAAATTAGAGTGTAAGCTCCTCTGTATAGAGACTGATGTGATGTGGGGGGAGGGGACATTAGAGTGTAAGCTCCTCTGTACAGAGACTGATGTGATGTGGGGGGGGGAGGGGACATTAGAGTGTAAGCTCCTCTGTATAGAGACTGATGTGGGGGGGAGGGGACATTAGAGTGTAAGCTCCTCTGTATAGAGACTGATGTGATGTGGGGGGGGGACATTAGAGTGTAAGCTCCTCTGTATAGAGACTGATGTGATGTGGGGGGAGGGGACATTAGAGTGTAAGCTCCTCTGTACAGAGACTGATGTGATGTGGGGGGAGGGGACATTAGAGTGTAAGCTCCTCTGTATAGAGACTGATGTGATGTGGGGGGAGGGGACATTAGAGTGTAAGCTCCTCTGTATAGAGACTGATGTGATGTGGGGGGAGGGGACATTAGAGTGTAAGCTCCTCTGTATAGAGACTGATGTGATGTGGGGGGATGGGACATTAGAGTGTAAGCTCCTCTGTACAGAGACTGATGTGATGTGGGGGGAGGGGACATTAGAGTGTAAGCTCCTCTGTACAGAGACTGATGTGATGGGGGGGGAGGGGACATTAGAGTGTAAGCTCCTCTGTATAGAGACTGATGTGATGTGGGGGAGGGGACATTAGAGTGTAAGCTCCTCTGTACAGAGACTGATGTGATGTGGGGGGAGGGGACATTAGAGTGTAAGCTCCTCTGTACAGAGACTGATGTGATGTGGGGGGGAGGGGACATTAGAGTGTAAGCTCCTCTGTACAGAGACTGATGTGATGTGGGGGGAGGGGACATTAGAGTGTAAGCTCCTCTGTACAGAGACTGATGTGATGGGGGGGGAGGGGACATTAGAGTGTAAGCTCCTCTGTACAGAGACTGATGTGATGTGGGGGGAGGGGACATTAGAGTGTAAGCTCCTCTGTATAGAGACTGATGTGATGTGGGGGGAGGGGACATTAGAGTGTAAGCTCCTCTGTATAGAGACTGATGTGATGTGGGGGGAGGGGACATTAGAGTGTAAGCTCCTCTGTACAGAGACTGATGTGATGTGGGGGGAGGGGACATTAGAGTGTAAGCTCCTCTGTATAGAGACTGATGTGATGTGGGGGGGAGGGGACATTAGAGTGTAAGCTCCTCTGTACAGAGACTGATGTGATGTGGGGGGAGGGGACATTAGAGTGTAAGCTCCTCTGTACAGAGACTGATGTGATGTGGGGGGAGGGGACATTAGAGTGTAAGCTCCTCTGTATAGAGACTGATGTGATGTGGGGGGAGGGGACATTAGAGTGTAAGCTCCTCTGTACAGAGACTGATGTGATGTGGGGGGAGGGGACATTAGAGTGTAAGCTCCTCTGTATAGAGACTGATGTGATGTGGGGGAGGGGACATTAGAGTGTAAGCTCCTCTGTACAGAGACTGATGTGATGGGGGGGGAGGGGACATTAGAGTGTAAGCTCCTCTGTACAGAGACTGATGTGATGTGGGGGGAGGGGACATTAGAGTGTAAGCTCCTCTGTACAGAGACTGATGTGATGTGGGGGGAGGGGACATTAGAGTGTAAGCTCCTCTGTACAGAGACTGATGTGATGTGGGGGGAGGGGACATTAGAGTGTAAGCTCCTCTGTATAGAGACTGATGTGATGTGGGGGGGAGGGGACATTAGAGTGTAAGCTCCTCTGTACAGAGACTGATGTGATGTGGGGGGAGGGGACATTAGAGTGTAAGCTCCTCTGTATAGAGACTGATGTGATGTGTGGGGGAGGGGACATTAGAGTGTAAGCTCCTCTGTATAGAGACTGATGTGATGTGGGGGGAGGGGACATTAGAGTGTAAGCTCCTCTGTATAGAGACTGATGTGATGTGGGGGGGAGGGGACATTAGAGTGTAAGCTCCTCTGTATAGAGACTGATGTGATGTGGGGGGAGGGGACATTAGAGTGTAAGCTCCTCTGTATAGAGACTGATGTGATGGGGGGGAGGGGACATTAGAGTGTAAGCTCCTCTGTATAGAGACTGATGTGATGTGGGGGGAGGGGACATTAGAGTGTAAGCTCCTCTGTATAGAGACTGATGTGATGTGGGGGGAGGGGACATTAGAGTGTAAGCTCCTCTGTACAGAGACTGATGTGATGTGGGGGGAGGGGACATTAGAGTGTAAGCTCCTCTGTATAGAGACTGATGTGATGTGGGGGGAGGGGACATTAGAGTGTAAGCTCCTCTGTATAGAGACTGATGTGATGTGGGGGAGGGGACATTAGAGTGTAAGCTCCTCTGTACAGAGACTGATGTGATGGGGGGGGGGGAGGGGACATTAGAGTGTAAGCTCCTCTGTACAGAGACTGATGTGATGTGGGGGGAGGGGACATTAGAGTGTAAGCTCCTCTGTACAGAGACTGATGTGATGTGGGGGGAGGGGACATTAGAGTGTAAGCTCCTCTGTACAGAGACTGATGTGATGTGGGGGGAGGGGACATTAGAGTGTAAGCTCCTCTGTATAGAGACTGATGTGATGTGGGGGGGAGGGGACATTAGAGTGTAAGCTCCTCTGTATAGAGACTGATGTGATGTGGTGGGGGAGGGGACATTAGAGTGTAAGCTCCTCTGTACAGAGACTGATGTGATGTGGGGGGAGGGGACATTAGAGTGTAAGCTCCTCTGTATAGAGACTGATGTGATGTGTGGGGGAGGGGACATTAGAGTGTAAGCTCCTCTGTATAGAGACTGATGTGATGTGGGGGGAGGGGACATTAGAGTGTAAGCTCCTCTGTATAGAGACTGATGTGATGTGGGGGGGAGGGGACATTAGAGTGTAAGCTCCTCTGTATAGAGACTGATGTGATGGGGGGGAGGGGACATTAGAGTGTAAGCTCCTCTGTATAGAGACTGATGTGATGTGGGGGAGGGGACATTAGAGTGTAAGCTCCTCTGTATAGAGACTGATGTGATGTGGGGGGGGGGAGGGGACATTAGAGTGTAAGCTCCTCTGTACAGAGACTGATGTGATGGGGGGGGAGGGGACATTAGAGTGTAAGCTCCTCTGTATAGAGACTGATGTGATGTGGGGGAGGGGACATTAGAGTGTAAGCTCCTCTGTATAGAGACTGATGTGATGTGGGGGGAGGGGACATTAGAGTGTAAGCTCCTCTGTACAGAGACTGATGTGATGTGGGGGGAGGGGACATTAGAGTGTAAGCTCCTCTGTACAGAGACTGATGTGATGTGTGGGGGAGGGGACATTAGAGTGTAAGCTCCTCTGTACAGAGACTGATGTGATGTGGGGGGGGAGGGGACATTAGAGTGTAAGCTCCTCTGTATAGAGACTGATGTGATGTGGGGGGAGGGGACATTAGAGTGTAAGCTCCTCTGTATAGAGACTGATGTGATGTGGGGGGAGGGGACATTAGAGTGTAAGCTCCTCTGTATAGAGACTGATGTGATGTGGGGGGAGGGGACATTAGAGTGTAAGCTCCTCTGTACAGAGACTGATGTGATGTGGGGGGGAGGGGACATTAGAGTGTAAGCTCCTCTGTATAGAGACTGATGTGATGTGGGGGGAGGGGACATTAGAGTGTAAGCTCCTCTGTACAGAGACTGATGTGATGTGGGGGGAGGGGACATTAGAGTGTAAGCTCCTCTGTATAGAGACTGATGTGATGTGGGGGAGGGGACATTAGAGTGTAAGCTCCTCTGTACAGAGACTGATGTGATGTGGGGGGAGGGGACATTAGAGTGTAAGCTCCTCTGTATAGAGACTGATGTGATGTGGGGGGGGACATTAGAGTGTAAGCTCCTCTGTATAGAGACCGATGTGATGTGGGGGAGGGGACATTAGAGTGTAAGCTCCTCTGTATAGAGACTGATGTGATGTGGGGGGAGGGGACATTAGAGTGTAAGCTCCTCTGTATAGAGACTGATGTGATGTGGGGGGGGGGACATTAGAGTGTAAGCTCCTCTGTATAGAGACCGATGTGATGTGGGGGAGGGGACATTAGAGTGTAAGCTCCTCTGTATAGAGACTGATGTGATGTGGGGGAGGGGACATTAGAGTGTAAGCTCCTCTGTACAGAGACTGATGTGATGTGGGGGAGGGGACATTAGAGTGTAAGCTCCTCTGTATAGAGACTGATATGATGTGGGGGGAGGGGACATTAGAGTGTAAGCTCCTCTGTATAGAGACTGATGTGATGGGGGGGAGGGGACATTAGAGTGTAAGCTCCTCTGTACAGAGACTGATGTGATGTGGGGGGAGGGGACATTAGAGTGTAAGCTCCTCTGTATAGAGACTGATGTGATGTGGGGGAGGGGACATTAGAGTGTAAGCTCCTCTGTACAGAGACTGATGTGATGTGGGGGGAGGGGACATTAGAGTGTAAGCTCCTCTGTATAGAGACTGATGTGATGTGGGGGGGGGACATTAGAGTGTAAGCTCCTCTGTATAGAGACCGATGTGATGTGGGGGAGGGGACATTAGAGTGTAAGCTCCTCTGTATAGAGACCGATGTGATGTGGGGGAGGGGACATTAGAGTGTAAGCTCCTCTGTACAGAGACTGATGTGATGTGGGGGGAGGGGACATTAGAGTGTAAGCTCCTCTGTATAGAGACTGATGTGATGTGGGGGGGAGGGGACATTAGAGTGTAAGCTCCTCTGTACAGAGACTGATGTGATGTGGGGGGAGGGGACATTAGAGTGTAAGCTCCTCTGTATAGAGACTGATGTGATGTGGGGGGAGGGGACATTAGAGTGTAAGCTCCTCTGTATAGAGACTGATGTGATGTGGGGGGGAGGGGACATTAGAGTGTAAGCTCCTCTGTATAGAGACTGATGTGATGTGGGGGAGGGGACATTAGAGTGTAAGCTCCTCTGTACAGATACTGATGTGATGTGGGGGAGGGGACATTAGAGTGTAAGCTCCTCTGTATAGAGACTGATGTGATGTGGGGGAGGGGACATTAGAGTGTAAGCTCCTCTGTATAGAGACTGATGTGATGTGGGGGAGGGGACATTAGAGTGTAAGCTCCTCTGTATAGAGACTGATGTGATGTGGGGGGGAGGGGACATTAGAGTGTAAGCTCCTCTGTATAGAGACTGATGTGATGTGGGGGGGAGGGGACATTAGAGTGTAAGCTCCTCTGTATAGAGACTGATGTGATGTGGGGGAGGGGACATTAGAGTGTAAGCTCCTCTGTATAGAGACTGATGTGATGTGGGGGGAGGGGACATTAGAGTGTAAGCTCCTCTGTATAGAGACTGATGTGATGTGGGGGAGGGGACATTAGAGTGTAAGCTCCTCTGTATAGAGACTGATGTGATGTGGGGGGGAGGGGACATTAGAGTGTAAGCTCCTCTGTATAGAGACTGATGTGATGTGGGGGGGAGGGGACATTAGAGTGTAAGCTCCTCTGTATAGAGACTGATGTGATGTGGGGGGAGGGGACATTAGAGTGTAAGCTCCTCTGTATAGAGACTGATGTGATGTGGGGGGAGGGGACATTAGAGTGTAAGCTCCTCTGTATAGAGACTGATGTGATGTGGGGGAGGGGACATTAGAGTGTAAGCTCCTCTGTACAGAGACTGATGTGACTGTGGGGGAGGGGACATTAGAGTGTAAGCTCCTCTGTATAGAGACTGATGTGATGTGGGGGGGAGGGGACATTAGAGTGTAAGCTCCTCTGTATAGAGACTGATGTGATGTGGGGGAGGGGACATTAGAGTGTAAGCTCCTCTGTATAGAGACTGATGTGATGTGGGGGGGGAGGGGACATTAGAGTGTAAGCTCCTCTGTACAGAGACTGATGTGATGTGGGGGGGAGGGGACATTAGAGTGTAAGCTCCTCTGTATAGAGACTGATGTGATGTGGGGGGAGGGGACATTAGAGTGTAAGCTCCTCTGTACAGAGACTGATGTGATGTGGGGGGGAG
The DNA here is from genome assembly GCA_029206835.1 of Rana muscosa. Lineage (NCBI taxonomy): Eukaryota > Metazoa > Chordata > Amphibia > Anura > Ranidae > Rana > Rana muscosa. The sequence goes on along the minus strand of CM055117.1, from coordinate 283,494 downwards.
GGGACATTAGAGTGTAAGCTCCTCTGTATAGAGACTGATGTGATGTGGGGGGAGGGGACATTAGAGTGTAAGCTCCTCTGTATAGAGACTGATGTGATGTGGGGGGGAGGGGACATTAGAGTGTAAGCTCCTCTGTATAGAGACTGATGTGATGTGGGGGGAGGGGACATTAGAGTGTAAGCTCCTCTGTATAGAGACTGATGTGATGTGGGGGGGGAGGGGACATTAGAGTGTAAGCTCCTCTGTATAGAGACTGATGTGATGTGGGGGAGGGGACATTAGAGTGTAAGCTCCTCTGTACAGAGACTGATGTGATGTGGGGGGGGGAGGGGACATTAGAGTGTAAGCTCCTCTGTACAGAGACTGATGTGATGTGGGGGGGAGGGGACATTAGAGTGTAAGCTCCTCTGTATAGAGACTGATGTGATGTGGGGGGAGGGGACATTAGAGTGTAAGCTCCTCTGTATAGAGACTGATGTGATGTGGGGGGGAGGGGACATTAGAGTGTAAGCTCCTCTGTATAGAGACTGATGTGATGTGTGGGGGGAGGGGACATTAGAGTGTAAGCTCCTCTGTATAGAGACTGATGTGATGTGGGGGGGGAGGGGACATTAGAGTGTAAGCTCCTCTGTATAGAGACTGATGTGATGTGGGGGAGGGGACATTAGAGTGTAAGCTCCTCTGTACAGAGACTGATGTGATGTGGGGGGGGGGAGGGGACATTAGAGTGTAAGCTCCTCTGTACAGAGACTGATGTGATGTGGGGGGGAGGGGACATTAGAGTGTAAGCTCCTCTGTACAGAGACTGATGTGATGTGGGGGGGAGGGGACATTAGAGTGTAAGCTCCTCTGTACAGAGACTGATGTGATGTGGGGGAGGGGACATTAGAGTGTAAGCTCCTCTGTATAGAGACTGATGTGATGTGGGGGAGGGGACATTAGAGTGTAAGCTCCTCTGTACAGAGACTGATGTGATGTGGGGGGAGGGGACATTAGAGTGTAAGCTCCTCTGTACAGAGACTGATGTGATGTGGGGGAGGGGACATTAGAGTGTAAGCTCCTCTGTACAGAGACTGATGTGATGTGGGGGGAGGGGACATTAGAGTGTAAGCTCCTCTGTATAGAGACTGATGTGATGTGGGGGGGAGGGGACATTAGAGTGTAAGCTCCTCTGTATAGAGACTGATGTGATGTGGGGGAGGGGACATTAGAGTGTAAGCTCCTCTGTATAGAGACTGATGTGATGTGGGGGGAGGGGACATTAGAGTGTAAGCTCCTCTGTATAGAGACTGATGTGATGTGGGGGGGGAGGGGACATTAGAGTGTAAGCTCCTCTGTATAGAGACTGATGTGATGTGTGGGGGGAGGGGACATTAGAGTGTAAGCTCCTCTGTATAGAGACCGATGTGATGTGGGGGACGGGACATTAGAGTGTAAGCTCCTCTGTATAGAGACCGATGTGATGTGGGGGAGGGGACATTAGAGTGTAAGCTCCTCTGTATAGAGACTGATGTGATGTGGGGGAGGGGACATTAGAGTGTAAGCTCCTCTGTATAGAGACCGATGTGATGTGGGGGAGGGGACATTAGAGTGTAAGCTCCTCTGTATAGAGACTGATGTGATGTGGGGGAGGGGACATTAGAGTGTAAGCTCCTCTGTACAGAGACTGATGTGATGTGGGGGGGGGGGACATTAGAGTGTAAGCTCCTCTGTACAGAGACTGATGTGATGTGGGGGGGGGGACATTAGAGTGTAAGCTCCTCTGTATAGAGACTGATGTGATGTGGGGGGAGGGGACATTAGAGTGTAAGCTCCTCTGTATAGAGACTGATGTGATGTGGGGGGAGGGAACATTAGAGTGTAAGCTCCTCTGTATAGAGACTGATGTGATGTGGGGGGGAGGGGACATTAGAGTGTAAGCTCCTCTGTATAGAGACTGATGTGATGTGGGGGGGAGGGGACATTAGAGTGTAAGCTCCTCTGTATAGAGACTGATGTGATGTGGGGGGAGGGGACATTAGAGTGTAAGCTCCTCTGTATAGAGACTGATGTGATGTGGGGGGGGAGGGGACATTAGAGTGTAAGCTCCTCTGTATAGAGACTGATGTGATGTGGGGGGAGGGGACATTAGAGTGTAAGCTCCTCTGTATAGAGACTGATGTGATGTGTGGGGGAGGGGACATTAGAGTGTAAGCTCCTCTGTACAGAGACTGATGTGATGTGGGGGGAGGGGACATTAGAGTGTAAGCTCCTCTGTATAGAGACTGATGTGATGTGGGGGAGGGGACATTAGAGTGTAAGCTCCTCTGTATAGAGACTGATGTGATGTGGGGGAGGGGACATTAGAGTGTAAGCTCCTCTGTATAGAGAATGATGTGATGTGGGGGGGAGGGGACATTAGAGTGTAAGCTCCTCTGTATAGAGACTGATGTGATGTGGGGGGGAGGGGACATTAGAGTGTAAGCTCCTCTGTATAGAGACTGATGTGATGTGGGGGAGGGGACATTAGAGTGTAAGCTCCTCTGTATAGAGACTGATGTGATGTGGGGGGAGGGGACATTAGAGTGTAAGCTCCTCTGTACAGAGACTGATGTGACTGTGGGGGAGGGGACATTAGAGTGTAAGCTCCTCTGTATAGAGACTGATGTGATGTGGGGGGGAGGGGACATTAGAGTGTAAGCTCCTCTGTATAGAGACTGATGTGATGTGGGGGAGGGGACATTAGAGTGTAAGCTCCTCTGTATAGAGACTGATGTGATGTGGGGGAGGGGACATTAGAGTGTAAGCTCCTCTGTATAGAGACTGATGTGATGTGGGGGGAGGGGACATTAGAGTGTAAGCTCCTCTGTACAGAGACTGATGTGATGTGGGGGGGGAGGGGACATTAGAGTGTAAGCTCCTCTGTATAGAGACTGATGTGATGTGGGGGGAGGGGACATTAGAGTGTAAGCTCCTCTGTATAGAGACTGATGTGATGTGGGGGGGAGGGGACATTAGAGTGTAAGCTCCTCTGTATAGAGACTGATGTGATGTGGGGGGGAGGGGACATTAGAGTGTAAGCTCCTCTGTATAGAGACTGATGTGATGTGGGGGGATGGGACATTAGAGTGTAAGCTCCTCTGTACAGAGACTGATGTGATGTGGGGGGAGGGGACATTAGAGTGTAAGCTCCTCTGTATAGAGACTGATGTGATGTGGGGGGGAGGGGACATTAGAGTGTAAGCTCCTCTGTACAGAGACTGATGTAATGTGGGGGAAGGGGACATTAGAGTGTAAGCTCCTCTGTATAGAGACTGATGTGATGTGGGGGGAGGGGACATTAGAGTGTAAGCTCCTCTGTACAGAGACTGATGTGATGTGGGGGGGGGGACATTAGAGTGTAAGCTCCTCTGTATAGAGACTGATGTGATGTGGGGGAGGGGACATTAGAGTGTAAGCTCCTCTGTATAGAGACTGATGTGATGTGGGGGAGGGGACATTAGAGAGTAAGCTCCTCTGTACAGAGACTGATGTGATGTGGGGGGGAGGGGACATTAGAGAGTAAGCTCCTCTGTACAGAGACTGGTGTGATGTGGGGGGAGGGGACATTAGAGTGTAAGCTCCTCTGTATAGAGACTGATGTGATGTGGGGGGGGAGGGGACATTATAGTGTAAGCTCCTCTGTACAGAGACTGATGTGATGTGGGGGAGGGGACATTAGAGTGTAAGCTCCTCTGTATAGAGACTGATGTGATGTGGGGGGAGGGGACATTAGAGTGTAAGCTCCTCTGTATAGAGACTGATGTGATGTGGGGGAGGGGACATTAGAGTGTAAGCTCCTCTGTACAGAGACTGATGTGATGTGGGGGGGGAGGGGACATTAGAGTGTAAGCTCCTCTGTATAGAGACTGATGTGATGTGGGGGAGGGGACATTAGAGTGTAAGCTCCTCTGTACAGAGACTGATGTGATGTGGGGGGGGAGGGGACATTAGAGTGTAAGCTCCTCTGTATAGAGACTGATGTGATGTGGGGGGGGGGAGGGGACATTAGAGTGTAAGCTCCTCTGTATAGAGACTGATGTGATGTGTGGGGGAGGGGACATTAGAGTGTAAGCTCCTCTGTATAGAGACTGATGTGATGTGGGGGGAGGGGACATTAGAGTGTAAGCTCCTCTGTATAGAGACTGATGTGATGTGGGGGGGAGGGGACATTAGAGTGTAAGCTCCTCTGTACAGAGACTGATGTGATGTGGGGGGGAGGGGACATTAGAGTGTAAGCTCCTCTGTACAGAGACTGATGTAATGTGGGGGGGAGGGGACATTAGAGTGTAAGCTCCTCTGTACAGAGACTGATGTAATGTGGGGGAGGGGACATTAGAGTGTAAGCTCCTCTGTATAGAGACTGATGTGATGTGGGGGGGAGGGGACATTAGAGTGTAAGCTCCTCTGTACAGAGACTGATGTAATGTGGGGGAAGGGGACATTAGAGTGTAAGCTCCTCTGTATAGAGACTGATGTGATGTGGGGGGAGGGGACATTAGAGTGTAAGCTCCTCTGTATAGAGACTGATGTGATGTGGGGGGGGGGAGGGGACATTAGAGTGTAAGCTCCTCTGTATAGAGACTGATGTGATGTGGGGGGAGGGGACATTAGAGTGTAAGCTCCTCTGTACAGAGACTGATGTGATGTGGGGGGAGGGGACATTAGAGTGTAAGCTCCTCTGTACAGAGACTGATGTGATGTGGGGGGGGGGAGGGGACATTAGAGTGTAAGCTCCTCTGTATAGAGACTGATGTGATGTGGGGGGAGGGGACATTAGAGTGTAAGCTCCTCTGTATAGAGACTGATGTGATGTGGGGGAGGGGACATTAGAGTGTAAGCTCCTCTGTACAGAGACTGATGTGATGTGGGGGGGGGGGAGGGGACATTAGAGTGTAAGCTCCTCTGTATAGAGACTGATGTGATGTGGGGGGAGGGGACATTAGAGTGTAAGCTCCTCTGTATAGAGACGGATGTGATGTGGGGGGAGGGGACATTAGAGTGTAAGCTCCTCTGTATAGAGACTGATGTGATGTGGGGGGAGGGGACATTAGAGTGTAAGCTCCTCTGTACAGAGACTGATGTGATGTGGGGGGAGGGGACATTAGAGTGTAAGCTCCTCTGTACAGAGACTGATGTAATGTGGGGGGGGGGACATTAGAGTGTAAGCTCCTCTGTACAGAGACTGATGTGATGTGGGGGGAGGGGACATTAGAGTGTAAGCTCCTCTGTACAGAGACTGATGTGATGTGGGGGGAGGGGACATTAGAGTGTAAGCTCCTCTGTATAGAGACTGATGTGGGGGGAGGGGACATTAGAGTGTAAGCTCCTCTGTACAGAGACTGATGTGATGTGGGGGGGGGGACATTAGAGTGTAAGCTCCTCTGTATAGAGACTGATGTGATGTGTGGGGGAGGGGACATTAGAGTGTAAGCTCCTCTGTACAGAGACTGATGTGATGTGGGGGGAGGGGACATTAGAGTGTAAGCTCCTCTGTATAGAGACTGATGTGGGGGGAGGGGACATTAGAGTGTAAGCTCCTCTGTACAGAGACTGATGTGATGTGGGGGAGGGGACATTAGAGTGTAAGCTCCTCTGTATAGAGACTGATGTGATGTGGGGGGAGGGGACATTAGAGTGTAAGCTCCTCTGTATAGAGACTGATGTGATGTGGGGGAGGGGACATTAGAGTGTAAGCTCCTCTGTACAGAGACTGATGTGATGTGGGGGGGGAGGGGACATTAGAGTGTAAGCTCCTCTGTATAGAGACTGATGTGATGTGGGGGAGGGGACATTAGAGTGTAAGCTCCTCTGTACAGAGACTGATGTGATGTGGGGGGGGAGGGGACATTAGAGTGTAAGCTCCTCTGTATAGAGACTGATGTGATGTGGGGGGGGGGAGGGGACATTAGAGTGTAAGCTCCTCTGTATAGAGACTGATGTGATGTGTGGGGGAGGGGACATTAGAGTGTAAGCTCCTCTGTATAGAGACTGATGTGATGTGGGGGGAGGGGACATTAGAGTGTAAGCTCCTCTGTATAGAGACTGATGTGATGTGGGGGGGAGGGGACATTAGAGTGTAAGCTCCTCTGTACAGAGACTGATGTGATGTGGGGGGGAGGGGACATTAGAGTGTAAGCTCCTCTGTACAGAGACTGATGTAATGTGGGGGGGAGGGGACATTAGAGTGTAAGCTCCTCTGTACAGAGACTGATGTAATGTGGGGGAGGGGACATTAGAGTGTAAGCTCCTCTGTATAGAGACTGATGTGATGTGGGGGGGAGGGGACATTAGAGTGTAAGCTCCTCTGTACAGAGACTGATGTAATGTGGGGGAAGGGGACATTAGAGTGTAAGCTCCTCTGTATAGAGACTGATGTGATGTGGGGGGAGGGGACATTAGAGTGTAAGCTCCTCTGTATAGAGACTGATGTGATGTGGGGGGGGGGAGGGGACATTAGAGTGTAAGCTCCTCTGTATAGAGACTGATGTGATGTGGGGGGAGGGGACATTAGAGTGTAAGCTCCTCTGTACAGAGACTGATGTGATGTGGGGGGAGGGGACATTAGAGTGTAAGCTCCTCTGTACAGAGACTGATGTGATGTGGGGGGGGGGAGGGGACATTAGAGTGTAAGCTCCTCTGTATAGAGACTGATGTGATGTGGGGGGAGGGGACATTAGAGTGTAAGCTCCTCTGTATAGAGACTGATGTGATGTGGGGGAGGGGACATTAGAGTGTAAGCTCCTCTGTACAGAGACTGATGTGATGTGGGGGGGGGGGAGGGGACATTAGAGTGTAAGCTCCTCTGTATAGAGACTGATGTGATGTGGGGGGAGGGGACATTAGAGTGTAAGCTCCTCTGTATAGAGACGGATGTGATGTGGGGGGAGGGGACATTAGAGTGTAAGCTCCTCTGTATAGAGACTGATGTGATGTGGGGGGAGGGGACATTAGAGTGTAAGCTCCTCTGTACAGAGACTGATGTGATGTGGGGGGAGGGGACATTAGAGTGTAAGCTCCTCTGTACAGAGACTGATGTAATGTGGGGGGGGGGACATTAGAGTGTAAGCTCCTCTGTACAGAGACTGATGTGATGTGGGGGGAGGGGACATTAGAGTGTAAGCTCCTCTGTACAGAGACTGATGTGATGTGGGGGGAGGGGACATTAGAGTGTAAGCTCCTCTGTATAGAGACTGATGTGGGGGGAGGGGACATTAGAGTGTAAGCTCCTCTGTACAGAGACTGATGTGATGTGGGGGGGGGGACATTAGAGTGTAAGCTCCTCTGTATAGAGACTGATGTGATGTGTGGGGGAGGGGACATTAGAGTGTAAGCTCCTCTGTACAGAGACTGATGTGATGTGGGGGGAGGGGACATTAGAGTGTAAGCTCCTCTGTATAGAGACTGATGTGGGGGGAGGGGACATTAGAGTGTAAGCTCCTCTGTACAGAGACTGATGTGATGTGGGGGGGGGGACATTAGAGTGTAAGCTCCTCTGTACAGAGACTGATGTGATGTGGGGGAGGGGACATTAGAGTGTAAGCTCCTCTGTATAGAGACTGATGTGATGTGGGGGGAGGGGACATTAGAGTGTAAGCTCCTCTGTACAGAGACTGATGTGATGTGGGGGGAGGGGACATTAGAGTGTAAGCTCCTCTGTATAGAGACTGATGTGATGTGGGGGGAGGGGACATTAGAGTGTAAGCTCCTCTGTACAGAGACTGATGTGATGTGGGGGAGGGGACATTAGAGTGTAAGCTCCTCTGTACAGAGACTGGTGTGATGTGGGGGGGAGGGGACATTAGAGTGTAACCTCCTCTGTATAGAGACTGATGTGATGTGGGGGGAGGGGACATTAGAGTGTAAGCTCCTCTGTATAGAGACTGATGTGATGTGGGGGGGAGGGGACATTAGAGTGTAAGCTCCTCTGTATAGAGACTGATGTGATGTGGGGGGAGGGGACATTAGAGTGTAAGCTCCTCTGTATAGAGACTGATGTGATGTGGGGGGAGGGGACATTAGAGTGTAAGCTCCTCTGTATAGAGACTGATGTGATGTGGGGGGAGGGGACATTAGAGTGTAAGCTCCTCTGTATAGAGACTGATGTGATGTGGGGGGGAGGGGACATTAGAGTGTAAGCTCCTCTGTACAGAGACTGATGTGATGTGGGGGGAGGGGACATTAGAGTGTAAGCTCCTCTGTACAGAGACTGATGTGATGTGGGGGGGGGGACATTAGAGTGTAAGCTCCTCTGTACAGAGACTGATGTGATGTGGGGGAGGGGACATTAGAGTGTAAGCTCCTCTGTACAGAGACTGATGTGATGTGGGGGGGGGGGGACATTAGAGTGTAAGCTCCTCTGTATAGAGACTGATGTGATGTGGGGGAGGGGACATTAGAGTGTAAGCTCCTCTGTATAGAGACTGATGTGATGTGGGGGGAGGGGACATTAGAGTGTAAGCTCCTCTGTACAGAGACTGATGTGATGTGGGGGGGAGGGGACATTAGAGTGTAAGCTCCTCTGTATAGAGACTGATGTGATGTGGGGGGGAGGGGACATTAGAGTGTAAGCTCCTCTGTACAGAGACTGATGTGATGTGGGGGGAGGGGACATTAGAGTGTAAGCTCCTCTGTACAGAGACTGATGTGATGTGGGGGGAGGGGACATTAGAGTGTAAGCTCCTCTGTACAGAGACTGATGTGATGTGGGGGAGGGGACATTAGAGTGTAAGCTCCTCTGTATAGAGACGGATGTGATGTGTGGGGGAGGGGACATTAGAGTGTAAGCTCCTCTGTACAGAGACTGATGTGATGTGGGGGGGAGGGGACATTAGAGTGTAAGCTCCTCTGTACAGAGACTGATGTGATGTGGGGGGGAGGGGACATTAGAGTGTAAGCTCCTCTGTACAGAGACTGATGTGATGTGGGGGAGGGGACATTAGAGTGTAAGCTCCTCTGTATAGAGACGGATGTGATGTGTGGGGGAGGGGACATTAGAGTGTAAGCTCCTCTGTACAGAGACTGATGTGATGTGGGGGGAGGGGACATTAGAGTGTAAGCTCCTCTGTATAGAGACTGATGTGATGTGGGGGGAGGGGACATTAGAGTGTAAGCTCCTCTGTATAGAGACTGATGTGATGTGATGTGGGGGAGGGGACATTAGAGTGTAAGCTCCTCTGTGCAGAGACTGATGTGATGTGGGGGGGAGGGGACATTAGAGTGTAAGCTCCTCTGTATAGAGACTGATGTGATGTGATGTGGGGGAGGGGACATTAGAGTGTAAGCTCCTCTGTATAGAGACTGATGTGATGTGGGGGGAGGGGACATTAGAGTGTAAGCTCCTCTATATAGAGACTGATGTGATGTGGGGGGGGGGGCATTAGAGTGTAAGCTCCTCTGTGCAGAGACTGATGTGATGTGGGGGGGAGGGGACATTAGAGTGTAAGCTCCTCTGTACAGAGACTGATGTGATGTGGGGGGAGGGGACATTAGAGTGTAAGCTCCTCTATATAGAGACTGATGTGATGTGGGGGGAGGGGACATTAGAGTGTAAGCTCCTCTGTACAGAGACTGATGTGATGTGGGGGAGGGGACATTAGAGTGTAAGCTCCTCTGTACAGAGACTGATGTGATGGGGGGGGAGGGGACATTAGAGTGTAAGCTCCTCTGTACAGAGACTGATGTGATGTGGGGGAGGGGACATTAGAGTGTAAGCTCCTCTGTATAGAGACTGATGTGATGTGGGGGGGAGGGGACATTAGAGTGTAAGCTCCTCTGTATAGAGACTGATGTTATGTGGGGGGGAGGGGACATTAGAGTGTAAGCTCCTCTGTACAGAGACTGATGTGATGTGGGGGGAGGGGACATTAGAGTGTAAGCTCCTCTGTACAGAGACTGATGTGATGTGGGGGGGAGGGGACATTAGAGTGTAAGCTCCTCTGTATAGAGACGGATGTGATGTGTGGGGGAGGGGACATTAGAGTGTAAGCTCCTCTGTACAGAGACTGATGTGATGTGGGGGGGAGGGGACATTAGAGTGTAAGCTCCTCTGTATAGAGACGGATGTGATGTGTGGGGGAGGGGACATTAGAGTGTAAGCTCCCCTGTACAGAGACTGATGTGATGTGGGGGGGAGGGGACATTAGAGTGTAAGCTCCTCTGTATAGAGACGGATGTGATGTGTGGGGGAGGGGACATTAGAGTGTAAGCTCCTCTGTACAGAGACTGATGTGATGTGGGGGGAGGGGACATTAGAGTGTAAGCTCCTCTCTATAGAGACTGATGTGATGTGGGGGGGGGAGGGGACATTAGAGTGTAAGCTCCTCTGTATAGAGACTGATGTGATGTGGGGGGGGGGCATTAGAGTGTAAGCTCCTCTGTATAGAGACTGATGTGATGTGGGGGAGGGGACATTAGAGTGTAAGCTCCTCTGTATAGAGACTGATGTGATGTGGGGGGGGGGAGGGGACATTAGAGTGTAAGCTCCTCTGTACAGAGACTGATGTGATGTGGGGGAGGGGACATTAGAGTGTAAGCTCCTCTGTATAGAGACTGATGTGATGTGGGGGGGAGGGGACATTAGAGTGTAAGCTCCTCTGTATAGAGACTGATGTGATGTGGGGGGAGGGGACATTAGAGTGTAAGCTCCTCTGTATAGAGACTGATGTGATGTGGGGGGAGGGGACATTAGAGTGTAAGCTCCTCTGTATAGAGACTGATGTGATGTGGGGGGGAGGGGACATTAGAGTGTAAGCTCCTCTGTACAGAGACTGATGTGATGTGGGGGAGGGGACATTAGAGTGTAAGCTCCTCTGTATAGAGACTGATGTGATGTGGGGGGAGGGGACATTAGAGTGTAAGCTCCTCTGTATAGAGACTGATGTGATGTGGGGGGAGGGGACATTAGAGTGTAAGCTCCTCTGTATAGAGACTGATGTGATGTGGGGGGGAGGGGACATTAGAGTGTAAGCTCCTCTGTATAGAGACTGATGTGATGTGGGGGGAGGGGACATTAGAGTGTAAGCTCCTCTGTATAGAGACTGATGTGATGTGGGGGAGGGGACATTAGAGTGTAAGCTCCTCTGTATAGAGACTGATGTGATGTGGGGGAGGGGACAGTAGAGTGTAAGCTCCTCTGTATAGAGACTGATGTGATGTGGGGGGGAGGGGACATTAGAGTGTAAGCTCCTCTGTATAGAGACTGATGTGATGTGGGGGGAGGGGACATTAGAGTGTAAGCTCCTCTGTATAGAGACTGATGTGATGTGGGGGAGGGGACATTAGAGTGTAAGCTCCTCTGTATAGAGACTGATGTGATGTGGGGGGAGGGGACATTAGAGTGTAAGCTCCTCTGTATAGAGACTGATGTGATGTGGGGGGGGAGGGGACATTAGAGTGTAAGCTCCTCTGTATAGAGACTGATGTGATGTGGGGGGAGGGGACATTAGAGTGTAAGCTCCTCTGTATAGAGACTGATGTGATGTGGGGGGAGGGGACATTAGAGTGTAAGCTCCTCTGTATAGAGACTGATGTGATGTGGGGGGGGAGGGGACATTAGAGTGTAAGCTCCCCTGTACAGAGACTGATGTGATGTGGGGGGAGGGGACATTAGAGTGTAAGCTCCTCTGTATAGAGACTGATGTGATGTGGGGGGAGGGGACATTAGAGTGTAAGCTCCTCTGTACAGAGACTGATGTGATGTGGGGGGAGGGGACATTAGAGTGTAAGCTCCTCTGTATAGAGACTGATGTGATGTGGGGGGGAGGGGCCATTAGAGTGTAAGCTCCTCTGTATAGAGACTGATGTGATGTGGGGGAGGGGACATTAGAGTGTAAGCTCCTCTGTATAGAGACTGATGTGATGTGGGGGAGGGGACATTAGAGTGTAAGCTCCTCTGTATAGAGACTGATGTGATGTGGGGGGAGGGGACATTAGAGTGTAAGCTCCTCTGTATAGAGACTGATGTGATGTGGGGGGAGGGGACATTAGAGTGTAAGCTCCTCTGTATAGAGACTGATGTGATGTGGGGGGGGGAGGGGACATTAGAGTGTAAGCTCCTCTGTATAGAGACTGATGTGATGTGGGGGGGGGAGGGGACATTAGAGTGTAAGCTCCTCTGTATAGAGACTGATGTGATGTGGGGGAGGGGATATTAGAGTGTAAGCTCCTCTGTACAGAGACTGATGTGATGTGGGGGGAGGGGACATTAGAGTGTAAGCTCCTCTGTATAGAGACTGATGTGATGTGAGGGGGAGGGGACATTAGAGTGTAAGCTCCTCTGTATAGAGACTGATGTGATGTGGGGGGGGGGGGAGGGGACATTAGAGTGTAAGCTCCTCTGTATAGAGACTGATGTGATTTGGGGGGGGGGAGGGGACATTAGAGTGTAAGCTCCTCTGTATAGAGACTGATGTGATGTGGGGGGAGGGGACATTAGAGTGTAAGCTCCTCTGTATAGAGACTGATGTGATGTGGGGGGAGGGGACATTAGAGTGTAAGCTCCTCTGTATAGAGACTGATGTGATGTGGGGGAGGGGACATTAGAGTGTAAGCTCCTCTGTATAGAGACTGATGTGATGTGGGGGAGGGGACATTAGAGTGTAAGCTCCTCTGTACAGAGACTGATGTGATGTGGGGGAGGGGACATTAGAGTGTAAGCTCCTCTGTATAGAGACTGATGTGATGTGGGGGAGGGGACATTAGAGTGTAAGCTCCTCTGTACAGAGACTGATGTGATGTGGGGGGGAGGGGACATTAGAGTGTAAGCTCCTCTGTATAGAGACTGATGTGATGTGGGGGGGAGGGGACATTAGAGTGTAAGCTCCTCTGTATAGAGACTGATGTGATGGGGGGGAGGGGACATTAGAGTGTAAGCTCCTCTGTATAGAGACTGATGTGATGTGGGGGGGAGGGGACATTAGAGTGTAAGCTCCTCTGTACAGAGATTGATATGATGTGGGGGGGAGGGGACATTAGAGTGTAAGCTCCTCTGTACAGAGACTGATGTGATGTGGGGGGAGGGGACATTAGAGTGTAAGCTCCTCTGTATAGAGACTGATGTGATGTGGGGGGAGGGGACATTAGAGTGTAAGCTCCTCTGTATAGAGACTGATGTGGGGGGGGGGACATTAGAGTGTAAGCTCCTCTGTATAGAGACTGATGTGATGTGGGGGGGAGGGGACATTAGAGTGTAAGCTCCTCTGTACAGAGACTGATGTGATGTGGGGGGAGGGGACATTAGAGTGTAAGCTCCTCTGTACAGAGACTGATGTGATGTGGGGAGAGGGGACATTAGAGTGTAAGCTCCTCTGTATAGAGACCGATGTGATGTGGGGGGAGGGGACATTAGAGTGTAAGCTCCTCTGTATAGAGACTGATGTGATGGGGGGGGAGGGGACATTAGAGTGTAAGCTCCTCTGTATAGAGACTGATGTGATGTGGGGGGGGGGAGGGGACATTAGAGTGTAAGCTCCTCTGTATAGAGACTGATGTGATGTGGGGGGAGGGGACATTAGAGTGTAAGCTCCTCTGTATAGAGACTGATGTGATGTGGGGGGAGGGGACATTAGAGTGTAAGCTCCTCTGTATAGAGACTGATGTGATGGGGGGGAGGGGACATTAGAGTGTAAGCTCCTCTGTACAGAGACTGATGTGATGTGGGGGGAGGGGACATTAGAGTGTAAGCTCCTCTGTACAGAGACGGATGTGATGTGGGGGGAGGGGACATTAGAGTGTAAGCTCCTCTGTATAGAGACTGATGTGATGTGGGGGAGGGGACATTAGAGTGTAAGCTCCTCTGTATAGAGACTGATGTGATGTGGGGGAGGGGACATTAGAGTGTAAGCTCCTCTGTACAGATACTGATGTGATGTGGGGGAGGGGACATTAGAGTGTAAGCTCCTCTGTACAGAGACTGATGTGATGTGGGGGAGGGGACATTAGAGTGTAAGCTCCTCTGTATAGAGACTGATGTGATGTGGGGGGGGGGAGGGGACATTAGAGTGTAAGCTCCTCTGTATAGAGACTGATGTGATGTGGGGGGGGGGGAGGGGACATTAGAGTGTAAGCTCCTCTGTACAGAGACTGATGTGATGTGGGGGGGGAGGGGACATTAGAGTGTAAGCTCCTCTGTACAGAGACTGATGTGATGTGGGGGGAGGGGACATTAGAGTGTAAGCTCCTCTGTATAGAGACTGATGTGATGTGGGGGAGGGGACATTAGAGTGTAAGCTCCTCTGTATAGAGAATGATGTGATGTGGGGGGAGGGGACATTAGAGTGTAAGCTCCTCTGTATAGAGACTGATGTGATGTGGGGGGGAGGGGACATTAGAGTGTAAGCTCCTCTGTACAGAGACTGATGTGATGTGGGGGGGAGGGGACATTAGAGTGTAAGCTCCTCTGTATAGAGACTGATGTGATGTGGGGGGAGGGGACATTAGAGTGTAAGCTCCTCTGTACAGAGACTGATGTGATGTGGGGGGAGGGGACATTAGAGTGTAAGCTCCTCTGTATAGAGACTGATGTGATGTGGGGGGGGAGGGGACATTAGAGTGTAAGCTCCTCTGTATAGAGACTGATGTGATGTGGGGGGGGGGACATTAGAGTGTAAGCTCCTCTGTATAGAGACTGATGTGATGTGGGGGGGGGGGAGGGGACATTAGAGTGTAAGCTCCTCTGTATAGAGACTGATGTGATGTGTGGGGGGGGGAGGGGACATTAGAGTGTAAGCTCCTCTGTATAGAGACTGATGTGATGTGGGGGGAGGGGACATTAGAGTGTAAGCTCCTCTGTACAGAGACTGATGTGATGTGGGGGGAGGGGACATTAGAGTGTAAGCTCCTCTGTATAGAGACTGATGTGATGTGGGGGGAGGGGACATTAGAGTGTAAGCTCCTCTGTACAGAGACTGATGTGATGTGGGGGGGAGGGGACATTAGAGTGTAAGCTCCTCTGTACAGAGACTGATGTGATGTGGGGGGGGGGGAGGGGACATTAGAGTGTAAGCTCCTCTGTATAGAGACTGATGTGATGTGGGGGGAGGGGACATTAGAGTGTAAGCTCCTCTGTATAGAGACTGATGTGATGTGGGGGGAGGGGACATTAGAGTGTAAGCTCCTCTGTACAGAGACTGATGTGATGTGGGGGGGAGGGGACATTAGAGTGTAAGCTCCTCTGTATAGAGACTGATGTGATGTGGGGGGAGGGGACATTAGAGTGTAAGCTCCTCTGTATAGAGACTGATGTGATGTGGGGGGAGGGGACATTAGAGTGTAAGCTCCTCTGTATAGAGACTGATGTGATGTGGGGGGGGGAGGGGACATTAGAGTGTAAGCTCCTCTGTATAGAGACTGATGTGGGGGGAGGGGACATTAGAGTGTAAGCTCCTCTGTATAGAGACTGATGTGATGTGGGGGGAGGGGACATTAGAGTGTAAGCTCCTCTGTATAGAGACTGATGTGATGTGGGGGGGGGGACATTAGAGTGTAAGCTCCTCTGTATAGAGACTGATGTGATGTGGGGGGAGGGGACATTAGAGTGTAAGCTCCTCTGTACAGAGACTGATGTGATGTGGGGGGGAGGGGACATTAGAGTGTAAGCTCCTCTGTATAGAGACTGATGTGATGTGGGGGGAGGGGACATTAGAGTGTAAGCTCCTCTGTATAGAGACTGATGTGATGTGGGGGAGGGGACATTAGAGTGTAAGCTCCTCTGTACAGAGACTGATGTGATGTGGGGGAGGGGACATTAGAGTGTAAGCTCCTCTGTATAGAGACTGATGTGATGTGGGGGGAGGGGACATTAGAGTGTAAGCTCCTCTGTACAGAGACTGATGTGATGTGGGGGGAGGGGACATTAGAGTGTAAGCTCCTCTGTACAGAGACTGATGTGATGTGGGGGGAGGGGACATTAGAGTGTAAGCTCCTCTGTATAGAGACTGATGTGATGTGGGGGGAGGGGACATTAGAGTGTAAGCTCCTCTGTACAGAGACTGATGTGATGTGGGGGGAGGGGACATTAGAGTGTAAGCTCCTCTGTACAGAGACTGATGTGATGTGGGGGGAGGGGACATTAGAGTGTAAGCTCCTCTGTATAGAGACTGATGTGATGTGGGGGGAGGGGACATTAGAGTGTAAGCTCCTCTGTATAGAGACTGATGTGATGTGGGGGGAGGGGACATTAGAGTGTAAGCTCCTCTGTACAGAGACTGATGTGATGTGGGGGGGAGGGGACATTAGAGTGTAAGCTCCTCTGTATAGAGACTGATGTGATGTGGGGGGAGGGGACATTAGAGTGTAAGCTCCTCTGTATAGAGACTGATGTGATGTGGGGGGAGGGGACATTAGAGTGTAAGCTCCTCTGTACAGAGACTGATGTGATGTGGGGGAGGGGACATTAGAGTGTAAGCTCCTCTGTACAGAGACTGATGTGATGTGGGGGAGGGGACATTAGAGTGTAAGCTCCTCTGTACAGAGACTGATGTGATGTGGGGGGGAGGGGACATTAGAGTGTAAGCTCCTCTGTATAGAGACTGATGTGATGTGGGGGGGGAGGGGACATTAGAGTGTAAGCTCCTCTGTATAGAGACTGATGTGATGTGGGGGGGAGGGGACATTAGAGTGTAAGCTCCTCTGTATAGAGACTGATGTGATGTGGGGGGAGGGGACATTAGAGTGTAAGCTCCTCTGTATAGAGACTGATGTGATGTGGGGGGAGGGGACATTAGAGTGTAAGCTCCTCTGTATAGAGACTGATGTGATGTGGGGGGAGGGGACATTAGAGTGTAAGCTCCTCTGTATAGAGACTGATGTGATGTGGGGGGAGGGGACATTAGAGTGTAAGCTCCTCTGTACAGAGACTGATGTGATGTGGGGGAGGGGACATTAGAGTGTAAGCTCCTCTGTACAGAGACTGATGTGATGTGGGGGAGGGGACATTAGAGTGTAAGCTCCTCTGTACAGAGACTGATGTGATGTGGGGGGGAGGGGACATTAGAGTGTAAGCTCCTCTGTATAGAGACTGATGTGATGTGGGGGGAGGGGACATTAGAGTGTAAGCTCCTCTGTATAGAGACTGATGTGATGTGGGGGGAGGGGACATTAGAGTGTAAGCTCCTCTGTATAGAGACTGATGTGATGTGTGGGGGAGGGGACATTAGAGTGTAAGCTCCTCTGTACAGAGACTGATGTGATGTGGGGGGAGGGGACATTAGAGTGTAAGCTCCTCTGTATAGAGACTGATGTGATGTGGGGGGAGGGGACATTAGAGTGTAAGCTCCTCTGTACAGAGACTGATGTGATGTGGGGGGGAGGGGACATTAGAGTGTAAGCTCCTCTGTATAGAGACTGATGTGATGTGGGGGGAGGGGACATTAGAGTGTAAGCTCCTCTGTATAGAGACTGATGTGATGTGGGGGAGGGGACATTAGAGTGTAAGCTCCTCTGTATAGAGACTGATGTGATGTGGGGGAGGGGACATTAGAGTGTAAGCTCCTCTGTATAGAGACTGATGTGATGTGGGGGAGGGGACATTAGAGTGTAAGCTCCTCTGTATAGAGACTGATGTGGTGGGGGGAGGGGACATTAGAGTGTAAGCTCCTCTGTATAGAGACTGATGTGATGTGGGGGAGGGGACATTAGAGTGTAAGCTCCTCTGTACAGAGACTGATGTGATGTGGGGAAGGGGACATTAGAGTGTAAGCTCCTCTGTATAGAGACTGATGTGATGTGGGGGGGAGGGGACATTAGAGTGTAAGCTCCTCTGTATAGAGACTGATGTGATGTGGGGGGAGGGGACATTAGAGTGTAAGCTCCTCTGTATAGAGACTGATGTGGTGGGGGGAGGGGACATTAGAGTGTAAGCTCCTCTGTATAGAGACTGATGTGATGTGGGGGAGGGGACATTAGAGTGTAAGCTCCTCTGTACAGAGACTGATGTGATGTGGGGGGAGGGGACATTAGAGTGTAAGCTCCTCTGTATAGAGACTGATGTGATGTGGGGGGGGGGAGGGGACATTAGAGTGTAAGCTCCTCTGTATAGAGACTGATGTGATGTGGGGGGAGGGGACATTAGAGTGTAAGCTCCTCTGTACAGAGACTGATGTGATGTGGGGGGAGGGGACATTAGAGTGTAAGCTCCTCTGTATAGAGACTGATGTGATGTGGGGGGAGGGGACATTAGAGTGTAAGCTCCTCTGTATAGAGACTGATGTGATGTGGGGGGAGGGGACATTAGAGTGTAAGCTCCTCTGTATAGAGACTGATGTGATGTGGGGGGAGGGGACATTAGAGTGTAAGCTCCTCTGTATAGAGACTGATGTGATGTGGGGGGAGGGGACATTAGAGTGTAAGCTCCTCTGTATAGAGACTGATGTGATGTGGGGGAGGGGACATTAGAGTGTAAGCTCCTCTGTACAGAGACTGATGTGATGTGGGGGGAGGGGACATTAGAGTGTAAGCTCCTCTGTATAGAGACTGATGTGATGTGGGGGGAGGGGACATTAGAGTGTAAGCTCCTCTGTATAGAGACTGATGTGATGTGGGGGGAGGGGACATTAGAGTGTAAGCTCCTCTGTATAGAGACTGATGTGATGTGGGGGAGGGGGACATTAGAGTGTAAGCTCCTCTGTATAGAGACTGATGTGATGTGGGGGGAGGGGACATTAGAGTGTAAGCTCCTCTGTACAGAGACTGATGTGATGTGGGGGGGAGGGGACATTAGAGTGTAAGCTCCTCTGTATAGAGACTGATGTGATGTGGGGGGAGGGGACATTAGAGTGTAAGCTCCTCTGTACAGAGACTGATGTGATGTGATGTGGGGGGGGACATTAGAGTGTAAGCTCCTCTGTACAGAGACTGATGTGATGTGGGGGAGGGGACATTAGAGTGTAAGCTCCTCTGTATAGAGACTGATGTGATGTGGGGGGAGGGGACATTAGAGTGTAAGCTCCTCTGTACAGAGACTGATGTGATGTGGGGGAGGGGACATTAGAGTGTAAGCTCCTCTGTACAGAGACTGATGTGATGTGGGGGAGGGGACATTAGAGTGTAAGCTCCTCTGTACAGAGACTGATGTGATGTGGGGGAGGGGACATTAGAGTGTAAGCTCCTCTGTACAGAGACTGATGTGATGTGGGGGAGGGGACATTAGAGTGTAAGCTCCTCTGTATAGAGACTGATGTGATGTGGGGGGGGGACATTAGAGTGTAAGCTCCTCTGTATAGAGACTGATGTGATGTGGGGGAGGGGACATTAGAGTGTAAGCTCCTCTGTATAGAGACTGATGTGATGTGGGGGGAGGGGACATTAGAGTGTAAGCTCCTCTGTACAGAGACTGATGTGATGTGGGGGAGGGGACATTAGAGTGTAAGCTCCTCTGTATAGAGACTGATGTGATGTGGGGGAGGGGACATTAGAGTGTAAGCTCCTCTGTATAGAGACTGATGTGATGTGGGGGAGGGGACATTAGAGTGTAAGCTCCTCTGTATAGAGACTGATGTGATGTGGGGGAGGGGACATTAGAGTGTAAGCTCCTCTGTATAGAGACTGATGTGATGTGGGGGGTGGAGGGGACATTAGAGTGTAAGCTCCTCTGTATAGAGACTGATGTGATGTGGGGGGGAGGGGACATTAGAGTGTAAGCTCCTCTGTATAGAGACTGATGTGATGTGGGGGGGGGGGACATTAGAGTGTAAGCTCCTCTGTATAGAGACTGATGTGATGTGGGGGAGGGGACATTAGAGTGTAAGCTCCTCTGTACAGAGACTGATGTGATGTGGGGGGGGGGACATTAGAGTGTAAGCTCCTCTGTACAGAGACTGATGTGATGTGGGGGGAGGGGACATTAGAGTGTAAGCTCCTCTGTACAGAGACTGATGTGATGTGGGGGGGGGGGACATTAGAGTGTAAGCTCCTCTGTACAGAGACTGATGTGATGTGGGGGAGGGGACATTAGAGTGTAAGCTCCTCTGTATAGAGACTGATGTGATGTGGGGGGGAGGGGACATTAGAGTGTAAGCTCCTCTGTACAGAGACTGATGTGATGTGGGGGGAGGGGACATTAGAGTGTAAGCTCCTCTGTACAGAGACTGATGTGATGTGGGGGGAGGGGACATTAGAGTGTAAGCTCCTCTGTATAGAGACTGATGTGATGTGGGGGGGAGGGGACATTAGAGTGTAAGCTCCTCTGTACAGAGACTGATGTGATGTGGGGGAGGGGACATTAGAGTGTAAGCTCCTCTGTATAGAGACTGATGTGATGTGGGGGGAGGGGACATTAGAGTGTAAGCTCCTCTGTATAGAGACTGATGTGATGTGGGGGGGAGGGGACATTAGAGTGTAAGCTCCTCTGTATAGAGACTGATGTGATGTGGAGGGAGGGGACATTAGAGTGTAAGCTCCTCTGTACAGAGACTGATGTGATGTGGGGGGAGGGGACATTAGAGTGTAAGCTCCTCTGTACAGAGACTGATGTGATGTGGGGGAGGGGACATTAGAGTGTAAGCTCCTCTGTATAGAGACTGATGTGATGTGGGGGGAGGGGACATTAGAGTGTAAGCTCCTCTGTATAGAGACTGATGTGATGTGGGGGGAGGGGACATTAGAGTGTAAGCTCCTCTGTACAGAGACTGATGTGATGTGGGGGGAGGGGACATTAGAGTGTAAGCTCCTCTGTATAGAGACTGATGTGATGTGGGGGGGAGGGGACATTAGAGTGTAAGCTCCTCTGTATAGAGACTGATGTGATGTGGGGGGGAGGGGACATTAGAGTGTAAGCTCCTCTGTATAGAGACTGATGTGATGTGGGGGGGAGGGGACATTAGAGTGTAAGCTCCTCTGTATAGAGACTGATGTGATGTGGGGGGGAGGGGACATTAGAGTGTAAGCTCCTCTGTATAGAGACTGATGTGATGTGGGGGGGAGGGGACATTAGAGTGTAAGCTCCTCTGTATAGAGACTGATGTGATGTGGGGGGAGGGGACATTAGAGTGTAAGCTCCTCTGTATAGAGACTGATGTGACTGTGGGGGGAGGGGACATTAGAGTGTAAGCTCCTCTGTACAGAGACTGATGTGATGTGGGGGAGGGGACATTAGAGTGTAAGCTCCTCTGTATAGAGACTGATGTGATGGGGGGGGAGGGGACATTAGAGTGTAAGCTCCTCTGTATAGAGACTGATGTGATGGGGGGGGAGGGGACATTAGAGTGTAAGCTCCTCTGTACAGAGACTGATGTGATGTGGGGGAGGGGACATTAGAGTGTAAGCTCCTCTGTACAGAGACTGATGTGATGTGGGGGGAGGGGACATTAGAGTGTAAGCTCCTCTGTATAGAGACTGATGTGATGTGGGGGAGGGGACATTAGAGTGTAAGCTCCTCTGTATAGAGACTGATGTGATGTGGGGGGGAGGGGACATTAGAGTGTAAGCTCCTCTGTATAGAGACTGATGTGATGGGGGGGGAGGGGACATTAGAGTGTAAGCTCCTCTGTATAGAGACTGATGTGATGGGGGGGGAGGGGACATTAGAGTGTAAGCTCCTCTGTATAGAGACTGATGTGATGTGGGGGGAGGGGACATTAGAGTGTAAGCTCCTCTGTATAGAGACTGATGTGATGTGGGGGGGAGGGGACATTAGAGTGTAAGCTCCTCTGTATAGAGACTGATGTGATGGGGGGGGAGGGGACATTAGAGTGTAAGCTCCTCTGTACAGAGACTGATGTGATGTGGGGGGGAGGGGACATTAGAGTGTAAGCTCCTCTGTACAGAGACTGATGTGATGTGGGGGAGGGGACATTAGAGTGTAAGCTCCTCTGTATAGAGACTGATGTGATGTGGGGGGGAGGGGACATTAGAGTGTAAGCTCCTCTGTATAGAGACTGATGTGATGTGTGGGGGAGGGGACATTAGAGTGTAAGCTCCTCTGTATAGAGACTGATGTGATGTGGGGGGGGGGGACATTAGAGTGTAAGCTCCTCTGGTACAGAGACTGATGTGATGTGGGGGGAGGGGACATTAGAGTGTAAGCTCCTCTGTACAGAGACTGATGTGATGTGGGGGGAGGGGACATTAGAGTGTAAGCTCCTCTGTATAGAGACTGATGTGATGTGGGGGGGAGGGGACATTAGAGTGTAAGCTCCTCTGTATAGAGACTGATGTGATGTGTGGGGGAGGGGACATTAGAGTGTAAGCTCCTCTGTATAGAGACTGATGTGATGTGGGGGGGGGGGACATTAGAGTGTAAGCTCCTCTGGTACAGAGACTGATGTGATGTGGGGGGAGGGGACATTAGAGTGTAAGCTCCTCTGTATAGAGACTGATGTGATGTGGGGGGGAGGGGACATTAGAGTGTAAGCTCCTCTGTATAGAGACTGGTGTGATGTGGGGGGAGGGGACATTAGAGTGTAAGCTCCTCTGTATAGAGACTGATGTGATGTGGGGGGGAGGGGACATTAGAGTGTAAGCTCCTCTGTATAGAGACTGATGTGATGGGGGGGAGGGGACATTAGAGTGTAAGCTCCTCTGTATAGAGACTGATGTGATGTGGGGGGAGGGGACATTAGAGTGTAAGCTCCTCTGTATAGAGACTGATGTGATGTGGGGGGAGGGGACATTAGAGTGTAAGCTCCTCTGTATAGAGACTGATGTGATGTGGGGGGGAGGGGACATTAGAGTGTAAGCTCCTCTGTATAGAGACTGATGTGATGTGGGGGGAGGGGACATTAGAGTGTAAGCTCCTCTGTATAGAGACGGATGTGATGTGGGGGGGAGGGGACATTAGAGTGTAAGCTCCTCTGTACAGAGACTGATGTGATGTGGGGAGGGGACATTAGAGTGTAAGCTCCTCTGTACAGAGACTGATGTGATGTGGGGGGGAGGGGACATTAGAGTGTAAGCTCCTCTGTATAGAGACTGATGTGATGTGGGGGGGAGGGGACATTAGAGTGTAAGCTCCTCTGTACAGAGACTGATGTGACTGTGGGGGGGAGGGGACATTAGAGTGTAAGCTCCTCTGTACAGAGACTGATGTGATGTGGGGGAGGGGAAATTAGAGTGTAAGCTCCTCTGTATAGAGACTGATGTGATGTGGGGGAGGGGACATTAGAGTGTAAGCTCCTCTGTATAGAGACTGATGTGATGTGGGGGGGAGGGGACATTAGAGTGTAAGCTCCTCTGTATAGAGACTGATGTGATGGGGGGGGAGGGGAAATTAGAGTGTAAGCTCCTCTGTACAGAGACTGATGTGATGTGGGGGGAGGGGACTTTAGAGTGTAAGCTCCTCTGTACAGAGACTGATGTGATGTGGGGGGAGGGGACATTAGAGTGTAAGCTCCTCTGTATAGAGACTGATGTGATGTGGGGGGAGGGGACATTAGAGTGTAAGCTCCTCTGTATAGAGACTGATGTGATGTGGGGAGGGGACATTAGAGTGTAAGCTCCTCTGTATAGAGACTGATGTGATGTGGGGGGAGGGGACATTAGAGTGTAAGCTCCTCTGTATAGAGACTGATGTGATGTGGGGGAGGGGACATTAGAGTGTAAGCTCCTCTGTACAGAGACTGATGTGATGTGGGGAGGGGACATTAGAGTGTAAGCTCCTCTGTATAGAGACTGATGTGATGTGGGGGGAGGGGACATTAGAGTGTAAGCTCCTCTGTACAGAGACTGATGTGATGTGGGGGGAGGGGATATTAGAGTGTAAGCTCCTCTGTACAGAGACTGATGTGATGTGGGGGGGGAGGGGACATTAGAGTGTAAGCTCCTCTGTATAGAGACTGATGTAATGTGGGGGAAGGGGACATTAGAGTGTAAGCTCCTCTGTATAGAGACTGATGTGATGTGGGGGGGAGGGGACATTAGAGTGTAAGCTCCTCTGTACAGAGACTGATGTGACTGTGGGGGGGAGGGGACATTAGAGTGTAAGCTCCTCTGTACAGAGACTGATGTGATGTGATGTGGGGGGAGGGGACATTAGAGTGTAAGCTCCTCTGTACAGAGACTGATGTGATGTGGGGGGGAGGGGACATTAGAGTGTAAGCTCCTCTGTACAGAGACTGATGTGATGTGTGGGGGAGGGGACATTAGAGTGTAAGCTCCTCTGTATAGAGACTGATGTGATGTGGGGGAGGGGACATTAGAGTGTAAGCTCCTCTGTATAGAGACTGATGTGATGTGGGGGAGGGGAAATTAGAGTGTAAGCTCCTCTGTATAGAGACTGATGTGATGTGGGGGAGGGGACATTAGAGTGTAAGCTCCTCTGTATAGAGACTGATGTGATGTGGGGGGGAGGGGAAATTAGAGTGTAAGCTCCTCTGTATAGAGACTGATGTGATGTGGGGGAGGGGACATTAGAGTGTAAGCTCCTCTGTATAGAGACTGATGTGATGTGGGGGGAGGGGACATTAGAGTGTAAGCTCCTCTGTATAGAGACTGATGTGATGTGGGGGGGAGGGGACATTAGAGTGTAAGCTCCTCTGTATAGAGACTGATGTGATGTGGGGGGGAGGGGACATTAGAGTGTAAGCTCCTCTGTACAGAGACTGATGTGATGTGGGGGGGGAGCGGACATTAGAGTGTAAGCTCCTCTGTATAGAGACTGATGTGATGTGGGGGGGGAGGGGACATTAGAGTGTAAGCTCCTCTGTACAGAGACTGATGTGACTGTGGGGGGGAGGGGACATTAGAGTGTAAGCTCCTCTGTATAGAGACTGATGTGATGTGGGGGGGAGGGGACATTAGAGTGTAAGCTCCTCTGTATAGAGACTGATGTGATGTGGGGGGAGGGGACATTAGAGTGTAAGCTCCTCTGTACAGAGACTGATGTGATGTGGGGGGGAGGGGACATTAGAGTGTAAGCTCCTCTGTACAGAGACTGATGTGATGTGGGGGAGGGGACATTAGAGTGTAAGCTCCTCTGTACAGAGACTGATGTGATGTGGGGGGGAGGGGGACATTAGAGTGTAAGCTCCTCTGTATAGAGACTGATGTGATGTGGGGGGGAGGGGACATTAGAGTGTAAGCTCCTCTGTACAGAGACTGATGTGATGTGGGGGGGGGGGAGGGGACATTAGAGTGTAAGCTCCTCTGTATAGAGACTGATGTGATGTGGGGGGAGGGGACATTAGAGTGTAAGCTCCTCTGTATAGAGACTGATGTGATGTGGGGGGAGGGGACATTAGAGTGTAAGCTCCTCTGTATAGAGACTGATGTGATGTGGGGGGGGAGGGGACATTAGAGTGTAAGCTCCTCTGTACAGAGACTGATGTGATGTGGGGGGGGGGAGGGGACATTAGAGTGTAAGCTCCTCTGTATAGAGACTGATGTGATGTGGGGGGGAGGGGACATTAGAGTGTAAGCTCCTCTGTATAGAGACTGATGTGATGTGGGGGGGAGGGGACATTAGAGTGTAAGCTCCTCTGTACAGAGACTGATGTGACTGTGGGGGGGGAGGGGACATTAGAGTGTAAGCTCCTCTGTATAGAGGACTGATGTGATGTGGGGGGGAGCGGGGACATTAGAGTGTAAGCTCCTCTGTATAGAGACTGATGTGATGTGGGGGAGGGGACATTAGAGTGTAAGCTCCTCTGTATAGAGACTGATGTGATGTGGGGGAGGGGACATTAGAGTGTAAGCTCCTCTGTATAGAGACTGATGTGATGTGGGGGAGGGGGACATTAGAGTGTAAGCTCCTCTGTATAGAGACTGATGTGATGTGGGGGGGAGGGGACATTAGAGTGTAAGCTCCTCTGTACAGAGACTGATGTGATGTGGGGGAGGGGGACATTAGAGTGTAAGCTCCTCTGTATAGAGACTGATGTGATGTGGGGGGGAGGGGACATTAGAGTGTAAGCTCCTCTGTATAGAGACTGATGTGATGTGGGGGGGAGGGGACATTAGAGTGTAAGCTCCTCTGTATAGAGACTGATGTGATGTGGGGGGAGGGGACATTAGAGTGGTAAGCTCCTCTGTATAGAGACGGATGTGATGTGGGGGGGAGGGGACATTAGAGTGTAAGCTCCTCTGTACAGAGACTGATGTGATGTGGGGGGGGAGGGGACATTAGAGTGTAAGCTCCTCTGTACAGAGACTGATGTGATGTGGGGGGAGGGGACATTAGAGTGTAAGCTCCTCTGTATAGAGAATGATGTGATGTGGGGGGGAGGGGACAATAGAGTGTAAGCTCCTCTGTACAGAGACTGATGTGATGTGGGGGGAGGGGACATTAGAGTGTAAGCTCCTCTGTACAGAGACTGATGTGATGTGGGGGAGGGGACATTAGAGTGTAAGCTCCTCTGTACAGAGACTGATGTGATGTGGGGGGAGGGGACATTAGAGTGTAAGCTCCTCTATACAGAGACTGATGTAATGTGGGGGAAGGGGACATTAGAGTGTAAGCTCCTCTGTACAGAGACTGATGTGATGTGGGGGGGGAGGGGACATTAGAGTGTAAGCTCCTCTGTATAGAGACTGATGTGATGGGGGGGGAGGGGACATTAGAGTGTAAGCTCCTCTGTATAGAGACTGATGTGATGTGGGGGAGGGGACATTAGAGTGTAAGCTCCTCTGTATAGAGACTGATGTGATGTGGGGGGAGGGGACATTAGAGTGTAAGCTCCTCTGTACAGAGACTGATGTGATGTGGGGGGGAGGGGACATTAGAGTGTAAGCTCCTCTGTATAGAGACTGATGTGATGTGGGGGGAGGGGACATTAGAGTGTAAGCTCCTCTGTATAGAGACGGATGTGATGTGGGGGAGGGGACATTAGAGTGTAAGCTCCTCTGTATAGAGACTGATGTGATGTGGGGGGAGGGGACATTAGAGTGTAAGCTCCTCTGTACAGAGACTGATGTGATGTGGGGGGGAGGGGACATTAGAGTGTAAGCTCCTCTGTACAGAGACTGATGTGATGTGGGGGGAGGGGACATTAGAGTGTAAGCTCCTCTGTATAGAGACTGATGTGATGTGGGGGGAGGGGACATTAGAGTGTAAGCTCCTCTGTACAGAGACTGATGTGATGTGGGGGGGAGGGGACATTAGAGTGTAAGCTCCTCTGTATAGAGACTGATGTGATGTGGGGGGAGGGGACATTAGAGTGTAAGCTCCTCTGTATAGAGACTGATGTGATGTGGGGGGAGGGGACATTAGAGTGTAAGCTCCTCTGTACAGAGACTGATGTGATGGGGGGGGGGGACATTAGAGTGTAAGCTCCTCTGTACAGAGACTGATGTGATGTGGGGGGAGGGGACATTAGAGTGTAAGCTCCTCTGTATAGAGACTGATGTGATGTGGGGGAGGGGACATTAGAGTGTAAGCTCCTCTGTATAGAGACTGATGTGATGTGGGGGGAGGGGACATTAGAGTGTAAGCTCCTCTGTATAGAGACTGATGTGATGTGGGGGGGAGGGGACATTAGAGTGTAAGCTCCTCTGTATAGAGACTGATGTGATGTGGGGGGAGGGGACATTAGAGTGTAAGCTCCTCTGTATAGAGACTGATGTGATGTGGGGGGAGGGGACATTAGAGTGTAAGCTCCTCTGTATAGAGACTGATGTGATGTGGGGGGGAGGGGACATTAGAGTGTAAGCTCCTCTGTACAGAGACTGATGTGATGTGGGGGGGGGGGAGGGGACATTAGAGTGTAAGCTCCTCTGTATAGAGACTGATGTGATGTGGGGGGGAGGGGACATTAGAGTGTAAGCTCCTCTGTATAGAGACTGATGTGATGTGGGGGGAGGGGACATTAGAGTGTAAGCTCCTCTGTATAGAGACTGATGTGATGTGGGGGGAGGGGACATTAGAGTGTAAGCTCCTCTGTACAGAGACTGATGTGATGTGGGGGAGGGGACATTAGAGTGTAAGCTCCTCTGTATAGAGACTGATGTGATGTGGGGGGGGAGGGTACATTAGAGTGTAAGCTCCTCTGTACAGAGACTGATGTGATGTGGGGGGAGGGGACATTAGAGTGTAAGCTCCTCTGTATAGAGACTGATGTGATGTGGGGGGGGAGGGTACATTAGAGTGTAAGCTCCTCTGTATAGAGACTGATGTGATGTGGGGGGAGGGGACATTAGAGTGTAAGCTCCTCTGTATAGAGACTGATGTGAAGTGGGGGGGAGGGGACATTAGAGTGTAAGCTCCTCTGTATAGAGACTGATGTGATGTGGGGGGAGGGGACATTAGAGTGTAAGCTCCTCTGTATAGAGACTGATGTGATGTGGGGGGAGGGGACATTAGAGTGTAAGCTCCTCTGTATAGAGACTGATGTGATGTGATGTGGGGGAGGGGACATTAGAGTGTAAGCTCCTCTGTACAGAGACTGATGTGACTGTGGGGGGGAGGGGACATTAGAGTGTAAGCTCCTCTGTATAGAGACTGGTGTGATGTGGGGGGGAGGGGACATTAGAGTGTAAGCTCCTCTGTATAGAGACTGATGTGATGTGGGGGGGAGGGGACATTAGAGTGTAAGCTCCTCTGTACAGAGACTGATGTGATGTGGGGGAGGGGACATTAGAGTGTAAGCTCCTCTGTACAGAGACTGATGTGATGTGGGGGGAGGGGGCATTAGAGTGTAAGCTCCTCTGTATAGAGACTGATGTGATGTGGGGGGGAGGGGACATTAGAGTGTAAGCTCCTCTGTATAGAGACTGATGTGATGTGGGGGAGGGGACATTAGAGTGTAAGCTCCTCTGTACAGAGACTGATGTGATGTGGGGGGAGGGGGCATTAGAGTGTAAGCTCCTCTGTATAGAGACTGATGTGATGTGGGGGGAGGGGACATTAGAGTGTAAGCTCCTCTGTACAGAGACTGATGTGATGTGGGGGGGAGGGGACATTAGAGTGTAAGCTCCTCTGTATAGAGACTGATGTGATGTGGGGGGAGGGGACATTAGAGTGTAAGCTCCTCTGTATAGAGACTGATGTGATGTGGGGGAGGGGACATTAGAGTGTAAGCTCCTCTGTATAGAGACTGATGTGATGTGGGGGGAGGGGACATTAGAGTGTAAGCTCCTCTGTATAGAGACTGATGTGATGTGGGGGGAGGGGACATTAGAGTGTAAGCTCCTCTGTATAGAGACTGATGTGATGTGGGGGAGGGGACATTAGAGTGTAAGCTCCTCTGTATAGAGACGGATGTGATGTGGGGGGAGGGGACATTAGAGTGTAAGCTCCTCTGTATAGAGACTGATGTGATGTGGGGGGAGGGGACATTAGAGTGTAAGCTCCTCTGTATAGAGACGGATGTGATGTGGGGGAGGGGACATTAGAGTGTAAGCTCCTCTGTATAGAGACTGATGTGATGTGGGGGGAGGGGACATTAGAGTGTAAGCTCCTCTGTACAGAGACTGATGTGATGTGGGGGGGAGGGGACATTAGAGTGTAAGCTCCTCTGTACAGAGACTGATGTGATGTGGGGGGAGGGGACATTAGAGTGTAAGCTCCTCTGTATAGAGACTGATGTGATGTGGGGGGAGGGGACATTAGAGTGTAAGCTCCTCTGTATAGAGACGGATGTGATGTGGGGGAGGGGACATTAGAGTGTAAGCTCCTCTGTATAGAGACTGATGTGATGTGGGGGGAGGGGACATTAGAGTGTAAGCTCCTCTGTACAGAGACTGATGTGATGTGGGGGGGAGGGGACATTAGAGTGTAAGCTCCTCTGTACAGAGACTGATGTGATGTGGGGGGGAGGGGACATTAGAGTGTAAGCTCCTCTGTATAGAGACTGATGTGATGTGGGGGGAGGGGACATTAGAGTGTAAGCTCCTCTGTATAGAGACTGATGTGATGTGGGGGAGGGGATATTAGAGTGTAAGCTCCTCTGTATAGAGACTGATGTGATGTGGGGGGAGGGGACATTAGAGTGTAAGCTCCTCTGTATAGAGACTGATGTGATGTGGGGGGGACATTAGAGTGTAAGCTCCTCTGTACAGAGACTGATGTGATGTGGGGGGAGGGGACATTAGAGTGTAAGCTCCTCTGTATAGAGACTGATGTGATGTGGGGGGAGGGGACATTAGAGTGTAAGCTCCTCTGTATAGAGACTGATGTGATGTGGGGGGAGGGGACATTAGAGTGTAAGCTCCTCTGTACAGAGACTGATGTGATGTGGGGGGGAGGGGACATTAGAGTGTAAGCTCCTCTGTACAGAGACTGATGTGATGTGGGGGAGGGGACATTAGAGTGTAAGCTCCTCTGTATAGAGACTGATGTGATGTGGGGGGGACATTAGAGTGTAAGCTCCTCTGTATAGAGACTGATGTGATGTGGGGGGAGGGGACATTAGAGTGTAAGCTCCTCTGTATAGAGACTGATGTGATGTGGGGGAGGGAGGGGACATTAGAGTGTAAGCTCCTCTGTACAGAGACTGATGTGATGTGGGGGGGGGAGGGGACATTAGAGTGTAAGCTCCTCTGTACAGAGACTGATGTGATGTGGGGGGGGAGGGGACATTAGAGTGTAAGCTCCTCTGTACAGAGACTGATGTGATGTGGGGGGGAGGGGACATTAGAGTGTAAGCTCCTCTGTACAGAGACTGATGTGATGTGGGGGGAGGGGACATTAGAGTGTAAGCTCCTCTGTATAGAGACTGATGTGATGTGGGGGAGGGGACATTAGAGTGTAAGCTCCTCTGTATAGAGACTGATGTGATGTGGGGGGAGGGGACATTAGAGTGTAAGCTCCTCTGTATAGAGACTGATGTGATGTGGGGGAGGGGACATTAGAGTGTAAGCTCCTCTGTACAGAGACTGATGTGATGTGGGGGGGAGGGGACATTAGAGTGTAAGCTCCTCTGTATAGAGACTGATGTGATGTGGGGGGGGGAGGGGACATTAGAGTGTAAGCTCCTCTGTATAGAGACTGATGTGATGTGGGGGAGGGGACATTAGAGTGTAAGCTCCTCTGTATAGAGACTGATGTGATGTGGGGGGAGGGGACATTAGAGTGTAAGCTCCTCTGTATAGAGACTGATGTGATGTGGGGGGGAGGGGACATTAGAGTGTAAGCTCCTCTGTACAGAGACTGATGTGATGTGGGGGGGAGGGGACATTAGAGTGTAAGCTCCTCTGTACAGAGACTGATGTGATGTGGGGGGAGGGGACATTAGAGTGTAAGCTCCTCTGTATAGAGACTGATGTGATGTGGGGGAGGGGACATTAGAGTGTAAGCTCCTCTGTATAGAGACTGATGTGATGTGGGGGGAGGGGACATTAGAGTGTAAGCTCCTCTGTATAGAGACTGATGTGATGTGGGGGGAGGGGACATTAGAGTGTAAGCTCCTCTGTACAGAGACTGATGTGATGTGGGGGGAGGGGACATTAGAGTGTAAGCTCCTCTGTATAGAGACTGATGTGATGTGGGGGGGAGGGGACATTAGAGTGTAAGCTCCTCTGTACAGAGACTGATGTGATGTGGGGGGAGGGGACATTAGAGTGTAAGCTCCTCTGTATAGAGACTGATGTGATGTGGGGGAGGGGACATTAGAGTGTAAGCTCCTCTGTATAGAGACTGATGTGATGTGGGGGGGAGGGGACATTAGAGTGTAAGCTCCTCTGTATAGAGACTGATGTGATGTGGGGGGAGGGGACATTAGAGTGTAAGCTCCTCTGTATAGAGACGGATGTGATGTGGGGGGGAGGGGACATTAGAGTGTAAGCTCCTCTGTATAGAGACTGATGTGATGTGGGGGGAGGGGACATTAGAGTGTAAGCTCCTCTGTACAGAGACTGATGTGATGTCGGGGGAGGGGACATTAGAGTGTAAGCTCCTCTGTATAGAGACTGATGTGATGTGGGGGAGGGGACATTAGAGTGTAAGCTCCTCTGTATAGAGACTGATGTGATGTGGGGGGAGGGGACATTAGAGTGTAAGCTCCTCTGTATAGAGACTGATGTGATGTGGGGGGGAGGGGACATTAGAGTGTAAGCTCCTCTGTATAGAGACTGATGTGATGTGGGGGAGGGGACATTAGAGTGTAAGCTCCTCTGTATAGAGACTGATGTGATGTGGGGGAGGGGACATTAGAGTGTAAGCTCCTCTGTATAGAGACTGATGTGATGTGGGGGAGGGGACATTAGAGTGTAAGCTCCTCTGTACAGAGACTGATGTGATGTGGGGGGAGGGGACATTAGAGTGTAAGCTCCTCTGTATAGAGACTGATGTGATGTGGGGGGGAGGGGACATTAGAGTGTAAGCTCCTCTGGTACAGAGACTGATGTGATGTGGGGGGAGGGGACATTAGAGTGTAAGCTCCTCTGTATAGAGACTGATGTGATGTGGGGGGAGGGGACATTAGAGTGTAAGCTCCTCTGTATAGAGACTGATGTGATGTGGGGGGAGGGGACATTAGAGTGTAAGCTCCTCTGTATAGAGACTGATGTGATGTGGGGGGGAGGGGACATTAGAGTGTAAGCTCCTCTGTATAGAGACTGATGTGATGTGGGGGAGGGGACATTAGAGTGTAAGCTCCTCTGTACAGAGACTGATGTGATGTGGGGGGAGGGGACATTAGAGTGTAAGCTCCTCTGTATAGAGACTGATGTGATGTGGGGGGAGGGGACATTAGAGTGTAAGCTCCTCTGTACAGAGACGGATGTGATGTGGGGGGGGGAGGGGACATTAGAGTGTAAGCTCCTCTGTACAGAGACTGATGTGATGTGGGGGGAGGGGACATTAGAGTGTAAGCTCCTCTGTATAGAGACTGATGTGATGTGGGGGAGGGGACATTAGAGTGTAAGCTCCTCTGTATAGAGACTGATGTGATGTGGGGGGGAGGGGACATTAGAGTGTAAGCTCCTCTGTATAGAGACTGATGTGATGTGGGGGAGGGGACATTAGAGTGTAAGCTCCTCTGTATAGAGACTGATGTGATGTGGGGGGAGGGGACATTAGAGTGTAAGCTCCTCTGTATAGAGACTGATGTGATGTGGGGGGAGGGGACATTAGAGTGTAAGCTCCTCTGTATAGAGACTGATGTGATGTGGGGGGGGAGGGGACATTAGAGTGTAAGCTCCTCTGTATAGAGACTGATGTGATGGGGGGGGAGGGGACATTAGAGTGTAAGCTCCTCTGTATAGAGACTGATGTGATGTGGGGGAGGGGACATTAGAGTGTAAGCTCCTCTGTATAGAGACTGATGTGATGTGGGGGGAGGGGACATTAGAGTGTAAGCTCCTCTGTACAGAGACTGATGTGATGTGGGGGGAGGGGACATTAGAGTGTCAGCTCCTCTGTATAGAGACTGATGTGATGTGGGGGGAGGGGACATTAGAGTGTAAGCTCCTCTGTACAGAGACTGATGTGACTGTGGGGGAGGGGACATTAGAGTGTAAGCTCCTCTGTACAGAGACTGATGTGATGTGGGGGGGGGAGGGGACATAAGAGTGTAAGCTCCTCTGTATAGAGACTGATGTGATGTGGGGGAGGGGACATTAGAGTGTAAGCTCCTCTGTATAGAGATTGATGTGATGTGGGGGGAGGGGACATTAGAGTGTAAGCTCCTCTGTACAGAGACTGATGTGATGTGGGGGGAGGGGACATTAGAGTGTAAGCTCCTCTGTACAGAGACTGATGTGATGTGGGGGGGGAGGGGACATTAGAGTGTAAGCTCCTCTGTATAGAGACTGATGTGATGTGGGGGGAGGGGACATTAGAGTGTAAGCTCCTCTGTATAGAGACTGATGTGATGTGGGGGGGGAGGGGACATTAGAGTGTAAGCTCCTCTGTATAGAGACTGATGTGATGTGGGGGGAGGGGACATTAGAGTGTAAGCTCCTCTGTATAGAGACTGATGTGATGTGGGGGGGAGGGGACATTAGAGTGTAAGCTCCTCTGTATAGAGACTGATGTGATGTGGGGGAGGGGACATTAGAGTGTAAGCTCCTCTGTATAGAGACTGATGTGATGTGGGGGAGGGGACATTAGAGTGTAAGCTCCTCTGTACAGAGACTGATGTGACTGTGGGGGGGAGGGACATTAGAGTGTAAGCTCCTCTGTACAGAGACTGATGTGATGTGGGGGGAGGGGACATTAGAGTGTAAGCTCCTCTGTATAGAGACTGATGTGATGTGGGGGAGGGGACATTAGAGTGTAAGCTCCTCTGTACAGAGACTGATGTGATGTGGGGGGAGGGGACATTAGAGTGTAAGCTCCTCTGTATAGAGACTGATGTGATGTGGGGGGGGGGAGGGGACATTAGAGTGTAAGCTCCTCTGTACAGAGACTGATGTGATGTGATGTGGGGGGGACATTAGAGTGTAAGCTCCTCTGTACAGAGACTGATGTGATGTGGGGGGGAGGGGACATTAGAGTGTAAGCTCCTCTGTATAGAGACTGATGTGATGTGGGGGGAGGGGACATTACAGTGTAAGCTCCTCTGTACAGAGACTGATGTGATGTGGGGGGAGGGGACATTAGAGTGTAAGCTCCTCTGTATAGAGACTGATGTGATGTGGGGGGGAGGGGACATTAGAGTGTAAGCTCCTCTGTATAGAGACTGATGTGATGTGGGGGGAGGGGACATTAGAGTGTAAGCTCCTCTGTACAGAGACTGATGTGATGTGGGGGGGAGGGGACATTAGAGTGTAAGCTCCTCTGTATAGAGACTGATGTGATGTGGGGGAGGGGACATTACAGTGTAAGCTCCTCTGTATAGAGACTGATGTGATGTGGGGGGGGGAGGGGACATTAGAGTGTAAGCTCCTCTGTATAGAGACTGATGTGATGTGGGGGGGAGGGGACATTAGAGTGTAAGCTCCTCTGTATAGAGACTGATGTGATGTGGGGGAGGGGACATTAGAGTGTAAGCTCCTCTGTATAGAGACTGATGTGATGTGGGGGGGAGGGGACATTAGAGTGTAAGCTCCTCTGTATAGAGACTGATGTGATGTGGGGGGGGGGAAGGGACATTAGAGTGTAAGCTCCTCTGTATAGAGACGGATGTGATGTGGGGGGAGGGGACATTAGAGTGTAAGCTCCTCTGTATAGAGACGGATGTGATGTGGGGGGGAGGGGACATTAGAGTGTAAGCTCCTCTGTACAGAGACTGATGTGATGTGGGGGGGAGGGGACATTAGAGTGTAAGCTCCTC
This sequence comes from Rana muscosa, assembly GCA_029206835.1. Classification (NCBI taxonomy): domain Eukaryota; kingdom Metazoa; phylum Chordata; class Amphibia; order Anura; family Ranidae; genus Rana; species Rana muscosa. The sequence continues at coordinate 248,395 of CM055117.1, read as the reverse complement.
TGTATAGAGACTGATGTGATGTGGGGGGGGGGAGGGGACATTAGAGTGTAAGCTCCTCTGTATAGAGACTGATGTGATGTGGGGGGGAGGGGACATTAGAGTGTAAGCTCCTCTGTACAGAGACTGATGTGATGTGGGGGGGAGGGGACATTAGAGTGTAAGCTCCTCTGTATAGAGACTGATGTGATGTGGGGGGGGGGAGGGGACATTAGAGTGTAAGCTCCTCTGTATAGAGACTGATGTGATGTGGGGGGGGAGGGGACATTAGAGTGTAAGCTCCTCTGTATAGAGACTGATGTGATGTGATGTGGGGGAGGGGACATTAGAGTGTAAGCTCCTCTGTATAGAGACTGATGTGATGTGGGGGGAGGGGACATTAGAGTGTAAGCTCCTCTGTATAGAGACTGATGTGATGTGGGGGGAGGGGACATTAGAGTGTAAGCTCCTCTGTATAGAGACTGATGTGATATGGGGGGAGGGGACATTAGAGTGTAAGCTCCTCTGTATAGAGACTGATGTGATGGGGGGGAGGGGACATTAGAGTGTAAGCTCCTCTGTATAGAGACTGATGTGGGGGAGGGGACATTAGAGTGTAAGCTCCTCTGTACAGAGACTGATGTGATGTGGGGGAGGGGACATTAGAGTGTAAGCTCCTCTGTACAGAGACTGATGTGATGTGGGGGGGAGGGGACATTAGAGTGTAAGCTCCTCTGGTACAGAGACTGATGTGATGTGGGGGGAGGGGACATTAGAGTGTAAGCTCCTCTGTATAGAGACTGATGTGATGTGGGGGGAGGGGACATTAGAGTGTAAGCTCCTCTGTATAGAGACTGATGTGATGTGGGGGGAGGGGACATTAGAGTGTAAGCTCCTCTGTATAGAGACTGATGTGATGTGGGGGAGGGGACATTAGAGTGTAAGCTCCTCTGTACAGAGACTGATGTGATGTGGGGGAGGGGACATTAGAGTGTAAGCTCCTCTGTACAGAGACTGATGTGATGTGGGGGGAGGGGACATTAGAGTGTAAGCTCCTCTGTATAGAGACTGATGTGATGTGGGGGGAGGGGACATTAGAGTGTAAGCTCCTCTGTATAGAGACTGATGTGATGTGGGGGGGGGGAGGGGACATTAGAGTGTAAGCTCCTCTGTATAGAGACTGATGTGATGTGGGGGGGGGAGGGGACATTAGAGTGTAAGCTCCTCTGTACAGAGAATGATGTGATGTGGGGGGAGGGGACATTAGAGTGTAAGCTCCTCTGTATAGAGACTGATGTGATGTGGGGGGAGGGGACATTAGAGTGTAAGCTCCTCTGTATAGAGACTGATGTGATGTGGGGGGGGAGGGGACATTAGAGTGTAAGCTCCTCTGTATAGAGACTGATGTGATGTGGGGGGGGAGGGGACATTAGAGTGTAAGCTCCTCTGTATAGAGACTGATGTGATGTGGGGGGGGAGGGGACATTAGAGTGTAAGCTCCTCTGTATAGAGACTGATGTGATGTGGGGGAGGGGACATTAGAGTGTAAGCTCCTCTGTACAGAGAATGATGTGATGTGGGGGGAGGGGACATTAGAGTGTAAGCTCCTCTGTATAGAGACTGATGTGATGTGGGGGAGGGGACATTAGAGTGTAAGCTCCTCTGTATAGAGACTGATGTGATGTGGGGGGAGGGGACATTAGAGTGTAAGCTCCTCTGTATAGAGACTGATGTGATGTGGGGGGAGGGGACATTAGAGTGTAAGCTCCTCTGTACAGAGACTGATGTGATGTGGGGGGAGGGGACATTAGAGTGTAAGCTCCTCTGTATAGAGACTGATGTGATGTGGGGGGAGGGGACATTAGAGTGTAAGCTCCTCTGTACAGAGACTGATGTGATGTGGGGGGAGGGGACATTAGAGTGTAAGCTCCTCTGTACAGAGACTGATGTGATGTGGGGGGAGGGGACATTAGAGTGTAAGCTCCTCTGTATAGAGACTGATGTGATGTGATGTGGGGGGAGGGGACATTAGAGTGTAAGCTCCTCTGTATAGAGACTGATGTGATGTGGGGGGAGGGGACATTAGAGTGTAAGCTCCTCTGTACAGAGACTGATGTGATGTGGGGGGGGAGGGGACATTAGAGTGTAAGCTCCTCTGTACAGAGACTGATGTGATGTGGGGGGAGGGGACATTAGAGTGTAAGCTCCTCTGGTACAGAGACTGATGTGATGTGGGGGGGAGGGGACATTAGAGTGTAAGCTCCTCTGTATAGAGACTGATGTGATGTGGGGGGGAGGGGACATTAGAGTGTAAGCTCCTCTGTACAGAGACTGATGTGATGTGGGGGGAGGGGACATTAGAGTGTAAGCTCCTCTGTACAGAGACTGATGTGATGTGGGGGGAGGGGACATTAGAGTGTAAGCTCCTCTGTATAGAGACTGATGTGATGTGGGGGGAGGGGACATTAGAGTGTAAGCTCCTCTGTATAGAGACTGATGTGATGTGGGGGGAGGGGACATTAGAGTGTAAGCTCCTCTGTACAGAGACTGATGTGATGTGGGGGGAGGGGACATTAGAGTGTAAGCTCCTCTGTATAGAGACTGATGTGATGTGGGGGGGGGAGGGGACATTAGAGTGTAAGCTCCTCTGTACAGAGACTGATGTGATGTGGGGGAGGGGACATTAGAGTGTAAGCTCCTCTGTATAGAGACTGATGTGATGTGGGGGGGGAGGGGACATTAGAGTGTAAGCTCCTCTGTACAGAGACTGATGTGATGTGGGGGAGGGGACATTAGAGTGTAAGCTCCTCTGTACAGAGACTGATGTGATGTGGGGGGAGGGGACATTAGAGTGTAAGCTCCTCTGTACAGAGACTGATGTTATGTATGGGGGAGGGGACATTAGAGTGTAAGCTCCTCTGTATAGAGACTGATGTGACTGTGGGGGGGAGGGGACATTAGAGTGTAAGCTCCTCTGTATAGAGACTGGTGTGATGTGGGGGGAGGGGACATTAGAGTGTAAGCTCCTCTGTATAGAGACTGATGTGATGTGGGGGGGAGGGGACATTAGAGTGTAAGCTCCTCTGTACAGAGACTGATGTGATGTGGGGGGGGAGGGGACATTAGAGTGTAAGCTCCTCTGTATAGAGACTGATGTGATGTGGGGGGGAGGGGACATTAGAGTGTAAGCTCCTCTGTATAGAGACTGATGTGGGGGGGAGGGGACATTAGAGTGTAAGCTCCTCTGTATAGAGACTGATGTGATGTGGGGGGGAGGGGACATTAGAGTGTAAGCTCCTCTGTATAGAGACTGATGTGACTGTGGGGGGGAGGGGACATTAGAGTGTAAGCTCCTCTGTATAGAGACTGGTGTGATGTGGGGGGAGGGGACATTAGAGTGTAAGCTCCTCTGTACAGAGACTGATGTGATGTGGGGGGAGGGGACATTAGAGTGTAAGCTCCTCTGTACAGAGACTGATGTGATGTGGGGGGAGGGGACATTAGAGTGTAAGCTCCTCTGTATAGAGACTGATGTGATGTGGGGGAGGGGACATTAGAGTGTAAGCTCCTCTGTATAGAGACTGATGTGATGTGGGGGGGGGGGAGGGGACATTAGAGTGTAAGCTCCTCTGTACAGAGACTGATGTGATGTGGGGGAGGGGACATTAGAGTGTAAGCTCCTCTGTATAGAGACTGATGTGATGTGGGGGGGAGGGGACATTAGAGTGTAAGCTCCTCTGTATAGAGACTGATGTGATGTGGGGGAGGGGACATTAGAGTGTAAGCTCCTCTGTATAGAGACTGATGTGATGTGGGGGAGGGGACATTAGAGTGTAAGCTCCTCTGTATAGAGACTGATGTGATGTGGGGGGAGGGGACATTAGAGTGTAAGCTCCTCTGTATAGAGACTGATGTGATGTGGGGGGGGGGACATTAGAGTGTAAGCTCCTCTGTATAGAGACTGATGTGATGTGGGGGAGGGGACATTAGAGTGTAAGCTCCTCTGTACAGAGACTGATGTGATGTGGGGGGGAGGGGACATTAGAGTGTAAGCTCCTCTGTATAGAGACTGATGTGATGTGTGGGGGAGGGGACATTAGAGTGTAAGCTCCTCTGTATAGAGACTGATGTGATGTGGGGGAGGGGACATTAGAGTGTAAGCTCCTCTGTATAGAGACTGATGTGATGTGGGGGGGAGGGGACATTAGAGTGTAAGCTCCTCTGTATAGAGACTGATGTGATGTGGGGGGGAGGGGACATTAGAGTGTAAGCTCCTCTGTATAGAGACTGATGTGATGTGGGGGAGGGGACATTAGAGTGTAAGCTCCTCTGTATAGAGACTGATGTGATGTGGGGGGAGGGGACATTAGAGTGTAAGCTCCTCTGTATAGAGACTGATGTGATGTGGGGGGGGGACATTAGAGTGTAAGCTCCTCTGTATAGAGACTGATGTGATGTGGGGGAGGGGACATTAGAGTGTAAGCTCCTCTGTACAGAGACTGATGTGATGTGGGGGGGGAGGGGACATTAGAGTGTAAGCTCCTCTGTATAGAGACTGATGTGATGTGTGGGGGAGGGGACATTAGAGTGTAAGCTCCTCTGTATAGAGACTGATGTGATGTGGGGGAGGGGACATTAGAGTGTAAGCTCCTCTGTATAGAGACTGATGTGATGTGGGGGGGAGGGGACATTAGAGTGTAAGCTCCTCTGTATAGAGACTGATGTGATGTGGGGGGAAGGGACATTAGAGTGTAAGCTCCTCTGTATAGAGACTGATGTGATGTGGGGGGAGGGGACATTAGAGTGTAAGCTCCTCTGTATAGAGACGGATGTGATGTGGGGGGAGGGGACATTAGAGTGTAAGCTCCTCTGTATAGAGACTGATGTGATGTGGGGGGGAGGGGACATTAGAGTGTAAGCTCCTCTGTATAGAGACTGATGTGATGTGGGGGAGGGGACATTAGAGTGTAAGCTCCTCTGTATAGAGACTGATGTGATGTGGGGGGGAGGGGACATTAGAGTGTAAGCTCCTCTGTATAGAGACTGATGTGATGTGGGGGGAAGGGACATTAGAGTGTAAGCTCCTCTGTATAGAGACTGATGTGATGTGGGGGGAGGGGACATTAGAGTGTAAGCTCCTCTGTACAGAGACTGATGTGATGTGGGGGGAGGGGACATTAGAGTGTAAGCTCCTCTGTATAGAGACTGATGTGATGTGGGGGGGAGGGGACATTAGAGTGTAAGCTCCTCTGTATAGAGACTGATGTGATGTGTGGGGGAGGGGACATTAGAGTGTAAGCTCCTCTGTACAGAGACTGATGTGATGTGGGGGAGGGGACATTAGAGTGTAAGCTCCTCTGTATAGAGACTGATGTGATGTGGGGGGAGGGGACATTAGAGTGTAAGCTCCTCTGTATAGAGACTGATGTGATGTGGGGGGAGGGGACATTAGAGTGTAAGCTCCTCTGTATAGAGACTGATGTGATGTGATGTGGGGGAGGGGACATTAGAGTGTAAGCTCCTCTGTATAGAGACTGATGTGATGTGGGGGGAGGGGACATTAGAGTGTAAGCTCCTCTGTATAGAGACTGATGTGATGTGGGGGGAGGGGACATTAGAGTGTAAGCTCCTCTGTATAGAGACTGATATGATGTGGGGGGAGGGGACATTAGAGTGTAAGCTCCTCTGTATAGAGACTGATGTGATGTGGGGGGAGGGGACATTAGAGTGTAAGCTCCTCTGTATAGAGACTGATGTGATGTGGGGGGAGGGGACATTAGAGTGTAAGCTCCTCTGTATAGAGACTGATATGATGTGGGGGGAGGGGACATTAGAGTGTAAGCTCCTCTGTATAGAGACTGATGTGATGTGGGGGGAGGGGACATTAGAGTGTAAGCTCCTCTGTATAGAGACTGATGTGATGTGGGGGGGAGGGGACATTAGAGTGTAAGCTCCTCTGTACAGAGACTGATGTGATGTGGGGGAGGGGACATTAGAGTGTAAGCTCCTCTGTATAGAGACTGATGTGATGTGGGGGGGAGGGGACATTAGAGTGTAAGCTCCTCTGTATAGAGACTGATATGATGTGGGGGGAGGGGACATTAGAGTGTAAGCTCCTCTGTATAGAGACTGATGTGATGTGGGGGGAGGGGACATTAGAGTGTAAGCTCCTCTGTATAGAGACTGATGTGATGGGGGGGAGGGGACATTAGAGTGTAAGCTCCTCTGTACAGAGACTGATGTGATGTGGGGGGAGGGGACATTAGAGTGTAAGCTCCTCTGTATAGAGACTGATATGATGTGGGGGGGAGGGGACATTAGAGTGTAAGCTCCTCTGTATAGAGACTGATGTGATGTGGGGGGAGGGGACATTAGAGTGTAAGCTCCTCTGTATAGAGACTGATGTGATGTGGGGGGAGGGGACATTAGAGTGTAAGCTCCTCTGTATAGAGACTGATGTGATGTGGGGGAGGGGACATTAGAGTGTAAGCTCCTCTGTATAGAGACTGATGTGATGTGGGGGGGGAGGGGACATTAGAGTGTAAGCTCCTCTGTATAGAGACTGATGTGATGTGGGGGGGGGAGGGGACATTAGAGTGTAAGCTCCTCTGTATAGAGACTGATGTGATGTGGGGGAGGGGACATTAGAGTGTAAGCTCCTCTGTACAGAGACTGATGTGATGTGGGGGGAGGGGACATTAGAGTGTAAGCTCCTCTGTATAGAGACTGATGTGATGTGGGGGGAGGGGACATTAGAGTGTAAGCTCCTCTGTATAGAGACGGATGTGATGTGGGGGGGAGGGGACATTAGAGTGTAAGCTCCTCTGTACAGAGACTGATGTGATGTGGGGGGGGGGGACATTAGAGTGTAAGCTCCTCTGTATAGAGACTGATGTGATGTGGGGGGAGGGGACATTAGAGTGTAAGCTCCTCTGTATAGAGACTGATGTGATGTGGGGGAGGGGACATTAGAGTGTAAGCTCCTCTGTATAGAGACTGATGTGATGTGGGGGGAGGGGACATTAGAGTGTAAGCTCCTCTGTATAGAGACTGATGTGATGTGGGGGGGAGGGGACATTAGAGTGTAAGCTCCTCTGTATAGAGACTGATGTGATGTGGGGGAGGGGACATTAGAGTGTAAGCTCCTCTGTACAGAGACTGATGTGATGTGGGGGGAGGGGACATTAGAGTGTAAGCTCCTCTGTATAGAGACTGATGTGATGTGGGGGAGGGGACATTAGAGTGTAAGCTCCTCTGTATAGAGACTGATGTGATGTGGGGGGAGGGGACATTAGAGTGTAAGCTCCTCTGTATAGAGACTGATGTGATGTGGGGGGAGGGGACATTAGAGTGTAAGCTCCTCTGTATAGAGACTGATGTGATGTGGGGGGGGGGACATTAGAGTGTAAGCTCCTCTGTATAGAGACTATTGTGATGTGGGGGGGGGGGAGGGGACATTAGAGTGTAAGCTCCTCTGTATAGAGACTGATGTGATGTGGGGGGAGGGGACATTAGAGTGTAAGCTCCTCTGTATAGAGACTGATGTGATGTGGGGGAGGGGACATTAGAGTGTAAGCTCCTCTGTATAGAGACTGATGTGATGTGGGGGGAGGGGACATTAGAGTGTAAGCTTCTCTGTATAGAGACTGATGTGATGTGGGGGAGGGGACATTAGAGTGTAAGCTCCTCTGTACAGAGACTGATGTGATGTGGGGGGAGGGGACATTAGAGTGTAAGCTCCTCTGTATAGAGACTGATGTGATGTGGGGGGGAGGGGACATTAGAGTGTAAGCTCCTCTGTATAGAGACTGATGTGATGTGGGGGAGGGGACATTAGAGTGTAAGCTCCTCTGTATAGAGACTGATGTGATGTGGGGGGGGGAGGGGACATTAGAGTGTAAGCTCCTCTGTATAGAGACTGATGTGATTTGGGGGGAGGGGACATTAGAGTGTAAGCTCCTCTGTACAGAGACTGATGTGATGTGGGGGGGAGGGGAGGGGACATTAGAGTGTAAGCTCCTCTGTACAGAGACTGATGTGATGTGGGGGGAGGGGACATTAGAGTGTAAGCTCCTCTGTATAGAGACTGATGTGATGTGGGGGGAGGGGACATTAGAGTGTAAGCTCCTCTGTATAGAGACTGATGTGATGTGGGGGGGGACATTAGAGTGTAAGCTCCTCTGTACAGAGACTGATGTGATGTGGGGGGGGGAGGGGACATTAGAGTGTAAGCTCCTCTGTATAGAGACTGATGTGATGTGGGGGGAGGGGACATTAGAGTGTAAGCTCCTCTGTACAGAGACTGATGTGATGTGGGGGGAGGGGACATTAGAGTGTAAGCTCCTCTGTACAGAGACTGATGTGATGTGGGGGGAGGGGACATTAGAGTGTAAGCTCCTCTGTATAGAGACTGATGTGATGTGGGGGGAGGGGACATTAGAGTGTAAGCTCCTCTGTATAGAGACTGATGTGATGGGGGGGAGGGGACATTAGAGTGTAAGCTCCTCTGTATAGAGACTGATGTGATGGGGGGAGGGGACATTAGAGTGTAAGCTCCTCTGTATAGAGACTGATGTGATGTGGGGGAGGGGACATTAGAGTGTAAGCTCCTCTGTATAGAGACTGATGTGATGTGGGGGGAGGGGACATTAGAGTGTAAGCTCCTCTGTACAGAGACTGATGTGATGTGGGGGGAGGGGACATTAGAGTGTAAGCTCCTCTGTACAGAGACTGATGTGATGTGGGGGGAGGGGGACATTAGAGTGTAAGCTCCTCTGTACAGAGACTGATGTGATGTGGGGGGAGGGGACATTAGAGTGTAAGCTCCTCTGTATAGAGACTGATGTGATGTGGGGGGAGGGGACATTAGAGTGTAAGCTCCTCTGTATAGAGACTGATGTGATGTGGGGGAGGGGACATTAGAGTGTAAGCTCCTCTGTATAGAGACTGATGTGATGTGGGGGGGGAGGGGACATTAGAGTGTAAGCTCCTCTGTATAGAGACTGATGTGATGTGGGGGGAGGGGACATTAGAGCGTAAGCTCCTCTGTATAGAGACTGATGTGATGTGGGGGGGGGACATTAGAGTGTAAGCTCCTCTGTACAGAGACTGATGTGATGTGGGGGAGGGGACATTAGAGTGTAAGCTCCTCTGTATAGAGACTGATGTGATGTGGGGGGGGGGAGGGGACATTAGAGTGTAAGCTCCTCTGTATAGAGACTGATGTGATGGGGGGGAGGGGACATTAGAGTGTAAGCTCCTCTGTACAGAGACTGATGTGATGTGGGGGGGAGGGGACATTAGAGTGTAAGCTCCTCTGTACAGAGACTGATGTGATGTGGGGGGGAGGGGACATTAGAGTGTAAGCTCCTCTGTATAGAGACTGATGTGATGTGGGGGGGGGGGACATTAGAGTGTAAGCTCCTCTGTATAGAGACTGATGTGATGTGGGGGGGGGGGAGGGGACATTAGAGTGTAAGCTCCTCTGTATAGAGACTGATGTGATGTGGGGGGGAGGGGACATTAGAGTGTAAGCTCCTCTGTATAGAGACTGATGTGATGTGGGGGGGAGGGGACATTAGAGTGTAAGCTCCTCTCTATAGAGACTGATGTGATGTGGGGGGGAGGGGACATTAGAGTGTAAGCTCCTCTGTATAGAGACTGATGTGATGTGGGGGAGGGGACATTAGAGTGTAAGCTCCTCTGTATAGAGACTGATGTGATGTGGGGGGGGAGGGGACATTAGAGTGTAAGCTCCTCTGTATAGAGACTGATGTGATGTGGGGGGAGGGGACATTAGAGTGTAAGCTCCTCTGGTACAGAGACTGATGTGATGTGGGGGAGGGGACATTAGAGTGTAAGCTCCTCTGTACAGAGACTGATGTGATGTGGGGGGAGGGGACATTAGAGTGTAAGCTCCTCTGTACAGAGACTGATGTGATGTGTGGGGGAGGGGACATTAGAGTGTAATCTCCTCTGTACAGAGACTGATGTGATGTGGGGGGGGGAGGGGACATTAGAGTGTAAGCTCCTCTGGTACAGAGACTGATGTGATGTGGGGGGAGGGGACATTAGAGTGTAAGCTCCTCTGTATAGAGACTGATGTGATGTGGGGGAGGGGACATTAGAGTGTAAGCTCCTCTGTATAGAGACTGATGTGATGTGGGGGAGGGGACATTAGAGTGTAAGCTCCTCTGTACAGAGACTGATGTGATGTGGGGGGGAGGGGACATTAGAGTGTAAGCTCCTCTGTATAGAGACTGATGTGATGTGGGGGGAGGGGACATTAGAGTGTAAGCTCCTCTGTATAGAGACTGATGTGATGTGGGGGGGAGGGGACATTAGAGTGTAAGCTCCTCTGTATAGAGACTGATGTGATGTGGGGGGGGAGGGGACATTAGAGTGTAAGCTCCTCTGTACAGAGACTGATGTGATGTGGGGGAGGGGACATTAGAGTGTAAGCTCCTCTGGTACAGAGACTGATGTGATGTGGGGGAGGGGACATTAGAGTGTAAGCTCCTCTGTACAGAGACTGATGTGATGTGGGGGGAGGGGACATTAGAGTGTAAGCTCCTCTGTATAGAGACTGATGTGATGTGGGGGGGGGAGGGGACATTAGAGTGTAAGCTCCTCTGTATAGAGACTGATGTGATGTGGGGGAGGGGACATTAGAGTGTAAGCTCCTCTGGTACAGAGACTGATGTGATGTGGGGGGAGGGGACATTAGAGTGTAAGCTCCTCTGTATAGAGACTGATGTGATGGGGGGGGGGGGGGACATTAGAGTGTAAGCTCCTCTGTATAGAGACTGATGTGATGTGGGGGGGGAGGGGACATTAGAGTGTAAGCTCCTCTGTACAGAGACTGATGTGATGTGGGGGAGGGGACATTAGAGTGTAAGCTCCTCTGTATAGAGACTGATGTGATGTGGGGGGAGGGGACATTAGAGTGTAAGCTCCTCTGTACAGAGACTGATGTGATGTGGGGGGAGGGAACATTAGAGTGTAAGCTCCTCTGTACAGAGACTGATGTGATGTGGGGGAGGGGACATTAGAGTGTAAGCTCCTCTGTATAGAGACTGATGTGGGGGGAGGGGACATTAGAGTGTAAGCTCCTCTGTATAGAGACTGATGTGATGTGGGGGGAGGGGACATTAGAGTGTAAGCTCCTCTGTACAGAGAATGATGTGATGTGGGGGAGGGGACATTAGAGTGTAAGCTCCTCTGTACAGAGACTGATGTGATGTGGGGGGGAGGGGACATTAGAGTGTAAGCTCCTCTGTATAGAGACTGATGTGATGTGGGGGGGAGGGGACATTAGAGTGTAAGCTCCTCTGTATAGAGACTGATGTGATGTGGGGGGAGGGGACATTAGAGTGTAAGCTCCTCTGTATAGAGACTGATGTGGGGGGAGGGGACATTAGAGTGTAAGCTCCTCTGTATAGAGACTGATGTGATGTGGGGGGAGGGGACATTAGAGTGTAAGCTCCTCTGTACAGAGAATGATGTGATGTGGGGGAGGGGACATTAGAGTGTAAGCTCCTCTGTACAGAGACTGATGTGATGTGGGGGGAGGGGACATTAGAGTGTAAGCTCCTCTGTATAGAGACTGATGTGATGTGGGGGGAGGGGACATTAGAGTGTAAGCTCCTCTGTATAGAGACTGATGTGATGTGGGGGGGAGGGGACATTAGAGTGTAAGCTCCTCTGTACAGAGACTGATGTGATGTGGGGGAGGGGACATTAGAGTGTAAGCTCCTCTGTATAGAGACTGATGTGATGTGGGGGGAGGGGACATTAGAGTGTAAGCTCCTCTGTACAGAGACTGATGTGATGTGGGGGAGGGAACATTAGAGTGTAAGCTCCTCTGTATAGAGACTGATGTGATGTGGGGGAGGGGACATTAGAGTGTAAGCTCCTCTGTATAGAGACTGATGTGATGGGGGGAGGGGACATTAGAGTGTAAGCTCCTCTGTATAGAGACTGATGTGATGTGGGGGGGAGGGGACATTAGAGTGTAAGCTCCTCTGTATAGAGACTGATGTGATGTGGGGGGGGGAGGGGACATTAGAGTGTAAGCTCCTCTGTATAGAGACTGATGTGATGTGGGGGGAGGGGACATTAGAGTGTAAGCTCCTCTGTATAGAGACTGATGTGATGTGGGGGGGAGGGGACATTAGAGTGTAAGCTCCTCTGTATAGAGACTGATGTGATGTGGGGGGGGGGAGGGGACATTAGAGTGTAAGCTCCTCTGTATAGAGACTGATGTGATGTGGGGGGGAGGGGACATTAGAGTGTAAGCTCCTCTGTATAGAGACTGATGTGATGTGATGTGGGGGGGAGGGGACATTAGAGTGTAAGCTCCTCTGTACAGAGACTGATGTGATGTGGGGGGAGGGGACATTAGAGTGTAAGCTCCTCTGTATAGAGACTGATGTGATGTGGGGGAGGGGACATTAGAGTGTAAGCTCCTCTGTATAGAGACTGATGTGATGTGGGGGGAGGGGACATTAGAGTGTAAGCTCCTCTGTATAGAGACTGATGTGATGTGGGGGGAGGGGACATTAGAGTGTAAGCTCCTCTGTACAGAGACTGATGTGATGTGGGGGGGAGGGGACATTAGAGTGTAAGCTCCTCTGTATAGAGACTGATGTGATGTGGGGGGAGGGGACATTAGAGTGTAAGCTCCTCTGTACAGAGACTGATGTGATGTGGGGGGGGGGACATTAGAGTGTAAGCTCCTCTGTATAGAGACTGATGTGATGTGGGGGAGGGGACATTAGAGTGTAAGCTCCTCTGTACAGAGACTGATGTGATGTGGGGGGGGAGGGGACATTAGAGTGTAAGCTCCTCTGTATAGAGACTGATGTGATGTGGGGGGAGGGGACATTAGAGTGTAAGCTCCTCTGTATAGAGACTGATGTGATGGGGGGGGGAGGGGACATTAGAGTGTAAGCTCCTCTGTATAGAGACTGATGTGATGTGGGGGAGGGGACATTAGAGTGTAAGCTCCTCTGTACAGAGACTGATGTGATGTGGGGGGAGGGGACATTAGAGTGTAAGCTCCTCTGTATAGAGACTGATGTGATGTGGGGGGGAGGGGACATTAGAGTGTAAGCTCCTCTGTATAGAGACTGATGTGATGTGGGGGAGGGGACATTAGAGTGTAAGCTCCTCTGTATAGAGACTGATGTGATGTGGGGGGGAGGGGACATTAGAGTGTAAGCTCCTCTGTATAGAGACTGATGTGATGTGGGGGAGGGGACATTAGAGTGTAAGCTCCTCTGTATAGAGACTGATGTGATGTGGGGGAGGGGACATTAGAGTGTAAGCTCCTCTGTATAGAGACTGATGTGATGTGGGGGGAGGGGACATTAGAGTGTAAGCTCCTCTGTACAGAGACTGATCTGATGTGGGGGGGAGGGGACATTAGAGTGTAAGCTCCTCTGTACAGAGACTGATGTGATGTGGGGGGAGGGGACATTAGAGTGTAAGCTCCTCTGTACAGAGACTGATGTGATGTGGGGGGAGGGGACATTAGAGTGTAAGCTCCTCTGTACAGAGACTGATGTGATGTGGGGGGAGGGGACATTAGAGTGTAAGCTCCTCTGTATAGAGACTGATGTGATGTGGGGGAGGGGACATTAGAGTGTAAGCTCCTCTGTACAGAGACTGATGTGATGTGGGGGGGAGGGGACATTAGAGTGTAAGCTCCTCTGTATAGAGACTGATGTGATGTGGGGGGGAGGGGACATTAGAGTGTAAGCTCCTCTGTATAGAGACTGATGTGATGTGGGGGGAGGGGACATTAGAGTGTAAGCTCCTCTGTACAGAGACTGATGTGATGTGGGGGAGGGGACATTAGAGTGTAAGCTCCTCTGTATAGAGACGGATGTGATGTGGGGGGAGGGGACATTAGAGTGTAAGCTCCTCTGTATAGAGAATGATGTGATGTGGGGGGAGGGGACATTAGAGTGTAAGCTCCTCTGTACAGAGACTGATGTGATGTGGGGGGGAGGGGACATTAGAGTGTAAGCTCCTCTGTACAGAGACTGATGTGATGTGGGGGGGAGGGGACATTAGAGTGTAAGCTCCTCTGTACAGAGACTGATGTGATGTGGGGGGGAGGGGACATTAGAGTGTAAGCTCCTCTGTACAGATACTGATGTGATGTGGGGGGGAGGGGACATTAGAGTGTAAGCTCCTCTGTATAGAGACTGATGTGATGGGGGGGGAGGGGACATTAGAGTGTAAGCTCCTCTGTATAGAGACTGATGTGATGTGGGGGAGGGGACATTAGAGTGTAAGCTCCTCTGTATAGAGACTGATGTGATGGGGGGGGAGGGGACATTAGAGTGTAAGCTCCTCTGTACAGAGACTGATGTGATGTGGGGGGGGGACATTAGAGTGTAAGCTCCTCTGTATAGAGACTGATGTGATGTGGGGGGGAGGGGACAGTAGAGTGTAAGCTCCTCTGTATAGAGACTGATGTGATGTGGGGGGGGGACATTAGAGTGTAAGCTCCTCTGTACAGAGACTGATGTGATGTGGGGGGGGGGGGACATTAGAGTGTAAGCTCCTCTGTATAGAGACTGATGTGATGTGGGGGGGAGGGGACATTAGAGTGTAAGCTCCTCTGTATAGAGACTGATGTGATGTGGGGGAGGGGACATTAGAGTGTAAGCTCCTCTGTATAGAGACTGATGTGATGTGGGGGAGGGGACATTAGAGTGTAAGCTCCTCTGTATAGAGACTGATGTGATGTGGGGGGAGGGGACATTAGAGTGTAAGCTCCTCTGTATAGAGACGGATGTGATGTGGGGGGAGGGGACATTAGAGTGTAAGCTCCTCTGTATAGAGACTGATGTGATGTGGGGGGGGGAGGGGACATTAGAGTGTAAGCTCCTCTGTATAGAGACTGATGTGATGTGGGGGGAGGGGACATTAGAGTGTAAGCTCCTCTGTACAGATACTGATGTGATGTGGGGGGGAGGGGACATTAGAGTGTAAGCTCCTCTGTATAGAGACTGATGTGATGGGGGGGGGAGGGGACATTAGAGTGTAAGCTCCTCTGTATAGAGACTGATGTGATGTGGGGGGAGGGGACATTAGAGTGTAAGCTCCTCTGTATAGAGACTGATGTGATGTGGGGGGAGGGGACATTAGAGTGTAAGCTCCTCTGTACAGAGACTGATGTGATGTGGGGGGAGGGGACATTAGAGTGTAAGCTCCTCTGTATAGAGACTGATGTGATGTGGGGGAGGGGACATTAGAGTGTAAGCTCCTCTGTATAGAGACTGATGTGATGTGGGGGAGGGGACATTAGAGTGTAAGCTCCTCTGTATAGAGACTGATGTGATGGGGGGGGGAGGGGACATTAGAGTGTAAGCTCCTCTGTACAGAGACTGATGTGATGTGGGGGGGGGGACATTAGAGTGTAAGCTCCTCTGTATAGAGACTGATGTGATGTGGGGGGGAGGGGACAGTAGAGTGTAAGCTCCTCTGTATAGAGACTGATGTGATGTGGGGGGGGGACATTAGAGTGTAAGCTCCTCTGTATAGAGACTGATGTGATGTGGGGGGGAGGGGACATTAGAGTGTAAGCTCCTCTGTATAGAGACTGATGTGATGTGGGGGGAGGGGACATTAGAGTGTAAGCTCCTCTGTACAGAGACTGATGTGATGTGGGGGGGAGGGGACATTAGAGTGTAAGCTCCTCTGTACAGAGACTGATGTGATGTGGGGGGAGGGGACATTAGAGTGTAAGCTCCTCTGTATAGAGACTGATGTGATGGGGGGGGGGAGGGGACATTAGAGTGTAAGCTCCTCTGTATAGAGACTGATGTGATGTGGGGGAGGGGACATTAGAGTGTAAGCTCCTCTGTATAGAGACTGATGTGATGTGGGGGGAGGGGACATTAGAGTGTAAGCTCCTCTGTATAGAGACTGATGTGATGTGGGGGGAGGGGACATTAGAGTGTAAGCTCCTCTGTACAGAGACTGATGTGATGTGGGGGGAGGGGACATTAGAGTGTAAGCTCCTCTGTATAGAGACTGATGTGATGTGGGGGGGAGGGGACATTAGAGTGTAAGCTCCTCTGTATAGAGACTGATGTGATGTGGGGGGGAGGGGACATTAGAGTGTAAGCTCCTCTGTATAGAGACTGATGTGATGTGGGGGGGAGGGGACATTAGAGTGTAAGCTCCTCTGTATAGAGACTGATGTGATGTGGGGGGAGGGGACATTAGAGTGTAAGCTCCTCTGTACAGAGACTGATGTGATGTGGGGGGGGGAGGGGACATTAGAGTGTAAGCTCCTCTGTATAGAGACTGATGTGATGTGGGGGGGAGGGGACATTAGAGTGTAAGCTCCTCTGTATAGAGACTGATTTGATGTGGGGGGGGGAGGGGACATTAGAGTGTAAGCTCCTCTGTATAGAGACTGATGTGATGTGGGGGGGAGGGGACATTAGAGTGTAAGCTCCTCTGTATAGAGACTGATGTGATGTGGGGGGAGGGGACATTAGAGTGTAAGCTCCTCTGTACAGAGACTGATGTGATGTGGGGGGAGGGGACATTAGAGTGTAAGCTCCTCTGTATAGAGACGGATGTGATGTGGGGGGAGGGGACATTAGAGTGTAAGCTCCTCTGTATAGAGACTGATGTGATGTGGGGGGGAGGGGACATTAGAGTGTAAGCTCCTCTGTATAGAGACTGATGTGATGGGGGGGGGAGGGGACATTAGAGTGTAAGCTCCTCTGTATAGAGACTGATGTGATGTGGGGGAGGGGACATTAGAGTGTAAGCTCCTCTGTATAGAGACTGATGTGATGTGGGGGAGGGGACATTAGAGTGTAAGCTCCTCTGTATAGAGACTGATGTGATGTGGGGGAGGGGACATTAGAGTGTCAGCTCCTCTGTATAGAGACTGATGTGATGTGGGGGGGGACATTAGAGTGTAAGCTCCTCTGTACAGAGACTGATGTGATGTGGGGGAGGGGACATTAGAGTGTAAGCTCCTCTGTATAGAGACTGATGTGATGTGGGGGGAGGGGACATTAGAGTGTAAGCTCCTCTGTACAGAGACTGATGTGATGTGGGGGGAGGGGACATTAGAGTGTAAGGTCCTCTGTACAGAGACTGATGTGATGTGGGGGAGGGGACATTAGAGTGTAAGCTCCTCTGTACAGAGACTGATGTGATGGGGGGGAGGGGACATTAGAGTGTAAGCTCCTCTGTACAGAGACTGATGTGATGTGGGGGGGAGGGGACATTAGAGTGTAAGCTCCTCTGTATAGAGACTGATGTGATGGGGGGGAGGGGACATTAGAGTGTAAGCTCCTCTGTATAGAGACTGATGTGATGTGGGGGGGAGGGGACATTAGAGTGTAAGCTCCTCTGTACAGAGACTGATGTGATGTGGGGGAGGGGACATTAGAGTGTAAGCTCCTCTGTATAGACACTGATGTGATGTGGGGGAGGGGACATTAGAGTGTAAGCTCCTCTGTATAGAGACTGATGTGATGGGGGGGAGGGGACATTAGAGTGTAAGCTCCTCTGTATAGAGACTGATGTGATGTGGGGGGAGGGGACATTAGAGTGTAAGCTCCTCTGTACAGAGACTGATGTGATGTGGGGGGAGGGGACATTAGAGTGTAAGCTCCTCTGTATAGAGACGGATGTGATGTGGGGGGAGGGGACATTAGAGTGTAAGCTCCTCTGTACAGAGACTGATGTGATGTGGGGGGAGGGGACATTAGAGTGTAAGCTCCTCTGTATAGAGACTGATGTGATGTGGGGGGAGGGGACATTAGAGTGTAAGCTCCTCTGTACAGAGACTGATGTGATGTGGGGGGAGGGGACATTAGAGTGTAAGCTCCTCTGTATAGAGACGGATGTGATGTGGGGGGAGGGGACATTAGAGTGTAAGCTCCTCTGTATAGAGACTGATGTGATGGGGGGGGGAGGGGACATTAGAGTGTAAGCTCCTCTGTATAGAGACTGATGTGATGTGGGGGAGGGGACATTAGAGTGTAAGCTCCTCTGTATAGAGACTGATGTGATGTGGGGGAGGGGACATTAGAGTGTAAGCTCCTCTGTATAGAGACTGATGTGATGGGGGGGGGAGGGGACATTAGAGTGTAAGCTCCTCTGTACAGAGACTGATGTGATGTGGGGGGAGGGGACATTAGAGTGTAAGCTCCTCTGTACAGAGACTGATGTGATGTGGGGGGGGAGGGGACATTAGAGTGTAAGCTCCTCTGTATAGAGACTGATGTGATGTGGGGGGGGGGGGACATTAGAGTGTAAGCTCCTCTGTACAGAGACGGATGTGATGTGGGGGGAGGGGACATTAGAGTGTAAGCTCCTCTGTATAGAGACTGATGTGATGTGGGGGAGGGGACATTAGAGTGTAAGCTCCTCTGTACAGAGACTGATGTGATGTGGGGGGAGGGGACATTAGAGTGTAAGCTCCTCTGTATAGAGACTGATGTGATGTGGGGGGGAGGGGACATTAGAGTGTAAGCTCCTCTGTATAGAGACGGATGTGATGTGGGGGGAGGGGACATTAGAGTGTAAGCTCCTCTGTATAGAGACTGATGTGATGTGGGGGAGGGGACATTAGAGTGTAAGCTCCTCTGTACAGAGACTGATGTGATGTGGGGGGAGGGGGGCATTAGAGTGTAAGCTCCTCTGTACAGAGACTGATGTGATGTGGGGGGAGGGGACATTAGAGTGTAAGCTCCTCTGTATAGAGACTGATGTGATGTGGGGGGGAGGGGACATTAGAGTGTAAGCTCCTCTGTATAGAGACTGATGTGATGTGGGGGAGGGGACATTAGAGTGTAAGCTCCTCTGTACAGAGACTGATGTGATGTGGGGGGAGGGGACATTAGAGTGTAAGCTCCTCTGTACAGAGACTGATGTGATGTGGGGGGAGGGGACATTAGAGTGTAAGCTCCTCTGTATAGAGACTGATGTGATGGGGGGAGGGGACATTAGAGTGTAAGCTCCTCTGTATAGAGACTGATGTGATGGGGGGGGGAGGGGACATTAGAGTGTAAGCTCCTCTGTACAGAGACTGATGTGATGTGGGGGGAGGGGACATTAGAGTGTAAGCTCCTCTGTATAGAGACGGATGTGATGTGGGGGAGGGGACATTAGAGTGTAAGCTCCTCTGTATAGAGACTGATGTGATGTGGGGGAGGGGACATTAGAGTGTAAGCTCCTCTGTATAGAGACGGATGTGATGTGGGGGGAGGGGACATTAGAGTGTAAGCTCCTCTGTATAGAGACTGATGTGATGGGGGGGGGAGGGGACATTAGAGTGTAAGCTCCTCTGTATAGAGACGGATGTGATGTGGGGGGAGGGGACATTAGAGTGTAAGCTCCTCTGTATAGAGACTGATGTGATGGGGGGGAGGGGACATTAGAGTGTAAGCTCCTCTGTATAGAGACTGATGTTATGTGGGGGGGAGGGGACATTAGAGTGTAAGCTCCTCTGTATAGAGACTGATGTGATGTGGGGGGAGGGGACATTAGAGTGTAAGCTCCTCTGTACAGAGACTGATGTGATGTGGGGGGAGGGGACATTAGAGTGTCAGCTCCTCTGTATAGAGACTGATGTGATGTGGGGGAGGGGACATTAGAGTGTAAGCTCCTCTGTATAGAGACTGATGTGACTGTGGGGGGGAGGGGACATTAGAGTGTAAGCTCCTCTGTACAGAGACTGATGTGATGTGGGGGGGAGGGGACATTAGAGTGTAAGCTCCTCTGTACAGAGACTGATGTGATGGGGGGGGGAGGGGACATTAGAGTGTAAGCTCCTCTGTACAGAGACTGATGTGATGTGGGGGGAGGGGACATTAGAGTGTAAGCTCCTCTGTATAGAGACGGATGTGATGTGGGGGGAGGGGACATTAGAGTGTAAGCTCCTCTGTATAGAGACTGATGTGATGGGGGGGGAGGGGACATTAGAGTGTAAGCTCCTCTGTATAGAGACGGATGTGATGTGGGGGGAGGGGACATTAGAGTGTAAGCTCCTCTGTATAGAGACTGATGTGATGTGGGGGGAGGGGACATTAGAGTGTAAGCTCCTCTGTATAGAGACGGATGTGATGTGGGGGGGAGGGGACATTAGAGTGTAAGCTCCTCTGTATAGAGACTGATGTGATGGGGGGGGGGAGGGGACATTAGAGTGTAAGCTCCTCTGTATAGAGACTGATGTGATGTGGGGGAGGGGACATTAGAGTGTAAGCTCCTCTGTACAGAGACTGATGTGATGTGGGGGGAGGGGACATTAGAGTGTAAGCTCCTCTGTATAGAGACGGATGTGATGTGGGGGGAGGGGACATTAGAGTGTAAGCTCCTCTGTATAGAGACTGATGTGATGTGGGGGAGGGGACATTAGAGTGTAAGCTCCTCTGTACAGAGACTGATGTGATGTGGGGGAGGGGACATTAGAGTGTAAGCTCCTCTGTACAGAGACTGATGTGATGTGGGGGGAGGGGACATTAGAGTGTAAGCTCCTCTGTATAGAGACGGATGTGATGTGGGGGGGAGGGGACATTAGAGTGTAAGCTCCTCTGTATAGAGACGGATGTGATGTGGGGGGAGGGGACATTAGAGTGTAAGCTCCTCTGTATAGAGACTGATGTGATGTGGGGGGAGGGGACATTAGAGTGTAAGCTCCTCTGTACAGAGACTGATGTGATGTGGGGGGGGGACATTAGAGTGTAAGCTCCTCTGTACAGAGACTGATGTGATGTGGGGGGGAGGGGACATTAGAGTGTAAGCTCCTCTGTACAGAGACTGATGTGATGTGGGGGGAGGGGACATTAGAGTGTAAGCTCCTCTGTACAGAGACTGATGTGATGTGGGGGGAGGGGACATTAGAGTGTAAGCTCCTCTGTATAGAGACTGATGTGATGTGGGGGGAGGGGACATTACAGTGTAAGCTCCTCTGTACAGAGACTGATGTGATGGGGGGGGAGGGGACATTAGAGTGTAAGCTCCTCTGTATAGAGACTGATGTGATGTGATGTGGGGGGGAGGGGACATTAGAGTGTAAGCTCCTCTGTATAGAGACTGATGTGATGTGGGGGGAGGGGACATTAGAGTGTAAGCTCCTCTGTACAGAGACTGATGTGATGTGGGGGGAGGGGACATTAGAGTGTAAGCTCCTCTGTACAGAGACTGATGTGATGTGGGGGGAGGGGACATTAGAGTGTAAGCTCCTCTGTATAGAGACTGATGTGATGTGGGGGGAGGGGACATTAGAGTGTAAGCTCCTCTGTATAGAGACTGATGTGATGTGGGGGGAGGGGACATTAGAGTGTAAGCTCCTCTGTATAGAGACTGATGTGATGTGGGGGGAGGGGACATTAGAGTGTAAGCTCCTCTGTATAGAGACTGATGTGATGTGGGGGGGAGGGGACATTAGAGTGTAAGCTCCTCTGTATAGAGACTGATGTGATGTGGGGGGGGGACATTAGAGTGTAAGCTCCTCTGTATAGAGACTGATGTGATGTGGGGGGGAGGGGACATTAGAGTGTAAGCTCCTCTGTACAGAGACTGATGTGATGTGGGGGAGGGGACATTAGAGTGTAAGCTCCTCTGTATAGAGACTGATGTGATGTGGGGGGGAGGGGACATTAGAGTGTAAGCTCCTCTGTATAGAGACTGATGTGATGTGGGGGGGAGGGGACATTAGAGTGTAAGCTCCTCTGTATAGAGACTGGTGTGATGTGGGGGGAGGGGACATTAGAGTGTAAGCTCCTCTGTATAGAGACTGATGTGATGTGGGGGGGAGGGGACATTAGAGTGTAAGCTCCTCTGTATAGAGACTGATGTGATGTGGGGGGAGGGGACATTAGAGTGTAAGCTCCTCTGTACAGAGACTGATGTGATGTGGGGGGAGGGGACATTAGAGTGTAAGCTCCTCTGTATAGAGACTGATGTGATGTGGGGGGGAGGGGACATTAGAGTGTAAGCTCCTCTGTATAGAGACTGATGTGATGTGGGGGAGGGGACATTAGAGTGTAAGCTCCTCTGTATAGAGACTGATGTGATGTGGGGGGGAGGGGACATTAGAGTGTAAGCTCCTCTGTATAGAGACTGATGTGATGTGGGGGGAGGGGACATTAGAGTGTAAGCTCCTCTGTACAGAGACTGATGTGATGTGGGGGGAGGGGACATTAGAGTGTAAGCTCCTCTGTATAGAGACTGATGTGATGTGGGGGGGAGGGGACATTAGAGTGTAAGCTCCTCTGTATAGAGACTGATGTGATGTGGGGGAGGGGACATTAGAGTGTAAGCTCCTCTGTACAGAGACTGATGTGATGTGGGGGAGGGGACATTAGAGTATAAGCTCCTCTGTATAGAGACTGATGTGATGTGGGGGGGGGACATTAGAGTGTAAGCTCCTCTGTACAGAGACTGATGTGATGTGGGGGGGGGACATTAGAGTGTAAGCTCCTCTGTATAGAGACTGATGTGATGTGGGGGAGGGGACATTAGAGTGTAAGCTCCTCTGTATAGAGACTGATGTGATGTGGGGGAGGGGACATTAGAGTGTAAGCTCCTCTGTATAGAGACTGATGTGATGTGGGGGGGAGGGGACATTAGAGTGTAAGCTCCTCTGTATAGAGACTGATGTGATGTGGGGGAGGGGACATTAGAGTGTAAGCTCCTCTGTACAGAGACTGATGTGATGTGGGGGGAGGGGACATTAGAGTGTAAGCTCCTCTGTATAGAGACTGATGTGATGTGGGGGGAGGGGACATTAGAGTGTAAGCTCCTCTGTATAGAGACTGATGTGATGGGGGGGAGGGGACATTAGAGTGTAAGCTCCTCTGTATAGAGACTGATGTGATGTGGGGGGAGGGGACATTAGAGTGTAAGCTCCTCTGTATAGAGACTGATGTGATGTGGGGGGGAGGGGACATTAGAGTGTAAGCTCCTCTGTATAGAGACTGATGTGATGTGGGGGGAGGGGACATTAGAGTGTAAGCTCCTCTGTACAGAGACTGATGTGATGTGGGGGGAGGGGACATTAGAGTGTAAGCTCCTCTGTATAGAGACTGATGTGATGTGGGGGGGAGGGGACATTAGAGTGTAAGCTCCTCTGTATAGAGACTGATGTGATGTGGGGGAGGGGACATTAGAGTGTAAGCTCCTCTGTATAGAGACTGATGTGATGTGGGGGGGAGGGGACATTAGAGTGTAAGCTCCTCTGTATAGAGACGGATGTGATGTGGGGGGAGGGGACATTAGAGTGTAAGCTCCTCTGTACAGAGACTGATGTGATGTGGGGGGAGGGGACATTAGAGTGTAAGCTCCTCTGTATAGAGACTGATGTGATGTGGGGGAGGGGACATTAGAGTGTAAGCTCCTCTGTATAGAGACTGATGTGATGTGGGGGGAGGGGACATTAGAGTGTAAGCTCCTCTGTATAGAGACTGATGTGATGTGGGGGAAGGGGACATTAGAGTGTAAGCTCCTCTGTATAGAGACTGATGTGATGTGGGGGGAGGGGACATTAGAGTGTAAGCTCCTCTGTACAGAGACTGATGTGATGTGGGGGGAGGGGACATTAGAGTGTAAGCTCCTCTGTATAGAGACTGATGTGATGTGGGGGAGGGGACATTAGAGTGTAAGCTCCTCTGTACAGAGACTGATGTGATGTGGGGAGGGGACATTAGAGTGTAAGCTCCTCTGTACAGAGACTGATGTGATGTGGGGGGAGGGGGACATTAGAGTGTAAGCTCCTCTGTATAGAGACTGATGTGATGTGTGGGGGAGGGGACATTAGAGTGTAAGCTCCTCTGTACAGAGACTGATGTGATGTGGGGGGAGGGGACATTAGAGTGTAAGCTCCTCTGTATAGAGACTGATGTGATGGGGGGGAGGGGACATTAGAGTGTAAGCTCCTCTGTATAGAGACTGATGTGATGTGGGGGGGGGGGGAGGGGACATTAGAGTGTAAGCTCCTCTGTATAGAGACTGATGTGATGTGGGGGAGGGGACATTAGAGTGTAAGCTCCTCTGTATAGAGACTGATGTGATGTGGGGGGAGGGGACATTAGAGTGTAAGCTCCTCTGTATAGAGACTGATGTGATGTGGGGGGAGGGGAGGGGACATTAGAGTGTAAGCTCCTCTGTATAGAGACTGATGTGATGTGGGGGGAGGGGACATTAGAGTGTAAGCTCCTCTGTACAGAGACTGATGTGATGTGGGGGAGGGGACATTAGAGTGTAAGCTCCTCTGTATAGAGACTGATGTGATGTGGGGGGAGGGGAGGGGACATTAGAGTGTAAGCTCCTCTGTATAGAGACTGATGTGATGTGGGGGGAGGGGACATTAGAGTGTAAGCTCCTCTGTACAGAGACTGATGTGATGTGGGGGAGGGGACATTAGAGTGTAAGCTCCTCTGTATAGAGACTGATGTGATGTGGGGGGGAGGGGACATTAGAGTGTAAGCTCCTCTGTACAGAGACTGATGTGATGTGGGGGGAGGGGACATTAGAGTGTAAGCTCCTCTGTATAGAGACTGATGTGATGTGGAGGAGGGGACATTAGAGTGTAAGCTCCTCTGTACAGAGACTGATGTGATGTGGGGGGAGGGGACATTAGAGTGTAAGCTCCTCTGTATAGAGACTGATGTGATGTGGAGGAGGGGACATTAGAGTGTAAGCTCCTCTGTACAGAGACTGATGTGATGTGGGGGGAGGGGGACATTAGAGTGTAAGCTCCTCTGTACAGAGACTGATGTGATGTGTGGGGGGAGGGGACATTAGAGTGTAAGCTCCTCTGTATAGAGACTGATGTGATGTGGGGGGAGGGGAGGGGACATTAGAGTGTAAGCTCCTCTGTATAGAGACTGATGTGATGTGGGGGGAGGGGACATTAGAGTGTAAGCTCCTCTGTATAGAGACTGATGTGATGTGGGGGGAGGGGACATTAGAGTGTAAGCTCCTCTGTACAGAGACTGATGTGATGTGGGGGGAGGGGACATTAGAGTGTAAGCTCCTCTGTACAGAGACTGATGTGATGTGGGGGGGAGGGGACATTAGAGTGTAAGCTCCTCTGTATAGAGACTGATGTGATGTGGGGGGAGGGGACATTAGAGTGTAAGCTCCTCTGTATAGAGACTGATGTGATGTGGGGGGAGGGGACATTAGAGTGTAAGCTCCTCTGTATAGAGACTGATGTGATGTGGGGGGGAGGGGACATTAGAGTGTAAGCTCCTCTGTATAGAGACTGATGTGATGTGGGGGGAGGGGACATTAGAGTGTAAGCTCCTCTGTATAGAGACGGATGTGATGTGGGGGGAGGGGACATTAGAGTGTAAGCTCCTCTGTATAGAGACTGATGTGATGTGGGGGGGAGGGGACATTAGAGTGTAAGCTCCTCTGTATAGAGACTGATGTGATGTGGGGGGAGGGGACATTAGAGTGTAAGCTCCTCTGTACAGAGACTGATGTGATGTGGGGGGAGGGGACAGTAGAGTGTAAGCTCCTCTGTATAGAGACTGATGTGATGTGTGGGGGAGGGGACATTAGAGTGTAAGCTCCTCTGTATAGAGACTGATGTGATGGGGGGGGAGGGGACATTAGAGTGTAAGCTCCTCTGTATAGAGACTGATGTGATGTGGGGGGGGGAGGGGACATTAGAGTGTAAGCTCCTCTGTATAGAGACTGATGTGATGTGGGGGGGGGAGGGGACATTAGAGTGTAAGCTCCTCTGTACAGAGACTGATGTGATGTGGGGGGAGGGGACATTAGAGTGTAAGCTCCTCTGTATAGAGACTGATGTGATGTGGGGGGGAGGGGACATTAGAGTGTAAGCTCCTCTGTATAGAGACTGATGTGATGTGGGGGAGGGGACATTAGAGTGTAAGCTCCTCTGTATAGAGACTGATGTGATGTGGGGGGAGGGGACATTAGAGTGTAAGCTCCTCTGTACAGAGACTGATGTGATGTGTGGGGGGAGGGGACATTAGAGTGTAAGCTCCTCTGTATAGAGACTGATGTGATGTGGGGGGAGGGGAGGGGACATTAGAGTGTAAGCTCCTCTGTATAGAGACTGATGTGATGTGGGGGGGAGGGGACATTAGAGTGTAAGCTCCTCTGTACAGAGACTGATGTGATGTGGGGGGGAGGGGACATTAGAGTGTAAGCTCCTCTGTATAGAGACTGATGTGATGTGGGGGGGAGGGGACATTAGAGTGTAAGCTCCTCTGTATAGAGACTGATGTGATGGGGGGGGAGGGGACATTAGAGTGTAAGCTCCTCTGTACAGAGACTGATGTGATGTGGGGGGAGGGGACATTAGAGTGTAAGCTCCTCTGTATAGAGACTGATGTGATGGGGGGGGGGAGGGGACATTAGAGTGTAAGCTCCTCTGTACAGAGACTGATGTGATGTGGGGGGAGGGGACATTAGAGTGTAAGCTCCTCTGTATAGAGACTGATGTGATGTGGGGGGAGGGGACATTAGAGTGTAAGCTCCTCTGTACAGAGACTGATGTGATGTGGGGGGAGGGGACATTAGAGTGTAAGCTCCTCTGTACAGAGACTGATGTGATGTGGGGGGAGGGGGACATTAGAGTGTAAGCTCCTCTGTACAGAGACTGATGTGATGTGTGGGGGGAGGGGACATTAGAGTGTAAGCTCCTCTGTATAGAGACTGATGTGATGTGGGGGGAGGGGAGGGGACATTAGAGTGTAAGCTCCTCTGTATAGAGACTGATGTGATGTGGGGGGGGGAGGGGACATTAGAGTGTAAGCTCCTCTGTATAGAGACGGATGTGATGTGGGGGGAGGGGACATTAGAGTGTAAGCTCCTCTGTATAGAGACTGATGTGATGTGGGGGGAGGGGACATTAGAGTGTAAGCTCCTCTGTACAGAGACTGATGTGATGTGGGGGGAGGGGACATTAGAGTGTAAGCTCCTCTGTATAGAGACTGATGTGATGTGGGGGAGGGGACATTAGAGTGTAAGCTCCTCTGTATAGAGACTGATGTGATGTGTGGGGGAGGGGACATTAGAGTGTAAGCTCCTCTGTACAGAGACTGATGTGATGTGGGGGGGGGGGGGGACATTAGAGTGTAAGCTCCTCTGTACAGAGACTGATGTGATGTGGGGGAGGGGACATTAGAGTGTAAGCTCCTCTGTACAGAGACTGATGTGATGTGGGGGGGGGGGACATTAGAGTGTAAGCTCCTCTGTACAGAGACTGATGTGATGTGGGGGGAGGGGACATTAGAGTGTAAGCTCCTCTGTATAGAGACTGATGTGATGTGGGGGAGGGGACATTAGAGTGTAAGCTCCTCTGTATAGAGACTGGTGTGATGTGGGGGGAGGGGACATTAGAGTGTAAGCTCCTCTGTATAGAGACTGATGTGATGTGGGGGAGGGGACATTAGAGTGTAAGCTCCTCTGTATAGAGACTGATGTGATGTGGGGGGAGGGGACATTAGAGTGTAAGCTCCTCTGTACAGAGACTGATGTGATGTGGGGGGGAGGGGACATTAGAGTGTAAGCTCCTCTGTATAGAGACTGATGTGATGTGGGGGGGGGAGGGGACATTAGAGTGTAAGCTCCTCTGTATAGAGACTGATGTGATGTGGGGGAGGGGACATTAGAGTGTAAGCTCCTCTGTATAGAGACTGATGTGATGTGGGGGAGGGGACATTAGAGTGTAAGCTCCTCTGTATAGAGACTGATGTGATGTGGGGGGGGAGGGGACATTAGAGTGTAAGCTCCTCTGTACAGAGACTGATGTGATGTGGGGGGGAGGGGACATTAGAGTGTAAGCTCCTCTGTATAGAGACTGATGTGATGTGGGGGGAGGGGACATTAGAGTTTAAGCTCCTCTGTACAGAGACTGATGTGATGTGGGGGGGAGGGGACATTAGAGTGTAAGCTCCTCTGTACAGAGACTGATGTGATGTGGGGGGGAGGGGACATTAGAGTGTAAGCTCCTCTGTATAGAGACTGATGTGATGTGGGGGAGGGGACATTAGAGTGTAAGCTCCTCTGTATAGAGACTGATGTGATGTGGGGGGAGGGGACATTAGAGTGTAAGCTCCTCTGTATAGAGACTGATGTGATGTGTGGGGGAGGGGACATTAGAGTGTAAGCTCCTCTGTATAGAGACTGATGTGATGTGGGGGGAGGGGACATTAGAGTGTAAGCTCCTCTGTATAGAGACTGATGTGATGTGTGGGGGAGGGGACATTAGAGTGTAAGCTCCTCTGTATAGAGACTGATGTGATGTGGGGGAGGGGACATTATAGTGTAAGCTCCTCTGTACAGAGACTGATGTGATGGGGGGGGGAGGGGACATTAGAGTGTAAGCTCCTCTGTATAGAGACTGATGTGATGTGGGGGAGGGGACATTAGAGTGTAAGCTCCTCTGTATAGAGACTGATGTGATGTGGGGGGGGAGGGGACATTAGAGTGTAAGCTCCTCTGTATAGAGACTGATGTGATGTGGGGGAGGGGACATTAGAGTGTAAGCTCCTCTGTATAGAGACTGATGTGATGTGGGGGGAGGGGACATTAGAGTGTAAGCTCCTCTGTATAGAGACTGATGTGATGGGGGGGGGGAGGGGACATTAGAGTGTAAGCTCCTCTGTATAGAGATTGATGTGATGTGGGGGGGAGGGGACATTAGAGTGTAAGCTCCTCTGTATAGAGACTGATGTGATGTGGGGGGAGGGGACATTAGAGTGTAAGCTCCTCTGTACAGAGACTGATGTGATGGGGGGGGGGAGGGGACATTAGAGTGTAAGCTCCTCTGTATAGAGACTGATGTGATGTGATGTGGGGGAGGGGACATTAGAGTGTAAGCTCCTCTGTATAGAGACTGATGTGATGTGGGGGGAGGGGACATTAGAGTGTAAGCTCCTCTGGTACAGAGACTGATGTGATGTGGGGGGGAGGGGACATTAGAGTGTAAGCTCCTCTGTATAGAGACTGATGTGATGTGGGGGGAGGGGACATTAGAGTGTAAGCTCCTCTGTATAGAGACTGATGTGATGTGGGGGAGGGGACATTAGAGTGTAAGCTCCTCTGTATAGAGACTGATGTGATGTGGGGGGAGGGGACATTAGAGTGTAAGCTCCTCTGTACAGAGACTGATGTGATGTGGGGGAGGGGACATTAGAGTGTAAGCTCCTCTGTACAGAGACTGATGTGATGTGGGGGGGAGGGGACATTAGAGTGTAAGCTCCTCTGTATAGAGACTGATGTGATGTGGGGGGAGGGGACATTAGAGTGTAAGCTCCTCTGTACAGAGACTGATGTGATGTGGGGGAGGGGACATTAGAGTGTAAGCTCCTCTGTACAGAGACTGATGTGATGTGATGTGGGGGAGGGGACATTAGAGTGTAAGCTCCTCTGTATAGAGACTGATGTGATGTGGGGGGAGGGGACATTAGAGTGTAAGCTCCTCTGTATAGAGACTGATGTGATGTGGGGGGAGGGGACATTAGAGTGTAAGCTCCTCTGTATAGAGACTGATGTGATGTGGGGGGGAGGGGACATTAGAGTGTAAGCTCCTCTGTATAGAGACTGATGTGATGTGGGGGGAGGGGACATTAGAGTGTAAGCTCCTCTGTATAGAGACGGATGTGATGTGGGGGGAGGGGACATTAGAGTGTAAGCTCCTCTGTACAGAGACTAATGTCCCCTCCCCCCCACATCACATCAGAGTGTAAGCTCCTCTGTATAGAGACTGATGTGATGGGGGGGAGGGGACATTAGAGTGTAAGCTCCTCTGTACAGAGACTGATGTGATGTGAGGGGGAGGAGACATTAGAGTGTAAGCTCCTCTGTATAGAGACTGATGTGATGTGGGGGGGAGGGGACATTAGAGTGTAAGCTCCTCTGTATAGAGACTGATGTGATGTGGGGGGAGGGGACATTAGAGTGTAAGCTCCTCAGTATAGAGACTGATGTGATGTGGGGGGAGGGGACATTAGAGTGTAAGCTCCTCTGTATAGAGACTGATGTGATGTGGGGGAGGGGACATTAGAGTGTAAGCTCCTCTGTACAGAGACTGATGTGATGTGAGGGGGAGGGGACATTAGAGTGTAAGCTCCTCTGTATAGAGACTGATGTGATGTGGGGGGAGGGGACATTAGAGTGTAAGCTCCTCTGTATAGAGACTGATGTGATGTGGGGGGAGGGGACATTAGAGTGTAAGCTCCTCTGTATAGAGACTGATGTGATGTGGGGGAGGGGACATTATAGTGTAAGCTCCTCTGTACAGAGACTGATGTGATGGGGGGGGGGGAGGGGACATTAGAGTGTAAGCTCCTCTGTATAGAGACTGATGTGATGTGGGGGGAGGGGAAATTAGAGTGTAAGCTCCTCTGTACAGAGACTGATGTGATGTGGGGGGGGGGAGGGGACATTAGAGTGTAAGCTCCTCTGTATAGAGACTGATGTGATGTGGGGGGGGGAGGGGACATTAGAGTGTAAGCTCCTCTGTACAGAGACTGATGTGATGTGGGGGGAGGGGACATTAGAGTGTAAGCTCCTCTGTACAGAGACTGATGTGATGTGGGGGGAGGGGACATTAGAGTGTAAGCTCCTCTGTATAGAGACTGATGTGATGTGGAGGAGGGGACATTAGAGTGTAAGCTCCTCTGTACAGAGACTGATGTGATGTGGGGGGGAGGGGACATTAGAGTGTAAGCTCCTCTGTACAGAGACTGATGTGATGTGGGGGGGGAGGGGACATTAGAGTGTAAGCTCCTCTGTATAGAGACTGATGTGATGTGGGGGGGAGGGGACATTAGAGTGTAAGCTCCTCTGTATAGAGACTGATGTGATGTGGGGGGGGAGGGGACATTAGAGTGTAAGCTCCTCGGTACAGAGACTGATGTGATGTGGGGGGGAGGGGACATTAGAGTGTAAGCTCCTCTGTATAGAGACTGATGTGATGTGGGGGAGGGGACATTAGAGTGTAAGCTCCTCTGTACAGAGACTGATGTGATGTGGGGGGAGGGGACATTAGAGTGTAAGCTCCTCTGTATAGAGAGTGATGTGATGTGGGGGGGAGGGGACATTAGAGTGTAAGCTCCTCTGTATAGAGACTGATGTGATGTGGGGGAGGGGACATTAGAGTGTAAGCTCCTCTGTATAGAGACTGATGTGATGTGGGGGGGGGGGGGACATTAGAGTGTAAGCTCCTCTGTATAGAGACTGATGTGATGTGGGGGGGAGGGGACATTAGAGTGTAAGCTCCTCTGTATAGAGACTGATGTGATGTGGGGGGGGGGGGGGACATTAGAGTGTAAGCTCCTCTGTATAGAGACTGATGTGATGTGGGGGGGAGGGGACATTAGAGTGTAAGCTCCTCTGTATAGAGACTGATGTGATGTGGGGGAGGGGACATTAGAGTGTAAGCTCCTCTGTACAGAGACTGATGTGATGTGGGGGGAGGGGACATTAGAGTTTAAGCTCCTCTGTACAGAGACTGATGTGATGTGGGGGGGAGGGGACATTAGAGTGTAAGCTCCTCTGTATAGAGACTGATGTGATGTGGGGGGGGAGGGGACATTAGAGTGTAAGCTCCTCTGTACAGAGACTGATGTGATGTGGGGGGGAGGGGACATTAGAGTGTAAGCTCCTCTGTATAGAGACTGATGTGATGTGGGGGGGAGGGGACATTAGAGTGTAAGCTCCTCTGTATAGAGACTGATGTGATGTGTGGGGGGAGGGGACATTAGAGTGTAAGCTCCTCTGTATAGAGACTGATGTGATGTGGGTGGAGGGGAGGGGACATTAGAGTGTAAGCTCCTCTGTATAGAGACTGATGTGATGTGGGGGGAGGGGACATTAGAGTGTAAGCTCCTCTGTATAGAGACTGATGTGATGTGGGGGGAGGGGAGGGGACATTAGAGTGTAAGCTCCTCTGTACAGAGACTGATGTGATGTGGGGGGAGGGGACATTAGAGTGTAAGCTCCTCTGTACAGAGACTGATGTGATGTGGGGGGAGGGGACATTAGAGTGTAAGCTCCTCTGTACAGAGACTGATGTGATGTGGGGGGAGGGGACATTAGAGTGTAAGCTCCTCTGTATAGAGACTGATGTGATGTGGGGGGGAGGGGACATTAGAGTGTAAGCTCCTCTGTATAGAGACTGATGTGATGGGGGGGGAGGGGACATTAGAGTGTAAGCTCCTCTGTATAGAGACTGATGTTATGTGGGGGGGGGGGGGGACATTAGAGTGTAAGCTCCTCTGTATAGAGACTGATGTGATGTGGGGGGGAGGGGACATTAGAGTGTAAGCTCCTCTGTATAGAGACTGATGTGATGGGGGGGGAGGGGACATTAGAGTGTAAGCTCCTCTGTATAGAGACTGATGTTATGTGGGGGGGGGGGGGGACATTAGAGTGTAAGCTCCTCTGTACAGAGACTGATGTGATGTGGGGGGGGGGGGGACATTAGAGTGTAAGCTCCTCTGTATAGAGACTGATGTGATGTGGGGGGGAGGGGACATTAGAGTGTAAGCTCCTCTGTACAGAGACTGATGTGATGTGGGGGAGGGGACATTAGAGTGTAAGCTCCTCTGTATAGAGACTGATGTGATGTGGGGGGAGGGGACATTAGAGTGTAAGCTCCTCTGTACAGAGACTGATGTGATGTGGGGGGAGGGGACATTAGAGTGTAAGCTCCTCTGTATAGAGACTGATGTGATGTGGGGGGGGGAGGGGACATTAGAGTGTAAGCTCCTCTGTATAGAGACTGATGTGATGTGGGGGAGGGGACATTAGAGTGTAAGCTCCTCTGTATAGAGACTGATGTGATGTGGGGGAGGGGACATTAGAGTGTAAGCTCCTCTGTATAGAGACTGATGTGATGTGGGGGGAGGGGACATTAGAGTGTAAGCTCCTCTGTACAGAGACTGATGTGATGTGGTGGGGGAGGGGACATTAGAGTGTAAGCTCCTCTGGTACAGAGACGGATGTGATGTGGGGGGAGGGGACATTAGAGTGTAAGCTCCTCTGTATAGAGACTGATGTGATGTGGGGGAGGGGACATTAGAGTGTAAGCTCCTCTGTATAGAGACTGATGTAATGTGGGGGGAGGGGACATTAGAGTGTAAGCTCCTCTGTATAGAGACTGATGTGATGTGGGGGAGGGGACATTAGAGTGTAAGCTCCTCTGTACAGAGACTGATGTGATGTGGGGGGGAGGGGACATTAGAGTGTAAGCTCCTCTGTATAGAGACTGATGTGATGTGGGGGGGAGGGGACATTAGAGTGTAAGCTCCTCTGTATAGAGACTGATGTGATGTGGGGGGAGGGGACATTAGAGTGTAAGCTCCTCTGTATAGAGACTGATGTGATGTGGGGGGTGGGGACATTAGAGTGTAAGCTCCTCTGTATAGAGACTGATGTGATGTGGGGGGAGGGGACATTAGAGTGTAAGCTCCTCTGTATAGAGACTGATGTGATGTGGGGGGGGAGGGGACATTAGAGTGTAAGCTCCTCTGTATAGAGACTGATGTGATGTGGGGGGGGAGGGGACATTAGAGTGTAAGCTCCTCTGTATAGAGACTGATGTGATGTGGGGGAAGGGGACATTAGAGTGTAAGCTCCTCTGTATAGAGACTGATGTGATGTGGGGGGAGGGGACATTAGAGTGTAAGCTCCTCTGTACAGAGACTGATGTAATGTGGGGGAAGGGGACATTAGAGTGTAAGCTCCTCTGTATAGAGACTGATGTGATGTGGGGGGAGGGGACATTAGAGTGTAAGCTCCTCTGTATAGAGACTGATGTGATGTGGGGGGGGAGGGGACATTAGAGTGTAAGCTCCTCTGTATAGAGACTGATGTTATGTGGGGGGGAGGGGACATTAGAGTGTAAGCTCCTCTGTATAGAGACTGATGTGATGTGGGGGGAGGGGACATTAGAGTGTAAGCTCCTCTGTATAGAGACTGATGTGATGTGGGGGGGGAGGGGACATTAGAGTGTAAGCTCCTCTGTATAGAGACTGATGTGATGTGGGGGGGAGGGGACATTAGAGTGTAAGCTCCTCTGTATAGAGACTGATGTGATGTGGGGGGGAGGGGACATTAGAGTGTAAGCTCCTCTGTATAGAGACTGATGTGATGTGGGGGAGGGGACATTAGAGTGTAAGCTCCTCTGTATAGAGACTGATGTGATGGGGGGGGGAGGGGACATTAGAGTGTAAGCTCCTCTGTACAGAGAATGATGTGATGTGGGGGAGGGGACATTAGAGTGTAAGCTCCTCTGTATAGAGACTGATGTGATGTGGGGGGAGGGGACATTAGAGTGTAAGCTCCTCTGTATAGAGACTGATGTGATGTGGGGGGGAGGGGACATTAGAGTGTAAGCTCCTCTGTATAGAGACTGATGTGATGTGGGGGGGGGGACATTAGAGTGTAAGCTCCTCTGGTACAGAGACTGATGTGATGTGGGGGGGGGGGACATTAGAGTGTAAGCTCCTCTGTATAGAGACTGATGTGATGTGGGGGAGGGGACATTAGAGTGTAAGCTCCTCTGTACAGAGACTGATGTGATGTGGGGGAGGGGACATTAGAGTGTAAGCTCCTCTGTATAGAGACGGATGTGATGTGGGGGGGAGGGGACATTAGAGTGTAAGCTCCTCTGTATAGAGACTGGTGTGATGTGGGGGGAGGGGACATTAGAGTGTAAGCTCCTCTGTATAGAGACTGATGTGATGTGGGGGGAGGGGACATTAGAGTGTAAGCTCCTCTGTATAGAGACTGATGTGATGTGGGGGGGAGGGGACATTAGAGTGTAAGCTCCTCTGTATAGAGACTGATGTGATGTGGGGGGAGGGGACATTAGAGTGTAAGCTCCTCTGTACAGAGACTGATGTGATGTGGGGGAGGGGACATTAGAGTGTAAGCTCCTCTGTACAGAGACTGATGTGATGTGGGGGAGGGGACATTAGAGTGTAAGCTCCTCTGTATAGAGACTGATGTGATGTGGGGGGAGGGGACATTAGAGTGTAAGCTCCTCTGTACAGAGACTGATGTGATGTGGGGGGGAGGGGACATTAGAGTGTAAGCTCCTCTGTATAGAGACTGATGTGATGTGGGGGGGGGGGACATTAGAGTGTAAGCTCCTCTGTACAGAGACTGATGTGATGTGGGGGGAGGGGACATTAGAGTGTAAGCTCCTCTGTATAGAGACTGATGTGATGTGGGGGAGGGGACATTAGAGTGTAAGCTCCTCTGTACAGAGACTGATGTGATGTGGGGGGAGGGGACATTAGAGTGTAAGCTCCTCTGTACAGAGACTGATGTGATGTGGGGGGGAGGGGACATTAGAGTGTAAGCTCCTCTGTATAGAGACTGATGTGATGTGGGGGGAGGGGACATTAGAGTGTAAGCTCCTCTGTATAGAGACTGATGTGATGTGGGGGGGAGGGGACATTAGAGTGTAAGCTCCTCTGTACAGAGACTGATGTGATGTGGGGGGAGGGGACATTAGAGTGTAAGCTCCTCTGTACAGAGACTGATGTGATGTGGGGGGAGGGGACATTAGAGTGTAAGCTCCTCTGTATAGAGACTGATGTGATGTGGGGGGAGGGGACATTAGAGTGTAAGCTCCTCTGTATAGAGACTGATGTGATGGGGGGGGGGAGGGGACATTAGAGTGTAAGCTCCTCTGTACAGAGACTGATGTGATGTGGGGGAGGGGACATTAGAGTGTAAGCTCCTCTGTATAGAGACTGATGTGATGTGGGGGGGGGGACATTAGAGTGTAAGCTCCTCTGTATAGAGACTGATGTGATGTGGGGGGAGGGGACATTAGAGTGTAAGCTCCTCTGTATAGAGACTGATGTGATGTGGGGGAGGGGACATTAGAGTGTAAGCTCCTCTGTATAGAGACTGATGTGATGTGGGGGGGGGAGGGGACATTAGAGTGTAAGCTCCTCTGTACAGAGACTGATGTGATGTGGGGGGAGGGGACATTAGAGTGTAAGCTCCTCTGGTACAGAGACTGATGTGATGTGGGGGGGGGACATTAGAGTGTAAGCTCCTCTGTATAGAGACTGATGTGATGTGGGGGAGGGGACATTAGAGTGTAAGCTCCTCTGTATAGAGACTGATGTGGGGGGAGGGGACATTAGAGTGTAAGCTCCTCTGTATAGAGACTGATGTGATGTGGGGGGGGAGGGGACATTAGAGTGTAAGCTCCTCTGTATAGAGACTGATGTGATGTGGGGGGAGGGGACATTAGAGTGTAAGCTCCTCTGTACAGAGACTGATGTGATGTGGGGGAGGGGACATTAGAGTGTAAGCTCCTCTGTACAGAGACTGATGTGATGTGGGGGGAGGGGACATTAGAGTGTAAGCTCCTCTGTATAGAGACTGATGTGATGTGGGGGAGGGGACATTAGAGTGTAAGCTCCTCTGTATAGAGACTGATGTGATGTGGGGGAGGGGACATTAGAGTGTAAGCTCCTCTGTATAGAGACTGATGTGATGTGGGGGGGGAGGGGACATTAGAGTGTAAGCTCCTCTGTACAGAGACTGATGTGATGTGGGGGAGGGGACATTAGAGTGTAAGCTCCTCTGTACAGAGACTGATGTGATGTGGGGGAGGGGACATTAGAGTGTAAGCTCCTCTGTATAGAGACGGATGTGATGTGGGGGGGAGGGGACATTAGAGTGTAAGCTCCTCTGTATAGAGACTGGTGTGATGTGGGGGGGGAGGGGACATTAGAGTGTAAGCTCCTCTGTATAGAGACTGATGTGATGTGGGGGGGGGGGGACATTAGAGTGTAAGCTCCTCTGTACAGAGACTGATGTGATGTGGGGGGAGGGGACATTAGAGTGTAAGCTCCTCTGTATAGAGACTGATGTGATGTGGGGGGGAGGGGACATTAGAGTGTAAGCTCCTCTGTACAGAGACTGATGTGATGTGGGGGAGGGGACATTAGAGTGTAAGCTCCTCTGTACAGAGACTGATGTGATGTGGGGGAGGGGACATTAGAGTGTAAGCTCCTCTGTATAGAGACTGATGTGATGTGGGGGAGGGGACATTAGAGTGTAAGCTCCTCTGTATAGAGACTGATGTGATGGGGGGGAGGGGACATTAGAGTGTAAGCTCCTCTGTATAGAGACTGATGTGATGTGGGGGGGAGGGGACATTAGAGTGTAAGCTCCTCTGTACAGAGACTGATGTGATGGGGGGGGAGGGGACATTAGAGTGTAAGCTCCTCTGTACAGAGACTGATGTGATGTGGGGGAGGGGACATTAGAGTGTAAGCTCCTCTGTATAGAGACTGATGTGATGTGGGGGGGAGGGGACATTAGAGTGTAAGCTCCTCTGTACAGAGACTGATGTGATGTGGGGGGAGGGGACATTAGAGTGTAAGCTCCTCTGTATAGAGACTGATGTGATGTGGGGGGGGGGGACATTAGAGTGTAAGCTCCTCTGTACAGAGACTGATGTGATGTGGGGGGAGGGGACATTAGAGTGTAAGCTCCTCTGTACAGAGACTGATGTGATGTGGGGGAGGGGACATTAGAGTGTAAGCTCCTCTGTACAGAGACTGATGTGATGTGGGGGAGGGGACATTAGAGTGTAAGCTCCTCTGTATAGAGACTGATGTGATGTGGGGGAGGGGACATTAGAGTGTAAGCTCCTCTGTATAGAGACTGATGTGATGTGGGGGGAGGGGACATTAGAGTATAAGCTCCTCTGTATAGAGACTGATGTGATGTGGGGGGAGGGGACATTAGAGTGTAAGCTCCTCTGTATAGAGACGGATGTGATGTGGGGGGAGGGGACATTAGAGTGTAAGCTCCTCTGTATAGAGACTGATGTGATGGGGGGGGGGGGACATTAGAGTGTAAGCTCCTCTGTACAGAGACTGATGTGATGTGGGGGGAGGGGACATTAGAGTGTAAGCTCCTCTGTATAGAGACGGATGTGATGTGTGGGGGAGGGGACATTAGAGTGTAAGCTCCTCTGTATAGAGACGGATGTGATGTGTGGGGGAGGGGACATTAGAGTGTAAGCTCCTCTGTATAGAGACTGATGTGATGTGGGGGGGAGGGGACATTAGAGTGTAAGCTCCTCTGTATAGAGACTGATGTGATGTGGGGGGAGGGGACATTAGAGTGTAAGCTCCTCTGTACAGAGACTGATGTGATGTGGGGGAGGGGACATTAGAGTGTAAGCTCCTCTGTATAGAGACTGATGTGATGTGGGGGAGGGGACATTAGAGTGTAAGCTCCTCTGTATAGAGACTGATGTGATGTGGGGGGAGGGGACATTAGAGTGTAAGCTCCTCTGTACAGAGACTGATGTGATGTGGGGGGGAGGGGACATTAGAGTGTAAGCTCCTCTGTATAGAGACTGATGTGATGTGGGGGGGGGACATTAGAGTGTAAGCTCCTCTGTACAGAGACTGATGTGATGTGGGGGGAGGGGACATTAGAGTGTAAGCTCCTCTGTATAGAGACTGATGTGATGTGGGGGAGGGGACATTAGAGTGTAAGCTCCTCTGTACAGAGACTGATGTGATGTGGGGGGAGGGGACATTAGAGTGTAAGCTCCTCTGTACAGAGACTGATGTGATGTGGGGGGAGGGGACATTAGAGTGTAAGCTCCTCTGTATAGAGACTGATGTGATGTGGGGGGAGGGGACATTAGAGTGTAAGCTCCTCTGTATAGAGACTGATGTGATGGGGGGGGGGGAGGGGACATTAGAGTGTAAGCTCCTCTGTACAGAGACTGATGTGATGTGGGGGAGGGGACATTAGAGTGTAAGCTCCTCTGTATAGAGACTGATGTGATGTGGGGGGGGGGACATTAGAGTGTAAGCTCCTCTGGTACAGAGACTGATGTGATGTGGGGGGGAGGGGACATTAGAGTGTAAGCTCCTCTGTACAGAGACTGATGTGATGTGGGGGGGAGGGGACATTAGAGTGTAAGCTCCTCTGTATAGAGACTGATGTGATGTGGGGGGAGGGGACATTAGAGTGTAAGCTCCTCTGTACAGAGACTGATGTGATGTGGGGGGAGGGGACATTAGAGTGTAAGCTCCTCTGTATAGAGACGGATGTGATGTGGGGGGAGGGGACATTAGAGTGTAAGCTCCTCTGTATAGAGACTGATGTGATGTGGGGGGAGGGGACATTAGAGTGTAAGCTCCTCTGTACAGAGACTGATGTGATGTGGGGGGGGGGACATTAGAGTGTAAGCTCCTCTGTACAGAGACTGATGTGATGTGGGGGGGGGGACATTAGAGTGTAAGCTCCTCTGTACAGAGACTGATGTGATGTGGGGGGAGGGGACATTAGAGTGTAAGCTCCTCTGTACAGAGACTGATGTGATGTGGGGGGGGGGACATTAGAGTGTAAGCTCCTCTGTACAGAGACTGATGTGATGTGGGGGGGGGGACATTAGAGTGTAAGCTCCTCTGTACAGAGACTGATGTGATGTGGGGGGGGGGGACATTAGAGTGTAAGCTCCTCTGTATAGAGACTGATGTGATGTGGGGGGAGGGGACATTAGAGTGTAAGCTCCTCTGTATAGAGACTGATGTGATGTGGGGGAGGGGACATTAGAGTGTAAGCTCCTCTGTATAGAGACTGATGTGATGTGGGGGGGGGGGACATTAGAGTGTAAGCTCCTCTGTACAGAGACTGATGTGATGTGGGGGGAGGGGACATTAGAGTGTAAGCTCCTCTGTATAGAGACTGATGTGATGTGGGGGGAGGGGACATTAGAGTGTAAGCTCCTCTGTATAGAGACTGATGTGATGTGGGGGGGGGACATTAGAGTGTAAGCTCCTCTGTATAGAGACTGATGTGATGTGGGGGGGGGGGACATTAGAGTGTAAGCTCCTCTGTATAGAGACTGATGTGATGTGGGGGGAGGGGACATTAGAGTGTAAGCTCCTCTGTACAGAGACTGATGTGATGTGGGGGGAGGGGACATTAGAGTGTAAGCTCCTCTGTATAGAGACTGATGTGATGTGGGGGGAGGGGACATTAGAGTGTAAGCTCCTCTGTATAGAGACTGATGTGATGGGGGGGAGGGGATATTAGAGTGTAAGCTCCTCTGTATAGAGACTGATGTGATGTGGGGGGAGGGGACATTAGAGTGTAAGCTCCTCTGTATAGAGACTGATGTGATGTGGGGGGAGGGGACATTAGAGTGTAAGCTCCTCTGTACAGAGACTGATGTGATGTGGGGGGGGGGACATTAGAGTGTAAGCTCCTCTGTACAGAGACTGATGTGATGTGGGGGGGGGGACATTAGAGTGTAAGCTCCTCTGTACAGAGACTGATGTGATGTGGGGGGAGGGGACATTAGAGTGTAAGCTCCTCTGTACAGAGACTGATGTGATGTGGGGGAGGGGACATTAGAGTGTAAGCTCCTCTGTACAGAGACTGATGTGATGTGGGGGAGGGGACATTAGAGTGTAAGCTCCTCTGTATAGAGACTGATGTGATGTGGGGGAGGGGACATTAGAGTGTAAGCTCCTCTGTATAGAGACTGATGTGATGTGGGGGGAGGGGACATTAGAGTGTAAGCTCCTCTGTATAGAGACTGATGTGATGTGGGGGGAGGGGACATTAGAGTATAAGCTCCTCTGTATAGAGACTGATGTGATGTGGGGGGAGGGGACATTAGAGTGTAAGCTCCTCTGTATAGAGACGGATGTGATGTGGGGGGAGGGGACATTAGAGTGTAAGCTCCTCTGTATAGAGACTGATGTGATGGGGGGGGGGGACATTAGAGTGTAAGCTCCTCTGTACAGAGACTGATGTGATGTGGGGGGAGGGGACATTAGAGTGTAAGCTCCTCTGTATAGAGACGGATGTGATGTGTGGGGGAGGGGACATTAGAGTGTAAGCTCCTCTGTATAGAGACGGATGTGATGTGTGGGGGAGGGGACATTAGAGTGTAAGCTCCTCTGTATAGAGACTGATGTGATGTGGGGGGGAGGGGACATTAGAGTGTAAGCTCCTCTGTATAGAGACTGATGTGATGTGGGGGGAGGGGACATTAGAGTGTAAGCTCCTCTGTACAGAGACTGATGTGATGTGGGGGAGGGGACATTAGAGTGTAAGCTCCTCTGTACAGAGACTGATGTGATGTGGGGGAGGGGACATTAGAGTGTAAGCTCCTCTGTATAGAGACTGATGTGATGTGGGGGGGAGGGGACATTAGAGTGTAAGCTCCTCTGTATAGAGACTGATGTGATGTGGGGGGGGGGACATTAGAGTGTAAGCTCCTCTGGTACAGAGACTGATGTGATGTGGGGGGGGGGGGACATTAGAGTGTAAGCTCCTCTGTATAGAGACTGATGTGATGTGGGGGAGGGGACATTAGAGTGTAAGCTCCTCTGTACAGAGACTGATGTGATGTGGGGGAGGGGACATTAGAGTGTAAGCTCCTCTGTATAGAGACGGATGTGATGTGGGGGGGAGGGGACATTAGAGTGTAAGCTCCTCTGTATAGAGACTGGTGTGATGTGGGGGGAGGGGACATTAGAGTGTAAGCTCCTCTGTATAGAGACTGATGTGATGTGGGGGGAGGGGACATTAGAGTGTAAGCTCCTCTGTACAGAGACTGATGTGATGTGGGGGAGGGGACATTAGAGTGTAAGCTCCTCTGTATAGAGACTGATGTGATGTGGGGGGGAGGGGACATTAGAGTGTAAGCTCCTCTGTATAGAGACTGATGTGATGTGGGGGGAGGGGACATTAGAGTGTAAGCTCCTCTGTACAGAGACTGATGTGATGTGGGGGAGGGGACATTAGAGTGTAAGCTCCTCTGTATAGAGACTGATGTGATGTGGGGGGGGGGGACATTAGAGTGTAAGCTCCTCTGTACAGAGACTGATGTGATGTGGGGGGGAGGGGACATTAGAGTGTAAGCTCCTCTGTATAGAGACTGATGTGATGTGGGGGGGGGGACATTAGAGTGTAAGCTCCTCTGTACAGAGACTGATGTGATGTGGGGGGAGGGGACATTAGAGTGTAAGCTCCTCTGTATAGAGACTG
Source organism: Rana muscosa (assembly GCA_029206835.1). Lineage (NCBI taxonomy): Eukaryota > Metazoa > Chordata > Amphibia > Anura > Ranidae > Rana > Rana muscosa. The sequence continues at coordinate 206,374 of CM055117.1, read as the reverse complement.
ATGTGATGTGGGGGAGGGGACATTAGAGTGTAAGCTCCTCTGTACAGAGACTGATGTGATGTGGGGGGAGGGGACATTAGAGTGTAAGCTCCTCTGTACAGAGACTGATGTGATGTGGGGGGAGGGGACATTAGAGTGTAAGCTCCTCTGTATAGAGACTGATGTGATGTGGGGGGAGGGGACATTAGAGTGTAAGCTCCTCTGTATAGAGACTGATGTGATGGGGGGGGGGGAGGGGACATTAGAGTGTAAGCTCCTCTGTACAGAGACTGATGTGATGTGGGGGAGGGGACATTAGAGTGTAAGCTCCTCTGTATAGAGACTGATGTGATGTGGGGGGGGGGACATTAGAGTGTAAGCTCCTCTGGTACAGAGACTGATGTGATGTGGGGGGGGGACATTAGAGTGTAAGCTCCTCTGTATAGAGACTGATGTGATGTGGGGGAGGGGACATTAGAGTGTAAGCTCCTCTGTATAGAGACTGATGTGGGGGGAGGGGACATTAGAGTGTAAGCTCCTCTGTATAGAGACTGATGTGATGTGGGGGGGGAGGGGACATTAGAGTGTAAGCTCCTCTGTATAGAGACTGATGTGATGTGGGGGGAGGGGACATTAGAGTGTAAGCTCCTCTGTACAGAGACTGATGTGATGTGGGGGAGGGGACATTAGAGTGTAAGCTCCTCTGTACAGAGACTGATGTGATGTGGGGGGAGGGGACATTAGAGTGTAAGCTCCTCTGTATAGAGACTGATGTGATTTGGGGGGAGGGGACATTAGAGTGTAAGCTCCTCTGTACAGAGACTGATGTGATGTGGGGGGAGGGGACATTAGAGTGTAAGCTCCTCTGTACAGAGACTGATGTGATGTGGGGGAGGGGACATTAGAGTGTAAGCTCCTCTGTATAGAGACGGATGTGATGTGGGGGGGAGGGGACATTAGAGTGTAAGCTCCTCTGTATAGAGACTGGTGTGATGTGGGGGGGGAGGGGACATTAGAGTGTAAGCTCCTCTGTATAGAGACTGATGTGATGTGGGGGGGGGGGACATTAGAGTGTAAGCTCCTCTGTACAGAGACTGATGTGATGTGGGGGGAGGGGACATTAGAGTGTAAGCTCCTCTGTATAGAGACTGATGTGATGTGGGGGGGAGGGGACATTAGAGTGTAAGCTCCTCTGTACAGAGACTGATGTGATGTGGGGGAGGGGACATTAGAGTGTAAGCTCCTCTGTACAGAGACTGATGTGATGTGGGGGAGGGGACATTAGAGTGTAAGCTCCTCTGTATAGAGACTGATGTGATGTGGGGGAGGGGACATTAGAGTGTAAGCTCCTCTGTATAGAGACTGATGTGATGGGGGGGAGGGGACATTAGAGTGTAAGCTCCTCTGTATAGAGACTGATGTGATGTGGGGGGGAGGGGACATTAGAGTGTAAGCTCCTCTGTACAGAGACTGATGTGATGGGGGGGGAGGGGACATTAGAGTGTAAGCTCCTCTGTACAGAGACTGATGTGATGTGGGGGAGGGGACATTAGAGTGTAAGCTCCTCTGTATAGAGACTGATGTGATGTGGGGGGGAGGGGACATTAGAGTGTAAGCTCCTCTGTACAGAGACTGATGTGATGTGGGGGGAGGGGACATTAGAGTGTAAGCTCCTCTGTATAGAGACTGATGTGATGTGGGGGGGGGGGGACATTAGAGTGTAAGCTCCTCTGTACAGAGACTGATGTGATGTGGGGGGAGGGGACATTAGAGTGTAAGCTCCTCTGTACAGAGACTGATGTGATGTGGGGGAGGGGACATTAGAGTGTAAGCTCCTCTGTATAGAGACTGATGTGATGTGGGGGAGGGGACATTAGAGTGTAAGCTCCTCTGTATAGAGACTGATGTGATGTGGGGGAGGGGACATTAGAGTGTAAGCTCCTCTGTATAGAGACTGATGTGATGTGGGGGGAGGGGACATTAGAGTATAAGCTCCTCTGTATAGAGACTGATGTGATGTGGGGGGAGGGGACATTAGAGTGTAAGCTCCTCTGTATAGAGACGGATGTGATGTGGGGGGAGGGGACATTAGAGTGTAAGCTCCTCTGTATAGAGACTGATGTGATGGGGGGGGGGGGGACATTAGAGTGTAAGCTCCTCTGTACAGAGACTGATGTGATGTGGGGGGAGGGGACATTAGAGTGTAAGCTCCTCTGTATAGAGACTGATGTGATGTGGGGGGAGGGGACATTAGAGTGTAAGCTCCTCTGTATAGAGACTGATGTGATGGGGGGGGGGGAGGGGACATTAGAGTGTAAGCTCCTCTGTACAGAGACTGATGTGATGTGGGGGAGGGGACATTAGAGTGTAAGCTCCTCTGTATAGAGACTGATGTGATGTGGGGGGGGGGACATTAGAGTGTAAGCTCCTCTGGTACAGAGACTGATGTGATGTGGGGGGGAGGGGACATTAGAGTGTAAGCTCCTCTGTATAGAGACTGATGTGATGTGGGGGGAGGGGACATTAGAGTGTAAGCTCCTCTGTACAGAGACTGATGTGATGTGGGGGGAGGGGACATTAGAGTGTAAGCTCCTCTGTATAGAGACGGATGTGATGTGGGGGGAGGGGACATTAGAGTGTAAGCTCCTCTGTACAGAGACTGATGTGATGTGGGGGAGGGGACATTAGAGTGTAAGCTCCTCTGTACAGAGACTGATGTGATGTGGGGGAGGGGACATTAGAGTGTAAGCTCCTCTGTATAGAGACTGATGTGATGTGGGGGGGGGGGACATTAGAGTGTAAGCTCCTCTGTACAGAGACTGATGTGATGTGGGGGGAGGGGACATTAGAGTGTAAGCTCCTCTGTATAGAGACTGATGTGATGTGGGGGGGGGGGGACATTAGAGTGTAAGCTCCTCTGTATAGAGACTGATGTGATGTGGGGGGGGGGGACATTAGAGTGTAAGCTCCTCTGTATAGAGACTGATGTGATGTGGGGGGAGGGGATATTAGAGTGTAAGCTCCTCTGTATAGAGACTGATGTGATGTGGGGGGAGGGGACATTAGAGTGTAAGCTCCTCTGTATAGAGACTGATGTGATGTGGGGGGAGGGGACATTAGAGTGTAAGCTCCTCTGTACAGAGACTGATGTGATGTGGGGGGGGGACATTAGAGTGTAAGCTCCTCTGTACAGAGACTGATGTGATGTGGGGGGGGGGACATTAGAGTGTAAGCTCCTCTGTACAGAGACTGATGTGATGTGGGGGGAGGGGACATTAGAGTGTAAGCTCCTCTGTACAGAGACTGATGTGATGTGGGGGAGGGGACATTAGAGTGTAAGCTCCTCTGTACAGAGACTGATGTGATGTGGGGGAGGGGACATTAGAGTGTAAGCTCCTCTGTATAGAGACTGATGTGATGTGGGGGAGGGGACATTAGAGTGTAAGCTCCTCTGTATAGAGACTGATGTGATGTGGGGGGAGGGGACATTAGAGTGTAAGCTCCTCTGTATAGAGACTGATGTGATGTGGGGGGAGGGGACATTAGAGTATAAGCTCCTCTGTATAGAGACTGATGTGATGTGGGGGGAGGGGACATTAGAGTGTAAGCTCCTCTGTATAGAGACGGATGTGATGTGGGGGGAGGGGACATTAGAGTGTAAGCTCCTCTGTATAGAGACTGATGTGATGGGGGGGGGGACATTAGAGTGTAAGCTCCTCTGTACAGAGACTGATGTGATGTGGGGGGAGGGGACATTAGAGTGTAAGCTCCTCTGTATAGAGACGGATGTGATGTGTGGGGGAGGGGACATTAGAGTGTAAGCTCCTCTGTATAGAGACGGATGTGATGTGTGGGGGAGGGGACATTAGAGTGTAAGCTCCTCTGTATAGAGACTGATGTGATGTGGGGGGGAGGGGACATTAGAGTGTAAGCTCCTCTGTATAGAGACTGATGTGATGTGGGGGGAGGGGACATTAGAGTGTAAGCTCCTCTGTACAGAGACTGATGTGATGTGGGGGAGGGGACATTAGAGTGTAAGCTCCTCTGTACAGAGACTGATGTGATGTGGGGGAGGGGACATTAGAGTGTAAGCTCCTCTGTATAGAGACTGATGTGATGTGGGGGGAGGGGACATTAGAGTGTAAGCTCCTCTGTACAGAGACTGATGTGATGTGGGGGGGAGGGGACATTAGAGTGTAAGCTCCTCTGTATAGAGACTGATGTGATGTGGGGGGGGGGACATTAGAGTGTAAGCTCCTCTGTACAGAGACTGATGTGATGTGGGGGGAGGGGACATTAGAGTGTAAGCTCCTCTGTATAGAGACTGATGTGATGTGGGGGAGGGGACATTAGAGTGTAAGCTCCTCTGTACAGAGACTGATGTGATGTGGGGGGAGGGGACATTAGAGTGTAAGCTCCTCTGTATAGAGACTGATGTGATGTGGGGGGAGGGGACATTAGAGTGTAAGCTCCTCTGTATAGAGACTGATGTGATGTGGGGGGAGGGGACATTGGTGATGTGGGGGGAGGAGTTATGGCGAGGTTGGCAGTCATGGTAGACAGGTGACCCGGGGAAGAGGTAAAGGTGTTTCTCTTCGCCGGTTCTCACCTGTACTCCCTGTTCCCTGATCAGTGAGGTCTGAACTGGTCTGATCTGCTTCAAACACATCAGAAATCCGGCGCAGGAAGGAAACCTGAGCTGAGGGTGAAACGCTGGAACTTTATACTGCTGGGAATCACCTTTCTATATCACAAGAAACATACCGCCAGTCTGCAGCAGCTGGAATACTACAGGGGGGCATTATCCCTAATCCCTCCCATTATTCAAGTAAAGAGGGGGCACTGGTGACTGTGACATGCAGATGGGGACCATTAAATCACCGGGAGCTCCATGACCCCCTTATATAATCCTTGGAGCTCCATGACCCCCTTATATAGTCCTTGGAGCTCCATGACCCCCTTATATAGTCCTTGGAGCTCCATGACCCCCTTATATAATCCTTGGAGCTCCATGACCCCCTTATATAGTCCTTGGAGCTCCATGACCCCCTTATATAGTCCTTGGAGCTCCATGACCCCCCTATATAGTCCTTGCAGCTCCATGACCCCCTTATATAGTCCTTGGAGCTCCATGACCCCCTTATATAGTCCTTGCAGCTCCATGACCCCCTTATATAGTCCTTGGAGCTCCATGACCCCCTTATATAGTCCTTGGAGCTCCATGACCCCCTTATATAATCCTTGGAGTTCCATGACCCCCTTATATAGTCCTTGGAGCTCCATGACCCCCTTATATAGTCCTTGGAGCTCCATAACCCCCTTATATAGTCCTTGGGGCTCCATGACCCCCTTATATAGTCCTTGGAGCTCCATAACCCCCTTATATAGTCCTTGGAGCTCCATGACCCCCTTATATAGTCCTTGGAGCTCCATAACCCCCTTATATAGTCCTTGGGGCTCCATGACCCCCTTATATAGTCCTTGGAGCTCCATGACCCCCTTATATAGTCCTTGGAGCTCCATGACCCCCTTATATAGTCCTTGCAGCTCCATGACCCCCTTATATAGTCCTTGGAGCTCCATGACCCCCTTATATAATCCTTGGAGTTCCATGACCCCCTTATATAGTCCTTGGAGCTCCATGACCCCCTTATATAGTCCTTGGAGCTCCATGACCCCCTTATATAGTCCTTGGAGCTCCATAACCCCCTTATATAGTCCTTGGAGCTCCATGACCCCCTTATATAGTCCTTGGAGCTCCATGACCCCCTTATATAGTCCTTGCAGCTCCATGACCCCCTTATATAGTCCTTGCAGCTCCATGACCCCTTATATAGTCCTTGCAGCTCCATGACCCCTTATATAGTCCTTGGAGCTCCATGACCTCTTATATAGTCCTTGGAGCTCCATGACCCCTTATATAGTCCTTGGAGCCCCATGACCCCTTATATAGTCCTTGGAGCCCCATGACCCCTTATATAGTCCTTGGAGCCCCATGACTCCTTATATAGTCCTTGGAGCCCCATGACCCCTTATATAGTCCTTGGAGCTCCATGACCCCTTATATAGTCCTTGGAGCCCCATGACCCCTTATATAGTCCTTGGAGCCCCATGACCCCTTATATAGTCCTTGGAGCTCCATGACCCCTTATGTAATCCTTGGAGCTCCATGACCCCCTTATATAGTCCTTGGAGTTCCATGACCCCTTATATAGTCCTTGGAGCTCCATGACTCCCTTATATAGTCTTTGGAGCTCCATGACCCCCTTATATAGTCCTTGAAGTTCCATGACCCCTTATATAGTCCTTGGAGCTCCATGACTCCCTTATATAGTCTTTGGAGCTCCATAACCCCCTTATATAGTCCTTGGAGCTCCGTGACCCCCTTATATAGTCCTTGGAGCTCCATGACCCTCTTATATAGTCCTTGGAGCTCCATGACCCCTTATATAGTCCTTGGAGCTCTATGACCCCCTTATATAGTCCTTGGAGCTCTATGACCCCCTTATATAGTCCTTGGAGCTCCGTGACCCCCTTATATAGTCCTTGGAGCTCCATGACCCCCTTATATAGTCCTTGGAGCTCCATGACCCCCTTATATAGTCCTTGGAGCTCCGTGACCCCCTTATATAGTCCTTGGAGCTCCATGACCCCCTTATATAGTCCTTGGAGTTCCATGACCCCCTTATATAGTCCTTGGAGTTCCATGACCCCCTTATATAGTCCTTGGAGCTCCATGACCCCCTTATATAGTCCTTGGGGCTCCATCCCCCTTATATAGTCCTTGGAGCTCTATGACCCCCTTATATAGTCCTTGGAGCTCCATAACCCCCTTATATAGTCCTTGGGGCTCCATGACCCCCTTATATAGTCCTTGGAGCTCCATGACCCCCTTATATAGTCCTTGGAGCTCCATGACCCCCTTATATAGTCCTTGCAGCTCCATGACCCCCTTATATAGTCCTTGGAGCTCCATGACCCCCTTATATAATCCTTGGAGTTCCATGACCCCCTTATATAGTCCTTGGAGCTCCATGACCCCCTTATATAGTCCTTGGAGCTCCATGACCCCCTTATATAGTCCTTGGAGCTCCATAACCCCCTTATATAGTCCTTGGAGCTCCATGACCCCCTTATATAGTCCTTGGAGCTCCATGACCCCCTTATATAGTCCTTGCAGCTCCATGACCCCCTTATATAGTCCTTGCAGCTCCATGACCCCTTATATAGTCCTTGGAGCTCCATGACCTCTTATATAGTCCTTGGAGCTCCATGACCCCTTATATAGTCCTTGGAGCTCCATGACCCCCTTATATAGTCCTTGCAGCTCCATGACCCCTTATATAGTCCTTGGAGCTCCATGACCTCTTATATAGTCCTTGGAGCTCCATGACCCCTTATATAGTCCTTGGAGCCCCATGACCCCTTATATAGTCCTTGGAGCCCCATGACCCCTTATATAGTCCTTGGAGCTCCATGACCCCTTATATAGTCCTTGGAGCCCCATGACCCCTTATATAGTCCTTGGAGCTCCATGACCCCTTATATAGTCCTTGGAGCCCCATGACCCCTTATATAGTCCTTGGAGCTCCATGACCCCTTATATAGTCCTTGGAGCCCCATGACCCCTTATATAGTCCTTGGAGCCCCATGACCCCTTATATAGTCCTTGGAGCTCCATGACCCCTTATGTAATCCTTGGAGCTCCATGACCCCCTTATATAGTCCTTGGAGTTCCATGACCCCTTATATAGTCCTTGGAGCTCCATGACTCCCTTATATAGTCTTTGGAGCTCCATGACCCCCTTATATAGTCCTTGAAGTTCCATGACCCCTTATATAGTCCTTGGAGCTCCATGACTCCCTTATATAGTCTTTGGAGCTCCATAACCCCCTTATATAGTCCTTGGAGCTCCGTGACCCCCTTATATAGTCCTTGGAGCTCCATGACCCTCTTATATAGTCCTTGGAGCTCCATGACCCCTTATATAGTCCTTGGAGCTCTATGACCCCCTTATATAGTCCTTGGAGCTCTATGACCCCCTTATATAGTCCTTGGAGCTCCGTGACCCCCTTATATAGTCCTTGGAGCTCCATGACCCCCTTATATAGTCCTTGGAGCTCCATGACCCCCTTATATAGTCCTTGGAGCTCCGTGACCCCCTTATATAGTCCTTGGAGCTCCATGACCCCCTTATATAGTCCTTGGAGTTCCATGACCCCCTTATATAGTCCTTGGAGTTCCATGACTCCCTTATATAGTCCTTGGAGCTCCATGACCCCCTTATATAGTCCTTGGGGCTCCATCCCCCTTATATAGTCCTTGGAGCTCTATGACCCCCTTATATAGTCCTTGCAGCTCCATGACCCCCTTATATAGTCCTTGGGGCTCCATGACCCCCTTATATAGTCCTTGGAGCTCCATGACCCCCTTATATAGTCCTTGGAGCTCCGTGACCCCCTTATATAGTCCTTGGAGCTCCATGACCCTCTTATATAGTCCTTGGAGCTCCATGACCCCTTATATAGTCCTTGGAGCTCTATGACCCCCTTATATAGTCCTTGGAGCTCTATGACCCCCTTATATAGTCCTTGGAGCTCCGTGACCCCCTTATATAGTCCTTGGAGCTCCATGACCCCCTTATATAGTCCTTGGAGTTCCATGACCCCCTTATATAGTCCTTGGAGTTCCATGACCCCCTTATATAGTCCTTGGAGCTCCATGACCCCCTTATATAGTCCTTGGAGCTCCATAACCCCCTTATATAGTCCTTGGAGCTCCATGACCCCCTTATATAGTCCTTGGAGCTCCATGACCCCCTTATATAGTCCTTGCAGCTCCATGACCCCCTTATATAGTCCTTGCAGCTCCATGACCCCTTATATAGTCCTTGCAGCTCCATGACCCCTTATATAGTCCTTGGAGCTCCATGACCTCTTATATAGTCCTTGGAGCTCCATGACCCCTTATATAGTCCTTGGAGCCCCATGACCCCTTATATAGTCCTTGGAGCCCCATGACCCCTTATATAGTCCTTGGAGCCCCATGACTCCTTATATAGTCCTTGGAGCCCCATGACCCCTTATATAGTCCTTGGAGCTCCATGACCCCTTATATAGTCCTTGGAGCCCCATGACCCCTTATATAGTCCTTGGAGCCCCATGACCCCTTATATAGTCCTTGGAGCTCCATGACCCCTTATGTAATCCTTGGAGCTCCATGACCCCCTTATATAGTCCTTGGAGTTCCATGACCCCTTATATAGTCCTTGGAGCTCCATGACTCCCTTATATAGTCTTTGGAGCTCCATGACCCCCTTATATAGTCCTTGAAGTTCCATGACCCCTTATATAGTCCTTGGAGCTCCATGACTCCCTTATATAGTCTTTGGAGCTCCATAACCCCCTTATATAGTCCTTGGAGCTCCGTGACCCCCTTATATAGTCCTTGGAGCTCCATGACCCTCTTATATAGTCCTTGGAGCTCCATGACCCCTTATATAGTCCTTGGAGCTCTATGACCCCCTTATATAGTCCTTGGAGCTCTATGACCCCCTTATATAGTCCTTGGAGCTCCGTGACCCCCTTATATAGTCCTTGGAGCTCCATGACCCCCTTATATAGTCCTTGGAGCTCCATGACCCCCTTATATAGTCCTTGGAGCTCCGTGACCCCCTTATATAGTCCTTGGAGCTCCATGACCCCCTTATATAGTCCTTGGAGTTCCATGACCCCCTTATATAGTCCTTGGAGTTCCATGACCCCCTTATATAGTCCTTGGAGCTCCATGACCCCCTTATATAGTCCTTGGGGCTCCATCCCCCTTATATAGTCCTTGGAGCTCTATGACCCCCTTATATAGTCCTTGCAGCTCCATGACCCCCTTATATAGTCCTTGGAGCTCCATGACCCCCTTATATAGTCCTTGGAGCTCCATAACCCCCTTATATAGTCCTTGGGGCTCCATGACCCCCTTATATAGTCCTTGGAGCTCCATGACCCCCTTATATAGTCCTTGGAGCTCCATGACCCCCTTATATAGTCCTTGCAGCTCCATGACCCCCTTATATAGTCCTTGGAGCTCCATGACCCCCTTATATAATCCTTGGAGTTCCATGACCCCCTTATATAGTCCTTGGAGCTCCATGACCCCCTTATATAGTCCTTGGAGCTCCATGACCCCCTTATATAGTCCTTGGAGCTCCATAACCCCCTTATATAGTCCTTGGAGCTCCATGACCCCCTTATATAGTCCTTGGAGCTCCATGACCCCCTTATATAGTCCTTGCAGCTCCATGACCCCCTTATATAGTCCTTGCAGCTCCATGACCCCTTATATAGTCCTTGGAGCTCCATGACCTCTTATATAGTCCTTGGAGCTCCATGACCCCTTATATAGTCCTTGGAGCTCCATGACCCCCTTATATAGTCCTTGCAGCTCCATGACCCCTTATATAGTCCTTGGAGCTCCATGACCTCTTATATAGTCCTTGGAGCTCCATGACCCCTTATATAGTCCTTGGAGCCCCATGACCCCTTATATAGTCCTTGGAGCCCCATGACCCCTTATATAGTCCTTGGAGCCCCATGACCCCTTATATAGTCCTTGGAGCCCCATGACCCCTTATATAGTCCTTGGAGCTCCATGACCCCTTATATAGTCCTTGGAGCCCCATGACCCCTTATATAGTCCTTGGAGCCCCATGACCCCTTATATAGTCCTTGGAGCTCCATGACCCCTTATGTAATCCTTGGAGCTCCATGACCCCCTTATATAGTCCTTGGAGTTCCATGACCCCTTATATAGTCCTTGGAGCTCCATGACTCCCTTATATAGTCTTTGGAGCTCCATGACCCCCTTATATAGTCCTTGAAGTTCCATGACCCCTTATATAGTCCTTGGAGCTCCATGACTCCCTTATATAGTCTTTGGAGCTCCATAACCCCCTTATATAGTCCTTGGAGCTCCGTGACCCCCTTATATAGTCCTTGGAGCTCCATGACCCTCTTTTATAGTCCTTGGAGCTCCATGACCCCTTATATAGTCCTTGGAGCTCTATGACCCCCTTATATAGTCCTTGGAGCTCTATGACCCCCTTATATAGTCCTTGGAGCTCCGTGACCCCCTTATATAGTCCTTGGAGCTCCATGACCCCCTTATATAGTCCTTGGAGCTCCATGACCCCCTTATATAGTCCTTGGAGCTCCGTGACCCCCTTATATAGTCCTTGGAGCTCCATGACCCCCTTATATAGTCCTTGGAGTTCCATGACCCCCTTATATAGTCCTTGGAGTTCCATGACTCCCTTATATAGTCCTTGGAGCTCCATGACCCCCTTATATAGTCCTTGGGGCTCCATCCCCCTTATATAGTCCTTGGAGCTCTATGACCCCCTTATATAGTCCTTGCAGCTCCATGACCCCCTTATATAGTCCTTGGGGCTCCATGACCCCCTTATATAGTCCTTGGAGCTCCATGACCCCCTTATATAGTCCTTGGAGCTCCGTGACCCCCTTATATAGTCCTTGGAGCTCCATGACCCTCTTATATAGTCCTTGGAGCTCCATGACCCCTTATATAGTCCTTGGAGCTCTATGACCCCCTTATATAGTCCTTGGAGCTCTATGACCCCCTTATATAGTCCTTGGAGCTCCGTGACCCCCTTATATAGTCCTTGGAGCTCCATGACCCCCTTATATAGTCCTTGGAGTTCCATGACCCCCTTATATAGTCCTTGGAGTTCCATGACCCCCTTATATAGTCCTTGGAGCTCCATGACCCCCTTATATAGTCCTTGGGGCTCCATCCCCCTCAGACCATAACCATAGAATATGATTTTTGTGACATTTTGTTGTTTATTTGGCACCTTAGAGATCTCCCCAATCGGTTGACCGTCTGCGTTCTCCTCACACGTCAATGTCACATTCTCCGGCTCCCATCATTGTTAAACATTTGCCATTTCCACAAGTCGTCTCACCGATAATATTAATCATTCCCCATCACCGAGAGCGGCTCACACGTCCATTGCCCGCCCATCACCCGCTCCTCCGTGTACGGGATCGGGCCAAAAGTCCTGGTCAGTGCAGACATTCACCAGTCCTGATTATTACAACCATTATATACAATGTACAGATTATTATTATTATTATTTACAATGTATACTTTTGTTGTTATCTCATTTATACATATTATTATTAGTAGTAGTAGAAGTAGTACATACAATGTATACATTTCAGAATTAGTATTACTTACAATGTAAACAATGTATTATTATTATGATGATGATTATTATTATATACAATGTATACATTTTATTATTATTATTAGGGACGTTTTGGGGCCCCTTACACAGCTTCAGGCATGGGCCCCCCTGGAGCAGAGAACCGGGGGGGGGGGGTGCTACTGCCGCCAATTGAGAACCAGGAGGGCTGCCGTGAATAGGGAAGCGGGGGGTGGGGGTTCCGCCACGAATTGAGAAGCGGGGGGTTACCATCCGGGCCCCTGGAGACCTCCAAGCCCCTTACAAGAAAAAATAAAAAAATAAATAAAAAATGAAGAGGGGGGTTGCCATCCGGCCCCATTACAAGAAAAAAAAATTAAGAAAAATAAAAAAGGAGGGGGGGGTTGCCATCCGGGCCCCTGGGGACCTCTGGGCCCCTTGCAAGGAAAAGGTACTACCTGTACCCCCCTGATGGTGGCCCTGATTATTAGTAGTAGTAGTATATACAATGTATACATTTTATTATTATTATTATGGCGAGTTCACACCGGCGTGGCTTCCTCGCGACTTGCATACGACTCCTTTAACCCCTTCACACCTAATTGTAAAACAAATCTTCATGCCTAAGCCCAATTTTGCAACTTTGACACGTGTTAGTAAAACTGTACAAATCATCACAGCTACTTTGTGCATCCGAGTGGAATATACCGCGTTTTTTTTCCAGGAAAAATTAGGCTTTCATTCGGAAATAAATGGTAATGGTTATCTCCTGATTTTTATTTATTTTCTATTATTATTATTAACCACTTAACAACCACCTGCCGCCGAATAACGGCGGCAAGGTGGTTGCTTAACTCTGGGAGGACGTTATATAACGTCCTCCATTAGAATCGTTCCTGCGCGCGCCCGCGGGCGCGCACACGCAAACGACTGTGCTCGCCGGGTCCACCGGACCCGTAGCAACACAGATCGGGGTGAATGGCCAATGACAGCGGCCTTTTACCACGTGATCGCGCCGTCCAATGACGGCGCGATCACAATGTAAAAAAACCAGGGTCAGCAGCAGTTCATCTCTCTCCTCACCTCACACCGATGCAGCGTGAGAGGAGAGGAGAGACATCAGTGCAACCCTGTGCCACACAGTGAGTTTTTACTACTTTTAGCTGTGCCCAGCTGTGCCCAGCAGTGCCCAACAGTGCCAAAAAGTGCCCCAAAAGTGCAAAAAAGTGCCATCTGTGCCACATCTGTGCCACACCAGTGCCACACCAGTGCCACCTGTGCCCATCAGTGCCACCTGTGCCCATCAGTGCTCATCTGCGCCACTGCAGTGCCACATCAGTGCCGCCTGTGCCCACCAGTGCCACCAGTGTCGCCTGTGCCCACCAGTGTCACCTGTGCCCACCAGTGCCGCCTGTGCCCACCAGAGCCACACCAGTGCACACCAGAGCCACACCAGTGCCCATCAGTGCCACCTGTGCCCATCAGTGCCACCTGTGCCCATCAGTGCCACCTGTGCCCATCAGTGCTCATCTGCGCCACTGCAGTGCCACATCAGTGCCGCCTGTGCCCACCAGTGCCACCAGTGTCGCCTGTGCCCACCAGTGTCACCTGTGCCCACCAGTGCCGCCTGTGCCCACCAGAGCCACACCAGTGCACACCAGAGCCACACCAGTGCCCATCAGTGCCACCTGTGCCCATCAGTGCCACCTGTGCCCATCAGTGCCACCTGTGCCCACCAGTGCCACCAGTGCCCAGTGCCACCTGTGCCCATCAGCGCCACTGCAGTGCCACATCAGTGCCGCCTGTGCCCACCAGTGCCGCCTGTCCCCACCAGTGCCGCCTGTGCCCACCAGTGCCGCCTGTGTGCCACCAGAGCCACACCAGTGCAACCAGAGCCACACCAGTGCCACTACAGTGCACACCAGTGCTACCTGTGCCACATCAGTGCCGCGCAGGCTGTATAAAAGTCTCACACATGTGGTATCGCCATACTCGGGGGGAGCAGCAGAATCTATTTTGGGGTGTCATTTGTGGAATGTACATGCCATGTGAGAGAAGTAACCTGTTATAATGACAATTTGGTGTGAAAAAAATAAAAATAATAATCATCTTAATTTTGCAAAGAATTGTGGGAAAAAATGACAACTTCAAAAAACTAACTATGCCTCTTACTAACTACCTTGGAATGTCTACTTTCCAAAAAGGGGTCATTTGGGGGGTATTTGTACTTTACTGGCTTGTTAGGGTCTCAAGAAATGAGATAGGCTGTCAGTACATCAGGTGCGATCAAATTGATAAATTTTCAGTAATTGGCACCATAGCTTGTAGACCCTATAACTTTCACACAGACTAAATAATATCCACTAATTTGGGTTATTTTTACCAAATATATGTAGCAGTATAAATATTTGGCCAAATGTATGAGGAAAAATTACTTATTTGCAAAATTGTATAATAGAAATGAAGAAAAATGCATTTTTTTCCAAAATTTTCGGTCTTTTTTCATTTATAGCGAAAAAAAAAAAAACCGCAGAGGTGATCAAATACCACCAAATAAAAGCTCTATTTGTGTGAAAAAAAGGACGGAAATTTCATATGGGTACAGTGTTGCATGACTGAGTAATTGTCATTCAAAATGTGAGAGCACCAAAAGCTGAAAATTGGTCTGGTTATTAAGGGGATTTAAGTGCCCAGTTGTCAAGTGGTTAATATTATTAGTATCATCAAAGTAAAACTGGCCCAAATTGTAAAAAAAAAAATCTATTTAAAAAAAAAAAAAAAAAGTAACTGTATTTTTCTTGCTACTACCATAACCTACCGCCAACCTAAAATAAATCCCCCCGCTCCTGCCGATCGCAGCGATACCGCACATGTGTATGTTAGGTGTTGTTTGTACCCGGAGTACAGCCCAGAAACAATAACACGCATTTTACTTTTCTTTTAATCCCACCTAAAAGACGCCGACACGGATACTAATATAACCACTTAAGGACCGAGCCTCTTTTTCAGGTAGGTTGTTTACAAGTTAACCCGTTGCCGACCGCCGCACGCCGATGTACGTCGAACAACGTGACACGGGCAGGCACATTGGCGTACAGGTACGTCCCTCTAAACTTGCCTCGCGAGTGCAGCCGCGGGTCCCCGGGAACTCGATGTTCCCGGGAGGCGCCCCCGCGATTGCGGTCGGCAACGGCAGAACAGGGGAATTCTGCCTAGTAACACGGTCACTGATGACCGTTTCCCCCCTCCTCCATGATCGGGAACGGTCATCAGTGACGTGTCACGTGTAGCCACGCCCCCTAACAGTAAGAATCACTCCCTAGTACTGACTTAGCCCCTGCAGCGCCACCTACAGGTTAACCCTTTCACTGCCAGTGTCATTTTTACAGTAATCAGTGCATTTTTATAGCACTGATCGCTGTAAAAATTACAATGGTCCCAAAATGGTGTCAAAAGTGTCCGATGTGTCCGCCATAATGTCGCAGTCACGATAAAAATCGCTGATCGCCGCCATAACTACTATAAAACAAATTATTAATAAAAATGCCATAAAACTATCCCCTATTTTGTAGACGCTATAACTTTTGCGCAAACCAATCAATAAACGCTTATTGCGTTTTTTTAACCAGAAATATGTAGAAGAATACGTATCGGACTAAACTGAGGGAAAAAATTTTTTTTTATATATTTTTTGGGGATATTTATTATAGCAAAAAGTAAAAAATATTGTCACTTTATTTTTGTTTATAGCGTAAAAAATAAAAACCGCAGAGGTGATCAAATACCACCAAAAGAAAGCTCTATTTGTGGGGGAAAAAAGGACGTCAATTTTGTTTGGGAGCCACGTCGCACGACCGCACAATTGTCAGTTAAAGCGATGCAGTGCCGAATCGCAAAAAGTGGCCTGGTCCTTGACCAGCAAAATGGTCCGGGGCTGAAGCGGTTAAAATATTTTATTTATTTTTTGCTAGAAAATTACTTGGAACCCCTAAACATTATATATATATATATATATATATATTTTTTTTTCCCCGACACCCTATAGAATAAAATGGCGGTCGTTGCAATACTTTATGTCACACCGTATTTGCGCAGCGGTCTTACAAGCGCATTTCTTTCGGAAAAAATACACTTTTGTGAATAAAAAAATAAGAAAACAGTAAAGTTAGTCCAATTTTTTTCTATATTGTGAAAGATAAGATTATGTTACGCCAGGTAAATTGATACCAAACATGTCACGCTTCAAAATTGCGCCCGCTCGTGGAATGGCGACAAACTCTGGCACTTAAAAATCTTGATTGACGACGTTTAAACATTTCTACAGGTTACCAGTTTCGACAGAGGGGGTCTAGGGCTAGAATTCTTGCTCTCGCTCCAACGATACCTCATATGTGTGGTTTGAACACCGTTTTCATACGCAGGCGCCACTTGCGTATGTGTTCGCTTCTGCGCGTAAACTCGTCGGGATAGGGCACTTTAAAAAAAAATAAAAAATTCTTATTTATTTTAATTTATTTTATTTATTTTTACACAGTTTTTTTTTTTTTTTTAAATTGGGTCACTTTTATTCCTATTAGGGAATGTAAACATCCCTTGTAATAGAAAAAAGCATGACAGGTCCTCTTAAATGTGAGATCCGGGGGCAAAAAGACCTCACATCTCGTATTATGACTAAAATGCAATAATAAAAAAAAAAATTGTCATTTAAAAAAATGACAAAAAAAATAATATGTCCCTTTAAGAGATATGTGACGTTTTGACGTCGCTTCCGCCCTGCTATGGTGCGCCATCTTGCCCCTCATTCGTCTCCATACCCAGCCACAGGAAGGACCCGATCGCCTCCGCTGCTACCGATGGCTCCGGTAAGCAGCGGAGGGCGCTGGAGAGCGGCGGGAGGGGGGGGCCCTCTCCCGCCGCCGATTACGGTGATCTTGCGGCGAATCCGCCGCAGAGACCACCATTATCGGAAACCGGACCGCCGCCTGAAGACGAGGATATCTGGGTTATGGTAGCGCCGCCATAACAGAGATATCCCGCTTCAAAGTTCCAGACGTATATAGTCGTGCGGCGGTCCGGAAGTGGTTAAAAAGAACCGTGCGCCGTTGCTGAAAATACCGGGGTTATGGCAGCTAGCTGCTGGCATAGCAACGGTATTTTGCTTCAAAGTACCGCCGCACAGTTACGGCGATTTGCGTGGTTAAAAAAACAAATCCTGACTAAAAAATGTCTGACCTTGACCTTTGACCTTTGACCCAAACACTAACCCTGCAACTGTCTTAGATCAAACTTCTAGGTAATTTAAAAAAATATATATATATTTCCCCCCCCCCCGCACATTTGCGTACGATCGGCGTAAAGGGGGTTAACAGTTAAGTCAATGAAAGTCGCCCCGAAGTAGTGCAGGAACCTTTTTGTAAGTCGGGGCCACTTGAGTCACACTGATTAGAACGGTTCGATGACAGATAATGGGGCGTGGCTTGTCAGGCGACAAATGCGGGCGGCAGTGTGACCCCGCCCCTACTAGTATTTACTGTACAATGTAAACATTTCATAATTATTATTTACAATGTATACGTTTTATTATTTTTATTATTATTATTTACAATGTACTGTAAACAATGACTGATGATTATTATATACAATGTATATGATTTATTATTATTATTATTTACAATGTAAACAATGGATTATTATTAGTAGTAAATACAATGTATACGTTTCATAATTGCTATTATGGGGGGGGGGAGGGGGGGTCGCCCTGCACAGAAATTGTCACATAAGGAATCATTTAAGACCAATGTGACTCTTAAAATGGGGGGGGGGGTCCAAATCCCTGGCCCGTAGATGGGGGGGGTCCCGGGGATATACAGTATACATTGTATACCTGTGATAATAATGATTGGAAGGAGACAGACAGTGTGTCTGGATTGTGTCCTGTGGATTGGATTTGTGTGTTTGTATATTGCATGAGGGTGGGGGGGGGGGGGGGACATTATCTGTGTCTGTGTATGTTGTTTGGTTGGCCAATATTTGTACATTGGGGGGGGGGGGTCATTACCTGTCCATTGTATTGGAGGGGCTATTATCTGTGTACATTGTATGGGGGGGGGGGTCATTACCTGTCCATTGTATGGGGGGGTCATTACCTGTGTACATTGTATGGATTGTTAGCTCTGCGCACACACGGCTCCTTTCATTTGAATGGCACTCAGAGGGTCTAATGACCCCCCATACAATGTACAATCCCCCCCCATACAACCCCCCCCCCATACAATGTACAATCCCTCCACATGAAAGGGAATTGTATTCAGTAATAATAGACATGGAGGATCTCCGTCTCTCAGATCTCCCAAAATCTGTTACAATGTTCAACAAAAAAACAGAACTTTATTCATTAAATCCAAAGATCGATCCTCTGTGGGTGATATTTGATTATCGATCAGAAATATTGAAGAGTGACGTCAGAAACAGGCCGACAAGCGCACAGCCCGTCTGACCGATTATTTTGGAGATTTTATTTTTATTTTTTACCTCTTTTTGTCTGAGTATAGATCTGTGTTTGAATCCACTCCCCATTGGCTGACCCCCCCCCCCCCCCCCCCGCGCCTCCGCTGGAAGTCTGTTTCAAGCATCAGCTACTCTTTCAGTACATGATTACCCTTCCCTGATACTGGGGACACCAGGACATACATCTCAGACACAGACGGCAATACAGACCTAACAGACCCCCTAGCCCCCCCCCCCACTCCAGCCAATTAATTGCAGGAGAGAGCCTAAGGATGTGTCTAGACACAAGTGACACTGGGGGGGGGGGATGTTCTGGGGTCACTCGGAAACACGGGATGGTGTGGGGGTCACTGGGCCACAAGGGATAGTCTGAGGTCACTGGGTAACACAGGCTGGTCTGGGGTCACTGGGTAACGAGGGGTGGTCTGAGGTCACTGGGTAACATGGGCTGGTCTGAGGTCACTGGGTAACACGGGATGGTCTGAGGTCACTGGGTAACGAGGGCTGGTCTGGGGTCACTGGGTAACATGGGATGGTCTGGGGTCACTGGGTAACATGGGCTGGTCTGGGGTCGCTGGGTAACATGGGCTGGTCTGGGGTCACTGGGTAACATGGGCTGGTCTGGGGTCACTGGGTAACATGGGCTGGTCTGGGGTCACTGGGTAACGAGGGCTGGTCTGGGGTCACTGGGTAACATGGGCTGGTCTGGGGTCACTGGGTAACGAGGGGTGGTCTGGGGTCACTGGGTAACACGGGATGGTCTGGGGTCACTGGGTAACATGGGCTGGTCTGGGGTCACTGGGTAACATGGGATGTTCTGGGGTCACTGGGTAACGAGGGATGGTCTGGGGTCACTGGGTAACGAGGGGTGGTCTGGGGTCACTGGGTAACACGGGATGGTCTGGGGTCACTGGGTAACATGGGATGTTCTGGGGTCACTAGGCAACATGGGATGCTATGGGGTCACTCTGCAACATGGGATGGTCTGGCGTCACTGGGGAACATGGGCTGGTCTGGGGTCACTGGGTAACGAGGGGTTGTCTGGGGTCACTGGGTAACGAGGGATGGTCTGGGGTCACTGGGTAACGAAGGGTGGTCTGGGGTCACTGGGTAACGAAGGGTGGTCTGGGGTCACTGGGTAACATGGGATGGTCTGAGGTCACTGGGTAACATGGGATGGTCTGAGGTCATTGAGCAACATGGGATGTTCTGGGGTCACTAGGCAACATGGGATGCTATGGAGTCACTCTGCAACACGGGATGGTCTGGCGTCACTGGGGAACATGGGCTGGTCTGAGGTCACTGGGTAACGAGGGGTGGTCTGGGGTCACTAGGCAACATGGGATGCTATGGGGTCACTCTGCAACATGGGATGGTCTGGGGGTCACTGGGTAGCACGGGATGGTCTGGGGTCACTGGGTAACACGGGATGGTCTGGGGTCACTGTGTAACACGGGATGGTCTGAGGTCACTGGGTAACGAGGGGTGGTCTGGGGTCACTGGGTAACACGGGCTGGTCTAAGGTCACTGGGTAACATGGGCTGGTCTGGGGTCACTGGGTAACACGGGCTGGTCTGAGGTCACTGGGTAACACGGGCTGGTCTGAGGTCACTGGGTAACACGGGATGGTCTGAGGTCACTGGGTAACACGGGCTTTTCTGGGGTCACTGGGTAACACGGGCTGGTCTGAGGTCACTGGGTAACACGGGATGGTCTGAGGTCACTGGGTAACGAGGGCTGGTCTGGGGTCACTGGGTAACATGGGCTGGTCTGGGGTCACTGGGTAACGAGGGGTGGTCTGGGGTCACTGGGTAACACGGGATGGTCTGGGGTCACTGGGTAACATGGGCTGGTCTGGGGTCACTGGGTAACATGGGATGTTCTGGGGTCACTGGGTAACGAGGGATGGTCTGGGGTCACTGGGTAACGAGGGGTGGTCTGGGGTCACTTGGTAACACGGGATGGTCTGGGGTCACTGGGTAACATGGGATGTTCTGGGGTCACTAGGCAACATGGGATGCTATGGGGTCACTCTGCAACATGGGATGGTCTGGCGTCACTGGGGAACATGGGCTGGTCTGGGGTCACTGGGTAACGAGGGGTTGTCTGGGGTCACTGGGTAACGAGGGATGGTCTGGGGTCACTGGGTAACGAAGGGTGGTCTGGGGTCACTGGGTAACGAAGGGTGGTCTGGGGTCACTGGGTAACATGGGATGGTCTGAGGTCACTGGGTAACATGGGATGGTCTGAGGTCATTGAGCAACATGGGATGTTCTGGGGTCACTAGGCAACATGGGATGCTATGGAGTCACTCTGCAACACGGGATGGTCTGGCGTCACTGGGGAACATGGGCTGGTCTGAGGTCACTGGGTAACGAGGGGTGGTCTGGGGTCACTAGGCAACACGGGATGCTATGGGGTCACTCTGCAACATGGGATGGTCTGGCGTCACTGGGGAACATGGGCTGGTCTGGGGTCACTGGGTAACAAGGGGTTGTCTGGGGTCACTGGGTAACGAGGGATGGTCTGGGGTCACTGGGTAACGAAGGGTGGTCTGGGGTCACTGGGTAACGAAGGGTGGTCTGGGGTCACTGGGTAACGAGGGATGGTCTGGGGTCACTGGGTAACATGGGATGGTCTAAGGTCACTGGGTAACATGGGATGGTCTGAGGTCACTGAGCAACATGGGATGTTATGGAGTCACTCTCCAACACGGGATGGTCTGGCGTCACTGGGGAACATGGGCTGGTCTGAGGTCACTGGGTAACGAGGGGTGGTCTGGGGTCACTAGGCAACATGGGATGCTATGGGGTCACTCTGCAACACGGGATGGTCTGGGGGTCACTAGGTAGCACGGGATGGTCTGGGGTTACTGGGTAACGAGGGGTGGTCTGGGGTCACTGTGTAACACGGGATGGTCTGAGGTCACTGGGTAACGAGGGGTGGTCTGGGGTCACTGGGTAACACGGGCTGGTCTAAGGTCACTGGGTAACGAGGGGTGGTCTGGGGTCACTGTGTAACACGGGATGGTCTGAGGTCACTGGGTAACGAGGGGTGGTCTGGGGTCACTGGGTAACACGGGCTGGTCTGGGGTCACTGGGTAACGAGGGGTTGTCTGGGGTCACTGGGTAACGAGGGGTTGTCTGGGGTCACTGGGTAACATGGGCTGGTCTCGGGTCACTGGGTAACACGGGCTGGTCTGGGGTCACTGGGTAACACGGGCTGGTCTGGGGTCACTGGGTAACGAGGGGTGGTCTGGGGTCACTGGGTAACGAGGGGTGGTCTGGGGTCACTGGGTAACGAGGGGTGGTCTGGGGTCACTGGGTAACACGGGATGGTCTGGGGTCACTGGGTAACGAGGGATGGTCTGAGGTCACTGGGTAACACAGGATGGTCTGGGAGTCACTGGGTAACGAGGGGTGGTCTGGGGTCACTGGGTAACGAGGGGTGGTCTGGGGTCACTGGGTAACACGGGATGCTCTGGGGTCACTGGGTAATGAGGGGTGGTCTGGGGTCACTGGGTAACACGGGATGCTCTGGGGTCACTGGGTAACGAGGGGTGGTCTGGGGTCACTGGGTAACGAGGGGTGGTCTGGGGTCACTGGGTAACGAGGGGTGGTCTGGGGTCACTGGGTAACGAGGGGTGGTCTGGAGTCACTGGGTAACGAGGGGTTGTCTGGGGTCACTGGGTAACATGGATGCTCTGGGGTCACTGGGTAACGAGGGGTGGTCTGGGGTCACTGGGTAACATGGGATGCTCTGGGGTCACTGGGTAACGAGGGGTGGTCTGGGGTCACTGGGTAACACGGGATGCTCTGGGGTCACTGGGTAACGAGGGGTGGTCTGGGGTCACTGGGTAACGAGGGGTGGTCTGGGGTCACTGGGTAACGAGGGGTGGTCTGGGGTCACTGGGTAACGAGGGGTGGTCTGGAGTCACTGGGTAACGAGGGGTTGTCTGGGGTCACTGGGTAACATGGATGCTCTGGGGTCACTGGGTAACGAGGGGTGGTCTGGGGTCACTGGGTAACATGGGATGCTCTGGGGTCACTGGGTAACGAGGGGTGGTCTGGGGTCACTGGGTAACACGGGATGCTCTGGGGTCACTGGGTAACGAGGGGTGGTCTGGGGTCACTGGGTAACATGGGATGCTCTGGGGTCACTGGGTAACGAGGGGTGGTCTGGGGTCACTGGGTAACACGGGATGGTCTGGGGTCACTGGGTAACGAGGGGTGGTCTGGGGTCACTGGGTGTCTTTCCTCCGGGGTCCACTTGTTCCATAAATCAGTTTTATTCACCGTTGCTGAGCGTGGAATTTCTCTCGCCAGCTGGACGCGGTCTGGAAGTGGGAGGCGGCTTGCGTTGCCGTTTTCTGGAAGTGAATTCCGTGTCTAATGGAATTTATTGTCTTCTCTGCAGATGGAGATTGGCCGGGAAATCCTGCTGACCGAAACATCTCAGATCTTCTTCTTCATAGTTTATGTTCTACAGAACGTCCCGAAATCATTTTATCCTCCAATTCCAGGAAGAATTCAGCATTGCGGTACTAGAGCTGAGCAATTCGTATGGCGCCCCCTAGAGGTGGGGTCACCCCAGACTTAAACTCTATTTAATACTTAGTATAGCGCCCCCTAGAGGTGGGGTCACCCCAGACTTCAACTCCATTTAATACTCAGTATAGCGCCCCCTAGAGGTGGGGTCACCCCAGACTTCAACTCCATTTAATACTCAGTATAGCGCCCCCCAGAGGTGGGGTCACCCCAGACTTCAACTCCATTTAATACTCAGTATAGCGCCCCCCAGAGGTGGGGTCACCCCAGACTTCAACTCCATTTAATACTCAGTATACCGCCCCCCAGAGGTGGGGTCACCCCAGACTTCAACTCCATTTAATACTCAGTATAGCGCCCCCCAGAGGTGGGGTCACCCCAGACTTCAACTCCATTTAATACTCAGTATAGCGCCCCCTAGAGGTGGGGTCACCCCAGACTTCAACTCCATTTAATACTCAGTATAGCGCCCCCTAGAGGTGGGGTCACCCCAGACTTCAACTCCATTTAATACTCAGTATAGCGCCCCCTAGAGGTGGGGTCACCCCAGACTTCAACTCCCTTTAATACTCAGTATAGCGCCCCCTAGAGGTGGGGTCACCCCAGACTTCAACTCCCTTTAATACTCAGTATAGCGCCCCCTAGAGGTGGGGTCACCGCAGACTTCAACTCCATTTAATACTCAGTATAGCGCCCCCCGGAGGTGGGGTCACCCCAGACTTCAACTCCATTTAATACTCAGTATACCGCCCCCCAGAGGTGGGGTCACCCCAGACTTCAACTCCATTTAATACTCAGTATAGCGCCCCCTAGAGGTGGGGTCACCCCAGACTTCAACTCCATTTAATACTCAGTATAGCGCCCCCTAGAGGTGGGGTCACCCCAGACTTCAACTCCATTTAATACTCAGTATAGCACCCCCCAGAGGTGGGGTCAGCCCAGACTTCAACTCCATTTAATACTCAGTATAGCGCCCCCCAGAGGTGGGGTCAGCCCAGACTTCAACTCCATTTAATACTCAGTATAGCGCCCCCCAGAGGTGGGGTCAGCCCAGACTTCAACTCCATTTAATACTCAGTATAGCGCCCCCCAGAGGTGGGGTCACCCCAGACTTCAACTCCATTTAATACTCAGTATAGCGCCCCCTAGAGGTGGGGTCACCCCAGACTTCAACTCCATTTAATACTCAGTATACCGCCCCCCAGAGATGGGGTCACCCCAGACTTCAACTCCATTTAATACTCAGTATAGCGCCCCC
Organism: Rana muscosa; assembly: GCA_029206835.1. Lineage (NCBI taxonomy): Eukaryota > Metazoa > Chordata > Amphibia > Anura > Ranidae > Rana > Rana muscosa. The sequence continues at coordinate 181,862 of CM055117.1, read as the reverse complement.
TAGAGGTGGGGTCACCCCAGACTTCAACTCCATTTAATACTCAGTATAGCGCCCCCTAGAGGTGGGGTCACCCCAGACTTCAACTCCATTTAATACTCAGTATAGCGCCCCCCAGAGGTGGGGTCAGCCCAGACTTCAACTCCATTTAATACTCAGTATAGCGCCCCCCAGAGGTGGGGTCAGCCCAGACTTCAACTCCATTTAATACTCAGTATAGCGCCCCCCAGAGGTGGGGTCATCCCAGACTTCAACTCCATTTAATACTCAGTATAGCGCCCCCCAGAGGTGGGGTCACCCCAGACTTCAACTCCATTTAATACTCAGTATAGCGCCCCCTAGAGGTGGGGTCACCCCAGACTTCAACTCCATTTAATACTCAGTATACCGCCCCCCAGAGATGGGGTCACCCCAGACTTCAACTCCATTTAATACTCAGTATAGCGCCCCCTAGAGGTGGGGTCACCCCAGACTTCAACTCCATTTAATACTCAGTATACCGCCCCCCAGAGGTGGGGTCACCCCAGACTTCAACTCCATTTAATACTCAGTATAGCGCCCCCCGGAGGTGGGGTCACCCCAGACTTCAACTCCATTTAATACTCAGTATACCGCCCCCCAGAGGTGGGGTCACCCCAGACTTCAACTCCATTTAATACTCAGTATAGCGCCCCCTAGAGGTGGGGTCACCCCAGACTTCAACTCCATTTAATACTCAGTATAGCGCCCCCTAGAGGTGGGGTCACCCCAGACTTCAACTCCATTTAATACTCAGTATAGCGCCCCCCAGAGGTGGGGTCAGCCCAGACTTCAACTCCATTTAATACTCAGTATAGCGCCCCCCAGAGGTGGGGTCAGCCCAGACTTCAACTCCATTTAATACTCAGTATAGCGCCCCCCAGAGGTGGGGTCAGCCCAGACTTCAACTCCATTTAATACTCAGTATAGCGCCCCCCAGAGGTGGGGTCACCCCAGACTTCAACTCCATTTAATACTCAGTATAGCGCCCCCTAGAGGTGGGGTCACCCCAGACTTCAACTCCATTTAATACTCAGTATACCGCCCCCCAGAGATGGGGTCACCCCAGACTTCAACTCCATTTAATACTCAGTATAGCGCCCCCTAGAGGTGGGGTCACCCCAGACTTCAACTCCATTTAATACTCAGTATACCGCCCCCTAGAGGTGGGGTCACCCCAGACTTCAACTTCATTTAATACTCAGTATAGCGCCCCCCAGAGATGGGGTCACCCCAGACTTCAACTCCATTTAATACTCAGTATACCGCCCCCTAGAGGCGGGGTCACCCCAGACTTCAACTCCATTTAATACTTAGTATAGCGCCCCCCAGAGGTGGGGTCAGCCCAGACTTCAACTCCATTTAATACTCAGTATAGCGCCCCCCCAGAGGTGGGGTCACCCCAGACTTCAACTCCATTTAATACTCAGTATAGCGCCCCCCAGAGGTGGGGTCACCCCAGACATTGATGACAATGGGTATCACAGCTCTGAACACACATGGCTCAGGCCCACAATGGGATCAGGTGATGAGCTCAGCTCCGCTCTCCCCCAGGGGGGGGACACAATGGGCGATTAATACTCAGTATAGCGCCCCCCAGAGGTGGGGTCACCCCACAATGGGTATCACAGCTCTGAACACACATGGCTCAGGCCTACAATGGGATCAGGTGATGAGCTCAGCTCCGCTCTCCCCCCCGGGGGGGGACACAATGGGCGATTAATGGTCAGTATAGCGCCCCCCCAGAGGTGGGGTCACCCCACAATGGGTATCACAGCTCTGAACACACATGGCTCAGGCCCACAATGGAATCAGGTGATGAGCTCAGCTCCGCTCTCCCCCAGGGGGGGGACACAATGGGCGATTAATGGTCAGTATAGCGCCCCCCAGAGGTGGGGTCACCCCACAATGTGTATCACAGCTCTGAACACACATGGCTCAGGCCTACAATGGGATCAGGTGATGAGCTCAGCTCCGCTCTCCCCCCCGGGGGGGGGACACAATGGGCGATTAATGGTCAGTATAGCGCCCCCCAGAGGTGGGGTCACCCCACAATGGGTATCACAGCTCTGAACACACATGGCTCAGGCCTACAATGGGATCAGGTGATGAGCTCAGCTCAGCTCTCCCCCCGGGGGGGGGGGACACAATGGCCGATTAATGGTCAGCCTGGCCTAACGAGCTGTGAATAGAATTAGGTGAGTGTTCAGTTAAAGGTTAATTCAGTTAATGAGATGAGAGAGGAGGAGGGGGGGGGGGGGAGCTCTGCACGGTGTGACCTCTCGGGGCGGCCTGTGTCCTCTAACCGGTAATAGAGATCCTCGGATTGTCCCCCCTGATTGGACGGATAGAGACGGCTATTCGTCTGGGGACGTGGCTCATAGGAAAGGTCTTCTGTCTCTCCATAGAGATGTATTGGGGTGTGCCCCTCTGGTGTAGTTTCCCTCACCTGGGGCCAGATTTACTAAACAGTGATATAGAACCGTCCAATAAAGTGCAATCCTCTCTCTGTGATCACACTGGATGTCTGGAGTGAGTCATCTCCCCTTCATTTCTATTCAGCTCACAGATACGGCTATTTATCTGCACCGTCTGTGCTGCAGAGCCCTGCACCCCCCCCCCCGGTGTCTGTGCTGCAGAGCCCTGCGGCCCCCGGATGCTATGCTGCAGAGCCCTGCACTCTCCCCGCTGTCTGTGCTGCAGAGCCCTGTACCCCCCGCTGTCTGTGCTGCAGAGCCCTGTACCCCCCGCTGTCTGTGCTGCAGAGCCCTGTACCCCCCGCTGTCTGTGCTGCAGAGCCCTGAACCCCCCCGCTGTCTGTGCTGCAGAGCCCTGAACCCCCCTCGCTGTCTGTGCTGCAGAGCCCTGAACCCCCCCCCCGGTGTCTGTCCTGCAGAGCCCTGTACCCCCCGGTGTCTGTGCTGCAGAGCCCTGTACCCCCCGGTGTCTGCTGCAGAGCCCTGTACCCCCCGGTGTCTGTGCTGCAGAGCCCTGTACCCCCCGGTGTCTGTGCTGCAGAGCGCTGTACCCCCCGATGTCTGTGCTGCAGGGCCCTGCGGCCCCCGGATGCTATGCTGCAGAGCCCTGCACTCTCCCTGCTGTCTGCGCTGCAGAGCCCTGTACCCCCCGCTGTCTGTGCTGCAGAGCCCTGTACCCCCCGGTGTCTGTGCTGCAGAGCCCTGAACCCCCCCCCCGGTGTCTGTGCTGCTGATTCCCGCGCCCCCCCTCCAGGAGTGGGCCCATGTCATGGCTGCGCATAGCCTCCGGGGTGGGCCCATGTCATGGCTGCCCATAGCCTCCGGGGGGGGGGCATGTCATGGCTGCCCATAGCCTCCGGGGGGGGGCATGTCATGGCTGCCCATAGCCTCTAGGGGGGGCCCATGTGTCATGACTGCCCATAGCCTCTACGGGGGGGGGGCATGTCATGGCTGCCCATAGCCTCTGGGGGCATGTCATGGCTGCCCATAGCCTCCAGGGGGGGCCCATGTGTCATGGCTGCCCATAGCCTCCAGGGGGGGCCCATGTGTCATGGCTGCCCATAGCCTCCAGGGGGGGCCCATGTGTCATGGCTGCCCATAGCCTCTAGGGGGGGCCCATGTGTCATGGCTGCCCATAGCCTCTACGGGGGGGGGCATGTCATGGCTGCCCATAGCCTCTGGGGGGGGCATGTCATGGCTGCCCATAGCCTCCAGGGGGGGCCCATGTGTCATGGCTGCCCATAGCCTCCAGGGGGGGCCCATGTGTCATGGCTGCCCATAGCCTCCAGGGGGGGGGGCATGTAATGGCTGCCAATAGCCTCCAGGTGTCCATAACATTAGATAATAACCTCTCAGTGATCTTATGTCTATGTGGAGCCAGCAGAGAGGCAGGACTAGCTGACACTGTGAGGAACACTGCTAATCCCTAAGTGTGGGGGTCATCTGTACACATCCATAGCGCGGGGACCTCTCTGCACTTCTCCTGCAGTCACTGTGAGGAGCACTGCTAATCCCCCTGTGGGGGGGGGGGGGGTCACATTGTATAGACCGGGGCCCCCAGTCTGCAGTCATTGTGCTGCTGTGGATTAGGTGTTTGAAGTGCCCCGGGAGGTAGGGTGACCAGACATCTCCGGTTTCAGGGGACAGTCCCCGGATTGAGGACACTGTCCCCGGACCAAGTCTGTCCCCGGTTTTGTCCCCGGATTGAGGACACTGTCCCCGGACCAAGTCTGTCCCCGGTTTTGTCCCCGGATTGAGGACACTGTCCCCGGACCAAGTCTGTCCCCGGTTTTGGCCCCGGATTGAGGACACTGTCCCCGGACCAAGTCTGTCCCCGGATTGAGGACACTGTCCCCGGACCAAGTCTGTCCCCGGTTTTGGCCCCGGATTGAGGACACTGTCCCCGGACCAAGTCTGTCCCCGGTTTTGTCCCCGGATTGAGGACACTGTCCCTGGACCAAGTCTGTCCCCGGTTTTGGCCCCGGATTGAGGACACTGTCCCCGGACCAAGTCTGTCCCCGGTTTTGGCCCCGGATTGAGGACACTGTCCCCGGACCAAGTCTGTTCTTGGTTTTGGCCCCAGATTGAAGACACTGCCCCCAGACCAAGTCTGTCCCCGGTTTTGTCCCAGGATTGAGGACTCACCGTCGCCGCCATCTTGCTACACCCTGACCCTACCTATGCCTAGGAAGCTACCGCACATGCGTTGAAGTCATTTTGAGCATGCGTGGGTTTCCACGGCGACAGGTAAGTGTACACACTCTCGGGTTTCTCGTCGGGAAACAGGCCGACGAGAATCCCGACGAGAAAATGGAGAGCAGGTTCTCTATTTTTCTGATCGAGATTCTTGTTGGTTTTCTTGACGAGAAAGCTGATAGCCGCATACACACGACCGATTTACTCGGTCGTGTGTACGAGGCTTGAGACTTGACAGGCTGTGAGGCGGGCGGCGACGGGCAGAGAGTCGCTGATTGCCGCCATTACTAGTAAAAAAAAAATGTCCCCGGATTTAATTTTAAAAATCTGGTCACCTTACCGGGAGGGGGTTGGGAAGGGAATACTACATCTGATCAATTCACTTTACAGAAGAGGTCACTTCCTGTTCTCTGCCTCCTCCTAGGGGGGTCACTTCCTGTTCTCTGCCTCCTCCTAGGGGGGGTCACTTCCTGTTCTCTGCCTCCTCCTCCTAGGGGGGTCACCTCCTGTTCTCGGCCTCCTCCTGGGGGGGTCACTTCCTGTTCTCTGCCTCCTTCTAGGGGGGTCACTTCCTGTTCTCTGCCTCCTCCTAGGGGGGGTCACTTCCTGTTCTCTGCCTGCTCCTCCTAGGGGGTCACTTCCTGTTCTCTGCCTCCTCCTCCTAGGGGGTCACTTCCTGTTCTCGGCCTCCTCCTGGGGGGGTCACTTCCTGTTCTCTGCCTCCTCCTAGGGGGGTCACTTCCTGTTCTCTGCCTCCTCCTAGGGGGGTCACTTCCTGTTCTCTGCCTCCTCCTAGGGGGGGTCACTTCCTGTTCTCTGCCTCCTCCTCCTAGGGGGGTCACCTCCTGTTCTCGGCCTCCTCCTGGGGGGGTCACTTCCTGTTCTCTGCCTCCTTCTAGGGGGGTCACTTCCTGTTCTCTGCCTCCTCCTAGGGGGGGGTCACTTCCTGTTCTCTGCCTGCTCCTCCTAGGGGGTCACTTCCTGTTCTCTGCCTCCTCCTCCTAGGGGGTCACTTCCTGTTCTCGGCCTCCTCCTGGGGGGGTCACTTCCTGTTCTCTGCCTCCTCCTAGGGGGGTCACTTCCTGTTCTCGGCCTCCTCCTGGGGGGTCACTTCCTGTTCTCTGCCTCCTCCTAGGGGGGTCACTTCCTGTTCTCTGCCTCCTCCTCCTGGGGGGGTCACCTCCTGTTCTCGGCCTCCTCCTGGGGGGGTCACCTCCTGTTCTCGGCCTCCTCCTGGGGGGGTCACCTCCTGTTCTCGGCCTCCTCCTGGGGGGGTCACCTCCTGTTCTCGGCCTCCTCCTGGGGGGGGTCACCTCCTGTTCTCGGCCTCCTCCTGGGGGGGGTCACCTCCTGTTCTCGTCCTCCTCCTGGGGGGGGTCACCTCCTGTTCTCGTCCTCCTCCTGGGGGGGTCACCTCCTGTTCTCGGCCTCCTCCTGGGGGGGTCACCTCCTGTTCTCGGCCTCCTCCTGGGGGGGTCACCTCCTGTTCTCGGCCTCCTCCTAGGGGGGTCACTTCCTGTTCTCGGCCTCCTCCTAGGGGGGGCACTTCCTGTTCTCGGCCTCCTCCTGGGGGGGGGCACTTCCTGTTCTCGGCCTCCTCCTGGGGGGGTCACTTCCTGTTCTCGGCCTCCTCCTGGGGGGTCACCTCCTGTTCTCGGCCTCCTCCTGGGGGGGTTACATTCTGTTCTCGGCCTCCTCCTGGGGGGGTTACATTCTGTTCTCGGCCTCCTCCTGGGGGGGTCACCTCCTGTTCTCGGCGTCCTCCTGGGGGGGTCACCTCCTGTTCTCGGCCTCCTCCTAGGGGGGGTCACCTCCTGTTCTTGGCCTCCTCCTAGGGGGGGGGGTCCCCTCCTGTTCTCGGCCTCCTCCTAGGGGGGGGGGTCCCCTCCTGTTCTCGGCCTCCTCCTAGGGGGGGTCACCTCCTGTTCTCGGCCTCCTCCTAGGGGGGGTCACCTCCTGTTCTCGGCCTCCTCCTAGGGGGGGGGTCACCTCCTGTTCTCGGCCTCCTCCTAGGGGGGGTCACCTCCTGTTTTCGGCCTCCTAGGGGGGGGGTCACCTCCTGTTCTCGGCCTCCTCCTAGGGGGGGGTCACCTCCTGTTCTCGGCCTCCTCCTCCTAGGTGGGTCACCCACTGTTCTCGGCCTCCTCCTCCTAGGTGGGTCACCCCCTGTTCTCGGCCTCCTCCTCCTAGGTGGGTCACCCCCTGTTCTCGGCCTCCTTCTCCTAGGTGGGTCACCCCCTGTTCTCGGTCTCCTCCTCTTAGGTGGGTCACCCCCTGTTCTCGGCCTCCTCCTCCTAGGTGGGTCACCCCCTGTTCTCGGCCTCCTCCTCCTAGGTGGGTCACCCCCTGTTCTCGGCCTCCTCCTCCTAGGTGGGTCACCCCCTGTTCTCGGCCTCCTCCTCCTAGGTGGGTCACCCCCTGTTCTCGGCCTCCTCCTCCTAGGTGGGTCACCCCCTGTTCTCGGCCTCCTCCTCCTAGGGGGGTCACCTGTTCTCGGCCTCCTCCTCCTGGGGGGGGTCACCTCCTATTCTCTGCCTCCTCCTATGGGGGTCACCTCCTGTACAGTATGGGGGGGTCTCTGTGGTGTGTACACAGTATTGGGGGGTCTGTGGTGTATACACAGTATTGGGGGGGTCTCTGTGGTGAATACACAATATTGGGGGTCTCTGTGGTGAATGCATAGTATTGGGGGTCTGTGGTGAATACACAGTATTGGGGGTCTGTGGTGTATACACAGTATTGGGGGGGTTGTTACACAGTATTGGGGGGTCTCTGATGTATACACAGTATTAGGGGGTCTCTGATGAATACACAGTATTGGGGGGTCTCTGATGTATACACAGTATTGTGGGACTGTGGTGTATACACAGTATTGGGGGGTCTGTGGTGTGTACACAGTATTGGGGGGTCTCTGGTGAATACACAGTATTGGGGGGTCTCTGGTGAATACACAGTATTGGAGGGTCTCTGATAAATACAGTCTTGGGGGGTCTCTGATGAATACACAGTATTGGGGGGGTCTCTGATGAATACACAGTATTGGGGGGTCTCTGATCAATTCACAGTATTGGGGGTCTCTGTGGTGTATACACAGTATTGGGGGGCCGTGGTGTATACACAGTATTGGGGGGTCTCTGTGGTGTATACACAGTATTGGGGGGGTCTCTGGTGAATACAAAGTATTGGGGGTGTCTCTGTGGTGATACACAGTATTGGGGGGTCTGTGGTGAATACACAGTATTGGGGGGGGTCTGTGGTGTATACACAGTATTGGGGGTCTGTGGTGAATACACAGTATTGGGGGGGGGGTCTGTGGTGTATACACAGTATTAGGGGGTCTGTGGTGTATACACAGTATTGGGGGGGGGGGGGGTCTGTGGTGAATACACAGTATTGGGGGGGTCTCTGTGGTGTATACACAGTATTGGGGGGTCTCTGTGGTGTATACACAGTATTGGGGGGGTCTCTGGTGTATGCACAGTATTGGGGGGGTCTCTGGTGTATGCACAGTATTGGGGGGGGTCTGTGGTGAATACACAGTATTTGGGGGTCTCTGTGGTGTATACACAGTATTGGGGGGGGGTCTGTGGTGAATACACAGTATGGGGGTGTGGTCTGTGGTGTATACACAGTATTGGGGGGTCTGTGGTGAATACACAGTATTGGGGGGGATCTGTGGTGTATACACAGTATTAGGGGGTCTGTATACACAGTATTGGGGGGGTCTGTGGTGAATACACAGTATTGGGGTGTCTCTGATGTATACACAGTATTGGGGGGGGTCTCTGGTGAATACACAGTATTGGGGGGGGGGTCTGTGGTGAATACACAGTATTGGGGGTGTCTCTGTGGTGTATTACTATACACAGTATTGGGGGGAGGGTCTGTGGTGAACACACAGTATTGGGGGGGGTCTGTGGTGTATACACAGTATGGGGGGGTCTGTGGTGTATACACAGTATGGGGGGGGGTCTGTGGTGAATACACAGTATTGGGGGGGGGGGTCTGTGGTGAATACACAGTATTGGGGGGGGTCTGTGGTGAATACACAGTATTGGGGTGTCTCTGATGTATACACAGTATTGGGGGGGTCTGTGGTGAATACACAGTATTGGGGGGGTCTGTGGTGAATACACAGTATTGGGGGTGTCTCTGTGGTGTATACACAGTATTGGGGGGGGTCTCTGGTGTATACACAGTATTTGGGGGTCTGTGGTGAATACACAGTATTGGGGGGGGTCTCTGATGTATACACAGTATTGGGGGGTCTGTGGTGAATACACAGTATTGGGGGGTCTGTACACTGTGGGGGTCCCAGTATATTATAGGAGCTTGTGAGGGAATACATGCACGCGCAACAACAACCCTCATGCTTCAGCTGTGAGGTGAGGCGAGAACGCGCACGCACGTTCTTCTCCACAGCCGTGAGCGCACACTGGGGAAGGAAGGAGGCGGGGAGGGGCGGAGCCGGTATCCAGGAGACGGTGACGTGTGGCGGTGACGCAGTCATTAGGCGGTCGGTATATAAGTGTGAGGGAGGGAAGCGCAGCTCGTTCAGTCCAGTCGCCGAAGGTGCAGTGCGGTCCCGGTACAGGAGGACTCGGAAAATACGGCAACATGGGTTACGGGGTGAGACACCGGGGAACCGTGTGATATGGGGGTGTCATTATGAGGAGGGGGTAATAATGGAGGTGAGGTGGAATGGCAGAAGGGGTGTAATTTGGGGTGAGGACGGTAATAATGGGGTCAGGTGGAATAGGGGAGTGTATTATAATGTAAGGGAAGGTGGAATGGGGGGGGTATTAGTAAGGGAATGGGGGGATTAGTAAGGGACGGTGGAATGGGGGGGGGGTATTGGTAAGGGACGGTGGAATTGGGTGTGGGGGGGGGTATTTAGTAAGGGATGGTGGAATTGTGGGTGGTATTAGTAAGGGAATGGGGGGGTATTGGTAAGGGAAGGTGGAATTAGGGGGGGTATTAGTAAGGGGCGGTGGAATGGGGGGGTATTAGTAAGGGGCGGTGGAATGGGGGGGTATTAGTAAGGGGTGGTTGAATGGGGGGTATTAGTAAGGGAAGGGGGGTATTAGTAAGGGACGGTGGAATGGGGGGGGTATTAGTAAGGGAAGGTGGAATTGGGGGGGGGGGGGCGTATTAGTAAGGGATGGTGGAATGGGGGGGTATTAGTAAGGGGCGGTGGAATGGGGGGGTATTAGTAAGGGGCGGTGGAATGGGGGGGGTATTAGTAAGGGACGGTGGAATGGGGGGTATTAGTAAGGGAAGGGGGGCTATTAGTAAGGTACGGTGGAATGTGGGGGTATTAGTAAGGGGTGGTTGAATGGGGGGTATTAGTAAGGGAAGGGGGGTATTAGTAAGGGAAGGTGGAATTGGGGGGGGGGCGTATTAGTAAGGGATGGTGGAATGGGGGGGTATTAGTAAGGGAAGGTGGATCTCTTAGGATTGGGAGGAGGGGGGTGATTGCGGCAGATTATGGTTTATGATCTGGAGGGGTGGGGGGGGTCATGAATTTATTGGAAGGGGGGGTGGAGGAGATGATATAGGGGGGTGATGGGTGGAGGAAATATGATATAGGGGGTGGAAGAGATATGGGGGGGGTGACGGGGTGGAGGAGATGTGATATAGGGGGGTGGAGGGGATGATATGGGGGGAGGTGACGGGTGGTCAGGATGATATGAGGGGGTGGGGTGGAGGGGATGATATGTAGGTATTGGGTGCACCGTAGATACGGATGTTATGTTGGAAGGTACCACTAGACAGGCAGGTGTGCTTTGGGGGGGGGGGGGTATTCTTATGGTGCCCTGTAGTGTCTGGGTAGCTGTTGATCTTGGAATGTGATGGGGGGGGGGTGCGGTTTTGGCGCTCAGTCAGTGACAGGTGGATCCTGGCTTAGATGTGGTTTGAGCATTGCAGTGTTGGACTGTTATGGACCAGGTGTGGTCTTGGTGGAGGGGGTTGTATATTGGTTTGGGTGGAGGTGGTTGGTCGTGTAGTACAGGGGGTATTGTGGTCCAGGTATGACCTTGGTGAAGGTGGTCTTGGGGTAGTTCAGGGGGGTATTCTGGACTGGGTCTTGGTGGAGGTGGTCTTGGGGTAGTTCAGGGGGGGGGAGGGTACTCTGGACTGGGTGTTGTGGTATTGTGGACTAAGTTTTGTCTTGGTGGAGGTGGTCATGGGGTAATATTAATGGAAGATGGGTCTGTTCAGGGTTGTACTGGGGGTGTTTAAAGATGGAGGGTGTGTTGAGTTTGGTTTAATGGGGGGCATTGGTTGGGGGGGCAGTGAGCTGGGTGCAGTGCAGTCCCTGTATGGCGGTTTCCTTGTATTACAATAACTGGGGTGGTGTTGGTAGGGAAGGTGGGTCCTGTAATGCAGTGTGGAGGGGCTGATGGATTTTGGGGTGATCAATGTTAGAGGATGGGGGACTGGTGAATCTTGGTAATGCCATATTGGCGGAGGAAGGGACTGGGTACAGTATTGGGGAGGGGGGGGTGAGGTCTGTTGGATGCCATGGTGCAATGTTTGGACTCCTGGCCTTGGGTAGTGCAGTATTGGGGACTGGGTGGATGAAGGTTCTCATGGGTGCAGTTTTGGTGGCTTGGAGGACTGTGGTTCTCGGGGTCCGGGTAGTTGGATAGTTGTGGTAATGAAATATGTAGAGAACATCCCTGTGTCCTGCTAGATGCCTTGTTGGGAAGATCCCTTGTAAAAAAGTCTCTCTCCCTGGTTGGGTTCGGTGAAGGTGGGGGTGTATGGTTGGGTTCAGTGAAGGTGGGGGTGTGTGGTTGGGGTTCGGTGGGGGTGTGTGGTTGGGGTTCGGTGAAGGTGGGGGTGTGTGGTTGGGGTTTGGTGGGGGGTGTGTGGTTGGGTTCGGTGAAGGTGGGGGTGTGTGGTTGGGGTTTGGGGATGGTGCATGGTTGGGGTTCGGTGAAGGTGGGGGTTCATGGTTGGGGTTTGGTGGGGTGTATGGTTGGGTTCGGTGAAGGTGCATAGTTGGGGTTCGGTGAAGGTGTTCTCGGTGATGGTTTGATGTCTCCAGAATGCTCTGCTGCTGTTTTCTAGATCTTATGAAAGTTTGTCCACATTTATGGGTTGGCTTCAGTGCGATGGATAAAATGTTGAGGTCTATGGGGGGGGATTGATAAGATATTGGGGTGTATCGGAGAATGGATTTGATGGGGAATGGACAAGTTATTGAGTTATATGATGTGGCTCTATCGGTAAGGGGTTTGGATATGTTGGGGTGTATGGCGGATGGATAAGATATTCGGATAACTATGATGTGTATAGGGTTGGAGGGATAGATATGTTGGGGGGGGGGGGGAGGGGTGGGACGGATATGGTATTGGTGATGGAGATTGGAGGTGTGTAGTGGGGAGGAATGGATATGTTGACCTCTATATGGGGGGGGTTATGGGTGGGGAATGGTAATATTGGGTGGGATGGTTAGAGGGTGATTGGCCATATTAAGGTGGGGTTTGGATATGACGTTGAAGTGTATTTTTGGGGGGGGGGGGGATATGACTATGATGTAGAGCAGTGTTTCTCAACTCCAGTCCTCAAGGCGCCCCAACAGGTCATGTTTTCAGGTTTTCCATTATTTTGCACAGGTGATTTGATCAGTTTCGCTACCTTAGTAATTACCAAAGCCGTTTCATCTGAAGGGAAGTCCTGAAAACATGACCTGTTGGGGCGCCTTGAGGACTGGTGTAGAGTGGATGCGGCGTGGAGCTGTGCCGGGCCGGTAGCTCTTCGATAGGTGAAGCATTTAGGGGTTTGGATATGACGTTGAAGTGTATTTTGGGGGGGGGGGGTAGATAGGTTTGATGTAGAGTGGATGCGGTGTGGAGCTGTGCCGGGCCGGTAGCTCTGTGATGGGTGACGCATTTAGGGGTTTGGATATGGCGATGTGTATTTTGGGGGTGGGGGATGTTGAGTGGATGCGGCATAGAGCTGTGCCGGGCCGGTAGCTCTGATAGGAGAAGCTTTTTCTTCTCCGGTGACGGTCTTGGCTCTCCTCCATTTTGCTGCATTGACTGAACACTGGCGTCTGTTCTGTGGCATCCTGCGATTAATCTTCCTCCTCCATGTGCCTGCTGCATTATGGGTAACTGTTGGACAGACTCCATCACTGCAGTGTAGCTTCCCGGCAGGGATGGGTTAAGTGTCAGCTTTGCCACAGCAGAGGACCTGCAATGCAGGGAGGACAATGCAGCGTGCTGGCGGCTCCTCTGGCAGAGTCTGAGGAAGGGTGCGTGGCAGCCCACTGCCTTACACAGGGTGGTACTGCCAGCTGTCTTGTTGGTGCCAGGGGGTCTGACGCTTGTGCCCTCGAAGCCTGCCGGGTACGCCACCCTTTCACTTGCAAATTGGTGTCTGCCGCCCGGCTCCTTGTTGCCAGCTGTCTGCTGCACGAGCCCCTTTCGGAAATTCTTGGCGGTCCTCCATCTCCAGTCATAGATCTGGCCTCTTTTGTGCCTCTGAATATGGGTCTTGTTCCCCGGCTGCAGTGCCTGTGGTTAGGCTGGGGGGGGGGGGTAGCCATGTAGTTGGCATCTCTGCAGGCGGTGTGCCAGGTTCCTGTGGAGCTGACCTGTTGAGTTTTGTGGGGGGGGGGGGGGGGCTGAGTCTTCTCACGGGATGTTCCTTGGGTTGTGGACAGATTATCTGGGTAATGTGAGCCGGGGACTGACGTGCCGGGTGATTGTTATTTGTACAGCTGACATATCTGGTTATTACCAGCCTTTGTGTGGCCCTACAGTGCCCTGTGGCATCTAGTCTGCATGCAGTAGTTGCCATCGGTCTTGCATATGAGGGTTCATAGTCTTCCACCTCCAGGGCCAGTTTGACCCTTTTGAGCTGGTCTATAGAGATGGGGGGGGGAGGTGGTGGGGCTCGTAAGACAGGAGAATCCTGTTCCTGAACGGGTTAATGAGGCCGCTATGTACCGTTCCTCTAGTGGTGGAGCTCCTCTATATTTAGCCCTCGGGAGACTTCACACTTCTGCAAAATATTATTGGCGAGAGCCGTCTTAGACGGGATCCTGCGGGAATGCTGTTTTCAAGGCTGAGCTCTGACCTTGTAGTTCCACAGAAAGGTCACTCATGGCTGCCGGAGACAAGAGAGCTGTGGAGGGTCTCAGAAGAGGCTGAGCTCTGGTCTGCTGCCGTGGGACGCCGTGCTATTCCTACAGCTGCCCACCTGAATTATTATTAATAATAATATTCTACCTGGCTGCAGTGACACCACCCTGGATAATGCAGAGAACAGAAGTGGGACACCAGCCCCCGATCAAACAATCAGAATGTGAATCTGGTTGTGCCGGGCAGGTGGCCCACTTTTTTCGCGCTCCCTTTCTTCCTGCCAGAAACGGGACTCGCTGTTTATGACGGTCATCCTGGGCCCCTTGTCCCATCATTTATTATCTGATTTCCCAACAATGGGAACAGAGGAGTCTGTATTCAATCGTCTTACCTAGGATCTGCATTTGTGTCAGTGCTGCAAATATCCCTCATGTTGGGGTTCAACTGCCACCACAAGAGCTTCTACTTCATTTGGCTGTTTATTTTTTGCTGCCCATGCAGGTCCAGTCTCTGGTCTTCTTCTTTGGCCCGTCATTACCTTCATAATGTTTGTGCCATCTCCACCACCTACTAAGGCCCACCTCTACTTGTTTTGTGCCACTTCTACTAAGGCCTGGCAGTAGCTTTATAATGTTTGTGGCATCTCCATTACTTCTCGTTAGTGCCTTCAACATCAACTAACTTCTCATTGTTGCCTCCACCATCAACTAAGACCAGCTGTAGCATCTTGTTTGTGTCGCCTCTATTAAGGCCCGCCAGTAGCTTCATATTTGTGCCATCTCTGTACTTCTCATTTTTGTCTCCACCTCCTAAGGTCCAGCAGTAGGTTCATAATGTTTGTGCCATCTCCATTACTTCTCATTGGTATCTCCACCTCTACTAAGGCCCATCCATAGCTTCTTGTTTGTGCCATCTCCACTGCTTCTCATTGGTGTCTCCACCACCTACTAAGACCCAACTCTACTCTTGTTTTGTGCCACCTCTACTAAGGCCTGGCAGTAGCTTTATAATGTTTGTGGCATCTCCATTACTTCTCGTTGGTGCCTCCAACATCAACTAAGACCCCAGCTGTAGCATCTTGCTTGTGTCGCCTCTATTAAGGCCCGCCAGTAGCTTCATATTTGTGCCATCTCTATACTTCTCGTTTTGTCTCCACCTCCTAAGGGCACAAACATTATGAAGCTACTGCTGGACCTTAGGAGATGGAGACAAACGAGCAGTACAGCGATGGCACAAATATGAAGCTACTGGCGGGCCTTAGTAGAGGTCGCACAAAACAAGAGTAGAGTTGGGTCTTAGTAGGTGGTGGAGACACCAATGAGAAGCAGTGGAGATGGCACAAACAAGAAGCTATGGGTCGACCTTGGTAGAGGTGGAGATGACACAAACATTATGAACCTACTGCTGGACATCTCCTTTTACTTCTCATTGGTATCTCCACCTCTACTAAGGCCCATCCAAAACTTCTTGTTTGTGCCATCTCCTCTGCTTCTCATTGGTGTCTCCACCACCTACTAAGGCCCAACTCTACTTTTGTTTTGTGCCACTTCTACTAAGGCCTGGCAGTAGCTTTATAAAGTTTGTGGCATCTCATTACTTCTTGTTGGTGACTCCAACCAAGACCCAGCTGTAGCATCTTGTTTGTGTCGCTCTATTAAGGCCCGCCAGTAGCTTCATATTTGTGCCATCTCCGTACTTCTTGTTTGTCTCCACCTCCTAAGGTCCAGCAGTAGCTTCATAATGTTTGTGCCATCTTCGTTATTTCTCATTGGTATATCAATCTCTACTAAGGCCCATCCATAGCTGCTTGTTTGTGCCATCTCTACTGCTTCATTGGTGTCTCCACCTCCAGTAAGGCCCAACAGTGTCTTCATATTGATTGTGCCATCTCCGTACTTCTCATTTTGGGCCTTCACCAAGGCCAAGCGAAAGGCTTTAAAAGTATATATGTAAATATATTAACTCGCGCTTGAAGTGTATGAAAATAAACGTAGTTTTGCAGCTGCTGTACACAAAGTGCTAACACTTGAACAAATGAAAATAAAAAGAATTCTAGTGCTCACAGAATAAATGAATTTAACATGTGACAATGTCCATATGAATTGTGCTAATGTGCTCTAAATGATAAAGTGCAATCGTGCTCCGAACTTCTAGGTGCATCACACACCCCTCCTGTGTCCCCAAAGGCTTGTTTGTGCACTGCTTCTCATTGGAGTCTTCTACTAAAGCCCAGCAGTAATTCATATTGTTTGTGCCATCTCTATACTTCTCATGTGTTTCTGCTTCTACTAAGGCCCAGCCATAGCTTCTTGTTTGTGCATCTCCGTACTGTGTTTGGTGTCTCTACTTCTAAGGCCCAGCAGTGTCTTCATTTGTGCCATCTCAGTACAGACGGAGACACCGATGAGAACGGAGATGGCACGAACAAAAAACTATGGCTGGGTCTTAGTAGAACAGCAGAGGTGGCACAAACAATATGAACCTACTGCTGTAGAAGTGAAGACCCCCAATGAGAAGTGGTGGAGATGGCACAAACAAGCCTTTGGCTTGGCCTTGGTGGAGACACAAATGAGAGTACGGAGATGGCACAAAGTTACTGCTGGGACCTAATGGAGGTGGAGACTAGCAATGGCACAAAAAGCAGCTATGGATGGGCCTTCGTACAGGTGGAGACAAATGTGGTCCAGAGATGCCACAAATTATATGAAGACACCTTTGAGGTGGAGACACCAATGAGAAGTATGGAGATGGCACAAAAAGTTACTGCTGGGCCTTAGAGGTTAAGATGACAAGCAGTGGCGATGGCACAAACAAGAAGCTATGACTGGGCCTTCGTACTTCTCATTGGTGTCTCCACTTGTACTAAGGCCCAGCCATAGAGTCTGGTTTGTGCCATTGCCACTGCTTGTCATTGGTATCTCCACCTCTAAGGCCCAGCAGTACCTTTGTGTCAATGACAGGGCAGTGGCAATGATGCAAACAAGAAGCTATGGCTGGGCTTTAGTACAGGTGGAGACACCAATGGGAAGTACGAAGGCCCAGCAATAGCTTCTGGTTTGTGCCATTGCTTGTCATTGGTATATCCACCTCCTGCTAAGGCTCAGCAGTAGGTTTATATTGTTTGTGCCATGTTCATTCCTTTTTTTTTATTGATGTCTCTGCCTCTATGAATTCTTACTTGTGTCCTCCCCAGTACTTTAACCCCTGTCTGCTTTTGCAGCACTACTGCCTCCTGTATGCTCTTCCTTTTTTATATCGGAACCTACCACCACAATTGATGACCCTTCCTGTTCCCTCTCCCATACCTGTTGTACATTGGCAGATTGTATTCTACCTATGATATGGATGTCTTTTGATCCCCCTTGGCCTCTGGACGTTGTCCATCCTTCTCCTTAGTGGGCATACATTGCTTCTGGACGTTATCCATCCTTTTCCTTAGTGGGCATTCTTTGCCTCCGGACGTTGTCCATCCTTCTCCTTTAGTGGGCATTCTTTTCCTCAGGACGTTGTCCATCCTGCTCCTTTAGTGGGCATTCTTTGTCTCAGGACATTGTCCATCCTTTTTGCTTGGTGGGCATTCTTTGCCTCAGGACGTTGTCCATCCTTCTCTTTAGTGTGGGCATTCTTTTCCTCAGGACGTTGTCCATCCTTCTCCTTAGTGGGCATTCTTTTCCTCAGGACATTGTCCATCCTTCTCCTTAGTGGGCATACATTGCCTCAGGACGTTGTCCATTCCTCTTTAGTGGGCATACTTGTTAAACAGGGCCGAACAAATTCCTCCAGTTAGTTGGCCAAGATTCCTAAAATATTACTTGCACCCTTTTTTTTTTTTTTTTTAAATGTATGTCCTTTCTGCTAGTTTGTAGCCCTGTTCCTAGCACACCACCAATGGGAGCTTCTAGTACATTTTTTTTTATGTTCTGCCATGCTAGTAAACTCTGCTTTCCCAAGTCATCCTTTAGGACGGTTTATGTGACCATTCTGAAAAAGGAGTTGTCGGGTAATGACTCGTATTTTCCCAAGTCATCCTCCGGGACAGTCACAAAATCCACCGTTCTGGAGGATTCCTTGGAAAAGTACACGTCATTACCCGATCTTACCTTTTAAGTATTCTTCCAGTCACATAACCCACCAACCTGGAGTATTCCTTAAAGAGTTATCGCATAATTACTCGTACTTTCCAAAGTCGTCCTCTAGGACAGTCGCCTAACCCACTGTTCCGGAGGATTCCTTTAAGAAGGTGTGACCAGGTAATAACGCATACTTGAACCTCCAATTGTGGTGTCCTGGTTTGCTTTTGTGCCCGGGCTTGCGGTGCGAATGCTACTGTACCACTGCTTGGATACGTTTGGGTCAGCAGGTCACGGGGGGGGGGGGGGGCGGTGATGTGATTTGGACAGTTTTCAGTCCATGTTTTCTAAATTCTTCCTTGGCTTATCCAGCCCAGACACCTCGTAGAGTGAGTTATTGTCAGGCTTCTTATCATTCGAATGCTGAGTGAGTCAGTAATCATTCTTGTGACTTTAGTGCGGCTCCTCCACCGTTTCTCTATATATTTCTTTAACTTCATCATTTTCAGGAGAATTGTGTAGGCTGCGTTCAGCAAAAAAGACGAAATTAGGAGCTGGTTAGGCAGGCTACGAGTTCTGCAAACCCTTCCGAACTATGAAATGTGTTCCTCTAGCTGAGCTGTGGCCTCTGTTCTCAGATCCTATCTAGGTCAAAGTCCAACAACTGCAAGATTTAGCAGAGCAGTTAATCCACTGTACTTTCCCTGTTGGCTGAGCGCTGGGAGCTCCGAAGGGTTAATCCGGCAAGGTTCTGCTGCCTGAATGTGGGATATTGTGAAATGTTCCTGTAGGTAGGTGTGTGCTGTTCTCCTACAGTCCCGTTCCCAGGGTGTGTATTCCTGGCACCCTTCCCCATTGCCCTGGGGCTTCGAATTGTCCTGGCACCATCGTTCCCTCCCCTCCCCCTCAATACAATTCACCTTTTTCCTATCTGGCCTCGGGCTAGGTCTGATCCCAGTGTCTGAGTTCTTTGTTTTGTCACTTTCACACTTTCTCCCTGCAGAGTTTGTTGTGTTCCCGTCACTATTGTTTCTCTGAGTTTTTGTCCTTTTCCGAACCTTGAGGAAGTCAGAACTGTTTGTGCGGTCAGTTAGTCATAACTACAAATAGTATGAGCCGGGGCGCATTCTTGTAGGGCTTGACAAATTTGCTTTGAATCTAGGAGCCAGTTATAAAAAAAAAAAAAAAAATGTTAGGAGCCTCTGGGCGCCGCCGCACTCAAATTTATGGGTTCTCGGCAGGTGGGCCTTGGCGCTGAGCGTCCGCATATTTGCATGCATTATTGCAAATAAAGCTGTGCTGCCTGTGCAGTTGCCGGCTGTTTGCGATTCGGAGCTTTCCAATCATGTTACCGCCATGACAGCAAATCATGGCAGTCGCATAATCTTAAACCCAGCATCCTAAACCCCTTAAAGGTCTGGGATGTGCTGCTCCAAGGGGTTAAAAAAAAAAAAAAAAACCTGCCCGGCGCTTAAAACTGCATGTCCTAGGCATCAGGTGATGGGGGAATTGCACATCCTTGCAATAGTTAATAGGCTGACAAAAGCCAGGTGCCAGGACGCAGTTTTATCTAGTCGCCCGGGAATTGTCAAACCCTACCCTATTGAAACCCAATCTGGTGCCCAGAGCTTGGACTGGCATTGGATTTGGCAGATCTGGTCTTGAATACATCTTGGATCTGTGTTGGCGTACAGATGAGGACACACACATGGTTGAGGAGTCCTGGAATTTGGAGTTTGTCCGGATCTACTGATTTTGTTGATCAGTAGACCTGGGACCTATTGTCCTCTTTACGACTTCGGTGTGAAGAAAGGTACCTACTCTTCTACCGAAGTTGCGTTGTGGAGGTGTGATCGGAATTCTGACATGTCTTGAGTTCATCTGGCAAGACTACTGAACGCAAAGCGCCTTGCATGGCAACTTTGGTCTTCCGTCCCGTATAACCGCTTGCAGATCTGCAGGTACATGTATATGGCCTAATCCTTGGGTTTCGTCATTCCAGGAGAAGACGCCACGACTTGATGTGGCATGCTTGAGCTCCCAGCTGGCGCTCGCCCAGACAAAGTGCTTCTTCTTGGCACTGGGAGGGGGTGTACGACCTTGGACAAGGTCACAGTAAGACTCCGTTCCTCCAGGGCACTTGCAATTTGTGAACTTTTTATTTTATTTCTTTTTTTACTAGCTTAGTTACAGCTCGGCAATTATGTTTTTTATGGCACATTGTCGACGCTCGTCGGCGACTTACTTGGGATTAGAGTCACAAATCTTCATATACAAGGCATGGCCCAGGCACGTGAAGAATCTGGTATTACAACTTTGTTTATATATTTTTTTTTTTTTTAAACCTGCGCCGAAATAGGTTGGCTGTTGATGTGGATATCTCATTGCTTGGCTATCGCACCGTTCCAGCGGCTTCAAGTGGCCCTTACCGTAAAATGCAAGGTCTGCGTAGTAGATCTAGACCCCCCTCCCTCCATATCTGATAGTTGGAATAATGTACCTGTAAGGAAAAACAATTTGATTATACCTACCTTACCCCCCCCCCCCCCCCATCCTGATGACAGCCATGTTTGGGTGAGATTCTTGGAAACGGTTGCGTTTCCAAAAAGGGCTGCTATTGGAACCATGGGACCCCCCCATACAGCCTAGCTGACGGAAACGGTGACCCAAGCCTAACGGGTGGCTCCGGCCGCATGAACAAACCACCCATCTATGCAACCAGAATACCTGTGAAAATTAGCCCTTATTTATGGTTTATTTTATTTATTTTTACCCGTGGGGCTTGACGTATCGGGGGGGGGGGGGGGTCTAAACGGACACCCAAAGGCTCACTTTTGAGACAGCGAAAGCGGTTGAGGACACAGATTCCTCTAATCCTTTCTCTGCAGATGAATAAACGGGAAGCTTTCTGTACCGAGGCCTCCTGTTCATTCACAAACTTAAGCATTTGTAAATGCAGGAAGGTCCACAGTGGGATTGGTTCCAGTAATCGCACCCACTTTTTTTTTTAATCTCCCCCCTCTAAGCGCACCCCCCGTTGTACTTCTGGAGCCCGGTCTCTGTACAGAAGGGTAGGTGCTACCCCCCCCCCCCCCTTATCAGCAGCCCTGAACTTAAATCTTGTAAGAACCGTCCAGTACCATTTATTTAACAGCCCTGTAGGGATTGGTGAAATATCGGGGGTCTAAGCACACCCAAATTTCTCACTTACACCCAAATTTCTCACTTCTGAGACAGAAATTGGGGACACAGATTCCGCCAATCCGCAGTGAACAGGAAGCACTCTGTACAAAGCTCCCTGTTCATTCCAAAGCTAAAGCATTGTAAACACAAGTGGGGCCACATGGGGATCGGTCCCGGTAATGTGCCCACTTGTGCTGCTCTGGAGTCCCCCCCCCCCCCCCCCCTGCTGTACTAATGGGGCCTGGGTTCCCTACAGAAGGGCAGGTGCTACCCCCCCATTATCAGCAGCCCTGACCCCAAATCTTGTAAGAAGACAGTCCAATTCATTTTTTTTTTTTTTTTTTTAAAGGCCCTGTGGGGGTTGGTGAAATATCAAGGGGTCTAAACAGACACCCAACTTCTCACTTTTGAGATGGAGGACTCGGCTGCAGAGTGAATGAACAGGAAGTGCTCTATACAGAGGCTTCCTGTTCATTCACAAACTGAAGCATTGTAAACACGGATAGGTTCCAGTAATTGTGCCCACTTTTGCTGCTCTGGGCCCCACCTGTTGTACTTGTGGGGCCTTATTGGCAGACCCCAAATCTTGTAAGAAGACACTCCAGCCCAGTACAAGAGGGTCTTTGATTGATTTGGGCTCCTCATTTCCCTCCAGATCTCAACAAAAATGACTTGCCCTTGCCTGGGCGCTATGCGCGGAAGACGGGTACGTCCTTTTTATACTATTTTGAAGGACGAGGAGGCCCAGATTTACCAGGAGGACCTTGCAATTTATGGCAAAGTCCCATATCATTTTTTATTTGGAGTAAATGACCCAATACAAGTGTGCCCATCAGCCTGGCATTTTTCAGGTTGTCCACCTCAACCAACATATTTCTCTAATTGGTGGTCTGGAGAGTGGTGGCCTTC